>JAYESA010000015.1:55062279-55807279 GCA_036927795.1 Iris macrosiphon
CCAGGAGACTAGATACGCCACCGAGGAGGAGTTAGAGGGGCCTACATCAGAATCTGCCTGATCCTATAAGCTTGTTCACCTGGAGATGGAGCTATTTTCATAGATAGACGATACTTTAGTCTATCTTATTTTCTGCACTATTATTTTCTTTTGTAGTGGGTTTGTTCCCACAAGATGTGTACTATGACATTCAGACTCAGCATTATATATATTTTAGCACTATTTCCCATATTCATTGATATTCCTGTGGATGAGATAGATTTACCTGTATTAGACTTGTAGTATTTTAGGACAACGTAGCACGTTCCTTTGGGTCATTAAAATGGATTAAACCCTTAGTGACATGTCAGGTGGCCAATGCCACGTGGCCTAGTTCCTTACATTTTGGGGACTGGGGCGTGACAATTGGATTTTAATTGATTTAAAAAATAACCTAAAACAAATACAAGAAATACAAAAATACCTATTTTTGGGTGAGGGGGTTTACAGCAAACCACTCTTTAATGAGTTTCTCGGACACTGGTTCATATCCATATTACCTCTGAACTACTGTCCTAAGATTTCTCTCCGACCAAAATTTCGATGTCTATATTACCTCTGAGCAAATCTTCCGGGTTCGGCTATTGATTATCACGTCCATATTACCTCTGATATCGGTTGTCATCTCAACTTAGCACTCGTGCTTAACTCTAAGTACACCAGTAGTATTAAATCTATAAAATCTGCCACGTCCATATTACCTCTGGCAGGGTTTGTCTCAAACCTATTACTTGCACTTAGGTCCACAAAAAGTAATGGGTCCACAAAACCTATCACTTCCATATTACCTCTGATAGGGTTTTCGTTTTAAACTTATTACTTGCACTCTGGTGCACGATAAGAAATAGGTCCACCAAATTTTTTCCAGTGGGATATCCTTAAAAGGCTACGGTATTGTACTACATCCATATTACCTCTAGTACGATATCCAAAGCTAACACAAATGAATTACAAACAAATATGATAACTTTTATTTTTTTCGCAAAGAGAGATTGAAAGCAAAATTATATTTTTGGGGATTGTCGAGATCCCAAGCTTGAAGGCAGAATGAAAACAAAAAAAAGTAAAAGAAGAGCTACTGGTGCGATGAGTCGGAGCATAACTCCGTTATTCACTCATGGAGACGGGCTATACGGCCATCCAGGCGCATCTGGGCCCGGTGCTCAACCTCTTTGGCCATGACTTCAGGATCTTCATAGAGAGCGAAGGTCTCATAGCTGTCCTCGAGTTTCTGCACCGCAACCTTGACACCAGCCGTATTCTTCGCCACTTGGATCATCTCGACACGGATTGCCTCCTCTTCCTGCTGGGTCTCCCGCAGCCTATTCTCTAGTACAGCGAGCTCGACCTGCATCTTCCTAATGGTCTCAGTCAGGTCCCTCTGCCGGGAGAGACACCCTTCTCTAAGATTGCCCAGCCGATCGAGATTCTCTTGCAGAATCCCAAGAGATCCGCGCAAAGATCGAAGTAAATCTCCTCATTAAATGAGCGGACAGCCTGTCAGAAACAAATATGCGGCCACGAGACTATGCAACATTTCCTCCATATGCGACCAATATCGCTAGACCATGCTTCTTTTAAAGTATTCCAAACTTGTCAATTCTGAAAACTTTGAAGGGGGTCTTGTAGAAGCATGAAAAATTATGCAGGACGCATAAAGGCCATGCCCTCTCAAAGGAACAACCAAGCCACATAGAAGGAACATGCGACATGAATAATCAAGTCGCAGAGAAGCTACATGCGGCTTGGTAAAGCCAAAGATCAAGGAGCCGCATAGTATACTCTATGCGGCCTGAACGACCGCAGAGAAGGGAGACCGCATAAAACCCCCCTTCGGCTCGAGAAAAGACAGAAAGTCACATTAGTACATTAAATAACCTCGTCAGATGTGTCATGCCACGTGTCACCTCGTATGTGGCCTCGACGTCATGTGGCTAAAGTGTCCATTCGACCAAGGCCATAAGAGTTTGCATGCGACCTCGCCAACATGCGGCTAGACGACCAAAGGCCAAACGAGAGCTCGTAAGCGGCCGCGATAATATGCGGCTAAGATGTTATGCGGATCTCGACTTACAGGATTTTTTGTTACAACCAAAAATGATTTCTCGCACAGTCAGTCTGACTAAGTGTCCAGTTGACTAAGTCTCGCACGCAATAACTCCGAGATCTCTTCAACAACATATCCTAACCGAGACAACATTGCAGCCTGTCCGCAGCATGCGACTGCGGTTATAACCGTATTCTGTTGAAGGAGTCCTATGCGGCCACCAAACAGAGCCATATGTGACCACCAAACAGAGCCATATGCGGCATCGACAGTCCGTCAGCACGACGACTATAAATAGCGAGTGTAGCATACCCTACAAGCCCCCGGCCAGCTATCAACGTGCACACAAGCTCATGAGAGAGAAGAAAGGAGAGCATCATCATTCCCTCATCGGACCATCAACGGAGTAAAGGAACCGCCACAACGCTCTTTGTCCATCGTCACCACCCAGATCAAAATATTGTACTTAGAGTTTCTGTCTAGGATCTTTCTGTACTTCTTTGTTTGATATCATTGTAGTTAGAGTTTCTGTCTAGGATCTTTCTGCACTTCTTTGTTTGTTATTACAACGTCCAAAACTTGCAATGACGAACAAAAATGTTTGAGACAATTATGCATAAATTTTCTGGCTTTTGTTGTTAGTGAGAAGAGATATAACCTTCCTGGCTAGACGGATGGCCTCGGAATCAAACCGCACGGGAGGTGTGGGACAGTGGATCTAAATGACATGCAACGCAGCGTGCACAAAGTCTCGTGTGTTTCGTCGGACATCTCAAAAAGAAGAAGACGACAATTATGCATAAATTAGTTATGTAACTGGAAAAATAAAACGAGATACATAATGCATGTTTATTTTTTTGGTATCCTAAAATATGATGTATGTATTTTTTATTGTTAGAATTATGTCATTTACCCTCCCCCACCCCCTTTTTTTTTCGCTCATGACCCCAAAATTTTTATTTGTAGTGTTGTCTGAGAGAGATCCCATGGTGATTTTAAGTTTTTCCTTTGTTTCTCCCTTCCAACGCTCTTGCGTCTTTGTTCTTTGTTGTTGTTTGTCAACTGGTTCTCTTTTCTGATCTGTTGGCTTATGGACTATTTGGTTTATGGATTTGAGACACAAAAGTGATCAAAATTTGAATATTTGATCACTTTACGTGTTTGGTTAAAAAAATTGTAGACATGAACAGTAAATTTTGTTTGTCTCAAAATCAGAATTTTGACATCAAATTTTTTTTTCCCTCCGACACTAAAGTGAAACATTTTCATTCCCACTTCACACGTTTGTTTGGAGTACTATTTTCATATTATTTTAACAAATTTTTTTTTTTTACTATTCATGTTAATTTAACAAAAAGTTATTTTTTTTCCACTCACATCAAAAACCAACAAAATATCTTTTAAGGTTTTCTATTTCTAATTTTTACTTTTTTAAATTATCCAAACGAAGAATTTTCTACTCCACTCTACTTTACTACAATGTTTATATAAAAATATCAATATTTAGATTTTTTTTTTACTTTGTAGTAGGGAGAGGTAGAATCCGGTAGCTGTTCGGATAATCGTTACGTGGTCAAAACGTTACGTGACGATTGTTCATTGGAAGAAAGATAAAGCCGGAGGTGGTCCACATAGCAGGAGAGTGAGAGGATTGTAAGAAGATTGTAAGCATTTGGTAATAATCTTAGCATTATTGATATGGAGGTGGGAGCCTAGTGGATTTTTATTGCGTTTTCTGTGGCCTCTCCACCTTCCTTGCTGTCTTATATTTACTTGAATTACTTCAATTTTGCCCTATTTACTCCCAGCAATAAGATGTATTAGTGTATAATTAACCACGTCCTCTTAGAATCAACTTTCATGTATTCAATTTGTGCAAGATATGGGAGGATTTTGGGTTGGAGGAGGAGGACTTCATTGTCATTGGAGAGCTAAGAGAGAAAGAAAGGGGATAAGTGCATAAAATCTTTTTTAGATGAACATCTTTCTCAAAATAATATTCAGTAGATATTTACAGTAATTAAATTCCCCCGCAATAAATAATTTGATCAAAATTGTCCCTTCCGTCTACTAATCGTTTGAAGTAAACTTTAGTATTGTTTAAATAAATAAATAATAATAATAAAATATTTAAAATATTTCTCCCTTCCCTCCCCTCTCTCCCCACCAACGCTGATCGTCCCCACTCGCTCCGCTTTCCCACCGGCACCCACCCCACCTCCACTCTCCGCCCCCCAACCCGCGCCCTGCTCCTCCCTGCGACCCCACCCACGTCCCCTCTCCCTGCGCCCCCATTGGCATTGCGCCGCTGTCGTTGCTGCGCTGCCGCCGTTACGCAGCTACTGCGCCACCGCCGCTACTGCCATTGCTGCGTTGTCGTCGCTGCGCCACCGTCGTCGCCGGAGAAGGGGGGTTGCCGGAGAGAGAGGGGGGGGTAGAGAATGGATAGAGAATTTTTTTTATGGATATATTTATCACATTTTAGGCTTAATTTGACGTCTATTAACGATATAAATCAAATTGGGTGTAAACTGAACAAAAATAAAAAGACGAGAGTATTTTAAAGCTAGAAGATCTTATTTTGCTAAATGTGTATATTTAAGTAAAATTTTTTTGCACTTTATCCGAAAGAAATATAGATTTTTTTGGAATGAATCAAGAAGAAGGAGGGATGCATGGAGAGCGAAAAGAATATTTTAGGTAAAAAAAACTATTGTTTATTTCTATTAAAACGTAAAAATTAACCTCTGACTAGGTAGTGATTTGTATGATATTATAATTTAGAGTATCAAATTAAAATTATGCCAACAGTATATATATATATATATATATACACTGTTGGCATAATTTTAATTTGGAAACGATTCAAAATTGAGGTTATATACACTGTTGGCATCATTTTATATATATATATATATATATATATATAATGAGGTTTGGAAACGATTCAAAATTGAGCCGTCTAAGCCATTTGTAAATACTCTACTAACTATTTTCTTAAAATAATAACTAAGTATATAACTACATAATATTATTTATTTACAACTAAACACTTCTAACTCAAGTGGTTAATGTGAGAGATATTTTTCTTGGTTGCTTGTGTTTGATTCATAGGAACTACAATATTTATAATAATTGTTAATTTTTTTTACCCATGTGCTATTATAACGCAACTAAGAAACGACTCAAAAATTAACCGTCTAAGTCGTACGTATATCATCACTAATTAATTTAAAAAATTATTATTTTAACTATAATAGTTCTCTCATCACGTATTTGAAAAAAAAGTAAAAAACCTAAAATCCTTCTAACTACCTGAACATGTATAAATTCTAAAATATTTAAATTATATTTAAACTAATTAAATAATATTATCTAAATGAACACATATCCAAAATTCTAAATATATATATTTATAATAAAACAAAATTAAAAATATTCAAATCATATTTAAAATATTCTAACATAATTTAAATTTCTATCTAATTTTTCAATAATATTATTGATTTTTTTTTTTACTTGCAACGTGTGTGTGTGTGTGTGTGTGTCTATATATATATATATATATATATATATATATATATAGGGAGGGCACAACCGAGGGATTGGGAGGGGGGAGGGGTGTTGGGGTAAGAGAGAAAGGGGTATTTTAGAGTTTCTTTTAACGAAAAAAACAACAACCGACTAAGTGATGGTATCGATTTAAAAATAGTCAATAGTAGATGGTATCAAATTGATGCATATCAAAGTTTCGGGTATCAATTTCTAAATAGTTGAGGGTATCATTGAAATTAAGTCTGAATTTTATTACTATCACATCAGTTTCTCAAGAGTTAGACATTATTGATGGAAGGTAAATACAAATAACACTTAAAAAAGAGAGAAAATAAAACATACTAGTAATAAAAATTATTAATGAAGAAAAACAAATTAGAGATTAACAATGAAAATGTAAATACAAATAACTCAAAATTTGTTATCGATAATTTATATAGCTTCCTAAAGTTAGTTTGCTCTCTCTCTCTCTCTCTCTCTCTCTCTCTCAAGTTGAAGATAAACTTTTAACAGAAAATTACGTATACAGTATAGAAGTTTGCTAAAATTACCCGTGCAGCATTAAAGTTTAGAAATTGCATATAAAACATTGAAACGTCCTTAAAAAGGACGTTTATCAGCCTAAGTCCAAAAACGCCCATAATAAGGGCGTTTTGTCGCATTTTTTTATTAACGTTTTAGCAGAAGATTAAAGGATTATAGGGGATTATATGGAAAGAAAAAATGTTAGCGGGGAAATTAATTAACCGGTTTGAAACACATTTTTTATGTACGTTTATTCTATAAACGTCTATTTTAAAGGCGTTTTAAAGCTAGGTACATTATTTTCAATGGCTACAAAATTTTACAAAGACTATACTATATTTTTTCAATGGATATAAATTATTTCAAACATATATAAACAAATATACATCCACAATACAACTCAAAAACTTGTTTTCCTACCTCTTAAAAACTTTGTTATCCAGTGAAGCTCCTACCACACTAAGAAGCCATTCTCAGTGAAGCTATTTGTTTTAGTATTTAAAGTTTTAGTTATGGATCAAATTCTAACACTAATTTGCTACTATGGAGGTACACTGAATGGATTATCTTACGAAGGAGGTACAACTTATCTTATATGTACTTATCAGAATATCACATTATGTGATTTACGAAATATTATTGTAGAACATTTTTTATTACTTATGAATTCATAATAAGGTGGATTTATATAAATTATTTGTTCGTTATAGATAGTGAAGAAGCATGAAGATTTGTTATTCAAAGTAATTTAGGTGCATCTTGCATAAGTATTTATATTAATCCGGTATTGCCAAATATTGACACATATAATATTCATAGTAGTCAACCTTTTAATAATAGCCAAAAATTTTATGTTGGTCCTAGCTCATCAAGCCAAATAGATTTAGTCGAAGAAAACGTTGACGAAGAAAATAGTGATGGTCGAAGATTTAGATTATTATTTACTTAGTAATGATGATAATTTATATGTTAGCACCTCCGAATTATCTGAGGGACAAGAGTTTCCAAGAGTTTCCAAAAATATAAGGAGAATTGGCCATCTGCATGTAATAATTCCCGTAGTCAACACCAGGTTGTGGGGTACGTGCTGTGATGTCCCCTTGCCTGCCTCTCGGTCCATCTGTGGGGTACGTGCCTGTGACGTCCCCTCCCCTGCATGTTGGTCAATCCGTCGGCCATATGGCCCACAGGACCGTGCACGTCTCTCTCTGACAATGCCAACATAATGATCCTCAGTAGACTGCAATGGGGGCCTGAATGGTTGACTGAGATATTTGACAAATGTTTCCAGCAACTGACGGGAATCTACAGATGGCTCTTGGGACAACTCTTCCACATTTTTTTTATCTAAAATTATATACTCAATAACATGTATATAGATCATAATTTATTTAAATAAATTTATAACACATACCAGTACATCTACTTTTCTACTTCTCAAACGCAAGGTCGCATCATCCAAAGCTCGATGTTGGAAGCGAGGCTCTTTATATTGATAGTTTCATTTTTGCATGCGTGGAGTTCTGTACCATTGTATAAAACATTCACTACCAAAATCTACAATAATCAAAGAAAAACTCATTGTAACATGTCAAACATTTACATGTTTGTTATGGAAATAACTTACAATCTGCTTGCGATTCAATTGGTTAGCACATGTGTTCCACGTCATGGGTGGTAAATCTGTTCTCCCATCCTGGAATAAGTGAGCGGAGTCATGCAGCGATAATAGCTCTGCTACGACCCATAGACAAAGGCTCTTCAGGTATCAATTGCTTCATCCTGAACTGTCGCATAACACGATCAGCCGGAAGAAACACAATATTACCATGGTAGATGATATAAATATGTGCATACTAGCTTCAATTGCACTATCTAACATGCGTTATGGTACACTTTCGGGATGCCATTTAACCTATTTGACGATAAAATAATGATTAAATATTTAAGCATAAGTAACAAATTAATAAGATAAATTGAAATATATATATATATATATATATATATATATATATATATATATATATATATATATATATATATATATATATATATATATATATATATATATATCTTAACGTCTAATAGATTCAGTGTGCCAAATAAATATCGGTAAAACGATACCACTTTAGTATTACGGTAAAGTGTATCTGTATTATCCGTATTCCACCTCACTCCTGCCGGCATGACCCGTTGATCAGTAGTATATGATAGCCGGCCTATCGATATCAAAATGCTCGTGGCACCACAATCACAAATAAAAAATATAAGAAATAATATAAAGTAACTAACTGAAAATAACAATGTATTAACGAAATTAATTTAAATTATACCTATACAAGTGTGAGACGACCAGACATGTTGGAATGTATTCCAACTCCAGGTCAAAGTCTAACAAAAGTAGTCATCGAACTGTATAGATGGGTTAACAATGCCCACCATATGCGTGCTTTGTGTAGGTGCCCAAGTCTTCAAAAAATGGCAGGAGGGATACATTCACCTTATTTTCTGTCCCATCAGAAAATAAGAATGCACCGCATAGACTTAATAAATAAGCTCTAGTACAAGATGGGACCTGAAAACATGAATAAATATTGATATTAGTTATAGTAAATATTGACGTCTACTATAGTTAATATGCAAAAACTGGATATCATACCCGATAATCATCCGCTGGAATTATTGTATCGCCTATGCGATCAACATACATAAAATTCTCTTGGAGCCAAGTCATTTTAACAAGTAAACTTTCGTCGTGATTAGCTGGTGTCTCCATACCAAGATATCTCCTGATGAGATAATCACCTTTTAGGCCCTCCTCAAAATATATAGGGCTACCATTAATAGGTAACCCTAATATCATCGATACGTCATGTCATGACCCGCACCCGCTGTAGGGGCACGAGTACGTGGGTACGTCCAGCCTACGCCGTAGCATCGGCGGTAGAACGCTGTCTAGGTCACAATACTATCTAATCAATCTCACATGAATATCCAACTCCATAAGGAGACATAGATATCACAATATAATATGTAAATACTCAATCACTGAACTAAAGCACGATAAGATATGAAAAAAATAAACGAAATGCAATACAAGTCTAAACAAAATAATCTAACTCAAACAATAACATCCAAGTCTCAAAGTATGCCGGAAACAAATCTGGTACTATAATCTGCTAAAAGAAACTAACTGAATAACTAGTGATCCCAGCTAGACCTCCCAAAAATCACACCTGGCTACAAGGTCCAAGGCTGCAGTTACTCTCCCTGTGGTCCATAATATGTCGGACACTAGTCCTCTAAGTCGCAGTCTGAAAAAATATTTCCAGTCAGGATGGAGCGAAGTACAACCCAATAACAGTTCCAGTTAATTGATAAGGACTATAAAAAAATAAATAGATGATGCTATATACTGAGAGAAGACAATGAATAAATACAATAGCAAAATAAAGAGAACATGCAATATAGGCAAACAATCAGTGCATATATAAAATGAAGAGAAAGAGCTACAATATCATATACGGGGTGATGTAGTATATGAACTGAAATGGAGAACTGTAACTATTCTAAGTGTTTGAAATAGTAGTTTCGAAATGTGATCGGCTTGGGAACTTGTACGATAGCTACATGGCCTGGTTAATCATACGTGAGGCGTATGATTAATACTAATAATATTTTACACTTGTACTATAGGGATTTGATCATATCTCTCACTAGCAATTTTTCCTCCCCCAACTAGTACAGTGGATCCAACCATGACACGTCACGATATACGATCATTGTCCAATATATCATGTACAATATCTAATATCAATGTCTAATATCAATATCTAATATGAATGTCGTGTACAATGCCAATACGATAACCAATGTAACATCTCATGACTGCAGATCCAATCTATATAGTAGTCCGTGTAGCACAGTGTCAAGAATCAGATGTAACATTTCTAATTACTTGAATTATAGAAATTATCAAATAACGAAAATTATCAGAGAATATACTCGCCTGTGGTCCTGAGCGGGCAATACAATATCTTGCTCCTGAAGTCTCGTAGGACGATCCAATGGTCATATATATATATATATATATAATATAATAATAATATAACATCAGCCATTACACTGGTACACACACGAACACAATTTTACTGAACTCAGAAACTACGTTAGGGGGGGTGATACTGGTCAACTAGCAGGGTCAAGTGTGCGTCTAAATGCTCATGTGTCATATCCTCGATTACTGTGCATAACAAGACAGCAACTAACACTAACACAGTGTCCAAATCTCCAAATCTCGTATAGCACTAACACATGGCCTAGTAGGTTAGGGTATACAAGGTAGTGAGTTACCAAAATACGTTTAATATATAAATATAGCACCTTAACATATTACATAATATTACCCACTACTTATAATTATATTAATACACCTAGGGTCATGCTTAACATATATAAGTATGTGACACCCACAATTAACCATTTAATTTCCACAAGGTAATAATAAATCTAATTACTATTAAACCTAATTACTATTGAAGAACTTATTAAACCTAATTACCATTAATACTAATTACTATTAAAGTGATTATTAATCCTAATTTACTATGAAGTATATACTAACCTAATCACTATTAAACCTTACAAACCCATATACACTAGTCATTAGGTTACTAAAATAGGGTTATGCAACCAACCAAATCTTTCATGAAATAACATGCTAGTCCAAATTACTGTTCACACATGCACATACACATAATCATGAAGGAAGGCAAAGTCGAACCTGTGCATGCACGGGGTCAAGGGAGGCTACTGTGGGTCATCTCCGGCGAGGTGAGATGGGTCGACGTGACGGTGATGATGATGATGATGAAGATGTTAATGGTGGTGATGGTGAAGATGTTGATGGTGATAATGATGATGATGACGATGATGGTATCGAGGCTGCCGGAGGGGAGAGGCTCAGGCGAGGGAGATGTCGTGGTGAAGGAACTGACCGGGGAAGATGAGTCGATGGAGGCTGCTGTGATCCGGCGAGGGAAAGGCTGTGGCGGCTGCTGTCTGGGGTCGGGGTCGCTGCTCCACGGTAGATGGTCGGAGTTTGGCCGGGAAGGAAAGTCGGGAAGATGAGGGTGATGGTGATGTAATTAGTTTAGTGTTAGGTTTTGTGTTGAAGAGGGATGGGGATGATGATGTAAAAAGATAATGAGGAGGAGGAGTTTTGCATGAGGAAAGAGAAGATTGTGATGCTAGCCTAGGGATTAGGGTCGGCCATGTGTTCATTGGGATGGGGGATGTTCATTGGGAAAGGGGTTAGGATGATGGATTATATATAGGAAAGTGTGTGTGGTCAGGATGATGCCTCATTTTGAATGAATGGCCAAGATTTAATATGAAGGAAAGTGCACAACAAAAGGGGGATAGAGAGAGTATTGGACAGGTCAATGAGGGAGGGGGTTGGTTCTTCATTGGCCTTGACCAATAGGATGGTGACACCTCATTGCACTTTTGCATAAAAGCCCCCAAAAATTAGAAAATTACACAAAAGGTGAGAATTAGGATTGGATGAGAGAAAATACCATGTTTGGTGTGATGTAGTGGATGAAAAGGGTGTGTGGTATTTAGTATGAGTCTTGAGGGTGTGAGTGGGGGTTTGGTTTGGTGTTTGGTCTAGTTTTGGGTTAAGTTGGGTCCTTACACTAATTTAATTAAAATTAATATAAATGATGTTCTTAAATTAATTGGAAGTACATAGGGTCAAAATTAGGTAGGACACAAGTGTCATGGACGTAGAAGACTCAGAATAGAATATTGTCATAATTTGGGTTGCACAAAATGGGTCAAGATTTTGTCTCCAATTTTGATTGGAACGTACAAGGATACAAAGTTGTATTTATTTAGAATTTAAAATAAATTTCCGCGACGAATATTGTGTGACTAAAATAAAGCACAAGAGAGTATATTTATGAGTTACACAAGGGTCTGAATGGAAGACGGGCACGTCTAGGACAAGGGTGTAAAATCTGTTGGAAGGCGAAAGCTGGTGTAGCGCTCCAAATATCGAAGCAACGGTAAGGTACAATAATCAAATAAAATCACAATAATAAATTACAACCTCAATAATTAATTCCCCAAAATATTAATTAAATCCATAACCCTATAATTTAGTCAGGGGTTCATCTAGTGGGCTTCTAGGTCTAGTCTACTAACTCATGCATTAAAGAACACTATATATAACATATATATATACACACATATCATGCAATTATTTAAAATAAATACACACAATACTTATAATAAATAAAATGACAAAAATTACCCCTATTTTAGAATATGGTAGTGACAAGTCTACCCTCCTGAGAAAAATTTCGTCCTCAAAATTTAAAATCCTCAATAGTTGTATTTATTTATTTATTACCATCAAAATTTAAATTCACCAAACCATAGAATCATGAAGTAAATCCATATTGTTATTTCACAAAATTTTTAAAATTCTATAAATATCATATTCCTGAAAATCTTTAAATTTAAAATCAAATTCCATTCTTATCACAATCTCCTCAAAATTTTTAAGTTAATAACTAAATACTAAAAAGAAATTTACTATCCAATCCTATAATTTTAAATCCAATCAATGCATATTTATAAAATTTAAAATCTCATCCCAAAAATTTGAATTTAAACTCTAATCCATTAGTGATCTTTTTCCTTGATTTTTTTTTCACATAATACTCAAATAATATAATACTTACAAAATCTTCATATGCAACATTCAAAATATAAACTTTAAATTTATATCTTGCAGTCAAATAGATATAATGATAATCTTCTTAAATTCCTCAAATTTTAATGACTAATTCAATCATATCATAATCTTCATAAAAATCAATAATTTAACAAAATCGTCAATTCTGCCATATTAAGTTCTCAACTCTTTATTTAAATTAATGTTTATCCTCGAAATTTAAAATCCTTGTCTCTCTCTGTCAAGTCATAACCTCTTCATTAATCTTCACTATGGTCAAACCCCCAACCATCAAAGTCTAAGAAAATCCTACCTACAGTCATATAACATATAATCTAAAGAAAACATGCTTGGTTATGGTCTATTTTATCACGGTATTGTAGTATCTGTCAAGGTGTACTACTAACTACATTCTAGCAAAAAAATTACTTATACAAGCTACGGTTCTAAGGAATCAATCAATTAATCAAACAGACGAAAAAGGAACAGAAGGAAAAGAACAGAACAGAACCTGCTAACACAACCATAGGTTAAATGATGCATCCAAAGTTTGATACCCCTATCCCTTTGGTACCACTGTTTCTACTACAAGCACACTCACTGCTAGCTCTCTTACCTACTGCAATTATTTATACTAGTTGTTCTTATCACTAAAGTGCAAGCTAAGTGCAACACAGCATACTAAGTACTTCTCCCTCTAATACAACTCTAGATGGACACCCAAGTCAGTTTGCAGTGCCATCTCAGGCATGCTCAAGCCAATAGATCCTTACACATGCACTTCATCCACTCATATACTGATATATATTTCTTACCCACCATAAAATTTTATCCTCAAAATAAAATCCTCAAAATTTAACTTCTCGAACAATCTAAAATAAAATATTTATACTTTCCTCAAAAGTTAAATATTCAAATATTAAAATAAAATTTTAATTACTTCCAAAAATTTTTATAGCTTTGACTATGTTTATTGAATTGAATTTGAATCCTCAAAAAATTTTAATAACATAAAATATCAACTCTTCAAAAATTCTTAAAAATTTAAATTTATTTCCAATCTTCAAATTATAAATTTAAATCCATATCTTGTTGTCACGACCCGCACCCGGTTTAAGGGCACGAGTGCGTGGGTACGTCCAGCCTACGCCGCAGCATCGGCGGTAGAACGCTGTCAAGGTCATGATACTATCTAGCTAATCTCACACAAGCATCCAATCTCTATAAGGAGGTACGGATGACACGAATAAAATATACACATACTCAATCACAGGATTACAGCACGATGAGATATCAAACAGAATTAACTACAATACAAGTCAGAAAGTAATAACTTAACTCAACAAATATCCAAGTCATCAAAAATGCCGGAGACAAATCCGGTACCAAATAGTCTGCTAAAAGAACAAATCAGAAAACTAGAAGAATTAGTGATTCCGGCTAGACCTCCCGAAATCACAACTAACTACCAAGCCCAAGTGCAGCTACTCACCATATGGTCCATAAAGTGTCGGACAGCGGTCCTCTAAGGCATAGTCTGGAAAAATGTTTCCAGTCAGGAAGGAGCAAAGTACAAATCTCAAATAACAGTTCCATTTAATTGATAAGGACTATAAAGCAATAAACATGTCATGCTAGCTACTGAGAAGACAGTGAAATAAATGCAATGGCAATTAAAGAGAGACAGGCAATGTAAAGAGACAGGCAAATAGGCAATATGATACATTCAGTGCATGTATAAAAATAAAAAGAACAAGGAATAGTATCATATACGGGTGATGTAGTATATGATTTAAAATAGGGAAACTATAATCCACTCTAAGTGTTTGAAATAGTAGTTTCAAAATATAATCGGCTTGGAAACATGTACGATAGCTACAGGGCCTGGCTAATCATGGGTGAAGAGCATGATTAACATTTACATTGTTCTATACTATAATAAGAGGTTATGATCACATTTCTTACTAACTACTTCCCCGCCCCCAACTAGTACTGTGGATCCAACCATGACACGTCACGATACACGAGCAAGTCCAGTTTATCATGTACGATATCTAATATACATATCGTGTACAATGTCAATACGATAATTAATGTAACATCTCATGACTGCAGATCCAAGCTATACTAGTCCGTGTAGCACAGTGTCAAGGATTCAGTTGTAACATTTCAAGATTATTGAATTTATAGAAATTATCAAAAAATTGGAAATTATCAGAGAATGTACTTGCCTTGGGTCCTTAGCTGGTATTTATGGATGTCCTGTTCCAGAGTATCCCCTGGGTAAACCAACAGTCCTATAGACAACACAAAGCAAAACCACATTTGCATCAGATGCTACGCTAACACACAGTCTATAAACACTGGCCTCAGGGCCATGCCAGGCAGGCACTAGACAACTAGGGTCATCTAGTAGGGATACGTAAAACACATTACACTTATTAATACTTACAATATTTATATATCAATTAAACATACTGTTAATAATTAAACATAATACATATATATTGTTATTCCAAAGTATACAAAATAGGTATAACTGTATGTACATAAGTGGAAGTATATATTATTTATGTTTAAAAAAAAAATGTACATAACTCCCATTATAAGAATATATATATTTTATACATATATATAAACTAATTAGAAATATTATGAATATATTAAGTTATACCAAATATGCATATATACATATACCAAATTAATTTTTTTTATATACTATATATACGTACTAAAATACGTAGTAGAATATATTAGATACTACTAATACATACATAGATATATATCTAACAAAATACGTATTAATACACATACCAAAAATACGTTTATATATATATACATATGTACTTACATATATCAATCTAACATATATATATAACTACTTATATATATACACCAAAAATACATATTAAACATATATTATTTAATACGTATACACATACACATATACACATTTACGTATTTATATACATATATATATATCTACTCATTAAATAATATATACAAATACATGTATATTAACATAGAATACACTAAATATATCTATATACCATACATATACATGTGCTAAACATTAATTAAATAAAAACATACATATACATATATTAATTTAAAATATACTATATACACTAATACGCAATATTTATACATTAATACATACACTATACTATACATTAAAATACATGTATATTAAATAACACAACTTTACACATATATTAATAATACTGAAGGAGGGAAGAGGAAGGGGACATACTGTGAGGGGTCGGGTGGCCGGAGTACGGCCGGAGACCGCCGGAGGAAGAAGAGCAGTGGGAGGAGCAGCCGGAGTGAGTGAGCAACGGCCGGGGGAGCTGCTGCCAGAGGTCGGAGGGGGTGGACAGTAGGGAAGAGCAGCAGGCCAGCGGTCGGGCTTGGCCGGACGCTCGGGTCGGAGTACACAGCAGAGGAGGAGCGGGGGCCGGACCGAGAAGTGGGCGGGGGCCGCCGGGAAAAGGAGCAGGGAGCGGTGGTGGTGTTAGATGGAGATGGAAGGAGGAGATGGAGGGAGGAGCGGTCGGGGTGTTCAGGAAGTCGGGGGTCGGCTCGGTCGCCTGAGCAGGTCGGAAAGGGCAGCAGGCCGAGCACACAGCGGGTCGGAGAGGGCAGTCCTGCGGGAAGAGCGGGGCCGGAGCAGTCGCAACAAGGCGGAGGGGTGCTCGGGGTTCGGCCACCGGAGCAGGTCGGGGCAGTTGCCGCGGGGAGTACACAGAGAGCCGCCGGGGTGTACAGTATACACAGTTTCCCCCCTTCTCTTATTTGAATTTCAAATTCAAAGAATAAAGAAGGAGAAGAAGAAAGGAAAAAGAAGAAGAAAGGAAAAAGAGAAGAAGAAAGGAAGGAGGAGAAGAAGAATTACATACGTAGGAGAGAGGGAGGTGGCTACCTAGGTTTTCTAGGGATTAGGGCTTATGATGTGACAAGACATTATATAGGGAAGAGGGTTTGATGAAGGGTGAGGATTTGCCCACAGAATGAGTGATCCAGATTGGACATGAAGGGTAACTACAATAATATTAAAAATTATGAAAAGTCAAAAATACAATAATAATGGTAACTACCATATTCCGAAAACAGGGGTATTTTCGACTTTTCATAATTTTTAATATTATTGTAGTTACCATTAATTAATTGCATGATAGTATATTTAATTTTAAATAATTATGTGTGAGGTGTAATTTAAATATAATATTATATGCAGTGTTTATTTATTTTTAAGCTAGTAGACTAGACCTAGAAGCCCAGTAGATGACCACCTGTCCGAATTATAGAGTTCTGTATTTATTTATTTTATCTAGAATTTAATTCTTGGAGTTTGTAATTTATTTTCCGTATGTTATTTATTATTTTGTGCATTTGCCTTTGCTTCGATAATTGGAGCACTACCCTATCTTTTGCCTTCCAACAAATTTCACAATCTTGCCCTAGACATGCCCGCCTTCCATTCTGCTATTTTTGCAACTCATAATTATGCTCTCTGTATATTATTTCTGGCCGCACAAAAATTATCGCGGACGTTATTTAATAAATCCCTATTTTGTATCGTTGTGCGTTCCAATTTAAATTGGAGACAATCTTGACCTATTTTTCGTGTGGCCCAAATTAGGATAATATTCTGTTCTGAGTCTTCTTCATTATTGGTATTGATGACCTGACCTGATTTTGGCCCCATGTACTCCTAATTAATTTTTGAACTCAACTTGCATTTTATTTCTAATTAAATTAAGGATACTATTTAAACCAATTCTGAAAATCCCAATTTAATTCCAGTGCCCTGCAAATTGAGCCCATACCGATCATACAGCGCCCCCTGACCCTACAAAATACCGGACACCGAATCGCCCGCCAAATTTTCGTTATTTCATGCGTTTGTGCAAATACCCAAATTTAAGGGGGCTAAATTGCAAATTTGTATTTTTATGTCAACACCCAATTGTTTAAGCAATGAGGGAACCTAATATTATTTAACTAGCCCTCACCCTCATTCCTACATGAATTAATTTTTCTCTCATGACAAATCTGGACCCCTCATTCTAGGGGTCAAATCCTCACCCTTCATCAAACCCTCTTCCCTATATAATGTCTTGTCACATCATAAGCCCTAATCCCTAGAAAACCTAGGTAGCCACCTCCCTCTCTCCTACGTATGTAATTCTTCTTCTCCTCCTTCCTTTCTTCTTCTCTTTTTCCTTTCTTCTTCTTCTTCCTTTCTTCTTCTCCTTCTTTATTCTTTGAATTTGAAATTCAAATAAGAGAAGGGGGGAAACTGTGTATACTGTACACCCCGGCGGCTCTTTGTGTACTCCCCGCGGCGACTGCCCCGACCTGCTCCGGTGGCCGAACCCCGAGCACCCCTCCGCCTTGATGCGACTACTCCGGCCCCGCTCTTCCCGCAGGACTGCCCTCTCCGACCCGCTGTGTGCTCGGCCTGCTGCCCTCTCCGACCTGCTCAGGCGACCGAGCCGACCCCCGACTTCCTGAACACCCCGACCGCTCCTCCCTCCATCTCCTCCTTCCATCTCCATCTAACACCACCACCGCTCCCTGCTCCTTTTCCCGGCGGCCCCCGCCCACTTCTCGGTCCGGCCCCCGCTCCTCCTCTGCTGTGTACTCCGACCCGAGCGTCCGGCCAAGCCCGACCGCTGGCCTGTTGCTCTTTCCTACTGTCCACCCCCTCCGACCTCTGGCAGCAGCTCCCCCGGCCGTTGCTCACTCACTCCGGCTGCTCCTCCCACTGCTCTTCTTCCTCCGGCGGTCTCCGGCCGTACTCCGGCCACCCGACCCCTCACAGTATGTCCCCTTCCTCTTCCCTCCTTCAGTATTATTAATATATGTGTAAAGTTGTGTTATTTAATATACATGTATTTTAATGTATAGTATAGTGTATGTATTAATGTATAAATATTGCGTATTAGTGTATATAGTATATTTTAAATTAATATATGTATATGTATGTTTTTATTTAATTAATGTTTAGCACATGTATATGTATGGTATATAGATATATTTAGTGTATTCTATGTTAATATACATGTATTTGTATATATTATTTAATGAGTAGATATATATATATATGTATATAAATACGTAAATGTGTATATGTGTATGTGTATACGTATTAAATAATATATGTTTAATATGTATTTTTGGTGTATATATATAAGTAGTTATATATATATGTTAGATTGATATATGTAAGTACATATGTATATATATATAAACGTATTTTTGGTATGTGTATTAATACGTATTTTGTTAGATATATATCTATGTATGTATTAGTAGTATCTAATATATTCTACTACGTATTTTAGTACGTATATATAGTATATAAAAAAAATTAATTTGGTATATGTATATATGCATATTTGTTATAACTTAATATATTCACAATATTTCTAATTAGTTTATATATATGTATAAAATATATATATTCTTATAATGGGAGTTATGTACATTTTTTTTTAAATATAAATAATATATACTTCCACTTATGTACATACAGTTATACCTATTTTTGTATACTTTGGAATAACAATATATATGTATTATGTTTAATTATTAACAGTATGTTTAATTGATATACAAATATTATAAGTATTAATAAGTGTAATGTGTTTTACGTATCCCTACTAGATGACCCTAGTTGTCTAGTGCCTGCCTGGCATGGCCCTGAGGCCAGTGCTTATAGACTGTGTGTTAGCGTAGCATCTGATGCAAATGTGGTTTTGCTTTGTGTTGTCTATAGGACTGTTGGTTTACCCAGGGGATACTCTGGAACAGGACATCCATAAATACCAGCTAAGGACCCAAGGTAAGTACATTCTCTGATAATTTCCAATTTCTTGATAATTTCTATAAATTCAATAATCTTGAAATGTTATAACTGAATCCTTGACACTGTGCTACACGGACTAGTATAGCTTGGATCTGCAGTCATGAGATATTACATTAATTATCGTATTGATATTGTACACGACATGTATATTAGACATCGTACATGATAAACTGGACTTGCTCGTGTATCGTGATGTGTCATGGTTGGATCCACAGTACTAGTTGGGGGCGGGGAAGTAGTTAGTAAGAAATGTGATCATAACCTCTTATTGTAGTATAGAACAATGTAAGTGTTAATCATGCTCTTCACCCATGATTAGCCAGGCCCTGTAGCTATCGTACATGTTCCCAAGCCGATCATATTTTGAAACTACTATTTCAAACACTTAGAGTGGATTACAGTTTCCCTATTTAAATCATATACTACATCACCCGTATATGATACTGTTCCTTGTTCTTTTCATTTTCATACATGCACTGAATGTATCATATTGCCTATTTGCCTATCTTTTTACATTGCCTGTCTCTCTTTAATTGCCATTGCATTTATTTCACTGTCTTCTCAGTAGCTAGCATGACATGTTTATTGCTTTATAGTCCTTATCAATTAAATGGAACTGTTATTTGAGATTTGTACTTTGCTCCTTCCTGACTGGAAACATTTTTCCAGACTATGCCTTAGAGGACCGCTGTCCGACACTTTATGGACCATATGGTGAGTAGCTGCACTTGGGCTTGGTAGTTAGTTGTGATTCAGGGAGGTCTAGCCGGAATCACTAATTCTTCTAGTTTTCTGATTTGTTCTTTTAGCAGACTATTTGGTACCGGATTTGTCTCCGGCATTTTTGATGACTTGGATATTTGTTGAGTTAAGTTATTACTTTCTGACTTGTATTGTAGTTAATTCTGTTTGATATCTCATCGTGCTGTAATCCTGTGATTGAGTATGTGTACATTTTATTCGTGTCATCCGTACCTCCTTATGGAGATTGGATGCTTGTGTGAGATTAGCTAGATAGTATCATGACCTTGACAGCGTTCTACCGCCGATGCTGCGGCGTAGGCTGGACGTACCCACGCACTCGTGCCCTTAAACCGGGTGCGGGTCGTGACACGTTTTTAGTGGTGGCCCATACAGGTCAGACTTCGCGAGTTGTGCGATGTCGTAGTAGTGTGGCATCCTTATTATACTACTGCGTGCCTGCGATAGGATCTAGGACATAGGATACTAGGACGAGAGCGAATACTCAATCACAATTCCTTGAGAGATTCCTGGGATGACCCCTGAGAATCTTGTTAAAATTTCCAATTTAAAATCATTCCCTTGTTCCGTCCATTCTCACTTGTTGATTGTTGATTAGGTATTAAGTTATGATTTTGGTTTCATAGTAGGGTTTGATTTCATATCAAGATGAATTTACAAACTGATTTATGGTATTATTTGATGATACACGTCGATGAGGACAGTGAGAAAGATAATACTAGGGCTATTGGACTACAAGATATGGATTTAAATTATAATGTGAAGAGTGAAAACGAATTGCATTTTTGAATTTTGAGAAGTTGAGATATTGTTATTAAATTTTTGAGGATTCAGATTCAATTTGATGAACCTAGATAAGCTATAAGGATTTTTGGAATTGATAAGATTTTTACTTCAGTATTTAGATAATTGACTTTGAGGGAGGTATATGCATTTTTACTTTAAAATTTATTCGAGGAGTTATTTTGAGAAATTTTATTTGAGGATAAGATTTTATAATGGGAGAGATATATTAGTATATAGTAGATAAGATGCATATGTAAGGATTTGTTGGCTTGAGCATCATCGCGATTTCACTGCAAACTGACTTGTGTGTTCATCTAGGAATGTATAGGAGAGAGAATAATACTTATTATAGTGTGTTGAATTGATATGCACTTGAGCGATAAGGATAACTAGTATCAGCAATTGCAGTAGGTATAAAAAATAGCAGAATGGAAGGCGGGCATGTCTAGGGCAAGATTGTGAAATTTGTTGGAAGGCAAAAGATAGGGTAGTGCTTCAATTATCGAAGCAAAGGCAAATGCGCAAAATAATAAATAACATACGGAAAATAAATTACAAACTCCAAGAATTAAATTCTAGATAAAATAAATAAATACAGAACTCTATAATTCGGACAGGTGGTCATCTACTGGGCTTCTAGGTCTAGTCTACTAGCTTAAAAATAAATAAACACTGCATATAATATTATATTTAAATTACACCTCACACATAATTATTTAAAATCAAATATACTATCATGCAATTAATTAATGGTAACTACAATAATATTAAAAATTATGAAAAGTCAAAAATACCCCTGTTTTCGGAATGTGGTAGTGACACTTGTAGTCCAATATCTCTAATGTTAATCTTTCTCACTGTCCTCATCAACATATGTTATCAGATGATACCATAAATTTAAGTCCATAAAATTTATCTTGATAAGAAATCAAGCTCAACAACGACACCAAGAATTAAATTTAACAACCGATCAACAAGAATCAAATTCAATAACAAGTGAGAACGGACGAAAACAAGGAAAAAGATTTAAATTGGAAATTATAATAAGATTCTCAAGGGTCGTCCCAGGAATATCTCAAAAATTTGTGATTGAGTATTCGCTCTCATCCTAGTATGCTATATACTAGAACCTATCGCAGGCTCGTAGTAGTACAACTAAGATGTCGCACTACCACGACTTCGCTCTAATTGAAAAGTCTGACCTGCATGGGCCGCCACTAAAAATGTGTCACAACCCGCACCCGCTGTAGGGGCACGAGTACGTGGGTACGTCCAGCCTACGCTACAGCATCAGCGGTAGAACGCTGTCTAGGTCACAATACTATCTAATCAATCTCACACGAATATCCAACTCCATAAGGAGACACAGATATCATAATAAAATATATAAATACTCAATCACAGAACTAAAGCACGATAAGTATCAAAGAAAATAAACGAAATGCAACACAAGTCTAAACAAAATAATATAACTCAAACAATAACATCCAAGTCTCAAAGTATGCCGGAAATAAATCCGGTACCATAATCTGCTAAAAAAAATTAACTAAATAACTAGTGATCCTGGCCAGACCCCCCAGAAATCACACCAGGCTACAAGGTCCAAGGCTGCAGTTACTCTCCCTATGGTCCATAATATGTCGGACACTAGTCCTCTAAGTCGAAGTCTAGAAAAATATTTCCAGTCAGGATGGAGAGAAGTACAACCCAATAACAGTTCCAGTTAATTGATAAGGACTATAAAACAATAAATAGATGATGCTATATTCTAGGAGAAGATAATGAATAAATACAATAGCAAAATAAAGAGAACAGGCAATATAGGCAATATGGTACAGTCAGTGCATATATAAAATGAAGAGAAAGAGCTACAATATCATATACGGGGTGATGTATATGAACTGAAATGGAGAACTGTAACTATTCTAAGTATTTAAAATAGTAGTTTCAAAATATAATCGGCTTGGGAACTTGTACAATAGCTACATGGCCTGGCTAATCATACGTGAGGCGTATGATTAACACTAACAATATTTTATACTTGTAACATACGGATTTAATCACATCTCTCACTAGAAATTTTCCCGCCCCCAACTAGTACAGTGGATCCAACCATGACACGTCACGATATATGATCAATGTCCAATATATCATGTACAATGTCAAATATCAATGTCGTGTACAATGTTAATACGATAACCAATATAACACCTCATGACTGCAGATCCAATCTATATACTAGTCCGTGTAGCACATTGTCAAGAATCAGATGTAAGATTTCTAAATACTTGAATTATAGAAATTATCAAATAACGAAAATTATTAGAGAATGTACTCGCCTGTGGTCCTGAGCGGGCAATACCAATATCCTGCTCCTGAAGTCTCGCAGGACGATCCAATGGTCGTATATATATATATATATATATATATATATATATATATATATATATATATATATATATATATATATATATATATAATATCAGCCATTACACTAGTACACACACAAACACAATTTTGCTGAACTCAGAAACTACGCTAGGGGGTTGATACTGGTCAACTAGCAGGGTCAAGTGTGCGTCTAAATGCACATGTGTCATGTCCTCGATTACTGTGCATAACAAGACAGCAACTAACACTAACACAGTGTCCAAATCTCCAAATCTCGTGTAGCACTAACACATGGACTAGTAGGTTAGGGTACACAAGGCAGTGAGTTACCAAAATACGTTTAATATATAAATATAGCATCTTAACATATTACCCACTACTTATAATTATATTAATACACCTAGGGTCATGCTTAACATATATAAGTATGTGACACCCATAATTAACCATTTAATTTCCATAAGGTAATAATAAATCTAATTACTATTAAACCTAATTACTATTGAAGAACTTATTAAACCTAATTACCATTAATACTAATTACTATTAAAGTGATTACTAATCCTAATTTACTATGAAGTATATACTAACCTAATCACTATTAAACCTTGCACACCCATATACACTAGTCATTAGGTTACTAACATAGGGTCATGCAACCAACCAAATCTTTCATGAAATAACATGCTATTCCTAATTACTATTCA
This sequence comes from Iris macrosiphon, assembly GCA_036927795.1. Lineage (NCBI taxonomy): Eukaryota > Viridiplantae > Streptophyta > Magnoliopsida > Asparagales > Iridaceae > Iris > Iris macrosiphon. Next base: position 55,086,711 of record JAYESA010000015.1, read on the forward strand.
CACATGCACATAAATACAATCATGAAGGAAGACAAAGTCGAACCTGTGCGTGCACGGGGTCGAGGGAGGCTACTGTGGGTCGTCTCCGGCGAGGTGAGATAGGTCGATGTGACGGTGATGATGATGAAGATGAAGATGTTAATGGTGGTGATGGTGAAGATGGTGATGGTGATGATGATGATGATGATGATGATGATGATGATAATGATGATGACGGTATCAAGGCTGCCGGAGGGGAGAGGCTCAGGCGAGGGAGATATCGTGGTGAAGGAACTGACCGGGGAATATGAGTAGAAGGCGGCTGTTGTGATCCGGCGAGGGAAAGGCTGTGGCGGCTGCTGTCTGGAGTCGTGGTCGCTGCTCCGCGGTGGATGGCCGGAGTTTGGCTGGGAAGGGAAGTTGGGAAGATAAGGGTGATGGTGATGTAATTAGTTTAGGGTTAGGTCTTGTGTTGAAGAGGGATGGGGATGATGATGTAGAAAAATAATGAGGAGGAGGAGTTTTGCATGAGGAAAGAGAAGATGGTGATGCTAGCCTAGGGATTAGGGCCGACCATGTGCTCATTGAGATGGGGGATGTTCAATGGAAAAGGGGTTAGGATGAGGGATTATATATAGGAAAGTGTGTATGGTCAGGATGATGCCTCATTTTGAATGAATGGCCAAGATTTAATATGACGAAAAATGCACAACAAAAAAGGGAGATAGAGAGTGTTGGACCGGTCAATGAGGGAGGGGGTTGGTTCTTCATTGGACTTGACCAATAGGATGGTGACGCCTCATTGTACTTTTACATAAAAGCCCCCAAAAATTAAAAAATTGCACAAAAGGTGAGAATTGGGATTGGATGAGGGAAAACACCATGTTTGGTGTGATGTAGTAGATAAAAATGGTGTGTGGCATTTAGTATGAGTCTTGAGGGTATGAGTGGGGGTTTGGTTTGGTGTTGGGTCTAGTTTTGGGTTAAGTTGGGTCCTTACACTAATTTAATTAAAATTAATGTAAATGGTGTTCTTAAATTAATTAGAAGTACATAGGATCAAAATTAGGTGGGACACAAGTGTCATGGGCGTAGAAGACTCAGAATAGAATTTTGTCATAATTTGGGTTGCACAAAATGGGTCAAGATTATGTCTCAAATTTCGATTGGAACGGACAAGGATGCAAAGTTGGATTTATTTGGAATTTAAAATAAACGTCCACGAAGAATATTGTGCGACTAAAATGAAGCACAAGAGAGCATATTTATGAGTTACACAAGGGTCAAAATGGAAGACGGGCACGTCTAGGACAAGGGTGTAAAATCTGTTGGAAGGCAAAAACTAGTGTAGCGCTCCAAATATCGAAGAAACGGTAAAGTACAATAATCAAATAAAATCACAATAATAAATTATAACCTCAATAATTAATTTTCCAAAATGCTATTTAAATCCATAACCCTATAATTTGGTCAGGGGTTCATCTAGTGGGCTTCCAGGTCTAGTCTACTAACTCATGCATTAAAGAACACTATATATAACATATATATACACATATCATGTAATTATTTAAAATAAATACACACAATACTTAAAATAAATAAAATAACAAAAATTACCCCTATTTTAGAATGTGGTAGTGATACGTCAGCTAACGTTATCGTCATCTTCCCCATGGGTAGCTGAAAAGTGTTGCGTCCTGGCCACCATCGCTCAACCAGACTCTGTCATGCTCCAGTCCCAAAATACCGAGGGACTAGCCATGTGACAATAGCCAACAACACAACTCCAATGAGCAAACCCAATTTAATAGACCCGTTAGAGTGTACTTAAGCTGAAATAAATATAATTGTAGTCTAACCCATCTGTCACAGAATAAGTCTAAACTCATCCACAGAAAGAAACATAACTAAATATGATAGACTAATCAAGATAATAGATAAAAAGAAATATAGTCTATCAACAAGTCCAAATAAATAGTGTTGCGGGGAACAACCCGATAAAATAAGTTAATACATAAATTCAAGAGTCAAGATATGAAATAACTGGAAGCAAAAATAACTGAGTATGTAACAGAATACGCAGGAGAAATCCTCTAGCACAATATCGTCCTCTATTTTCAGTACTGCTCCAGCGTCAGCTCCTATCCCGTAAACCTCGGGATATTCCTCCTCTGCTGTACCTGGGGACATAATCTGGATCCAGGTCCTCAGGGGACATAGCAAGGTACAAGAATAACTCAAGCCAAATGAAATACAGTATATAAAAAAAATAGATCCTCAAGACAAGCTATGTAACTAGCTATATGAAATACAAATGAGAGCATCACTAGTACTCAGGCTGAAACCACTACAAGCTCTATGTCGGGGAGCCGGTAGTAGTAATATCTCAAAGGGCCAAATACATGTGCCAAAGCTCTGGTACAGAGACTAAGGCACTCTCCAGTAACATAATATATATATATATATATATATATATATATATATATATATATATATATATATATATATATATATATATATATAGCCTGTAGCCTATGTGTCTCTCCCCACCCAATGTAACCTCATGTCTCATGTCTATAACACGCAAGATCATGACCTCTAGCTAGTACAACGAGTCATAATGATATCTATGTATATGCAAGTCTTATGTCACAAATCCTGTAAGCCTATACAGGATCACCATAAATAACTCAGAAAAGATTCTTTTATATGAATAGTGTCAAGTGTCCTATGGTATGACGTACTTGATAAACCAAGCACTTAAAAATATATAGGATCGTGGTACCAACTCTCGAAGTGACGTTACACGACTCTGCGTACGGTATCGACACCCGAATCTTGTTCGTACGCTAAGCAATGTCACACGGTCCTAGGTTGAACATGTACAACACAGAAGTATATGAAAAGAATATAAGCAAATAATAACACAGGATTTTCTGCAAGTTGGCAAGGTACACTTGTCTGGGTTCTAAACTCCTTCAATTGCTCCGGTAGTAGTAAAATCTTCAGATACGCCTTCGGATGCTAAAACAAACATTATCATCACTCTTAGAATACATGAAATATTTAGGATTGACTATCCATAAGTCCAATTTGGACATAAGGGCATAATTGACAGTTTTTGGTCAAAGCGGAGTCAACATATGGCCCACTTCGCACCGAAAAATATATCAGAGACAAAGTTCTCCAAATTCGTCAAACTTAGTGTCTACGAGTCCAGAACGATGATACAAATCCAATGGAATATCCAGAACTGGATTCCGATCAGCCGATCACAAAATCGCCCGTCAAGTGGAGTCGTGGGACCTACGAAACGGGATTTTGTCAACGTTCTCAGAATTGAACCAAACTTGGGTCACAGGACCAGCGTAATGCTACGAATCCGATGGCACAAATTTTATTGCGAAACGACAAGCACATACAAAATTATGACGAGTGTTAGAACAGACCGATACAAGGCTTTTCGACGGATACGCGTTGATTCCGGTGTACACGCACATCCAAATCAACTTTCGCAAAATTTTATACGTCCGTGTTGATGATACGCGCTTTTCGATACAATTTTTACATGATGAAGTTGCCTCATTTATTGGGACGCACCCCGTTACAGAAAATTCCAAGTTTAGAAAACCAAGTTTTTGGTCAACTTTAACCACGAATAAAATACAACATACAACATACAACAAATTAAAATAAACTATTTAAATAGATTAAATCTCGATTATGTTGTTTAAATTACTATTCAAGTAGAATTTAAAAATATTAACTAGATTAGAAGAAAAATGGTCATGAACATGCGTGTTTGGGCAAATTTATGAACTATAAATTGGGTCATTTTTTCCTGTTTTGTGTCACGAATTACGACCGACACTGGACACGATACCCCGAACTAATTATACAGGGTTTGAGAGGGTCATGTGGTTTTCGTATAAGATTCCATAGATCAATATTTGGATAAATGTGCATAGAGATACGAGAGTGGAAAGTTGAGTACCTTGTTGCTCGCTGCTGCTCGAATTTTTGGGCGGCAACTTCACGGCGGTGGTGCACAGCGGTCCGGCGTCGTCGTCCGCGGTGGCTTGTTGGGAATGGAAGAGGGTTTGATGGTGGATGAGGGGGTGGGTATGGGTATTTTTATAGGGGTCGGAGTGGGTGGTTACAGGGAGGTGAAAGGAGGGTCGGCCTCTGATTTTGGAAGAGGAAGGGGATCGGTTTTTGCTGTTGCAGTGGTTTGGGGTTTCGGGTCGGGTCGCGGGTTTGTGGGTTACGGGTATGGGTTTGGGTTCGAATCTGATTGGTTTAGCATGGGTTGGTCTAGGATGGTTCGGTTTGGTTCAGTTTGGTTTGGTTCGAGTTGGTTTAAGTTGGTTTATTTAAAAATAATGCATTTAACTATAAAAAAATTAGTTTTAGAGCCCAATAAATTCCAAAAAAATCACATAATACTTTATTATTAATTATAACCCAAAAATATAATTTTTTCAAAAATTTTAATAATTAGTTTAATACACAAAAATATAAATTCATGAAGAAAATTTATTATAATTAATTAAAAATTACAGAAAAATCTCCAAAAACTCAAAAATTTATAATTAAAATTCTAAAATTAAATTCTAAAAATCTGGGTGTTTACAATCTACCCACCTTAAAAGAATTGTGTCCTCGCAATTAAGAAAATGAAATATAACCGTCAAGAAAAATGTTTGCTCCAGAAGAGATGATGTGATTGCAAGACATGTTTGTTGAAGCACGACACAAAGAATAAGGAACCATGAACAAGAAAAATCGAGAGGAAGGGTGAGGGTTTTGTTCAAGCAGAACACGTAGGGAAGAAAAAACTTTTCCTTAGGCAATAAGAGATGAGTAACTCAAGAGTAAAGGAGTCTGGTTAGAACGAAGATCAACTACTGCTTATGAAAACTTGGGTCCCACTGACATCTTACTAATCTAGACTAACAAGTTTATGCTAACATAATACTAGGTTTAGGCTAGAGAATGGAACTAACAAGCACATGTTAAAGTATTATTAGGAATATTCGCTATTATAGCTAGTTATAATAAAACTAAATTTTATTCATATTCGCTACTCCTCGAGTCTGTGCCTCCTCCACTGTTATTGCAAAAGCATGTCCACGTCCCTGTGGTGGTGCCCTCTGTTGTTGCTGGGCCTGCTGGAAGAGTGCTGCTTGTGGTGCCAATGGTGGCCTCGGCTGATATCCTTTCGGTGCTGGTAAAGGTTGTCGGTTAACCATCGGTGCTCCTTCTCGACGCTCAGAACAATCTCTGGCTGAACGCTGGCTGGATCCGCAAGCTAAACATAATCTCCATTTGCGTCTGCATTCCTTCTCAATATGGCCTACTTTGCCATAGTAGTAACAAGTAGGAAGGACTAGTGCTAGTGGTGTAAATGCTCTCTGTGATGGATTCATTTATGGTCGCTTTGCAACTCCTCCCTGCTGTCCTCGGTTTGGTGCTAGTGCATGCGGCAGCTTTTGGATGGACTCTCTCCTGATGACGTATTTCATGCGTCGGGCTGTAGCAAGGACATCCGTATAAGAAGTAGGTACAACAGAACCAATCTGTCTCTATAGCTCAAATTTTAGTCCGTCAAAGAATTTCTCAGCCTTCTCTTCTTCTGTCAGAATTAGTGTAGGTACGAAGCGGCTCAAACGAATGAATTCCGCATTATACTTTTATACCGTCTTGTTGTCTTGAGTGAGGCAATTGAACTTGTCCCAAAGTTTCGATCGAGCAATAGATGGAATGTACATATCTTGAAAGAGTCTAGAGAACTCCTCCCAACTGACTCGGTCTGGTCCAAGCCATCTCTCCTCAGATATCCACCAGTGATGTGCATTGCCTGTCAACTGCATTCTGACGAAAGTCATCCAACGCTCCCTCGGAAGCTCAGCTGCTTCCAATTGGTGTTAAATGTTTGTGAGCCACTCATGAACTTCAGTAGGCTCCTACTTGCCAGAAAAGGTACGGGACTTCAACTGGCGAAAATCAGTGATAGATCCCGTCGATGGCGGTCTAGCTGGTGGGTTCGCCTGCTCCAGTACGGTCATTATACTGTTTCTCATGTTCTCTGCCTCATGACGCTGAGCCTCTTGATGAACCAGTTGTTGGGCTTGCATCATTACGTAGAACATTTGGAATATCTGTTGTCCGTCCATAGGCTGTCATGGTGGGAAAACGGGCATCGGTGGAGTAAACTGCGGCGGTGGTGGAATGTCATTTTGCTGGAACCTCGAGGCGTGCTGATCTGCTTGATTGCTTTGTTGAGTGGAGGGATGTCCACCCAATGGTGTCACCCCATCGTTGTAAGTTACCATAGCACCTTGTGGTATACCTGTGGGAGTCTCATCACTGGCTCATGGATCTATTACTCTACATCAAAAGTTAACTATGTGAGGCAAATAAAGGAATCAAGGCATGATGCAAGTCAAGAAATTAATTTAAATCTGATATAGAGGTCAAGAACGTATCAATATGTGGATGAGATCCTATAATTTATCCTATCCTAATTACAGGCTTGCTCGGTTCCTTAGTTGAAACCGAAGAAATATAGTCGTAGACCTGCATGGGCCACCACAAAAACTATGTCATGCCCCAGTCCTAAAATACCGAGGGACTAGCCACGTGGCAATGGCCAGCAGCACAACTCCAATGGGCAAATCCAATTTAATGGACCCGTTAGAGTATACTTAAGCTAAAATAAATATAATTGCAGTCTACACCATCTATCACAGAATAATTCTAAACTCATCTACAGAAAGAAACATAACTAAATATGATAGACTAATCAAGATAATAGATAAAAAAAAATAGATAAAAAGAAATATAGTCCATCAACAAGTCCAAATAAATAGTGTCTCGGGGAATAACCCGATAAAATAAGTTAATACATAAATCCAAGAGTCAAGATATGAAATAACTGGAAGCAGAAATAACTGGGTATGTAACAGAATATGCAGGAGAAATCCTCTGGTACAATCTCGTCCTTTGTTGTTAGTACTGCTCCAGCGTCAGCTCCTGTCCCATAAACCTCAGGGTATTCCTCTTCTGCTGTACCTGGGGACATTGTCACGCCCCAGTCCCAAAATACGTAGGACTAGGAACACGTAAGCATAGAAGCCGCATGGGCACTCCAATATATGGAAACCATAACGCATACGTACACTGTATTATGAATATCAATCCACAAGTGGTATAAATCTATCACAAGTCACAGGTTATAATCTAAATCTTATCTACAGAATCATATATAAATAATTAACTAATATCTATGAAACTATATCTCAATAAGAAGTATCTAAAGATGATAGTTGGATAGAAACAAATCCACTCCTGAACTAGAATATTTAAGTACAACACAACAAATACAATATAAGAATAACAACTAACAATCACGGGACTCGAAGAGAAGACCTCCTCGAAACATATGTAACCATCAGAATCTATGCTCCTGCGAATACTCAAGAACAGCTACACCTGGAAGGGGCCAGGTCCTCAGAGGGACATAACAAGATACATAAAAGCATACTAATAAAGTACTGAAATAAATATCCAATGGGTCGCCTAACCATCTAAGTGAATGCAGTTTGAGAACAACTTTCCACCAAGTGGGCTATCTGGCTAAAAATAGGATTGGCATAGTTCTCTTGGAGATCCAGGGGCCTACAAAGCATGTCGTCTTTTGAACGCCAGAGGCCGCCTAATAATATATAATATATAGTGGTCATCACCACCCGTTTCTCAGGCGGAGAATCCGGGCGCACAAGGAAAAAAGTGCAAAGGAGTCCAAATGCCTTACTTGTTGTTCTCCCTACCCCATGTTCTAAGCATGTCACATACATGATAAGATAATACCTCTGTTAACTGCCAAGTCTACCAGCATACAAAGTTTCTAACAGCAGTTATCCCTAACACACGTCCCACACGTACCAATGATCAGTCAATACGTAAGTCCGTGATCTATATGAGACTCACAACTCGTGTAAAAATATGTCACAGTCAAATGAAACCTAATAATGTTTTATGATAATGGGGCGGTCTCATAAACAAGGTCAATGCATATACATAATAAAATAACAATTACGACGACACCGTCGTTGCACCCAAGTTTTCTTGGACTCGTATTTTATATAACAGTTAAAATATATGAACTAAAGACAGAAAATAAAGAATGCATGCAACATATGGAATATGAATAACAGTACAATGGCAAGGTATACTTGTCTGACAAGAGAGCTGCAAATTGTAACATCCAAATGTCAAGGACACGGGATCAGGAACTAAGGCCTCCGAACAAACATCTCCGGATGCTGAAATAAATATCACCAATGTTCCCAGAATAAGCAAAATAGCTAAAAAATACTATCCTTTCGTCCAATTTGGACACAGGGGCAAAACGATAATTTCGGATTTAAGTGGGGTCCACGTGTGGTCCACTTTGCACCGAAAAGCGTGCCAAGGGTAACGGTCTCTAAATTGGACAAATTATAGGTCAAACAAACTCTAAATGTCAGTACAAACTCAACGGTATGTCCAAATATGGATTCCGGTGAGCCGAACACAATTTTGCCCAAAAAATCAACCGTGGGGCCCACCAATAGGCGACTTGGTCAACTATCTCAGAATTGGGTAAAAATTGGGTCACAGGACCGGCACGATACCACGAGTCCAGTGGCGCAAGTTTTGTCGTATTCTGACGAGCGTGCACTAAATGCGTAGGGTTTTTGCAAAAGTTGTGACACGGGAGGATTTTCGCGGATACGTGCTGATTCCGATGCGCACACGCATCCAAATCAGTTTCCGCGAAAGCCCACATATCTGGGTATACCGCACGCACCTTTTGGTACACTTGGTACACGATGGAGCGGTCCCGTTTTGCGAGGTGCGCTCCGTATCGCAATTTTTGGAATTTGGAAAAAAAAAAGGTTTTCGGGATTTTCCATTTAATTTAATTCTACACACAGTAATTAATAAATTATTGTATTTGATAGAAAATAAACTAGGTCAAGTGTTCTTCGCATACCAAAAAGAAAAATCGAATATGGATCTCTGTGGTGGGAGATACAAATCCGTGATCATAGGTCATCGCAACAGAATTTTCTGAGATTAAATGTCGTGATTTTTTATCGACTTGGGGTCGATTTTTGCCTAGGTTTGTGCGCTGTTCGAGATAAACTAATATAAAAGATTGGAAGGAGGATAGGTGAGGATCATACCGGCGAATATGGGGTCGAGTTTGGTTGAGTAATGACGCAGAAAATGGAGCGTGAACACAGGTACTCTGTTGTTCAAAACTGTCGTGGTTGTGCAGGGTTGTGCTCGCGGACGTCGGCGGGCAGTTGCTCGGCGGTCCAGGCGATGAACGGCGGCGGCTTGGGGTCGGCGCGGTCGCGGTGGAGGAAGAGGCGGATGGTAATTTAGGTTTAGGGTTTCTCATATGGGAGATATATATAGGTACGCGGGGGGGTGGGGGGCAACTGGGCTGTAGCTGCGGCTGCTGTTTCTTAAGTGTTTTGCTAGTGGGTAGGTTAGGGGTTGCTAATGGGTGTGGGTAGCGGGTGGTTAGCTTAGGGTCGGGTGGGTAGTTTATTATGATATGGGTTTGGGTTTAAGGATCCATTAAGAATTTTCTTTTCTTTTCTTTCTTTTTCTTTTCTAATCCTATTTTCTATTCTATTCCTTTTCTATAATAAACTCTATATATATATAAATATGCATGTATATATATATATATAAAGTTCTAGAAATTTTTATTAGTGCATACAATTAAATCTACTCAGCTGTCCAAAGGGTCTCCTACATGGAATAAATTATAAAAAATTTATAATTGCTCCATAAATCCCCTAAATGCACAAACACCTAAAAAAAATTTAAATAAAATCTATTTCCTCTAATTAGCTACTAATTACTATAATTCAATTAAATAATTAATTAAAAAGGTAAATACGGTTTTTAGAATTAGGAATTTTATAGACATAATCTGGATCCAGGTCCTCAGGGGACATAGCAAGGTACAAGAATAACTCAAGCCAAATAAAATACAGTATATAAAAAAAATAGATCCTCAGGATAAGCTATATAACCAGCTATGTAAAATATAAATGAGAGCATCACTAGTACTCAGGCTGAAACCACTACAAGCTCTGTGTCGGAGAGCCGGTAGTAGTAATATCTCGAAGGGCCAAATACATGTGCCAAAGCTCTGGTACAGAGACTAAGGCACTCTCCAGTAACATAATATATATATATATATATATATATATATATATATATATATATATATATATATATATATATATATATTATGTAGCATGTGTGTCTCTTTCCACCCAATGTAACCTCACGTCTCATGTCCATAACACGCAAGATCATGACCTCTAGCTAGTACAACGAGTCATAATGATATCTCTGTATATGCAAGTCTTATATCACGAATCCTGTAAGCCTATACAGAATTACCATGAATAACTCAGAAAAGATTCTGTTATATAAATAGTGTCAAGTGTCCTATGGTATGACGTACTTGATAAAGCAAGCACGTAAAAAATATATAGGATCGTGGTATCAACTCTTTAAGTGATGTTACACGACTCCGCGTACGACGTCGACACCCGAATCTTGTTCGGACGCTAAGCAATGTCTCACGGTCCTAGGTTGAACAGGTATAACACAGAAGTATATGGAGATAATATAAGCAAATAATAACACATGATCTTCTGCAAGTTGGCAATGTATACTTACCTGGGTTCTGAACTCCTTCAATTGCTCCGGTAATAGCAAAATCTCCAAGTACGCCTCCGGATGATGAAGCAAACATTACCATTGCTCTTAGAATACATGAAATAGCTAGGATTGACTACCCATAAGTCCAATTTGAACACAAGAACATAATTGACAGTTTCTGGTCAAAGCGGGGCCCACCTGTGGCCTACTTCGCACCGAAAAATATGTCAGAGACAAAGTTCTCCAAATCTCCAAATTTGTCAAACTTAGTGTCTATGAGTCAAGAACGATGATACGAACCCAACGGAACATCCAGAACTGGATTCTGATGAGCCGATCACAAAATTGTCCGTCAAGTTGAGCCGTAGGGCCCACAAAACGAGATTTTGTCAACGTTATCAGAATCGAACCAAACTTAGATCACAAGACCAACGTAATGCTATGAATCTGATGGCATAAGTTTCGTTGCGAAACTATAAGCACACACGAAATTATGACGAGTGTCAGAATGGACTGATACAAGACTTTTTAACGGATACACGTTGATTCCGGTGTGCACGCACATCCAAATTAATTTTCATAAAATTCCACACGTCCGTGTTAACGATACGCACCTTTTGATGTAATTTGCACACGATGAAGTAGCCTCGTTTAGTGGGACGCACCCCATTTCAAAAAATTTTGAATTTAGAAAACCAAGTTTTTGGTCATCTTCAACCACGAATAAAATACAGCATACAACAAATTAAAATAAACTATTTAAAGGAATTAAATCTCGGTTATGTTGTTTAAATTAATATTTAAGTAGAATTTAAAAATATTAACTAGGTTGGAAGAAAAACGGCCATGAACATGGGTGTTTGGACAGTTTTCTGAATTATAAATTGGGTCATTTTTTCCTGTTTTGCGTCACGAATTGCTGCCGACACAGGACACGATACCCCGAACTAATTATACAGGTTTCGAGAGGGTCATGTGGTCTTCGCATAGGATTCAACATATCGATATTTGGATAACTGTGCACAGAGATACGAGAGTGGAAAGTTGAGTACCTTGCTACTCACAACTGCTCGAATTTCTGGGCGGCTACTTCGCGGCGGTGGTGCGCGACGGTCCAGTGTCGTCGTCGGTGGTGGCTTATCGGGAATAGAAGAGGGTTTGATGGTGGATGAGGGGGTGTGTCTGGGGGTTTATATAGGGGTCGGAGTGGGTGGTTATAGGGAGGTGAAAGGGGGGGGGGTCGGCCGTCGGTTTCGGAAGAGGAAGGGGATCAGTTTTTGCTGTTACTGTGGTTTGGGGTTTCGGGTGGGTCGGGGGTTTATGGGTTGCGGGTATGGGTTTGGGGGCGAATCTGATTGGTTTAGCATGTGTTGGTCCAGGATGGTTCGGTTTGGTTCAGTTTGGTTTGGTTTGGTTCGAGTTGGTTTAAGTTGGTTTATTTAAAAATAATGCATTTAGCTATAAAAGAATTAGTTTTAGAGCCCAAAAATTCCAGAAAAATTACACAATACTCTATTAGTTATACACCCAAAAATATAATTTTTTCACAAATTTTAATAATTAATTTAATACACAAAAATATAAATTCATGAAGAACATTTATTATAATTAATTAAAAATTACAGAAAAATCTCCAAAAACTCAAAAATTCATAATTAAAATTCTAAAATTAAATTCTAAAAATTTGGGTGTTTACAGACTCAATAAGAGATCTTTGTTGTGACGCCTAATACGGATATCATTAACCAAGGAAAAGCCAAAAGACTCTATAATATACTTTTGGTGTTGGGTTAGCTCCCATCTGTGACGCCACTCACCATATCCAACATCTTCATAATTATACGCCTATATAATATATGTACAGTTTGTTAGTGCATGCATACTAATATTATTAACAGTACAAATAAGAATTTATTTCAATTTTGATTACCTCTCCCAAAAATACAGGCTCGAGATATGAGACTGTCGCTCCCGAATAATGGTTTGAGTAGTCGGTCCACCTGGTATCCGACCGTCGTTGTTAGCATCCATCTGTATAATGAATGTTGTCAACACGACATTGTCAACTAATTCATACATAATTAGGATTTGGGAAAGGGCTTGGGATTTTATCATAGGGTTAGGATTTTTAGTTAGGGTTTGGGATACATAATTAGGGTTTGTTATTGTTTTTCTATATATTTTTAATATTTTTCTGTATTTTTTAACATCTTCATAATCATACGATATTTTCTGATATTTTTTATTATCTTATTTTTTTGGTTTTAATTTCCTAAGATTTTTTTTACAGGTTTTTTAAATTTTTGTTTATGTTTTTATACATAATTTTCTATACTAAACTAAATTTAATATATCCTAAGAAATTTTTTTATTTGTTATTGTTTTTCATTTTTTTCTATGTTTTTTAATTTTTGGTTATACTTTCCTAATATTTTTTATTATCTTATTTTTTTGGTTTTAATTTTCTTTGAATTTATTTTATGTTTTTTAAAATTTTGGTTATTTGAATTTTTGTTTAGGCTTTTATACATAGTTTTCAATACTAATTTAACATATCCTAAATTTTTTATATATTTGTTATTGGTTTTCTATAATTTTTTTATAGTTTTCTATGTTTTTTAATTTTTGGTTTTATTTTCCTTTGAATTTTTTTACAGGTTTTTTAAATTTTTGTTTAGGTTTTTATACATAGTTTTCTATACTTAACTAAATTTAATATATCCTAAGAATTTTCTATATTAGTTATCATTTTTCTATATTATTATATATTTTCTATATTTTTTAATTTTTGATTTAAATTTTCTAATATTTTTTATTATCTATTTTTTTGATTTAATTTCCTATGATTTTTTTCCACATTTTTTAAATATTTGATTTTTTAATTAAATTAATCTAAAGAGCTACATTAACAAACAATATACAAAATTAATCTAAAGAACTACATTATCCAATTTAACATGCAATAAAATTACTTATAAAAAAAATAATAAAAAATACCTCTTCTCTTCTCCTACATTCGTCTCTAGAAATTCTTCCTCTTCTCTACTACTCCTCTTCTTCTTTCACTTTGCTTTAAAATAAATTTCACCCCCTACCTCTCTATATATACACCCAACATTTAATCCATCCCCTCACTCCCCATTGGTCTCCCACCCACCCAATTATTGCGTAGTCAAAAAGTCCGCCCACACAGTAAAAAAAAAGTGCAGTAGGGTCAGAAATGTCCTTTCTAAGGACATTTCTAGACTAAATCACCGCGAATCTTGCCCTCTTTTTGATAAATTTTTGATAATTTAAATGCATACAGTTTATTAAGTGTTAATTAAGTAATCAACACAGAAACGTCCTTAAAAAGGACATTTTTGGACAATTGTTCAAAAATGCCCCTTTTAAGGACGTTTTAATGCTTTATATGCAATTTCAAAACTTCTATGCTGCACAGATAATTTAGGAAAACTTTTATGTTGTATACGTAATTTTATGATTTTCAATGGATGACCCCTTCTTCTTCTTCTTCTTCTTCTTCTTTTACCATTAAAAAAAGTTCCTCTTAACTCTACTCTAGCTCTCACTAGAAAAGACCAAGCCCTTTGCATTGTTGTTGTCCACTTGCGCAACTGCATGCACTTAGCATTGTCTCGTCAGCCCCTACACTTGTGAATTTTGTTTAGTTTCTTCTTTGGACAACGACAAAGTTCGGATCACTCTTTTGAAGCTGTGCACAGTAACGATAAGTCGGTAACACTGAAGTTTTACCTCTAAGTGAATTCGAGAACAAGTCTGCACATGGATCTCGAATAATCTCTTAGATTAGTACGTAGTGCACAACTTTTCTAAAGACCGGTAACACTAAAGCTTTTGTTATCTTGTTTACAGAAAATTGAAGAGTATTGTCAACAACTCTCTCTTTCTCTCTCTCTCTATCTCAAAGTTGAATATAAATTTTTAATATATTTTAAATATTATTAAATTGTTAATAAATCAAAGAGACAAAAGGTCTCATATTTAAATGACTCTTGATAAACGCGCTACAAAAATGACTCAGGACAACCCAAATTTTCATTATTGATAATTACAAGTTTGCCACTACCAAAAATTACTCATCGGACTGCCCACTTCCAATTGATTTTTTTATAATCAGGAATGTCAAAATTTTGACAGTTTTTCTATTTGGTAGACAGTCCTAACAATTAGTAGGACTGTCAAAATTTATAAAAAAAATATGTTAATTTTTTAGGACTGTCAAAATTTTGACAGTCCTTCCAATTGGTAAGACTGTCAAAATTTTGACAGTCCGGATGTGAGGGCTATGTGAGGTGACACGAGGGCGGGGCTGCATGGAGGCCGGAAGGGGGGACAAGACGGAGGAGCGGAAGGAGGAGGAGGAGGAGGAGTCAACGGCGGTAGGCGGGGGAGGAGGCTGAGACGCGCGCGCTGGAGAGACGACGAGGCGTAGGTGCACGCGCTCGCCTTCACTGTTGCTGCTGTTGCCGCCGCCGCCGCCGGCGCGAGGCGTAGCCCAGCCTCCCGCGAGCGCGTGCCACCGCCGCGCGCAGCCTCCCGCACGCTACTTCTTCTTCTTCTTCATCGTCTTCGTGATGGAGCCGACGGGAATGTGCTTGAGGTGCGGCTTGGCGGCGGCAACGCGGTCGATGGCGAGGTCGACGACGCGGAGAGGCAAAAAATTGCGAGCAGAAAGAAGGAGAGGCCGGAGGGGGGGTGGACGTGGGGGAGGAGCAGCATGGGGGGGGTGAAGAGGGTGAACAACCGTAGTAAAATTTGGACTACCTGAATAAAAATTCTTTCTAACTGAACTAAGATCAATACTTGACTAAGTCTTGAATCATTTTTGTAGTGACTTTATCAAGAGCCATTTAAACCGTTGAATAAATAGACATAAACTATTGATCTTGTCCCTTATCATTCTTGCTGGCTTCAAAAACTTCACCACGGCAACTATAAATAGTTTCAGTACGTTTCACAAGATGGTCATAGTGATGTTCTATGCTTCGACGATCTACTCCACTGCTGAAAGGACGTTGATGGTTCTACGGATGTGACATCGATCACTTCAATGAACAACGTTGTTTCACTCTCGATAGAATTGACACATTGTAAGGACAAGGTCTCTAAGAATGACTCGTCATCAACTAAGTCATCAAATCTAACATCAATCAACTAAGAGCATAATTAGTAAGATCTATCCCATATTCTAAACGGTTTTTTTAAATAAAGTAATATATTTATATATAATTGCAAAAAAAGGGAGGAGTTTGGAGAAATTATAGGAAGGGGGAGAACTCGCCAACTGAGTTGGTGGGTTGTTGGGGTGCGCCAACTGAGTTGGCGAGATACATGCAGGCCGCAAACTCAGTTGGCGAGGGATGCTGAGTTGGAGGCTGTGCCCGCCAACTGAGTTGGCGAGTGAGGGTTTAGGGGAACCGTTGCACTTTGTCCGCCAACATATTTGGCGTGTAGGGGTCTGTTGAGAACCATGGGAAGCATTATAACCGTTGCACAACGGCTATTACATTCAACACTCTTACTCTATATATTTCCTATCTCAACCAAATCATCCAACACTCACTCTATTTCCTCTCTTTCCTCTAGCAAAGTCCCCAACACTTTCTCTGTCTCTCTGCCTCTAGCAAAGCTTCAGTCAAAGTTCTGTCTGCAGCTAAAGTTCATCTGAGTTTCTTGTAGCAAAAGTTCTCAACCGCCATGGATCGTAGCGTAAGAATTGTATGCTCGCACGGCGGTAAAGTAAATGAGTTAAATTACGAAGAAGGAAAGAATATAATTTTTTCAACTTATCTGAATATTAGTTTTGAAAATATACATAACATATTATTGAACGTTGTTCTATTCATTATGATTTTATTCTGAAGTCTATTTTTGGTTCTAATTATTTTTTGATAGATAGTGAAGATGCATGGAATTATATTCTTGAGATTAATTCACAATCACGGTATATAAAAATATATGCTATTAAAGTAGCAGCGACATTAGATAATAGACATAATGAATATTTTTCTGAATATCAGCATGTTAGTTCGGGTGCTAGTTCTTCTCAACAAATTATTTCATTTATCCAAGAAGGTCATTCGTCAGATGAATCTAACCATGATGATGATAGTGACAACGATGATGGAAATAGTGATGATTTAGTTAAAAATGTAGATTATACGGTAGATGATGATGTTGTAAAAGCTATCACTGATGAAGTATTTAAGGGACAATTATTTCCTAGTCGTTCTCACTTTAGAAGCTTTATAAGTAATTTAGCAATTAAATATAATTTTAGTTGTTCAGCTAGTGTTATGAATAATGCTCGTAGAATTATATATAGTTGTGATCAACCGAATTATAATTGGAGAGTATATGTCAAATCTATTAGAAATGACGATATAGTTAAAGTTAGTACATTAGAAAATTGTCATTCTTGTTTAGGGAGACTTAGTACAGGACGTCATCGACTAGCTACCGCTGCATGGATTAAGACCATGATAATTGACATTATTAGAGATAACCAGTCATACAGTCCATCACAAATTGTTAAAGATATACATAGGGAGCATCATATATAAGTTAGTTATTCCAAAGCTTGGAGAGCCCGAGAGACAGCATTAGCTGAAATTAATGGTAGTTATGATGAGGCATACGCTAGTCTTGAGGAGTATTGTTATAGAATTATGGAGACAAATCCAGGTAGTATATGTTTTATTAAAACTGCCGAAATAATAGCTTTCAACAAATTTTTATTTGTTTTAAGTCATGTATTGATGGATTTTTAAGGGGCAATTTACCAGTTATTAGTACTGATGCTACATTTCTTTCGTCTAAATATCAAGGTCTCTTATTTATTGCTTGTGCTCATGATCCTAACTATTAATTATATCCTATAGCTTATTCTGTTGCTGAAGGTGAGAATAGTAATTCTTGGTCTTGGTTTTTAAATTCTCTTAAAATATCTTTTGAAAGTTGTTTTAATAATTGGAGTACAATTTCATTTATATTTGACAAGCAAAAAGGATTAATAAATATTGTTCGTGCTATTTTTCTTGCATCTCCTCATTTTTTTTGTATTCAACATTTTAAACAAAATATGAAAAAGTTACCAAAGAACCAGTATTTCAACACTTGTTAGACTCGCTTGCTAGATCATATAATGAAACAGATGCAGAGAGTGTGTTTGATATAATTAAAGCCGAGAACATAATTTTGTACGATTGGCTTATTGGTGTAAACGATAAAAGTCGTCGATTTGAATATTGGATAACAGCGTATGCTACTTGTCCTAGATTAGATATTAACACTTCTAATCTTGTTGAATGTTTCAATAGCTGAATTAAGAAATTACGAGATAAGCCAATAATAATACTTCTCGATGGTATTAGAGCCAAGATTATTATACTTCATGACAATCGTAGAAAGAATGCTGAAAATATAGACACAGATTATTGTCTGAAGATGTTAAAGACCATGGCTTGTATTATCAAAGAGAAGAATCACCTAGAAATATTAGCTATTGATAGTTATAAGTTTAAAATAATAGACCGTGCAACAAGTAGAACCTATATTGTTAATATAACCGACAGATCTTGTACATATTTTAGATGGTACCATACTTATATACCATGTATACATGCATGTTTTGTTTGTAGATATTGCAATATTAGTATTGATATTTTTTATCCTGCAGTATTTTTGACGGAGACCTTTAGAAGTGTATACGTACCAAAAATGGAGCCAATTCCAGTTTCCTACAAGATCCAAGCTCCTTTGGTTAGAGGAGAAATTGGGGGTTAGAGGAGAAATTGGGGTACCAGATATAAGACGCAAAGCCGGAAGACCAAAGAAGAACCGCATCAAACCCCGAAATTCATCGATGAGAGATCTTCGTTGCAGTAATTGTGGTGCTATTGTACACAACCGAAGAAGATGTACTAGTCAACCGAGAGAGTAAAATAGAATTGTTCAATACAAACTTAAAAATATTGTAATAGTGAGTCTGATAATGAAAGTCTACTTAAGAATTGTTTAATACCCAAACATTGCAATCAAACATTATTACAAATCATACAAATATTACAATCATACATTGTTACAAATTATCTACTCATCCTCCTCCTCGTCATGTTGAGTTTGGGTAGGCAGCGGTGCTGATGGAGTCGAAAAAAATTGTGTGAATATTTGGTAGCTTTCATCTTCAGCAGTCTGGTAACTCGGTCCCGCTCCAGCATACTTGTCAGTAGGGCCCGCTCCAGCATACTGGTCACTCGGGCCCGCTCCAACATATTGGTAACTCGGGCCCGCTCCAGCATACTGGTCACTCGGGCCCGCTCCAATATACTGGTGAATAGGGTCCTCTGCACCATCCCTCCTACGACGACGAGAGTGTGTCTCTGTCGTACAAAGCCGGTTGGATAGTCTGATGGAAGACGTGATTGTACTGGAGGCATTTCAGGTTCCCGTCCAATACCCAGATGATCAACACGAGTCACAAGTTCCTCCATAAGAATTTGACTTTATGGGGAAAGGTTTATATCAGGTTGTTGCAAATATTGTCGGTATACACCACTCTGAAATATAAAACTTGTAAATTAATATATTTATCATATCTATGTATATGTAATTTTTAAAGTGTAATAAAGTCATACCAAATCATGCATGCCATCGACAAAAGCACACAGAGTAGAATCATCTACGGATCTACTCTTGAACCTTTGCTCCTCATATTGGTATACTCGGTTGCTCATAAGAGGGCATCCCCACCATTGCCTATAGTCCATGTTACCCATGTCTGCATAATGTAAACAAAATTTTAGCAAACTATTTACACTAAATCAAAACGAATAATGAGTAACTTAGAACTTATATTCCTCAGCAGATCTTAGTCCGGGAGACATGTCCCTCACAATATAATTCTCGAACCGATTATTTCAGTCAGCAACGAGACCAAGGATTCGTTGTAATGCATTTGCTGCCTCATAATCGACTGTCGGTGGATCATCAGGAATTATTTGGCTTATTCCAAATTGTCGAAGAACACGGTCTGCCGGATGGTACATGGTGAACCGATCATATATAATATAAGATATGTGTAAAGTAAACGAATATGATATCCTCTTGATTTCTGGAGCATCATCTTCACATGTGTAAGGTAACCATGTAACCTATTTAAAGATATTGTATCAAATAGATATGATGTTTATCTATAAAACTGTAATAATTTAAAGATATTTATTAGATATTTAAAAATTATCTCATGATACTGCAGTATATCAAATTGGCTACGATAAAGTGATACACTCATGTATTGGTAGTGTTGATAATCCACTACATCTGTGGGCCATCGCATAGCAACTGGAAATACTTTAACATCATTGAGAATGCTAGTAACAGGCCTACAATATAGAAGTGCTCGTAGGACCAGAACTATAAAACAAAAATATGACATTAGTACAAACAAAATTTGCGTATAAAATTACTCTAACTAATTTAGGTCTTTCATTCATACCTGGATTAGTAAAATACATCCACAAATACTCTTGCGATTGGATCTCACAAATTCTTTCAAATTTGCGTATAAAAAGGCTAGAGTAGCAGCTCCCCACGCATGCTGAGTAGGTTTTGTCAAATCATCCAAGAATGGTAGAAGCTGCACATTTACCATATTTTCTGATGCATCGAGAAATAGAATTGCACCACATAAACAGAGGAGATACGCTCTAGTGCAACGAATGACATGAAAATATTAAGTGTTATATAGACACTAAATTAAGTCATAAATAAATATTACTAATAAAAATACATACCTGTATTTTATCTACATCAACTATCCCGTCAATAGTGTGATGTAGGTCCATGAAGTTGCCACGAAGCCATGTAAACTTTACAAAATTGCCGTCTTTTATACCAGATGGAGGGCTAACACCGAGATACCTCCTGATCAGATCAGATCCCTTTAAGTGCGGATCAAAATATATAGCGTCACCTTTAATAGGTAATCCTAGTATATTTGCCACATCAAATAGGGTGATCGTTATCTCGCCGAATGGAAGTTGGAAAGTGTTGCGTTCAGGCCACCAACGCTCCGCAAGATTTACAACTAAATGAAGATCGTGGATTAAATATCTAACACGATCTATATAGTGGAATCCAAAGGATTCCACTAAAGCCTTTTGGACAGAATTTAGCTCCCACGTACGATAATTCCTTTCGGTCCGCCAATGTATATGGGTCCGGGTTCGTAAACCAAGATCATGGTCGTATAACTATAAAAAATATATGCATTATATTTTTTGTGTAAATTACTTAACTTGGAAACTTATAATTTTAAAAATTATCTCGCCAGTAAATATCCGACTAGATATGTGGTCTTCACGTTGCTTAATAATAAGCTGGGTAGTCGGTCCACCAGGAATACGACTGTCATTGTGGTTAGCCATCTCCAAAAATGTAGATTATAGGATGAAGGGGGATTACTATGAGGAGGAGTGCTGTGAGGAGGAGGAGGAGGAGTTGGGTTTTAGTTATAGGGAGGGGAGGGGGGAAAGTTGAGGGGGGGGTCTCCGAGAAGGGGAGGAGTCAGGGGGGGTCTCCGAGACGTCAGGGGGGGGGGGGGGTCTCCGAGGCGTCATGGGGGGTCGCCGAGGCGGAAAGGAGGGGAGGATAGGGGCCCGCCAACTGAGTTGACGAGCTTGCCCAGAGCCCGCCAACTGAGTTGGCGAGTTCCTCTCGAACTCTCGGCCCCGCCAACTCAGTTGGCGAGTTCTCCCCCTCCCTGTAAATACACCAAATTCTTTCCTTTTTTGCAATTATATATAAATATATTACTTTATTTAAAAAAATTGTATTCTAAATTCTACATTTGAAATATAGGACAATATTTGTAGAATAGTAAGTTCCATTTATAGTTATAATTTTTAAATTTTGAGTTCCATTCCACCCATGCGAGTTATAGGTTGGACCTCCCAATTTTTATATTCTATATTGTAGAAATTTATTTTGTAGAATAGCAAGTCTCAATTTGGAGCCAAATTTTCTAGATTTTAGATTTTAGATTTTAGATTTTACATTATTTTTTTTCCACATTAAATTTTGACCACATAATCTTTGGGATCGGAGCTCACTTTATCATTTCCTACTATTCTCATACAAGCCCAAACCATTCTGCATTTACTTTTTTTTTTTGAAATTTTTGCCCCAAATTGCATTGAAGAGTCCCAACTACTAATGATACTCTAAGGAAAGATTTTGGTTTTATCAATAACTATTTGTGCCATCAAATCTCGGTATGCAACCGAGGAAAGTGGTATAATTAAGGTCTCATTTCTTATCTTTCGAAATTTTTTTCTGTAGAGAAATAAATTATTATAAATTAGTTGTGGAGAACTAAGTTTTAAAAAAATTAGCGGAAGAGAACGAAAACGTCCTTACTAAGAACATTTTTGTTCTCTCCGCATTTAAAATTAATAAACAATTGAAAACACATCTAACAAGAACGTATTCAGTTTAAAAAAATAAAGAAAATGTCGCTAAGGAAAAAAAAGAAAAAGAACATAAAAATCAGCAAAAATGTTATATATATATATATATATATATATATATATATATATATATTAGTTTTGGCTGAAAAAATAACCGAGTACGTCCTTAGTACAGATGTTTTTAGTAAAAGCGGATTTTTTCGTCTAACGGAAAAAAAATTGAGGCAATAGCGGCTAAGGGGAGAACTTTTAAAAATTTGCACATACGAGGACAACTCGCCAACTGAGTTGGCGAGTGGGGAGAGAAGGGGAAGACCGCCAACTAAGTTGGCGGGTTGGGGGAGGGGACCGCCAACTTAGTTGGCGGACGAGATTTAGTTTGGTTTGGTTAGTTTTAATTTTTTTTAAAGTTTGATTTAATCTATTAGTTCATTTATTATTATTTAATAATTGGTTATCTATATTAATTTGTTATTATCTATACTAATATTTATCATCATTATTATAATTTTTGTTAATAAGATTTTTTTTTTGTTATTTTATTAAGAAGTTGATACCATAACTATAACATAAATGAGACGCCCAAGTTGTACGTATATCATCAACAATTTTATTAAAAATAATTACGGTAAAAAAAACTAACTTTCTCTCCCCTCTTCGGTACAAATATATATATTTAAATTTAAATATAAAATTGTTTAAAATAAAATTTAAAAATTAATTCAAATAAAAAATATCACAAATATTTAAATTATTTAACAAATCTTAATTTAAGTATATTTAAATATTTGAATTATTTTACAACAATATCAAAAAAAATTTATATTACGTGCAACGCACACGAATTTACTAGTTTATCATAATGAGACTTAAATTCCTTTTTTAAAAATATATTATCTAAATAATTTATTTATTGATTATTTTGTTACACCTAATTTAATTAAAATTAATTACGGTATCAAATATTCGAATTATATTTAAACTAAGTATATGATATTATCTAACTAAATACATATCCAAAATTATAAAAATATATTGTAACAAAATATTATCTAAATAATTTATTTATTAAAAAAATATATTTAAACTAACTACAAGATATTATCTAAATAAATTCATTATTATTATTTATTATTGTATTAAATTATATGTAGATAACATAATAAAAAATAATTTTGTTTTGAATTTTTTTTTGTTGAATAGCTAATAACAAATTATTAGAGATAGAGATTAATTGTTTAAATAAATGGTTGAGTATTTACTTAGACGGCTCACTTTTGAGCCGTTTTGAAACCTCATTATAAGAGTAGAGATAGTGATTAAATTTTAAAATAAATATTTTGGATTTATTATTTTATATATTATATTTTTTATGATATTAGTAATAAATAATTTGTTATTATCTATTTAATAACAAAAAAAACAAATATTTATTATTATGTTATCTACGTATACTTTAATATAATAAATAATAATAATAATAATAAATTTATTTAGATAATATCTGTTTACAATATATTTAGATACCATAATTATATTTTATACCATAATTAAGAAATATTTGATTGTATAGTAAAGTTATGGTATCTTGTTAAACAATTAAAATCTTTGTGATATTTTTTCTTTGAATTAATTTTTAAATTTAGTTTTTAAACAATTTTAAATTTAATTTCAAATATATATATTTGTATGGAAGAGCGGAGAAAAAGTTATTTTTTTACCGTAATTTATTTTTAATAAAATGGTTGATGATATACATACGACTTGGACGGTTCATTTATGTTATAGTTATGATATCAACTTCTTAATAAAATATCAAAAAAATAATACCTTACTAACAGAAAAATAATAATATTAATGATAAATATTAGTTTAGATAATAACAAATTAATATAGATAATAACATATTAATATAGATAACCAATTATTAGATAATAACAAATTAACTAATAGATTAAATCGAACTTAAAAAAATAAATCAAACCTAACTAAACTAAACTAAATCCCACCACCAACTAAGTTGGCGGTCCTCTCCCCCACCCCTCCAACTTAGTTGGTGGTCTCCCCCCTCTCTCTCCACTCGCCAACTTAGTTGGCGAGTTGTCCTCCTATGTGCAAATTTTTAAAAGTTCTTCCCTTAGCCGCAATTGTCTCAATTTTTGTCCCTTTAGACGAAAAAATTCGTAATAAAAGTATATTCTTTAATAAAAAAAAATACAAAAATGGTGTGTTTTTAATAAAAAATAGAAAAAAAAAAATGAGCCCACCCTTAGTAGGGCGTATTCCCTCATGTTTTTCCATATTAGTCACTGCACGTTCACTTTTTGCATGTAGCTCCTTTTTTTTTCTTTTTTGTTTTTCTCTCCATTAGTATTTTTTTTTGTTTTGTATAAGTTACCTCCGGACAACAAAATGAAGCCATTTTTTTGTTGGCTACAAAAAAAAAATGTTTAAAAAATAACAAATTTTTTGTTGTGTTTGAACAACTCCATTTTGTTGTGTTTGGTGGGACCTTCAGACAAAAAAGTAATAATAGAGATAAAAACAAATAACAAATAATTTAAAAAAAAAACAAACGCTAACAATTTTTTTGTTTTGTTTTGTTTGTACGGTCTAATATGGACGTTTTTAACAAAAAGTGTATTTTTAATTAAAAAATACAAAAAAAAAGAAGAACCCACGTATTCCATTAAACATGTTTTTTTTTCCTTTTCGTTATTATTATTTTTTTATCTCCATTATTATTTTTTGTATATAGGTTCCTCAAAATACAACAAAATAAAGTCGTCCAAACACAACAAAATAAAGCCGTCCAAACACAACAAAAATTTGTTATTTATTTGTTAGGGTTTCTTTTTTCTCTTAGTTTTTTGTTATTTGTTTTATCTGTCATGTCCCGATTTCTCCCAAATCGATAATCGTCTACTGGATGTGATGCCGTGGACATGTAAGGCGCGCGTGCACAAGGCCTAGACATAATGATATACTTTAGAACAAATGCAATAGAGTACTCAAATAAGATATCACACTTTGAGATATAAAAAAGTTCTCTTTATTGATAATGAACATCTGTCTACAGACTCTTGACCCAAAAGTAATAAAGATGTTGCACGGCTTATAACTTGTACGCAAAATGAGATAGTCGATCTATACATTACATCCCTTACTAATATTTCAGAAACACAAAACCACCTTGGGTGCGAGTCAGCACTATCGCTTAATGGCTTCAAAAGGTGAAAGCGAGCTCCTTTCTTGATTATGTACTTGAGCTCCCAAAAGTCACAACACGAACTCGCCTTGATCAAGAAAGGGTTGGAGAAAGCTTCAGCTACTCGCCGCGTCGTCTCGGCTCGGAGAACCTGCTGCAACGAGGGTCAGTACTTCAAAAAGTACCGGTGAGGGCGAGCTAATCCAACATACCAAATCGACATCGCATTCATGTGAACATGGAACATTTTATTATGTGATCTATCTTGCCTAGTTCAATTCTTTATATGTATGATAGAATGGAATGACATAACAAAATGCGCCACCGTTCGGTGACTTTACCTGTACCGTCTGAACCACATATACAAAACTTACCATGACCTTCCCTGCCACGAAGACATAGTTAGTCTGCACAGTTTAAATATACATAGCAATCACTTGGTCAGACGAGAGATGGGTCGGCTGCTATTCCGCCTCGGGTAGCTAGCCCTTGACGGACGCACGGACCCATCCAACGCTATGACTACACTAGCAAATTGTTCTACCCTGGTCGAAGCGGTCTCGGTGCCCTGACGACCGTTCATATAACGATATTTCTTGTGCACAAGTTATCCAATACCATGCCTCATCTACAAACTAAGTTATCAATTGGAGCACATTTCAAGCAATATAAGTAAATGAACTTTATCCATTTTTCATAGTCTAGGCTGCCTTGCACAATGATCACATTTTCAATTTTTCACTATCCATTAAACAGTTATAGATAAATATGTTCTAGCTACAACTGAATATAAAATAGCTATAAGCATAGTGGAAAAGCACGCATCGATGTGATTGTTGAAAATTTTATGTGACACGCATTATAAGTGTTTCAAGTCTACTTCTTCTTTATTCTGACTCAATTTTTATTGTTTTGGTATCGTTTGATCGGAATGCACAAATGAGTCAATTTATTAAGAACGAAGACTTGGAAGAAGGGTGCTAATCGAAGTAAAGCCACTCACAAGTTGGTGAACTGGGAGAGAAAATAAGAGATCTTCAAGACTCCGCTTGCGCGTCGCCTATACGATCACCTGCACGCATCAACAGTTGATCAATATCTTTTGCTTCGATCTCCAAGGGTTCGATACGAATTGAGAAATACAAAGAACGAAGACAATGAAATTCATCGAAACCGTTCAAGAAAAACGCAAATCACAAAACCAACAAAAGGTAACCAAGCGGCATCGAAAACGGGCAAGAAAACTAACGCAATGGAAAGACCTCTCTCGACTCTGCCGTCGAGTCCTTCCTTGAGGTACGATCCGTTGGATGTGGGACCTGATTATGAAGAAACCAATCATAACGAGGAAAGGATCTTGATTCAATTTGTCCCAATCGAACGATACCGAGTATTTCTTAGCCGCGCTCCCCGAATAGGGGGAACGGGGCACTACATTATCTCCCTTATGTTTTTGTATGAAGGTCCCTGTAAACACAAAAAATATGAAGCCTTCAAAACAAACAAATTTTTTGTTATTTTTGGTTAGCCTTTTTCTTCTTAATTATTTGTTATTTGTTTTTATCTTCATTATTACTTTTTTTTTTCCTGAAGGTCCTACCAAACACAACAAAATAAAGTCGTCCAAGATCACTTTTTGCATGTAGATCCTTTTCCTTCTTTTTTTTGTTATTTTTTTATTTCCATTAGTATTTTTTTTTTTTGTATAAAGTTACCTCCAGACACAACAAAATGAAACCGTTTGTTTGGTTGGATAACAAAAAAAATGCTAACAAAAAATAACAAAATTTTTGTTGTGTTTGGACGACTTCATTTTGTTGTGTTGGTTAAAAACGTCCATACTAGGGGGGGGGGGGGGGGAACATGTTTAATGAAGCCGTCCAAACAAAACAATTTTTTTGTTATTTTTTGTTAGAATTTGTTATTTTTTCCTTAATTATTTATTATTTATTTTTATCTCTATTATTATTTATTTTTTCTGAAGGTTCCACCAAACACAACAAAATGAAGCCGTCCAAACACAACAAAAAATTTGTTATTTTTTGTTAACGTATTTTTTGTTAGCCAACAAAAAAGAAAACGGTTTCATTTTGTTGTTTTTGGAGATAACTTATACAAAATTAAATATTAATGGAGAGAAAAATAAAAAAGAAAAGAAAAGAAAAGGATCTACATACAAAAAGTGATCTTGGAGTAACTAATATGCAAAAGCACGAGAGAATACGCCCCTATTAAAGACGAGTTCTTTTTTTATATATTTTTATTAAAAACATCATTTTTGTTTTTTTTTATAAAAAAATACACTTTTATTTAAAACGTCAGTATAAGGGCACATTCGACTATTTTTTCAGCAAAAAAAAACCAAAAAAAATTTAAGAAAAAAATTAAAAAAATTTGCTGTACAGAAAATATTTTTAAATAAATTATCTAAAACGAAAGTATTTCAGAAAAAATTGAAGTTAAGAAAGCTTTCGCTATCATAGATGGCGAAAATATGAATTTTTTTATTTTTTTATTTTTTAACTTTTTTGCAAATTCAGTTGGCGAAAATATGCTTGAATTTTTTTGTTTGTTTTCTGTTGATTTTTTTGTTTTGGATTTGTTTTGGTTTATTTTTTTGGGGTTTTTGTGTTATTTTTTGGGATAGTTGGGTTTGGTTTTGTGTGTTGGTTTTGAGGAGTTTTATTATTCTATTTATGAAAATCTTCGATTGTTTATGAAAATCCCAAATTATTTTATTTTATTTATTCTTATAAAAAAAACTTTAAGAACAGCTTGTTACCAAATATGGATTGGATTGATTTAAAAGCCGCTACTTAAAACAATTCAAAATCGAACCCTTTATAACCGTTCATAATCGAACCCCTCATAACCGTTGATAATCGATACTATAAAAATACATTATAACCGCTACTCCCACAATTGTCAAGCAGACCCTTAAAGTTTCCACCGTAATCGAAACTTAAATCGATCTTATTACGATTAGTAAATTATTTTATAAATATACAATTTTTTCGTTAAATATATATATATTCTCGTCCCATTTTTAATTATATTCACACTGATATATTATATGATAACGTATGAGGGTCCGGAGACACAAATTTTTACTCGTTAACATTGAATTACCGAAAAAAAATCCGAAAATAAAATTATCCAAAGTAAAATTTGAAGATCAAAAAATTATTTTTTTGCGATTCTAAAATTTTTCGAAGTCCGTCAAACGGTGAAACAGTTAATCCCATAATACTTTTTGCTACGGCCATTTTGGCACAAGCTGAGCCTCGTTTCGATCTCTCAGTCAAAAGTTATGATACTTTTAAGTTTAAAATTTTATACTTTTGTCTGTAACATGTGTGTTTTGTTTCGGATAAAAATTCTTTTTATACGAATTGTGTTACTCTCGTCGAAAACATATAAATTGACCTATTGTTTGACGAAAAATAATTTTCGAACAAATAGTTATGGCCATTCGAAGTCTGCTCGACGACAAATATAATTTTCTTATGGTAGAATTTTTTAAAATTTTTGGATTTTCAATGATAGCATATTTTATTTTGGATGTTAAATTTTATTTTTTTTCTAATTTATTTAAAAAAAAATTGTTACAATTTTTTTTAAAAGAACTAAATCTAAATAAAACTAAACCAAACCACACATTTGTCAAATATATATATATATATATATATATATATATATATATATATATATATATATATATATATATAAAAACAACACTTATCCAAATATTAAAACCGAACCAACCCCCACCCACTCCCCCGCGGGTCAAAGTGCTGAATTTTCGCCAACTCAGTTGGCAAAATTTTGGCAAGTCCAAATTTTCGTCAACTGGGTTGGCGAAAATTTGACACTCTCGATTTTCGTCATCCGAGATGGCAATATCTATCGTCAGTTCAATTTTTTTTAAAATAGTATCGTTCTAGTTAATTTATTTAAAAATATTTTTTGTACGGTAAATTTTTGGAAAAAAAAATTGAAAACGTCCCTGGTAAGGACATTTTTGCTGATTTTTTTATTTTTTTTCATTTTCTGTGCGACATTTTCTTTATTTTTTTAAACTGAATACACCATTGCTTGGTGCGTTTTCAATCGTTTATTAATTTTAAAGGCAGAGAGAACGATTCGTTCTATCTAGCTAATTTCTCCAAATTTAGTTCTCCACAACAAATTTTATAATAATTTATTTCTCTACAGAAAAATTTTCGTACAACTTAGCATCGTGTCTTTGTCATATCCTGCCCGTTATGTAAGTTCATAAAATCAGTCCTTAGAAAAATAATAACCTTCCTTCTCTCTCTCTCTCTCTCTCTCTCTCGCTCTCTCTCTCTCTATATATATATATATATATATATATATATATATATATTCAAAAATAATTACACGAAATCAGTGGCATAGCCAGAATTTTAACTGTCATATTAAACTTTGCATTAACCATAGTATCAATGTTTTTCAGTTCTTCAATAATCAACATGTGTGATGATAACATCTAGGGTCGACCTGCATTTTCTCATTTTCCGTCTCGTTAACAATTTTTTTGTAAAGTATAAGTTTAAAAAACTACTATTCCAATATCTTATATAGGGAGTGGCAAACTTGTAATTAAGAAAGATATTAATATCTAAATAATACCAATGTGTTGCACATATGGGTATAAGTTCAGGGTTAAAAATTAGCAAGATGGGGAGTATTATCTCCAAACCCGACCCTGAACCCGACCGCTTTATTTTTTAGTCCCCGTCAACGTCCCATCTCTCGTCGGAGAAAAAAAAATCATCCTTATTTTGAAGTTGCCATTCTAATGACATCGTCTAATATTTTGAAGTTAGAAAATATCTACAACTTTCTAATTGTCTTTTTCCGTTATAAGTGAGCTAGGAGACTTTGACATTATATATATATATATATATATATATATATATATATATATATATATATATATATATAATTTGATTGGGCGCAGCCGCCCCCCCTCGGCACCATGTGGCTACACCATTGCACGGACTTCTCCTATGTTTTATATTTTATGTAAAAGATTATTACACTGATCATCCTTATTTTGAAAATAAAACATAAACCATAGAGTAGGTCCGTGTAATTATTTTCAAAATAAGAAATATTCTTGTAATAAACATAAAACATAGTAAATGTTACTGTAATTAACCCAAAAAAGTTCAAACCTTCTTATAGGCTAGGTTGAAACATTTATAAAATTTACATGACCTTATTATTAATAACACGACTAATGAACAACCAAAGAAATTTCACACCTGTATGTTTACGCGAAAAGTCTCATGTCTCATTGTCATCCTCGTCGTGGATCTCAAACTGGACGAATTGGACAGACAGACTACACTTTGTGGTTCTGCTTCGGTTGATGCTAACTTTCCTATCATATATAACGATATATTTTCTCTCTCCTGAAAAGGAAGAGAAGAATATATATATATATATATATATATATATATATATATATATATATATATATATATATATAGAGAGAGAGAGAGAGAGAGAGAGAGAGAGAGCAAGCCAAGTCCTAACAACCACCATCCACTTAATCTGGAGATAATCTCAATAGATAAGAGGCAGTTACTAACCATTATCTCTAAGTTTCTACGAATAAGGAGTAATTAAAACAGAAAATTCACTCAAACAGTCGCTACTCACAATTTTCGCACAAGCACACTCCGTGCGAAAATCTAGAAAATCGTACGAAAACGAGCGCATAACGCGGCCAATGCAATAAAAATACCACTTTTTCGTCCTTCGCACACGCTCTTATTTGAGTAGCTAGGCCCTTTCGGGATTTGGCTCCTAAGAAAATCTCAAAAAAATGAGTGACAAAAACATAAATATTCTTTGGAAGTCTTGATTGTTATCCTCTAGAGAAACACCGTCTCAATCACATATGTTACCACTTTCCATGCGCACAAATCAACAAAAAATATATTCTTATATTAAAATTCATATTTGGGGTTGCCACATGGATGTTGGACTAATTTTTAGAGTTTAAAATCAAAAAACTGTCACGTCCCAGTTCCAAAGTGCGAAAATGAGCCACGTGGCAATGTCCAACAAGTGCAACTCCGATGGGTATTCCAATTTAATGGACCCGATGGAGTGCACCTAAGCTGTAAGATACGACACAAATCTAAACATCTAATCACAAGTAGCAAAACTAAATCTCATCCACAAATCGAATAATGAGGCACATAGAGAAATCGAGTCTACTAGTATGCAGAAAGAAAATAACTGTGGAATTGTGACATAATACAATGACCTGAAAGAGTTTCACGGGGACAAACCCGCTAATACAAGTATTGAAATGTAAATGAAAGTGCAATAAGATAACTAGATCCGATAGTCAGCTAACTAGATAATGATATCGGATCCAAGGATGAAGACCCTACCACGTACGGGTCAGGTGAACTCCTCGGGAAGAATCTCGTCCTCCACCGATGGCCCTTCTCCGGAATAAACTTTCGGTCCGTACTCCTCTGGAATAAACTCACGGTCCGTACTCTTCCAGATAATCCTCCTCGCCTTTGCCTTGAAGGAAACCAGGTTATCAGAGAGACGGACACGGTACAAATAGCATGCCAAAAGTAAAACAGTAACGAAAAACACAAAACTTGAGGGGGTGACCTAAGACAACCGACTAAGTGATATGCAATATTTGAGGACAACCTTCACACACGTGAGCTTTATATATATATATATATATATATATATATATATATATATATATATATATATATATATATATATACACACACACGTAGCTCCAGACCCGGAATCTCCGGGTACGTAGAAAAGACCCGTAGCTCCAGACATGGAGTCTCCCGGTAAGTAGATAGTAATTAATGCGTAAATAGAGATATATGCGTAGTAGCCCAAATGCCTTGTAACTGTTCTTTTCGTCCATGCGACCTCGCGAATCATTTCCAGAATGCGCTTGGTCAAATCTTCTAACCAGGACAGTCGAATCATGATAAATCGTAAAAGTAACCAATCATGTTCTTAGACCCAACATAGAATCCGGTCTCCCTGACTTCCTCAGATACGAAAGTCTGTCCAGATGAAAGTATTGTGATAAGTGTCCTATGGTCCCGACGTACCAAGGTATGCATGTGAACGATATCCTACTACCAATCACTAACCATCAATACCGGACTACACTGATGTACGTATGCATCCGAATCTGACTCGGACTAAAAGTATCGACTAACGGACCAATGAGACAATGATACGAACACAATATACAAATTTAAGAATAAAAGAAAAATAAAATATATATGGCAAGGTACACATGCATGGATTCGAGAGCTGAGAAGAAGAAGTTATTCGAACGTCCAAGTCATAAGAGTCCAAAGAACCTAGAAAATGGAGGTATAACTAAATTTAGATTTAATTATTAGGATTTGTAATATAAGGAAAAAATATTTCGTAACACTATAAAACTTGGATCTAAATAATGGGATTCAACCTTCCCCTGTACACTTGCATGGTACCCTTACTGTTAAGGGGGTTCATAAAAGTGTCAATATTATCCATGATAGTTAGTCCTAGCTAACCATGTTGGGTTAAGTTACTATCAGTGAAGTGGTGCTAAAAGATTACTGCTGCTAATACCACTAGCAGAATATAAAAATATAGTCTTTAATGGGAAGTCTTTCACTGCTCATCTAGAATCAAATCATGCATGGTTCTTTCTCTGAGAGCATCATTAGTAGTTGTAACTTTTCAATACAATTTGGGCTCTAAAATTTCAAAAAAAATAAAAATAAATGTAGAATGTATTGAATTTGTATGAAAATAGTAGAAAATGACAAAGTGGGTTCCGTTCTAAAATATTGTGTGGTCAAAAATTAATGTGAAAAAATAATTTAAAATCTAAAATATAGAAAGTCGGACTCTAAATTAGGACTTACTATTCTACAAAATGGATTCCTACAATCTAGAATCTAGAAATTGGAGATCTAACCTATAGCTCCCATGGATTAAATGTGATCCAAAATCTAGAAATTAGAAGTAGAAATGAAACTTACTATGTTATAAAATGAGCTCCTACATTTTAAAATAGAACCTAAAATGTGGGATGGACATTGCTAATGATGCTCTAAGAAAGGTCCAACTAAAGAGCAAGTTTAACTAAACTATATTGGTGTGAGCCATGGGTTGAATTCTATGATTATACATAATGCTCACACATACTCTTCTTCCATTACAGTAAATCACTAATGTTTAGAATGTAATGACCACTTCAATTATGACTTATCCCAGCTTTAGGATGGCTTGGTTTAAATGGTCACATGTTTACTCGAACTTCTATTGTGTAGCACCATGCATTTTAGTACCAGATTTATATATTCATTTAGTCCTCCTGAAGCATGCAAGGTTCTGGGTCACTTGTGCACATAAGTTGCTTTCATTCGTATATCCACAAAAAAATTGTATTATTTTTTTATGATGACCTGGTCAAGCTGTTAGGAAAGTAATAGCGAGGGAATCGAACTAGAAATAGAATTAGAATAGCTTTATCAAGAGTAAAGCTATAACCAACCTATGGGCCTTTAGGGGCTAAACACAAATTTTTTAAAGGATTTTCCTCCTTACATAATCACACACCCAAATCCCCAAAGCTTGCATGGCTAGCTGATATTTCCATACACAAATAAAAGAGCAATTAGCAGTCGGCCTGCATCCATACACGATTACACTAACACGTGCATATACCTATTTCCATTGGTTTGGACGCAGAGCTGTTATTAAACTCTCCTCTAACACAATCACCCACCAACATAACCGTCAACTTCTTTCACTCCTGCAGACACCTTAATTCCTCTTCGAAACAATATATGTCTAACCATTTTACCCACAATGAACACCCGAGCACACCTCAAACATGACTATAACCACGTACGATTTATCATTTATAGAAGAATTTCTCGTAAAAAATCCAATACAACACACACACACACACACATATATATATATATATATATATATATATATATATATATATTGCAGAAAGTCCGCACTTGCACCTGTATTTCACCTACACCGCACCACTACTCACATTAATTCCTCCACAATAAATTAAATGTGCTTCCTCCGTTGCTCGAACCTGCAACCTCTTGGGGGATATGCCTCACTCTAACCACTTGAGCTAGAGATCCTTGGCTATATAAATATATATTGTTGAGTTATAGAGAACTTATTTAGTCCGACATCGGATAGAAAATAAGGAGGAGGCTAGCCTCCTCCTATATATATGTACCCCCTCTCTTGGAAGTAGAACAATCAATTATTTTCTCTCTACATGGTATCAGAGCCAAAGCTCTGAATCCTTTTCCCCAAAAAAAAAAAAAAAAAAAGAGGAGGTTTCCCTCCCCCCATGTCTCTTTGCCTACGGGTGTCGTCAAATCCGTCGTTGGATCGTGGATAATCAGAGAGAAACTCTTGTGTGATCATCTGATTTCGATCTCAACGTGGGTTTCGAGATTAGAGAGCATACTTCCTGAAAAGTTTTGCACAAATATCTATTTCTAGTCCTTGTTCTGGCAAGTTCTATCCATCGTGCATTTCTCATGCCGCATGAGTTTGGGGGTGTACAGATAGATGGAGAAAGTCATGATCGCATGTAGGCGCACAACACGTGTTTGAGTTGTATTTGATCTCGTTCCTGTGTGCAATTGTGGAGATAGGAACACCTGTGACTAGTCAGGAGTTGAAAGAGATACTAGAGGGGGTGGACATGGTATTTTAGGCCAAATTAGAGGAGACCTCATCCAGTAGGGCAGTCGTGCCCGCACCAGAACCGTCGCATGTGATAAAGAAGATAGAGTTGTTGCCCAATGACATCAAATTTGGGAGGACGAGAAACTACCAAAGTTGGTCTAGGAGGGCGCTGCTGAACCTTCGGACTAAGAGGCATGAAAATATATGTGAATGGAGAGTGCCCTGAGCCAAATGATAAGACGAGTGCTGAGTAGTGCACGTGGAGTCACCTTAATTTTCTGGTGGTTTTTTGGCTGTTGACTTCTGTGTCTCCATCCATAGTTGGGATGGTGGAGTCGATCAGCAGTGTAGCTGATGTATGGACGACATTTGCTGGGATGTACTCTGGAGATAGGAGTATCATGATGATGATGGAAGTTGAAGAGAAGATTGATGCTACCACACAGGGGGAGAAGACAATACTCCAGTATGCAGCGGAGCTACGTCGATTATGGGCGGACTTGGACTACTATGAACCGCTATCATTGCAAAATCCGGCAGAAGTTCTCCTTGGAAAATAATACCTTGAGTGTAGACGTGTGGCTCATTTTCTCAAGGGTCGGAACCCACAGTTTAAGGCTAGAAGGGCAGCAATGTGTCATCTTCCATCTTTTCTGTCCCTGGATGAGGCTGTTGCTATCATGCCCCAATTTCTGCTAAATCGATAATCGTCCCCCGGACGTGATATCGTGCGAGCGTAAGGCATGCCCGTACAAGGCCTAGGCATAACGATATACTTTAGAAACATATGCAACAGAGTACGCAAATAAGATATCACACATTGGAATATAGAAAATTTCTCTTTAGTGATAATGAACATCTTGTTACAGACTGACTCAAAAGTAAAAAGGATGTCGCACGGGCTTACATCATGGATGCAAAATGAGATAGCCGATCTATACATTATATCCTTACTAATATTTCAAAAGAAAAAATTACCTTGGGTGTGTGTTAGCACCATCGCCTTGGAGCTTCAAAGGGTATGTGCGAGCTCCTTGAGATTTTGTACTTTGTGCTCCAAAAAGTTATGAACACGAATGCAAATCAGATCGGTGAAAGGTTGGGGGGGGGAGCTTCAGCTCCTCGTCATTTCACCTAGCCTCGGAGAACTTGCTGCAACGAGGGTCACTACTTCAAAAAGTACCGGTGAGGGCAAGCTAACCCAACTCACCAAATCGACACAATATTCATATGAATATGCAACATTATCATTATGTAGTCTTTCTATCTTGCCCTAGATCAAGTTACAAGCAATTTATAAAAGTAAATGACATAATAAAATGTTCCACCGTTCGGTGAATTTTTACCTGCACCGTTCAGATACCACCTGTACACAACTTACCATGACCTTCCCTGCCATGAAGACATAGTTACTTTACACAGTTTAAATATACTAAGGATCACTGTCTTGACTAGCCATCATGGACTATAGTCTGGGTAGACGGCGATGCTTGCAGCACAGGTAGCGAGCCCCGCTACAAACTCACGCCTCACCCGTGCTAAGTTGCTAGCACGACTATTTGTTGTTCCACTCGGGATGAATCGGCCTCGGTGCCCTGACGACCGTTCACAGGAACCATATACCTTGTGCACAAGTTGCCTATGACCATTGACGATCTAAACACTAAGTTAATATACGAAGCATTTTAAGACATCAACATTGTTTGATAATAAACGAAAGAAATTGAAATTACGTTTCTACGAAACCCTTTCTTTGGTTTACAAACAAGAAAAAGAAGTACAATTAATCCTATTCGAGGATATTAAGTACAAAAATTTGATTCTGGAGAAATATTGCTATAGGAGTCTGATATGCGATCGATCACTGTAAGAACCCTAATTCCGAAATCGTATTCTATATTATTAATTATGTAATTTATTATTAGTAATTATGAGTTAATTAAAGAAAATAGAATTTCCTCTTGGATCAAAATCCAAACCATCAAAACCACCCTTCCCGCGTAAAGTAAAGAGTTTATCAGTAGCAGCTCATTACCCCGCGTATATTTCACCGCGCGTAAATTAAGGAAATAACAACAACAGCTCACCCCGCGTAAAACAGACAACAACAACCGCGTAAAACCAACCCCTGCGTAATTTCTGTCACTGTGCGTAAAAGCCAAACCATACACCATTAGGAAAAGAAATATCAGCAGCAGAAGCAAAACTTAACTTTGCTTTGCTTTGCTTTGCTTGCCCACACGTGTAAGCTTCTCATTCCACCACTCCTTAAAAATATCCCCAGCCGCACACCTAAACCAATAAAAAGAAAACAACAGTGGCAACAGTTTCTTACCCATTAAGTAAATTCTACCGCCTCCTTATTCGTATATATATTACAACTCTCATAAAAATCTAATTTCACTTCTTACACCAAAGCTTAAACACTGTTATGGACATTTGCACTATACATAACTTGCTCGGCAAGTATACCTTGCCACAGTACTCTTATTTACATTCCAAATGATGCATGATTCTATTTTATTTATGTATTTGCATTGGACCTTATTTATGAGACCACCCCAGTATTATGGAGCATTATTTGGTTCATTAGCTGTGACACAGTTGCTGCACGATGTGTGAGTCTCATATAGCTCTCGGACTATATATTGGGTTGGCCGCCTGTATGTATAAGCCATGCGTTAGGGATGACTGCTGATAGAAATATTGATGCTAGAAGACCTGGCAGTTATTTAGAGGATTTATCATGTCATGGATATGGCATGCTTAGAGCATGGGGTGGGGAGAACAATAAGTAAAATATTTGGGCTCCTTTGCACTTTTTCCTGTACGCCCGGATTCTCCACCGGAGAAACGGGTGATGATGACCACTATATATTACTGGCGGCCTCTGCCGTTCAAAAGACGACATGCTTTGAGGCTCCTGATTCTCCAAGAGGGTGGCTCTCGTATCAAACAATGTCGTAGCAGAAAAAGTAAAAGCAAGAGTGATACCTGCTATGACATCAATCTCCTGATTTATATCATCTACTTCCATTGCAAAAGCTTGTCCGTTCCTCTGTGGTTGTCTATGACTAGCTCTCAGGTACTGATCCTCCTGGGTAGGGAGTGGTGGTCCTCGCTGAAATCCCCCTGTTGTTGGAGGTCGAGGTGCTCCTGGTCTCATCATTTGCTGAGCTGGCTTGGGTGCTGGAAGTGCTAGTCTTTGTGCTGGTGGAAGTGTCAATGCTTGTTGCATAGGACAGTCCTTTAGTATATGCTGTCCGGAACTATATCTCATGCATTGTCCCAAATGGACCCGACAGTCCCTTGAGATGTGTCCGCGTCTCCCACAATAATTGCATTGAGGCTTCTCTAGAATCTGGTATAGTCCTGCTCTGTGTTGGTACAGTTGTTGCTGAGCTAAAGGACGTCTAATAGGTCCTCCTTGTTGTGTCCTTGCCGGTCCTTGTTGCGTCCTTTGCTGACCTCCTTTTTCTCTGCTGATAGTTTCTTGCAATCTGGCTTCTGTCAATAACTCGGTATAAGAGATTCGGGACTGGGAGCTAGTATAGTATTGGAGCTCTTTAGTCAGTCCACGATAAAACCTCTTAGCTTTAGCCAAGTCATCTGGTATCAAAGTAGTATCATATTTACTAAGGCGACTAAACTCAGTATCATACTCGTCCACTGTTCGAGTACCCTGCTCCAGGTGGAGAAATTGGTCATATAATGCATCTCTGACGGTGTCCGAGAAGTACTTCCTTTCAAAGCACTCTAGGAATTGCTCCCATGTCTGGTATGTACCCAGTTGGCGCTCCATGGATTCCCACCAATGATGAGCATTACCATCTAGAAGCGTCCTCACACCTGTCATCCACAGCTCTGTAGGTAGCTGCGATGCTACTAATAACTTCCGAGTGTGTGTGATCCAGTTGGTAGTTTCTTCTGGGTTCTCAATGCCTTTGTACGGCCTCGGACCCATCTTTACAAAGTCTTTTACCGAACCAACTCTAGCTTGAGGTACTGGAGCTAGTACTTGGGCTGGCACAGTAGTCTTTGCAGCCATCCTTTCAAGTGCTGCTAGGAACTCTTGTCTCTGTTCTGCTGCTTACTGTCTCTGCTCTGCAGCTAGTGTGGCGGCCTGTTGTTGCTGTTCCTTTATTATTATCTGGAAGAATTAGAACAGTGAAGCCTGACCATCCTGCGGTGTCGACGATACTGGAAAGTTCCCATTTGGTGGAACAGGAAAGTCAGATGGAACTTGATTGTGAATATGTCCATCTGGTCCTGAAAGTCTAGGGTTCGTTGAGGTTCCTTCTTGAGTCTGATTATTGACTCCAGGGGTTGTGTCACCATCGATAACAGTATATCCCTTCTGCGTATCCATCTCTCTGCAGGTGATGTACACAACGTTTAGAAGGTTTACAGGGATCAAACAGAGTTGTAAAAATTGTTGGCATAAAATATAGTTTCAGAAATATCTGCGTAAAGCAGAGAAGCGTAAGGTAAGGTTTTAGAGTTGTCTGCATAAAACAGAGACTCAAAGAAGTCAGCAAAATAGAGCTTCAAAACTGTTCGCGTAAAATAGGGCTTCAGAACTGTCTGAGAAAAAGTCTGCACAAAAAGTTCTGTTCGAAAAGTCTGATGCAAAAACTCTGCGCATAAAAATCTAACATACGTTGTAGCGTAAAATTGTTCGAAGATCTTTTTATTTTTTCTCGGACGAATTTGTCAGTCAAATCAGTGATCCTGACATCTGACAGAAAGTACTGCACGATGATCGAGAGGACGGTTGTGATGATGAATTTCACAGAGACCCAGGTCGTCATTTAATACAAAGTCATTTTAATGAGGAAGAAAAGTTGGGCTTCTGCATTTGCTATCTACAGTAATGAGTTTTACGCTCAAGATGAGACAAAATCAGATGCTAAGTCAAAAAGCTATTTTCTGCACAGGGATCGAGGCATATCTCTGCATTTAATGCACGAGATTTGGTTCTTAATTGGTTATGACTGAGAAAGCTAAAGCTAAGACTGTAATAATACGCTCACTACGCCTAATCAAGCTATTTACGCTAGGTTCAGGAATCATCAGATTTACGCTGGATATTTACCTATGTGGCTTACATGTCATGTCCTACGCAGGATTAAGAACATTATTGGAACGTGTTTAACAGTTATTATAACTGCAGCATAAAATAGCCAGTCTTCTACATAGTTTGGCCTTTACGCCAAAAAGATAGTCATTTGGCTCTTACGCCAACTTAAGCTAAACGGTTTTTGGCGTAAACTTTGGTTTTATCCAAACAGGGAATGGTTGATAGGAAGAATGAAGCTTAATCAAGTGTGGATGA
Organism: Iris macrosiphon; assembly: GCA_036927795.1. Classification (NCBI taxonomy): domain Eukaryota; kingdom Viridiplantae; phylum Streptophyta; class Magnoliopsida; order Asparagales; family Iridaceae; genus Iris; species Iris macrosiphon. Next base: position 55,127,230 of record JAYESA010000015.1, read on the forward strand.
GGTCCTTATACTCTATTCCTATACACAGGCTTTTTGCTACAGTTACGTAACCAGGACAATATATCGAGGACCTGCATGGGCCACCACCAAAAACATGTCACGCCCTAGTCCCAAAATACATAGGACTAGGAATACGTAACACGCCCAGCCGTATATATACGAACTCCAATATGTGGAAATCATATACACACGTACGCTGTATATGAATATGCAAATCCATCAATGGTAATATACTGTCATAACAAGTCACACAAAATCTATGTCTCATCCACAGCACCAATAATCAGTAGGAATAAACGCTGAATAATAATAGATATCCAAAATGAGTATCAAGTCTGATAGTCGGGTGAAAACAAATACACTACAAAACGACTATCCTGAAGTAGCAAAATATCTAAACACCGTCAATAAATCACAGATACTCTGAGGGTAGGATCTCCTCAGTCAGGTACGTAGAGTCAGGTCCCGGTCCGTACTCCTGTGGGTACTCCGGCTCGTCCATATCTGGAAAGGGACTAGGTCCTCAGAGGGACATAACAAGATATATAATAACATGCCAATAAGTACTGAAATATAAACATCCAATGTATGGTTCTCCTAACCGTCTAAGTGAATGCAGTTTGAGAACAACTTTCCACCAAGTGGGCTATCTGGCTAAAATATGGGATTGGCGTGACCCTCTTGGAGAATCAGGAGCCTAAAAGTATGTCGTCTTTTGAACGGCAGAGGCCGCTAGTAATATATAGTGGTCATCATCACCCATTTCTCTGGTGGAGAATCCGGGCGTACAGGAAAAGTGCAAAGGAGCCCAAATATTTTACTTATTGTTCTCCCCACCCCATGCTCTAAGCATGCCATATCCATGACATGATAAATCCTATAAATAACTGCCAGGTCTTCTAGCATACAAAGTTTCTATCAGCAGTCATCCCTAACGCACGGCTTATACATATAGGCGGCCAACCCAATATGTAGTCCGAGAGCTATATGAGACTCACACATCGTACAGCAACTGTGTCACAGCCAATGAACCAAATAATGCTCCATAATACTGGGATGGTCTCATAAACAAGGTCCAATGCAAATACATAAATAAAATAGAATCATGCATCATTTGGAATGTAAATAAGAGTACTGTGGCAAGGTATACTTGCCGAGCAAGTTCTGTGTAGTGCAAATGTCCACAACAGTGTTTAAGCTTTGGTGTAAGAAGTGGAATTAGATTTTTAGGAGAGTTGTAATATATATAGGAATAAGGAGGCGGTGGAATTTACTTAATGGGTAAGAAACTGTTGCCACTGTTGTTTTCTTTTTATTGGTTTAGGTGTGCGGCTGGGGATATTTTTAAGGAGTGGTAGAATGAGAAGCTTACACTTGTGGGCAAGCAAAGCAAAGTTAAGTTTTGCTTCTGCTGTTGATATTTCTTCTCCTAATGGTGTATGGTTTGGCTTTTACACGCAGTGACAGGAAATTATGCAGGGGTTGGTTTTACGCGGTTGTTGTTGTCTGTTTTACGCGGGATGAGCTGCTGCTGCTATTTTCTTAATTTATGCGCGGTAAAATATACGTCGGGGTAATGAGCTGCTACTGATAAACTCTTTACTTTACGCGGGAAGGGTGGTTTTGATGGTTTGGGTTTTGATCCAAGAGAAAATTCTATTTTCTTTAATTAACTCATAATTACTAATAATAGGTTACATAATTAATAATATAGAATACGATTTCGGAATTAGGGTTCTTACATATTTTTATCGCAAAATCGATGAAACGCCTGGCTGATGAACTGAGGCCCATTGTCATAAATTATCTTTTGGGGTATCCCAAAGCGATAAATGACATGATGCTTGATGAAGCTGATCACATTGGATGTCTTCACCTCAGCAAGAGGGATCGCCTCTGCCCATTTGGAGAAATAATCCGTAATGGCCAGTATGAACCGGTGACCTCTGGAAGAAGACGGATGAATAGGACCAATGATATCCATACCCCATGCTTCGAAAGGCCAGGATGCAACCTTAGGATGTAGGTGTTCAGAAGGTTGATATATAAAGTCTGCATGGACCTGACAGGCTCTGCATTGTCTTGCATACTTTATTGCATCTGTGACCATAGTATGCCAGTAATAGCCCATTCTCTTGATACGATCATGTAGCTTAGGACCGGGTTGATGCGCTCCGCATACGCCGTCGTGAGCTTCACGGATAATCTGCTGTGCCTTGTTGTCTGAGAGACATCTCAACAGCAGTCCGTCGTAGGTCCGGCGATATAGACACTGTGAAGACGCGTCATGATAGAAGCGTAATGATCGTCTTTTGACGGATACTGCTTCTTTAGGGTCCTCCGGCAAGATTCTGTATGCCATAAAATCTATAAAGGGGCTTCTCCAGTCTCTCTTGGGAGGATCTATGTTCAGAGCGTAGCTGCTTTCTATATGAAAGTTGTTTTTCACACAGAGTAAATCTCTGTTAAGAAGGATCACCGAATTCTGCCTTCTTATAGGAATCGCTAAATCTGCAGCTAGACTGGCTAGGGCATCAGCTTCCAGATTCTGAGATCGGGGCACATATTCTAGGAAGAATCCTTTTAATGTCATGGCTATCTCAACCGTTGCTCGGTGATAGGGGATGAGGTCTAGATTTCGGACTTCATATATTCCTCTGACTTGATTGACGATCAGCAGAGAATCACCGAAAGCTTCCAGAGATTCGACGCCCAATTCTTTAGCGACTTGGAGCCCAATTAGTAGAGCGTTATACTCCGCCACATTATTGGAACAGGGCTCGCTGAGAGAATACGCTCTGTAGATGACGAGTTTATCAGGAGTAACCAGGACAATTCCTACTCCTGAAACCACGTTTCCCCTGGGACCAGTCCTGGAGGCGCCATCGAAGAATAGTTGCCATGCATCACCTTCCGTTGCGGAATTATATTCTACAACTTCGTCGGGAATGTCCTCGTACAGTCGGTTCGTTGCGCATGCGGCCGAAGACTATTGAACGCTGACTGCTGAAGGCAGGCAGGACAATGGAGATGAGGATATCCCACTGGGGGGATCTTTGGTGGACCTATCATTTGTTGCGCACGAGAGTACAAATGATAGGTTTGGGACAAGCCCTGCCAGAGATAATATGGATATAGTAGTTTTTGTGGACCTAACACCACTGGCGTACTTAGAGTTAAGTACGGGTGCTAAGTTGAGATGATAATTGATATCAGAGGTAATATGGACATGATAATTGATAGCCAGAACCAAGAAGGTTTGTTCAGAGGTAATATAAATATGACAAACTTTTGAGTTGTGACTCCACTGGGGGTGGAGGTATACATTTGCTCAGAGGTAATATGGACATGTCAGTTTTTGCGGACCTAACACCACTAGCGTACTTAGAGTTTAAGTACGGGTGCTAAGTTAAGATGACAACCGATATCAGAGGTAATATGGACATGATAATCGGTAGCCAAAACCAAGAAGGTTTGTTCAGAGGTAATATGAACATGACAAACTTTTGAGTTGTGACTCCACTGGGGGTAGAGGTATACATCAGCTCAGAGGTAATATGGACATGGCAGATTTTGCGGACCTAACACCACTGGCGTACTTAGAGTTTAAGTATGGGTGCTAAGTTAAGATGACAACCGATATCAGAGGTAATATAGACATGATAATCGGTAGCCAAAACCAAGAAGGTTTGTTCAGAGGTAATATGAACATGACAAACTTTCGAGTTGTGACTCCACTGGGGGTGGAGGTATACATCTGCTCAGAGGTAATATGGACATGGCAGTTTTTGCGGACCTAACACCACTGGCGTACTTAGAGTTAAGTATGGGTGCTAAGTTGAGATGACAACCGATATCAGAGATAATATGGACATGATAATCGATAGCCGAACCAGGAAGGTTTGTTCAGAGGTAATATGAACATGACAAACTCAGCTGGGAAAATGAAAAAATGTCTAGACAATAGTTCAGAGGTAATATGGACGTGAACTCATGTCCAAACAATTCACTGTGGAGTGATTTTCTTGAGTGAGGATAAACCTGAAGAATCCACTGGGGAAACTTTAGGGATTCATCATTCGGTATTTTCTTGAGGGAGCAAATTATCACTTTAAAAGTGAAATCAATTTGCAGTGATCGTCCCCTCGTTTACAGATGCAGAGTGATGACCTTGGCATCGATTAACTCCTGAATTCTCCTTTTTAGTACATAGCACACCTTTGTAGGATGATGAATGTACCGATGGAAGAGACAATAATCTGGGTCATTGACTTTGCCAGCCCTCTCAAGATATCTGATGTTTGGAAGCTGAAGTTTGTGTTCCTCCCTCAATATATTAAAGATTTTAATGATGTCATCTTCATTGAAAGAGAAAGTCCCTTTTGGTCTTCGGGCTCCCGATGCTTGAATTTTACGGTCTTGCGAGAAGATCGTCTTCGTCGCATCGTCTTCAGATTCTGAGGGAATTCTACCCCCAGCTTTGGATGCTGCCCTGCTTTGTCGAGGTAGGCTACCCCCAGGCATACCGTGGCATTTGTCCACATAAGCTAATTTAGAAGGACCGGCCTTAGATTGTACAGGATCATTCTGAAGGCTTGGAGTTCGCAAGAGATGCAGTATACCCCAACCCAAAATGAGCTTGTTGACAGTAAGAATTACCCTGCAACGGTACTCGTCTGCCTTTTCTATAGTTGAGACCTTGCTTTAACTTCAAATCATAACCCATGCTTTGTATAAATTTTAAAGCTTGTGGGCTATATCTGTGGATTTGCATTTTGCCACACTCAGACTCGCAAAATTCTTCCTGCACAATCGGACTGTTCCGTATGCGCCCGAAGACTATTGGATGTTGGTCGTCGCGAGTTAGGGGAATAATAAAGATGGAATCTTCATGTGGCCCACCTGTCATGACGATATTAGATGTTGATGCATCTTCCCACATGATCTTCCCACGTTTGACAGTTAGGGAAACTGAAGTCTGTTTATGACTCCTGTCTTTACGTTTCTGGATTGGAAATTCATGCAAGTCAGGAGTTTTAATGGAAGAAGAGGAAGAAGATGGCCTGTTCCTTCTGTTCACGTCAGTAGGCATGCGGATGTTGGGAACCCTAGTTCTCCCTGTGCTGCCTGTATACAACAGGTTGGCCATCTGGGTAGCGGATAATCCCCGATGAGTGTGACTTTCCGCAAACTGAGCCTTCTTTACGCTGAGAGACTTCACCTGGCGTATTTTTGAGTTCTTCTCAGGCTGGCATAAAAATGAGGAGGTCGTCAGTCGGCCATCAGGTTCTCGCGTAATCCGAAGGGCGGGCTGATTCTTTCCTTGCTGGCATAAAGGCCGAGAAGTTGAACAGTCCGCCGCTTACTTTCCCTTGCGTAGATTGCAGGGATCATCTGCTTTTCCACGGAAGGCAGATGCGTCTTTACGCACGGAGCGTGTTTGGAATTTCTGATTTGGCGCTAAGGCATTGTCAGAAATTTTGTTTGCCACGTCAGGGACGTGCGACTGGATTTTACGTGTAGAGCGCGGATTAGGCTTCTGGACTAGCGTTGAGGCATTGTCCAAAGTTTTGTCAGCAACGTCAGGGACGGGAGATAGAGTTTTATGCGCAGAGCGCGATGTATACTTCTGGATTAGCATTGAGGTCTTGCCAGAAGTTTTGTCTATTCTGTCAGTGACGAAAGACTGAATTTTACGCGTAAGGCGCGGAGGGAGCGATGCTACAACCTCGTTGGTCGGAGAGGTCGGAGAGTCGACTGGAATGGTAGGGGATATCTTGGGCATCCAGACCTTACGCAGCTTCCTGTGGTCTTGAACAGAGAGAGAGTGAGAGCTACCCCCTGCTCGAAGCATATCTTCGTAGGCAGACTGGTCGAACTGGACGACCAGTATCTTCTTTACGGATCCCACGGATACCGCATCGTGTTGATCAATTGCTTCCTCATCAGAAGAGAAAGATGTTCCCAACAGAGTCGCCATCTTGTTGTTTGATAATAAACAAAAAGAAATGGAAAATAAGGTTTATACGAAACCCTCCTTCTTTGTTTACAAACAAGAATGTACAATTAATTCTATACGAGGATGTCGAGTACAATTTATTTAATATGGATAAATATTGCTATAGGAGTCTGATCTGCAGTCGATCACTTTGTCCCTTGGACCACACGATGATGAAGAATTGACGTAGAAGACGGAAAGCAGCTTCGAAGGTTGCAGAAGAGAGTGGATGCCCGATGCCAAAGTCGTCGATTACTTCTCTTTGCCTGAGCTCTGGATTCTTCTCTCTCAAAGACTCTTTGACTCTCAGTTCATTAACCTCCTCCTTTGATCTTGGAATCTTTGACCTTTAGTCTCTCGACCCCGGTATTTTTGACCAATCTTCTACCAATCTTCGACCTTCGACCTCTGTCAATAGAGGTCTCTATTTATAGAGTTTTAGTGACAGTGACCACTTAGTCGGCATAGAAACCGAGTAGTGGAAAGTACAGCACCCTTTTACACGATGGTTACAATAACCGTTGCCCGCGTATAGATGACCTTTTGAATAGCGTGTGACGCGTGTCCCTTTAAGAGACTATGCGTATAACTGCTGCGAAGATCACGGCGTAAAAGCCACGTAGGTAGTTATCCCTCGCGTAGAAAATGTTGGCATAGAAGCCAATAACTGTCACCCTGGCGTAGAAGCCAAGTAGGCGTAGAAGCCGAGTAGGCGTAAAAGCCGAGTAGGCATAGAAGCCGAGTGGGCGTAGAAGCCGAGTAGGCATAGAAGCCGAGTGGGTGTAGAAGCCGAGTGGGCGTAGAAGATAGCTGATCCTCCTCCCCTGACCGAGGTCTTGGGCTAATTTTGGACCAAATAGCTTTGATATGCACCAGTGCAAATATGGCCCAAGTTGGTGTATTCCAAGGAGATAGCGTACATCGTGCTCCCATAGCCTGATGGCGTAATGTGCCAAAGTGATGATGTGGACGTCTTAGCCGAAATCACGGCTTTTGGAGATATAATCAAATCTCTTGCATTAAATACAGAGATCTGCCACCATCCTGCGCATTAAATGTAGAGGCGTATCTCAAAGATCTGCCATCATTCCGCGTATTAAATGCAGAGACGTGCCTCGAGCCCTGTACGAAGAGCAGCTTTTGACGTGATAGGCTGTCTGTCTTCTGCGGAGCGTTAGAAGCTCACGTCTGCCTGTGTAAAACTAGGCAGCGTATTCCAGAGACGTGTCTCGAAGATTTGCCATCATTTCGCACATTAAATACAGAGGCGTGTCCCGAAGGTCTGCCATCATTCATTAAATGCAGAGACATGCCTCGAGGCTCTGTCACCATTCTGCGCATTAAATGCAGAGACGTGCCTCGAGCCCTGTACGAAGAGTAGCTTTTGACGTGGCAGCCTGTCTGTCTTCTGCGAAGCATAAGAAGCTCACGTCTGCTGTGTAAAACTAGGCAGCACATTCCAGAGTATGCGTAAAAGCAGCCTACGCCAAGGAAATGGCACTAAACGACAGTCTGGGTCGCTGTGCCGCGCCATCATTATAGCCTTCGTCTGGGTAGTCATGCAGTACTCTTTGTCAGGTGTCAGACGTCAGGTTCACTGCATGATTTGACAGGTTCATTTCAGGGAATACGAAGCGTTCTTTGTACACTTCAATGCTGTATTAAAGCAGATAAGTTTTACGCCATAGAGGCGATGTAGCGCCCTTTTTATGCTGAAGCAGCCTGGACATACTGCATTACGCGTATAGTCTTTGAACTTATATTTTACGCTGTGCTCAGCGGAAAAGCTCTGTTTGCATGCTGATGGCTCCGAGGTCATCTTTCTACGCTGCCCGGCATCAACATGCTGCGTATAGCTATCCAGCATATTTTTTATGCTTCTACACCAGCATGTAAGGAGCCGTAAAAAGAGGCGTCTTCGAGCAAATATCCTCTGCAATGATGGATCATAGAAGGATATCATAGTTTTCTTTGCTCGGGATGATCAGCAATTTCATATGGCGATTCGTCCAGGAGAGAGGAAGGGTCGCATTTGGCCATACAGCTTGCAAGCTATATTTTCTTCCATCATGGTGTTGGACGATGGTAGGCAGTCTTGCCCTGTCTTCCAGTATTGAGTTGGGTCTGAACCCCCAACACAATCTGCCATGGCATATGGAGGGTGGGCTTGAATAATTTAGACAGGCCCAGTTTTGTATCTTTCCGTCATTCACCATTTTCTTGTTCATCGGTCGTAGAAACCGATAAAGTGCCATAGAAAACGGAAAAAGATCTACACCAATATGATAACCTGGTACAGCAGATTCTTGGTGTGATCTTAAATGAAGATGAGAAACCCTTTATAGAAAAAAGATTTCCATCATATGTAATCATGAAGATGAAAAACCCTTTATAAACTGGATTTCCATCATATGTAATCATGATTTAATAGAATTATCTTCTTTTACGCATATGATGATTTGCCATATTTGCTGTGATAAAGTCTGAATGTGTGCAGCTTCAGTACGTCTGAATAATTTTACACGTACTCTGATAAAAGAGTATATGATCTCGTCCTGTCTTTTACGCGTAACAGAAGACGCGTAGAAAGCTGCTTTAGCATTTAAGTTGAAGATCCAAACTGTCATGCTATTTTGGACGAGGAGTCACGTAGAATTCTGAACAGTCACTTCTCTGACATAAAGAATTCTTATTCGGACCATCATCTCAAGAATGGTTTTTCCAAAAATCTCTTGGAAAAAGGCGAGAAATGTCTGTCGACCAAGCCATACTTGAACTTTTGGTAAAGATTCTGACTGGACTTTGGATGAACTTCCAAATGGCCCAAGAAGAAGAGTCATCTTCAATGCTGAACTCTGTGTAATTCAGACACTTGGAATATTTTGTAACCAAAAAGGAGCATCTTCTGCGTAAACCCTTGTAATTGGTCGTCTGTAGCTTTCGAGCATAGAATGGTAGATTTGTAACTTCTGAGCATGAAATCGTAGGTTTATAGCCTCTTGAGCGTAAAAGCTCGTGAGCATAAAAGCATCTCGGCATAAAACCGTAGACTTATAGCCTCTGAGCGTAAAAAGCTTCCGAGCGTGAAATCATAGATCTGTAGCCTCTGAGCGTGAAATCGTAGGTTTGTAGCCTCTTGAGCGTAAAAACTCGTGAGCATAAAAGCATCCAGACATAAAATCGTAGACTTATAGTCTCTGAGCGTAAAAATCATAGATCTGCTCTGCGCGTAAAATCTGGATCCACTAACTGTCCGTCTTCCCTCAATGATAGGCTGACGTGGTCCCAAATCATAACCGAATATTAAATATCGGATTTGGTTAGGGAGTCGAAGAGTCATCCGAACTCTATAAATAATCCAAGGTTTAGAGAGAGAAAACTTTTATCTGTTTTCACAAAATCCTAGATTTCCAAGAACCCTTCTTCTTAGTCTCTTTTCTCTGAGAACTTAGAATCGCCATGGCACCCAAACAAGCTTCCACTGCCAAGGGAAAAAAGGTTGCTTCCTCTTCCTGCTCCACTGCTCAAGTACGAGCAACTCCTATTAGGCTGAACGAGCCTCGATCGGAACGCAGCGCTCCTCCGTCGAGCTGTGCTCCGGACATTACAGGTAAAAGACTTCAGGAAAAATCCTTCGCACACGTTGTACGTGTACGCGCAAGGTCATATTTTGTGCTGAGAGCCTCTTCGAGGAGGATGATGCACGAAGATATTTCATTATTTACGCGCACATTCCTAATGTGTCGGCGTAAAAACATATTTTTGCAGCCTGGGCGTAAAAACTCAGCCTGTCGAAATTTGGCGTAGAACTGCAAACTTTGAATTTTACGCGCTGGATATGAATTCCGGCGTAAAAACTCAAATTTTGTCAATCTAGCGTAAAAGCTCAGACTGTTAGATTTTGGTGTCTACTGCCAACCTTGAATTTTATGCTTTGAAAATGAGTTCCAGCGTAAGACTCAAATTTTTGCAGTCTTGGCGTAAAAGCTCAGACTGATAATCTTTGTCGTAAACTGCAAGAGTGTATCGTCTAGTGTAGAAATTGACTGATTTTCTTGTATTTTGTAGTGGACTTGCAGATCTCTCCTTTGGCTGAAGTTATGGGCTCTGCTGCTGGGATGTTGAGCTCAAACTATTTAGAGGACTTGTCCCATGTGACATTCCCTATTTCTGGAGCCAATTATCTTGAAGAAAGGGGAACCCTTATATCGTCCCAGGGAGAACGTATGCTGCTGAGTATGATCAGTGGGGAGCCCCTGACATACATAGACGGGACAGATTATAAGAAGCCAGGCTTCTTGTTCGGGGATGTTATCGACAAACAGTTCCAGACTAAACCCAAGAAAGAGGATTGGGTGTTTACTACTGCTGAGGGCACGGTGATGTATCTGCCCAAGATGCCCAGGGATTACCCTATTTCTGCGTTCTTCCACGCTACACATCCTAGGAAGATGTCATGGACCCTGACTCCCGATCTTCACGGCCGACCGGGAAAAAATTTATACAGTAAGGAATACGACGGGGGGGGGGGGCCTATATGAGCCGTCCCTCGGGCCCTGTTATGCCCTTTAGGGGATTACTGCTGGGTAGTGTCCCGAGCGAGGATACGTCACTGATCCAGCCGGTTCATATATCGACCTTCTGCAATGACTTTATGGGACAGGGAGAAATGTACCCAGGGTCAACCCTCGGACTAGCGGATGGCTTAGCCCGGGAAATTTTCGATGGGCCAGTTTGACTGCCTGGGCCCTGAAACACTTCCAGACAGAGCTGGAAAGTATTGGCTTATTCACGGCTGTGAGCGCCACAAGTGTTGGGCTGCCTATCAACCCTAACTTGTTTTTAGCCTTGATGGAGCGATACAACTCGCTCACTGGGACTTTTGCCACTCCGCTGGGTGAGTTGGGCTTAGCCCTTCACGAGATGGCAAAAATTTCAAAGCTGCCGATGGGGGATGTTCCTTATGAAGAGTACGTCCCTACAAACAGGGAGTTGAGGGATACAAACCCTCGGGCGGTGGCAGTATATCAGGAGCTGACGTGCCACTATCTTGCCTGCACCACTTTCTACAAGGAGCCTTCTGATTTGGCTCACATCAATAAATGAGCAACTTATCTCTTCTTCCACCAGGCCAGAAATGTTAAGCCGGACAAGGTGGTAGATAGCCGAGATAGGCCTTTGAACCTCCTGAGCATGCTCAATGCTAACACGGTCGATGACCTTATTGAAGACGTCGGGGCTTCAGATCATATTTTTGACGAGTAGATAGGGGGTTACCCTGCAGGCACGAAAGCCTTCAGTTATATGAGGCATTGTCGTAAGCCTCTTTCCAAGGAAGCTCAATTGGCTGGCTTCCTCTCCGTCTGGCTTCGCCGCTGGGTAGTGCCTGGTATCGCGTCTGCAGATCGCATCCATCGCAATACCTTATGGCCTGCAGTGCATTTAGTGTTCGAAGCAAGACTGGGCCTGCTTCCTGCTATGGTATGTAGAATACAAGCAGACCTAAGGGCCCTTACTGATAGGCTGCTAGCTGATGATACGCAGCATAAAAGCTTTCCTCGAGTGGAATTACCATTCCTATACTTGATGAGATGGTTAATTCTTCATAATACCCGGGTGATGTCTCCCGGTCTTGCCAGCGGTTCAGGAAATAACTTCTTGTTGAATTACAAGAATTCCTCTTAGAACGTGATGACCGTCATAGATTGCCGAAGGGCGTTAAATGTTGTCCACAGCTGGAAGCTCTTCTGTATCGTCCCCCTGTGCATATCAATCAACAGGGAAAGAAACTTAAGGATGGGGGCTATGGGAGGACCATTCTTTCTCCTGAAGCCTTCTATTGGTTAGTCTGTATTAGACCTTCCCATTTGATGTACAGAAGAGATGACCACTGCTACCTGGAGCCTTATTTGCCCAGTCGATTTGCCAGGCAGTTTGGGTATGATCAATTGCATGTGGGGAATGCTATTACCACCTTCAAGTCCAAAGGTGGACTTATTGATGGAGCCAGAGGATGGCGGTACTTCATCACGGGCTGAACTGGTACAACTTTTGCCGCGCCCGCGACTTCTCTTTCTATGGAGTTGCGCATCTTTCACTCATATGCGCAGTTCTATACGTCCATAAATACCTTCCATCGTGATTTTGACGTACATGGAAGTTTCAGGATGCCCTCCCATAGGTCTACCGCAAGGGATGAGGTTCCGTCTGTTTCCTCGAATGAGAATGAGGACATCGCCGGGGCAGACGAGTTCTTGACGACAATACCGAGAGGCGTAATAACTCTGCCGGCAGAGCCTCTCGTTATCCCCTAGAAATGGAAGGCTTCTACTCCGAGAGAGCCTTCCCCTCGCAAGAAGAAGATTGCTAGAGGTTCGAAACGGGCTTCCACCAGGGAGGCTCCTAGGAGCGAGCCTGTCGTCTCCTCTGTTAGGGATGATTCTTTGATTAGAGGTCCTTCGCCTTTTAGAGAGGGAACCTCCTTAGTTCCGGCTGGCGGTGCCGGAGATTCTTTGCTCGAGATCGCTGCTACTACTGCTTTGGGTAGTGCTACGAGATCCCCTCCGAGGACGAGCATAATAAGATTTTATATACCTTTATCCAGACCAATAATGGGAGTAACCCCTACTTCGTCTGTAAGTATTTCCAGCGAGATTCAACCCGATGAGCCTCGAGTGGATCTTGGTGAAGACTGGGAAGACTACCCGCCAGTGTCAGTTGGTGCACCCCCTTCTCCAGGTATGACAGCTCGCTTAGCATCATTAAGAAATGATTTAGCTGTACTGGCTGCGGACACGACATATATACCATCGGCCATGGGTAAATGTTGTCTTTACGCCTTTTTTAGGAAAATTAACATCAGGTTGATATTAACTTTCTCTTGTCTTCTTCAGGTGCAGACATCTCGGGGGAGGGTGGAGTTGACGCAACCTTTGACATTGTTACGGATCCTGCCGATGAAACGGCGGCGCTCGACTTTGAAGAGGCATGCTTTGGAGCTGTCGATCCTTTCTTTGCAAAATTTTTGGGTGTAGCCTCGTCCACTGCAGTCCCGATATCTTCAGAGGAGGATGAGCTCATCATAGCGACTGTGCCTCCTTCGTTGAGTACACCAGCAACTTCTACTGTTGCTGGTGTTCATTCTTTTGTAGCGCCCTCTATAGAGGCAACGACTGTGGCGACATCCTCTGCAGTCATTCCTGGAGGGTATTCACCGATATCATAGCTACTCCCAGCGTCCACTCGAGCTATGCCATGCTAGTTGAACAGTATACTAGAGTTTTCTATATCACTTTGAAGGCATTGATATCGATGGTGCTGGAGAAGAATCTAGGCTTCGATGCTCTGAAGATGTCCTCCAACCTCACTATAGCACAGATTAGGAATTTCAGTGACGCTGAAAGGGCTAATGCGCTAGAGAAAATAGTTAATGGTTTAGAACAACCCATTAATGAGTATTTGCAACTATCTCGAGGCAACATCGATGAGATAATTCAGGCCGAGTATGACTCCTTGACTGAGAAGTTTGCTGAACAGATGGAATGCTTCAACAAATCTATCCAGGCACAACAACAGGAGATGGAGAAAGAGCGGACCGTCTTGGAGGAGGTTATTCCTCAGATAACCCAGTGCGAGGCCGAACATGAGGGAAATGAAATGAGGGTCCATAAATTGGAAGCTAAACTCGTTCAGGCAAAGGAGTGGGCTCTCCAGTCTTTGGCAGCTCGAGATAAGTTGAAGGGCCAAATGGATACAGCTCAGCGGAACTTGGCACATGTGGGTATCATTTATGCCGATTATATACATGCTCAGTCCGAACTATCCCTCCTGAGTGATGATGAGGTACGACTGGAACGGGCTCGCGCTAACATCTTGGACTCCAGGAATAAGAAGATGACCACTTTGGCGCAGCAGATTCGTGATTTGACTTGTCCTCCCCAATGATGTACTTTTCGCTTCTTTATGTAATTTTGCTCTTCTCGAAGATAATAAAGAGACTTTATCTGACTTTGTGGACCCATCATTTTTGAATATAAATGATAGGCTAGGGTGAAAGTGATATCAGAGGTAATATGGACGTGATATACTTTCGGTAAGCTTTAGCTGGATATATCTATTCAGAGGTTATGTGGACATGACAGAATATGATCCAACTAAATTTGTATACAAAATACTATTAGAGGTAATATGGACGTGATAGGTTTTGAATTTTCAAATTAGTTAAACATATCTATTCAGAGGTCATAATAACATGATAGAATATGGTTCAACCAATCTTTGTACGTAGTACCGTCAGAATGAGATCTTCACCATACTTCCGTTTAAACAAGGGAGACTAAGCATAGTACTTCTTTAGGAATTTGCCGTTGATAGGAGCCATTATCAGATCTCCATTAGGCTTGGCTAATTTGTATGCGCCATTTAAAAATATCGTTTCAATCATATAAGGGCCCTCCCATTTGGGCTGAAATTTACCCTTACTTTTGTGGGTAATGATCATTGGCCTCTTCACAGCTAGAACTAGCTCACCAACTTTGAACACTCTCTCCTTCACTTTTTGGTTAAAAGCTTTGGAAATGCATGCCTGATAGAACGTAATACGCTGCTGAGCTTGAAGGCGTTTCTCGTCTAATCCTTCTAGCTCTTGAAGCCGTAGTCGTTCATTATTTTTCTGAGTCAACTCATTAGCCACTGCTATTCTGAGTGATGGAATTTGGATTTCAATAGGGAGAACTGCTTCACACCCGTAGACTAATGAGAATGGGGTATAACCCGTCGGTGCTCGTACCGTTGTGCGATATGCCCAGAGGCACTCTCCCAGCTTCTCATTCCAATCTCTTTTGTTCGAAGAGATGAACTTTTTTAGGAGTTTGATAATGGTTTTGTTGAAGGCCTCCGCCAAACCATTAGCAGCTGGATTGTATGCCGTAGAGGCCATATTTTGTATCCGATTCTTATCGCAAAATCGGTGAAACGCTTGGCTGATGAATTGAGGCCCATTGTCATGAATTATCCTTCGGGGTATCCCAAAGCGATAAATGACATGATGCTTGATAAAGCTGATCACGTTGGATGTCTTTACCTCAGCGAGGGGGATCGCCTCCGCCCATTTGGAGAAATAATTCGTAATGGCCAATATGAACCGATGTCCTCTAGAAGAAGATGGGTGAATAGGACCAATAATATCCATACCCCATACTTCAAAAGGCCATGATGCAATCGTAGGATGTAAATGCTCAGGAGGCTGATGTATAAAATCTGCATGAACTTGACAGGCTTTGCATTGTCTTGCATATTTCACTGCATCTGCGATCATAGTAGGCCAGTAGCCCATCCTCCTGATACGATCCTGTAACTTAGGACTGGGTTGATGTGCTCCACATACACCGTCGTGAGCTTCTCGGATAACCTGCTTTGCATCCTCGTCGGAGAGACATCGTAATAGCAGTCCATCGTATGTTCGGCGATATAAATATTGTGAAGACGCATCAAAATAGAAGCGTAATGATCCTCTTTTGATGGATACTACTTCTTTAGGATCCTCTGGTAAGATTCCGTATGGCACGAAGTCTATAAAGGGACTTCTCCAGTCTCTCTTAGGAGGTACTGTGTTTACAGCGTAACTGTGTTCTATGTGAAAGTTATTTTTCACATAGAATAAATCTCTATGAAGAAGGATCACCGAATTCTGCCTTCTTATAGGAATAGCTAGATCTGCAGCTAGGCTGGCCAGGGCATCAACTTCCAAATTTTGAGATCGAGACACGTGCTCTAGAAAGAATCCTCTGAAAGATAATGCAATCTCGATCGTTGCTTGGTGATAAGGAATGAGGTCTGGATTGCGGACTTCATATATTCCTCTGACCTGATTGATGATCAGCTGAGAATCACCAAAAGCTTCTAGGTATTGAACATCCAATTCTTTAGCGACTTGGAGCCTGATTAGTAGAGCATTATACTCTGCCACATTATTAGAGCAGGGTTCGCTAAGAGAATATGCTCGGTAGATGACGAGTTTATCAGGAGTGACCAGGACAATTCCTACTCCTGAAACCACGTTTCCCCTGGGACCAGTCCTAGAGGCACCATCGAAGAATAGCTGCCATGTATCACTTTCTATTGCGGAATTACATTCTGCAACGTCGTCAGGAATGTCCTCGTATAGTTTAGAGGTTTCCGGAATCGGATGAGCAGCTAAGAAATCAGCCAAGGCTTGACCTTTTATGGACTTCTGAGGGACGTACACCATATCATATGGTGTTAATAACATCACCTAAGTTGCGAGTCGGGAATTGAGAACACGTGGCTTGTTCATCAATACTCAAAGAGGATTGATCCTGGAGATGATATGAATAGTTTGGCCTGTGACGTAATATCGTGTCTTCTGAATGGCGAACATTAGGGCCAAGCATTCTTTTTCTACTGGATTGTACCAGTGTTCAGCTCCAACCATCATCCTGCTTAAATAGTAGATAGCCTGTTCATGACCCTCATTATTCTTTTGTGCGAGGAGAGCTCCCAAAGAATGATCCATTGCTCGAACATACAGCAAAAATGGTCTTCCTATGACAGGAGGCACCAGAACTGGAGGATTAGTGAGGTAGCGTTTGATATCATTAAATGCTTGCTGACAGGCTTTGTCCCATACGAATGACACATCTTTCTTCATCAGGCGAGAAAAAAATTGATATTTCCTAGAGAGGTTGGATATGAATCTCCTGATATAATCCAGACGACCTTAAAATCCCCTGAGTTCCCTCAGATTATGGGGTGGTCGCATTTCTAAGCTAGCTTTCACTTTATCAGGGTCTACTTGAATGCCTTTAGCGGTAATAACAAATCCTAGAAATTTGCCACTGGATACACCAAGAAAGGACTTGGTAGGATTCATTTTGAGTTGATGTTGGCGTATCAACTCGAATACTGTCTTCAAGTCTTGGATGTGATTATCCTTGAGGCAAATTTTGACAGCAATATCGTCTACGTAACATTCTACTATTTTGCGTAAATGCTCATGGAATATGTTACTCATAGCTCGTTGGTATGTAGCCCCGACATTCTTCAGTCCGAAAGGCATAACCGTATAGTAATATAACCCCAACGGTATCCGGAAGGCAGTATGCTTCTCATCTTCAGGATTCATCTTAATCTAATTATATCCTGAGAATCCATCCAAGAAAGACATGCGCTTAAAACCGCATGTATTATCGATCATGACTTCTGTGATGGGAAGAGGGAACTCATCTTTAGGGCAGACTGCATTCAAATCTCGAAAATTGATGCAAACACGCACTTTCCCACTTTTCTTCATAACTGGAACAATATTGGCTATCCAGTCAGGATGTTGTTCTTCCCGGATGAACCCACAGGCTATTAGCTTTTTGATTTCAGCTTCTATGGCATCCATCATATCCGGACAGAACCGACGTTGGTGTTGCTTCACCGGCTTCGAATTGGGCAGTATGTTGAGCTTATGGGTAGCCACTTTTGGTTCAAGACCTGGCATATCCTCATAATTCCATGCAAAGATATCGATATATTCTTTTATCAGCTGGATTATTTCTTTCATTTCTTCTTCGAAAAGATTGTTACTGATAAATATCGGCTTTAGTGAAAGTTCATCCCCAACATCGATTTGGATAACTTTATCTTCAGTGGACGGTTCTCTCTGCTCGAACCGGAGTTCCCATTGTGTATCCATTTGCTGAGCCCAGGATTCATCTTCAAATGGTTAAGATTTTTGTTCCTCTTTTTCGAGAGAATCTGTCAACACCGTATTTACTGATAATACCTGTTCCAGTTCAGCATACGAGCCGGAGGTCGATGAGTCATCTTCAGAAGATACAAAGATATCCTCACTTGACTCAGAAGTTGTAAGAGACGTGGTATACCCTAACCCAAAACGAGTTTGTTGACAGTAGGGATCACCCTGCAACGATATTCGTCTGCCTTTCCCATAGTTGAGACCTGGCTCTGACTTCAGATCATAACCCATACTTTGCATAATCTTCAAAGCTTGCGGGCCATATCTGTGAAGTTGCATTTTGCCAGCATCAGACTCGTGAGAGTCTTCTTGTTCAATTGGTCTGCTGCGACCGAAGACTATTGGATGCTGATTGCTGCGAGTAGGCGGGATAATAAAGATAGAATCATTATGTGGCCCATATGTCATGATGATATTAGATGTTGATGCCACTTTCCACACATATGGATGATAGGAGTCTATAGCTTCCAAGAATTTTTGTGATATAGGTTCTATATCGTTATGGGGGGATGATTCCTAATTTGGACGTTGAACATCAGTATACTAGAAAAGAGAATCTTTATTATCGTCAGAAACCACGTCCCCGGTTGTATTTACATCAGTCGGTGTCACGACCCGCACCCGGTTATTCGAGCACGAGTACGTGGGTACGTCCAGCCTACGCCGCAGTATCGGCGGTAGTACGCTGTCTAGGTCATAATCACGGGTAATTTAAATCTATCTTATCCACAATAAAGTAAATAGACAAGAAAAATGACAGGGAAATAGAAATGATAAGATTTCATAAGACAAATTGTGATATACAATTCCATGGTTTAATACAGATTCCATAAGATAAATTGGGGACAAACCCGATTACTGTGCTGAAAGAAAATACTAGCTAACTGGCTGCTACTCCTCAAAGGTAGTCTCCTGAGTAGGAACCGGCTTCTCAACTGTATCACCTGCTGCCTCATAGGGGCCAAAAAAGGTGGGGGCAAAGTTCTCATCATCGCCTAAAACAACGGATCCAGTCAGGAAAGGAGCAAAGTACACAATGCACAACAAGATTTAAACTAAATAGTTGTGACAGGAAGAAAATAACTGACTAAGCATCATGTTGAGAATATGCATA
The DNA here is from genome assembly GCA_036927795.1 of Iris macrosiphon. Lineage (NCBI taxonomy): Eukaryota > Viridiplantae > Streptophyta > Magnoliopsida > Asparagales > Iridaceae > Iris > Iris macrosiphon. The sequence goes on from JAYESA010000015.1 coordinate 55,146,106, forward strand.
AGTAAGTAGTAAAATTAACTGAGAAATAATGCTATAAATCAGGACTAGAAGTAAAATGTGATTAATTGCTATAAACCAGAAATATGAGTAAAATAGGAATAAAATGTGACAGGAAGTGTAACTGTAACAAGACAACAAGAACTGCAACACGACAAGAAACTATATGCGTGAACTTGTGTATTTAGAATACATAGTTGGCATGTAGGGGCTTATAAGGCTAATAAGGCCGTCATAGACGACTAGCAGTCAGGAACAATCAGGAATAAGGCTGATGGTACAGTCATGTACCTACAACTAGCAGTCACGACAGGGGGAAGGGTAAACTACATGCCTCCTAGTATTCTCCCACCCGACATGAAAAGCAAGACATAAAAAAACCAGTATTCAAAACATAAAATCCAGTATTCTAATACTACGTGTAAACATCAATGTTACTAGTAGAGCAAGGAATTAATCGTCACAATATAAAGGTTAAACTTGAAGTGCAGGTACTTGCCTGATGTTTGGATCCAATTACAGTTGTGTTCTCGGGGAAATTTCCAAAAATGACTCCGGATGCTGAAATAAACATTACCATCATGCTCAGAAGATATCAAATAGCTAGAAATGCCTGTCCTTGGGTCCAATTTGGAGACAAGGGCAAAAACGACAGTTTCGGGTCAAAACGGGGTCCGCATGTGGGCCCGCTTTGCACCGAAAAACGTGTTAGGGTTAAAGGTATCCAAATCCACCAAACTTAGTGTCAACAAGTCAGGAACGATGATACGAACCCAACGGAACTTCCAGAATTAGATTCCGATGGGCCGATCACGAAATCGCCCGTCGAGCGGGGCCTGTGGGGCCCACAACACGCGATTTCGTCAACGTTCTCAGAATCGAACCAAACTTTGGTCACAGGACCAGCGTATCGCTATGAGTCTGATGACACAAGTTTCGTTTCGATCCGACATGTGTACACAAAGTTAGGATAAATTGCAGAAAAGTCGGATACGGGGCGATGTCCGCGGATACGCGTTGATCCCGGTGTGCACGCACACCCGAATCAGCTTTCGCAAAATCTCACACGTCCGTATCGACGGTGCGCACGTATCTGTGAAGACCGCACGCGATCAAGTCGTCCCGTCCGTATCGACGGGGCGTACTCAATTCCGGGGTAAAACAGGGTCTAGTTTTTTTCTATTTTTGGATCGCGGTGTGCGATCACCACATGACGCGATGCCCCGAGCGGTTTATCCGGGCACCGAGAGGGTCATACAGGCTTTACAACGCAATTTACGGAATTGAAAACGGGGCAGCGAGGAGAAAGTTACACGCACCTGAACAGGGTCCAAAAACCGGAAAAAACTGTGTCCGATACGGCTTGACGTGTCCGTGTCCGATTTGGGAATTAGGGTTAGTGTTAGGGTTTGGGGCTCTCCGACGGAGCTCAGGCGGGGAGGGGCGGCCGGCCGGAGGCTGGGTGTTGGCCGGCGGCGCGCTGGAAGGCGGGCGGAGCCGACCGGAGGCTCGGCGGAGGCTCGGCGGCCGGTGACGGTCGGGGCGGGCACGGCTGTCTGCTGCGGGGTCGACTGCTGGCGGAGCAGCGACGGGAAGAAGGAGGTGGCGGAGAGGGGGACTGCGGCGAGGTGGGGCGGAGGAGACGGTGAGGTGGTGGAGGAGTGAGGTGGCCGGAGGGCTGGCGACGTCGAGGTTGGTCGGGGTCGGGGCCGGAGAAGAGGGGGTTAAATAGGGGAGAGGCGGTGGCGTTAGGCGGAGAAGGCGGAGGAGAGAGCGGGGTCGGCCGGAGGGTGCGGGGTCGTGGCGGGCATGGCGCGGCGCTCTAAGCAACGTGCGAAGCGGCTTCCGGCGGATGCGGCGGAGGAGGGGGAGAACGGGTCAGGGGTGAGGGTGGCCGGGTTGCGGGTGCGGGTCGGGTGCGGGTGGACCCGACCCGACCCGTTAAGCCATTGGGCCGGACTGGGTTTGGGCCGCGGGCCGTTGGACCGTTGGGCCAGTTTCAATTAATTAAATAAATAATTTAAATAATAAATAATTAATTAAATAAATAAATAATAAATAAATGTTTTTAGGTGAATTAAAAATAGGTCCGGGGTCCAATAAATTTCAGGAAAATTATCCTAAGTCCAGTTTTTCATTTTACACCCAAAAATATTATTTTCATAATATTTTAATATTATTAATTATCAATTAAAAATCATGTAATAATTTAAAACCCTGAATTTAATTACAGAAAATTCCCAAAAAATTTCAGAAAATTATGAAAAATCCAATTTTTAATATTTTTTAAAAAATTAGGGGCTTACAGTCGGCTGTCCGTTGCGCCTGAGGTTGATGACCAAAGGTGGAGGCTTCTGGTTCTAGGTGATCACTAGAGAATCGCTTCCTTCTCCTAATTTGGTTTTGTTCAAGTGAATAGCCATGGGTTCCATGCCTTTCGGAAGGGTAGTCCAACCTTTCACTTGGATCGACAGGGGTTGCTCAGCAGATGGTTCTCCTGGCTCCCAGTGGGATTCCTTCTCCATCTTACTTGACACCTCCTTCATGTAGTCTTGGGTGTACAACATGGCATCGGAATAGTAGGACTCTACTCCTTTGAATGGGTTAAGGTCAGCAAACTCCGTTTTTACTGTTCCTTGGGTATCTACATATTTGAAGCATTGATGTAGAGTCGAAGGAACTATGTTATAATCGTGGATCCGCGGTCTGTCCAGCAGAATGTTGTAGGACACCTTCAAATCGATGACGTAGCATGTAGCCACTGATCTAAGGTCTCCAATCTGAATCCTCAGACGAATCTTCCCCAACGGCTTACTTTTTCTGGCATTGAAGCCCACAATTGTAGTGGTGGTGTAAGCTAGTTCGCTTGTAGGAATCCTCAACGGTCTGAGCAGACTATGAGGGATGATGCTGATCGATAATCTCGGATCTATGTGAATCCGGTCTACCTCCATAGAACCAACGTATCCAGTATAATAGAGGGGCCTGTCATGCTTGTTATGTTTTAACAACATGTCATCTTGAGTGAAAGTGATGTTAGGGACCACTTCCATCACACTATGGCATTGAGGGCATGCTACAGGTTCTTTATCGGGGGACTTGAGCTGAGTCAAGCATATATCTGCCTGCATTAACGATTTACTCAAGGCAAGACGAGTGTCTTTGGATAGCCTTAGGAGCTCAAAAATGGACAATCTGGCTGGTGTATTAGCCAACTAGGCCAGGATGTCGAAGTTATATGGTTTTTCCAAACCTTTATTTTGAATATTCTTTAAAGGTTTATCAAAATGCACTTCTTTTTGCTTGCCCTTATCCGCCAAAATTGGTCTAGAAGGACCTGCCTCTGGTATGACAGGTTCAGGCTCTGGAAGTTTGGCAACTGAAGTGTCTGCCGTTGCATCTTCCTGATTTCCTCCATAGTCCTTGAGGTAGGCTTTACCTGAACGGGTTCCGGTAGCCAAAGTCTCTTCTTCTGATGTCGAGGATATCGCAACCATATGGCATGGTTTACGACTTGAGTTCTTTTAGACTTAGCCTTAGCAACTTGAGTCTTTTCCTCAATCTCTGACACCAGATCAGGATGAACCCACATAATCTCACCATGCTGTGTAGTTAGGGGTACCATGTCATGATTTTGACCCCTGGCCGGAGGAAGATTAACAATATTCATCATTGTCCGGAAAATAGGTACAACACCATCCAAAACTTCTTGAGGAGGAAGATTGCCGAATTGGAGAGAGATCATGTTGGCGGTGACCGTCTTCTCGCTATTACGCAGAGTGATGGCCTTGGCGTCGATCAACTCCTAGATTTTCCTCTTTAGTACATAACACGCCTTTGTGGGATGATGTATGTACCTATGGAAAATGCAGTACTTAGGGTTATTGGTAATGTCGACTTTATTAGGCCGTTTTGCCTAGGGGAGGGTAAGCTTGCCACTTTTGACTAGATAGTCGAATATGCTCGGAATATCATCGTCGTCAAAAAAATATTCTTCAATGGGCCTGGAAGCCCCAGGCTTCGTCTGTGTGGTTACCGGAGTATTTTGCTTGGACGTGTTGATAGTCAGAGCTTCTTTTTCTTTGGAACTACGAGGATGGTCGCTATGGAAGGATGACCTCTTTCCTCTATCAGAGGCAGAGATCATGATTCCATTGTCACGCGCCTTCCGACTGTTGTCTTCAGCGGCTACCGCTAAGATGATAAACGAGGGCCAATCATGGAACTGATATAGTCCTGTAAACACCGAGATTAGTGAAAGAAGGTTCTTCCTGCAAATGTCTACCAAGGCAGAATCTAAAACCCCGGGAGGCATCTGTAAAGTAGCCTGACGAAAATGTTCAATGAAAGTACGAAAGCTCTCTTTCTCCTTCTGCTTTACTTCGATGAGCGAGGACATAGACATGTCCATCCCTCCTTCGTAGAATCGCGCGAAGAACAGAGTCTTGAAATCTTCAAAAGAAGTAATACAGTTGTCCGCAAGACTACGGTACCACTGATAGGCCACTCCAGACAGACATCCTTTAAACACTCGAGTGAGAAGGGCGTCATTCCCTTGCAACAACACCGTCATCATGCTAAAGTAGTTCATGTACTGGCTCGGTGATATCTTTCCCTCAAACAAAGCCATAGTATGTGGTTTGTATTTTGGAGGAAAAGGGATCTCATCCCAGATAGCTGGGTAAGGCTGGTTGATTCCCAACTTTTTAAGCTGATCCTTATGCTTCAAGGCATCAAATTGGGCTTTCAATTCCCGCACTGCCTGCATCGGATCTTCCGCTGGTAAAGGGACCGCAGAGTGGTAAGAGATCGGTTGTATTGTAACTCCAACATGAGGCAATACATTCTCCGAATTAAGATGTTGAGGAGCTGCTGACTCTTGATTTAGAACAGGCTCCTAGTTCGCATTGGATGGTGGTAGGTCCACCCCCACACATATTTGAGTCGGAGGGACCGATGTTTGAGCTACAGCAGCTTTATGTTGAGTTAGCATCATCTGGTGCATATTCTCCATCATGGAATGCATCTCTTTCAATGATGTCTCCAATACAGCGATGCGTTGTTCAGTATTCCCTGATGGGGAAGCCTCTTCGCGTTCATCTCCAATGGCATTGACTCCCATTTCTCTGGATGTTATTGAAGGGTTAGTATAGATATCTATAGAGATTGAGTGTATACTTTTCACATCTGATTCGGGAAAATGGCGACCCCCAGTGCCGAAATCAGAAGAATATGAAGTTGGTTGTCGTGACCTCGAACGGGTATTTCAAAACACACCAGCTTCTATATTCTGAAGGAGTCTGTTGAATCTCCTTTGGCTTGGAGTTCTAGAGGGATGACATCTTAAATTGGACCTTCCTCTAGGAATGTGTGAAGCCATGTTCACTGATACGAATGTAGGCTCTTTCTCCTGTAAAGACAAAGAGTAGTTCAACCGGTCAAAAACTGACCGTTTTGCCTTAGAACAGCAATAGTTAACTACAACTTTGTGACTATTACAACAATGCTCCCTAGGGGGTATAATAGCCATGTTAGAAGATCCCCTAACTTTGCGCTTCTGGATCAAGAGATTACGCAAGTCAGGAGGATTAACAGAAGAAGAAAGCTTATTTTGCCTTTTTATATCAGTTGGGGTGCGGATATTGGGAATAATAACTCTCTCCCTGCCATACGAATACAACAGTTCAGCCATGTGAGTAGCACATGATCCGTGAGGAGCGTATCTATCCATAAACTGGGCCTTCTTTACGTTGGGAGGCTTGTCCTGGCATAATCCGAAACTTTGCATAGGTTGGCGTAAAACTGAGGAAGTCCTCAATCGGCCATCAGCATTCCGTGTAATCTGAAGAGCGGGCAGATTCTTCTCTTGATGGCGTAAAAGCCGAGAGGTCGGGAAATCTGCCACTTGTTTTCCCTTGCGGTGGTTGCAGGAACTATCTGCCTCTTCATAGAGGGAAGATGTATTTTTATGCGCGGAGCACTTTTAGAATTTCTGAATTGGTACTGAGGCATTATCAGAAATTTTGTCTGCCACGTCACAGATGGGAGACTAAATTTTACGCGCAAGGCACGGAGTAGACTTCTGGATTGGCACTAAGGCATTGCCAGAAGTTTTGTTTGCCACATCACAGACGGGAGACAGAGTTTTACGCGCAAGGTGCGGAGTAGACTTCTGGATTAGCACTAAGGCATTGCCAGAAGTTTTGTCTGCCACATCACAGACGGGAGACGGAGTTTTATGCGCAAGGCACGGAGTAGACTTCTGGATTGGCACTAAGGCATTGCCAGAAGGTTTGTCTGCCACGTCACAGATGGAAGACAGAGTTTTACGCATAAGGCGCGGAGGTTGCGGTGTGACAACCTTATTGGTCGGAGTGAGAGAGTCCGCAGGAATGGTAGAGGATGTCCGGGGCATCCATACTTTACGCAATTTCCTGCTGTCTTGGACAGAGAGAGAATGAGAGCTACCCCCTGCTCGAAGCATATCTTCGTAAGATGATTGGTCGAATTGGACGACCAAGGTCATCTTCGTTGATCCCACGGATACAGCATCGTGTTGAGCAATGGCTTTCTTGTCAGATGAGAAAGTAGTCCCCAGCAGAGCCGCCATCTTGTGTTTGATAATAAACGAAAGAAATTGAAACTAGGTTTATACGAAACCCTTTCTTTGGTTTACAAACAAGAAAAAGAAGTACAATTAATCCTATATGAGGATATTAAGTACAAAAATTTGATTCTGGAGAAATATTGCTATAGGAGTCTGATCTGCGGTCGATCACTTTGTTCCTTGGACCACACGATGACGAAGAAGTGCTGTAGAAGACGAAAAAAAAAAGGTTCAAAGACTGCAGGAGGGGTTGAACTCTCGTTGCCAAAGCTCTCTATATGTGCTCTCTTGACTTTGAAAAATCTTCGATTCTTTCCACCTTTTTGACCCTCTTCTTCCACCTTAGACCTCCGTGGCCGGAGGTCTCTATTTATAGGGTTTGGCCACTGTCGGCGTAGAAACCGAACAGCAGAAAAAGTTGTACCTTTTACACGGCGGTCATAATAACTGCCACCCACGTATAAATGATCTTCTGAATAGGCGTGTGACGCGTGTCCCATTACGAGGTAATGCGTATAACTGCTCATCGAAGATCACGACATACAAGCTACATAGGTAACTGCCCCTCGCGTAGAGAAGGTTGGCATAGAAGCCAAATAACTGTCTCGTTGGCGTAAAAGCCAAGTAGTTATCTTGTTGGTGTAGAAGCCAAGTAGGAGTAGAAGCCGAATAGCTATTATGTTGGCGTAGAAGCCAAGTAACTGTCCTGTTGGCATAGAAGCCAGGTAGGCGTAGAAGCCGGATAGCTGTCAAGTTGGCGCAGAAGCCAAGTAGCTGTCAAGTTGGCGTAGAAGCCAAGTAGGCGTAGAAGCCGAATAGCTGTCAGGTTGGCGTAGAAGCCAAGTAGCTGTCTTATTGGTGTAGAAGCCGAATAGCTGTGAGGTTGGCGTAGAAGCCGAGTTCTGCGTAAAGCTTGATGCTTTGCAAATATAGCCAGAATTGGCGTATTTCAAGGAGATAGCATACGGCGTGCTCCTATAGCTGAAAATAGCCAGGTCGGCATATTTCAAGGAGATAGCGTATAGCGTGCTCCCATAGCTGAAAATAGCCTGGTTGGCGTAATGTGCGGAGATGGTGATGTGGACGTATTAGCCCTAATTATAGCTCACCCAGTCGTTAAAAGTAGAACCAAATCTCATGCATTAAATGCAGAGATCTGCCCCTATCATGCGCATTAACTACAGAGACGTGCCTCGAGTTCTGTACGAAGAACAACTTTTGACGTGGCTGTTGGTTTCGTCTCATCCTGAGCGTAAAGCTCATATCTGCCTGTGTAGAATAGGCAGCGTATTCCTTGAATGCATAAACGACGTCTTATATCAAGGGTTATGTCACTAGACGACAGTCTGGAGTTCTGTGCAGAGTCATCATTACAGCCGTCCTCTCGATCGCCGTGCAGTACTCTTTGTCAGGAATCAGGTTCACTGCTTGATCTGACAGGTTCATTCAAAGAATACGAAGAGTTCCTCGTACAACTTTCTGTTGCATTAAAAGCAGATAGGTTTTACGTCGAAGTGGCGATGTAGTAACCTTTTTACGTCAAAGCAGTCTGGAAACACTGTATTACGCGGGCTGTTCTGGATCTATATTTTACGTTGAATAGCATTAAAGCTCTGTTGTACGTCGATGGCTCTGAAATCATGTTTCACGCCACCCAGTACTGGAGCTCTGTTTTACGCGGCTACCTGCATGTTGAGGGTTTCACGCGTATAATTTCTCAGCATATTTTTCATGCTTCTACAAACATGAACATAACTACTTTAGCACAGTGCGATGGCATAGTCTACTAGCTGATATGATCAAATCATAAGTTATATACTACCCATTGAACCGTTATAGATGGATAAGTTTTAGCTACAACTGAACATAAAATAGATACATGTATAGCGAAAAAGAACGCAACAATATGACCGTATAGGAATTTTCTGTGACAAACATTAAGTGTTTCAAGTCTACTTCTTTGTTTTATCATGACTCAATTTTATTATTTTGGTATCGTTGATCAGAATGCACAAATGAGTCCGATTATTAGGAATAAAGACTTGGAAGAAGGGCACAAATCGGAAGTAAGTCCACTCACTTAGTTGGTGAATCGGGAAAGAGAAAGGGGATATCTTCAAGACTCTGCTTGCGCGTCGGCTACGCGATCACCTGTACGCACAAAAAGATGATCCATATCTCCTGCCTTGATCTTTAAGGATTCGATACAAAATGAAAAATTCAAAGAACAAAGATAATACAATCCATCAAAACTATTCAAGAAAACATAAATCACAAACCAACAAGAAAGCAACCAAGGGGCATCAAAAACTGGCAAAGAAACCAGCGCAACGGAAAGGCCCTTCTTGACTCTGCCGTCGAGTCCTTCCTTGAGGCACGATCTGTTGAATGTGGGATCTGATTCCGAAGAAACCAATCCTTAACAAGAAAAGGATCTTGATTTAATCTTTCCTAATCGAACGATACCAAGTATTGCTTAGCCGCGCTCCCCGAGTAGGGGAAACGGGGCACTACATCTTAACCAACTAATAATAAGTTTCATCCTTAAAACTTAGGAATAGAACCTACCCCTAATAAATAATAAAAAAAAATTTGAGTTCCTAGGTCGACTCCTCGACCGGGTGGTTCTGCCAAAGAACGCGCACAAGTGAGACTATAATTTTATTATTGCTTCTCTTTCCGATCCAAGATCTGAACGGGCTCTTCGACGTACGACAAATATGCCTGCAGATCCAGCTGACCAAAATCTACCACGTGGTTCGGGTCATGCACATACTTCCTAAGCTGTGATACATGGAAAATATCATGCACGTCTGACAGGATTGGTGGTAATATAATTTGATAGGCAACGACAATGGCTTGCTTGAGGACTTCGAACGGGCCAACAAATCTCGGACTTAACTTTCCCTTTACTCCGAATCTCATAACTCTTCGTATGGGCGAGACCTTCAAAAATACATGGTCACCTTCGAAGAACTCAAGGGGTCGACGACGAATGTCGGCATAACTCTTCTGCCGTCTTTGTGCTACTTTTAGTCGCTCTCGGATCAACCGAACTTTTTAGACTGTTTGTTCAACTAGTTTCAGCCCAAGGATTTGACGCTCCCTAACTTCATCCCAGCAGATTGGTGACCTACACTTCTGCCCATCAAAGCCTCGTATAGAGCTATTTGAATTGTCACACCCGATTCCAGATTTAGTATTTCTTGAATTTCTAGAATTTAATTTTTCTGATAATGTATTCTTGCTGTATTTTCCCATGTTTGTTCCTGTCATTTTATTTATTGTTATATTTTCTCTGTTGTTGAGAGAGACTACCCGAGACCAGTAGAATACCCATTGGTACTGTCATAGACCCGGTTTAAGACCTGCATGTAGAATAGACCATTGGTTCGGTTTATTTTGGGTGAATCCATGACTAAACCCTCTTTCTCTCCTCTCTTAGTATATATATGAGCTTTTCTCTCTTTCATCTCTTTCTTCTTCATTTTTATTTTCTTCTTCCTTCTCTCCCTCAAGCTCCCTCTAACCCTAACCCTAACCCTAAGGAAAAGTTGCTATGACTTGGACCGTGAGAGGTTAAGGCTAGGAGCCACCTAAGGCAAGTACATCTTGCTCAATAGTGAAGTCATAAATTTTTGGATTTTTATATATATTGTTGTTTTAAAAATATATTTGATGAAAAATATTCTCTTTGAGTTGCTGATCATGTTTAGTTCTTGGAGTTTTGGATTTTGATGCATAGATTCTTGTAGATTTGAGTTTCAAGTTTAGATTTTTTATGTGTTCTATGAGTTTTCTTTGATTTTGATCTATTAAAACTCAGTGTTTTAAAAATCTAGTAGTTTCTTATGTTAGAGCATTTTATTTCGTGCACTTTGGATTTTGTTTCACTTGATTTGGAGTTAAAATAAAAATTTTATGAAGAAAATATTTTTTAGTTTTTGGAGCTTTCAGCGGCCGAACCTGCTGTTGGAGAAGATGAAGTCTTCATGCGTCCAGCGAGCCATGAAGTTGAGAGTGCCATGCGGCCTGAGAGGGTTATGCGGCCTGAACTCTTGCCGCATACTAACAGCATGTGTCCATCTTGTTGGATGCATGACTGCTTATTTATACAAGCGTCCTTGAACACCTTATATTTTCACTCACTGAACGAATGAAAAATTCGCTAAGTCCAAAAGTGAGTCCATGCGGCCAGTGGGTGCATGCGGCCAGTGAGTCCATGCGGCCAGGAATTCAATTGTGTGCATTTTGTGTTCCCTGTTGTTATATTCTTTTGGTAATTTCTTTTAGTGGTTATTGTTGTATGCTTCCTTATGTCGATATAAGTTTATGATACTAGACAAGTTTTGCATGTGAGTTCACAAGACAAGTTTATGTACAAGTTCATAATCCTTATGACACCGTAGAAATATTTGTGTATGAAAATCTATTATATTTGGCATCAGGCAATCGAGTGTAATTATTGTCCAATGTGTCGCATGTTGAGAATATGATAACTCATGAAAAGCTCGTACTCGTGACTCGTCATTTTAGGGAGTTCTCAAGTGTCCACGACTCAAGAACTTGAAATAATTTAGAATGATTAAACAAGATAAGATTTACCTAAAACATTGGGAGGGAAGAATATTGCGCTACCGGATACCCCGATCCCCTAGGGCTCCATACGACATGGACAACCCTGCTAGGCAAGGGCTCCATGACTAACCAAGTTTACGCATGCTACGACACTTATAAGACAAGTTTATATACAAGTTTATGTTGTAAAGCAAGTTTATGATTACAAGTTCAAGATTATGCTTTTGAGTTCAATTTTTGTTTGTGACAAGTAACAAGTAATATTATTGTATGGTTGACTGTGCTTTTAAATTTACCATACAATCGTACCCTTGGCCATCTGGGTTAACTGCAGTGCTGGTGGTAGCAATATTCTTAGTAATGCATTTATAGTAATTAGGACTTGTGATAACCCTAGTTAGTTAATTATAGCAAGTCGAAGGCATGTTTGGCCGTGAATTGGTTGTTTGTTATTCGTATAGCTCACTCTTCTAGATTTATTTTCTTCATGCGCGTGGTTAGGGTTCTAAGTTCTGCTTGGGTGAAGGTTTGTAACCCCGGTCCTAGTTTGGTTTAAGGTTTGTGTTCCCCATCAAGAGTAGTTCCTATGCTCTCTTGCCGCTCGTCGCCTTACTTTCAATTATTCACTAATCATCAGTTCTTTCAGTATTATTCTTGAGACAAGTACGTTGGTACCGTACAAGTATCGATTTATATTTATTTCTTATATGTCTTTTTCTGTTTATGTGTGATGTGGTTGGTGTATCACCTTGAGCTCCTTTGTAGTAATTGTTGCTTGGGGTTCATACCCCACTGGCTTTGGATGGCCAGGTTACCCTAAAGGGAACCAGGATCTACCGTACTTCCAGTAAGATGGCTCACACTTGTAGGACTATGACCAAGCTCACGAGTGGGTTTCCTTCTTCCACCCCTCGTCTTGATTAGTCCATTTTGTGGTGTTTAGAAAGGGGCAGAGTTAGCTCCTTATATTTTTGAGACTGCGGTCAACATGATGTATATATTAGACCATAGCTGGTATATTTGATCATGTATTATTATACTCTGCTAGTTCAGCATTTTATATTCACTAGCTTCATGATCATATGTGACATGTAATTTAGGATGCCTCTTTACTTTCATGTATGATATACTCTTGTACTTGTGTTGTTGGATTGATATTATAGGATTTGTCGGCCTTAGGAATGATGTCATAGCATGCTAGAGTTTACCCATCTGTCTTCTAGACAACCTTAACACATTACGGCTTACTTCGGTATTCTGCAATGTGCGGTTGGCCATGTCAGTCCCCATATTTATCTATTATTCTGGGAGCGAGGCGTGACATGGATGCTGGACTGATAACTATTGTTGTATGCAAATTCGGCCAACGGTAGGTGGAAATCCGAACTTGACGTTTAATCGATTGCACAGAGACGCATCATATCTTCGAGTACCTGATTCACCCACTCTGTTTGGCCATCGGTTAGAGGATGGTTGGCTGAGCTGAACTTTAATTTGGTCCATATCGCTAACTGAAGGCTCTCCCAGAAACGTGATAGGAATCGTCCGTTTTGATATGACACTATAGAAACTGGCACTCCGTGCAGCCGAACTATATCATCAAGGTAGGTTTGGGCGAGGCGATCTATGCTCCAAGTAACTTTAATGGCAATAAAGTGTGCTGACTTGGTTAACCGGTTGACGATGACCCAGATTGCGTTATTTCTATGTTGCATCTTTGGCAAGCCAATAATGAAGTCCATGCTTATGTGCTCCTATTTTTATTTTGGAATAGTAAGATTCTGTATCTCTCCGCCTGGTCGTTGATGTTCTGCTTTTATCCTCTGATAGGTTATGCATTGCGACACAAAGTGTGCCACATCTCTCTTTATGTCGTGCCACCAAAAAATGGTGCGAGGGTCTTTATACATCTTCGTGCTCCCGGGATGGACTATATAGGCTATATAGTGAGCTTCCCTAAGGATCTCTTTTATGAGTTCTGTGTCATTGGGGACATATAAAATTCCCTTCACTCGCAACACACCCTTCTTATCTACCGCAAAGTCCTTCGCCTTTCCCTCTAGAATCTGTTCCCGCAATTTTTTTAGGAATGGGTCGTCCCTCTGAGTATATGTGACTCTCTCTAACATGTTGGATACAAATTGCATCTGAGCAACTCGTGCGCCGCGGTATCGAATTCGAAGTTCAATGTCCATTTCCTCATGGTCTTTTTGTAACCTGTGATCAACGGATAGGGATCTCGCAAACACTCGACTCAACGCATCTGCTACAACATTTTATTTGCCAGGTGTGTAGTCGATCGTCAAGTCATCGTCTTTAATCAATTATAGCCAATGCCGTTGTCGTAGGTTAAGGTCCGTTTGGGTGAATAGGTACAACCTTTTGTGATCAGTGTAAATTCGGCACACCACTCCATAGAGGTAGTGTTGCCACAATTTTAGCGCGAACATAATTACCGCTAGTTCCCGGTCATGCGTAGGATAAATTTGCTCATGATTTTTCAGTTGCCTGGATGCGTAGGCTATCGCCCTATCCTGCTACATGAGTACACACCCCAAGCCATTCCCTGACGCGTCACTGAATCTTTGGAATCCCGAGGTTTCGTCTGGTAGTGCAAGTAGCGGAGCAGAGGTGAGGCGTTGCTTTAACTATTCAAACGAGGCTTCACAGTCGGCGGACCACTCGAATACGAATCCCTTCTATGTGAGACGAGTTAGAGGTGATGCTAACTTGGAAAAGTTTTTCACGAAATGCCTGTAGTAGCCCGCTAGCCCGAGGAAGCTTCGAATCAAACTGACGGATGCAGACCGCTTCCACTCGACGATGGCTTCAACTTTCTTTGGATCGACTGAAATACCTCCCGCAGAAATGATGTGGCTGAGGAAAGATACACTGCTCAACCAGAACTGCCACTTACTCAGTTTTGTAATTTTGAGGACGAAATTTATTTAAGTGGGGTAGAATATAACCACCCTAAAATTTTTAATTAATTTAATTATATATATATATATATATATATATATATATATATATATATATATATATATATATATATATATATATATAATACTTGGTCTGGTACCAATGGCTATACATGAGGATGACCCCTAATGTGTCTGTATATTAGAAGTTGAAAATTTTTTGTGACAAATAAAATAATTTTTTGTATTATAGAACTAATAAGGAAGTACTATTAAATAAAATAAAATGATAAAGGGTTATAGAAATAATACTAGAAATAATAGTAAAAATGGTAATAATAATAATAGCAATAATAATAATGTTAATAATAAAAAAAAATAAAAAAATAATGATTTAGTTATTAAAAGGAAAATAAAGAAAAGACAAGTTAAGTTAAGAAGGAAAAAAAATACAATTCATACTAGTCCACGAAAAGGCTAGCAGCAACAAAGCAAGGCAACCGCCTTTCCTCCATGGATCACAGGAAACCCGGCCTTCCCTATTTCAACCCATTCGAATACTATATATATACATGCACATTCAAAGTATCGAACCCTAGCAAACTCTCCCTCGCAACCGCCAAGCTTCCCGCGATCAACCCCTCGATCCTCTGAAGCCTCTCTGAGAGCCTTACCACTTGAACCCGCCGTCGCACATCCGAACCCGCGGCCTACATCTCGCGCATGACTACAGCGCAAAACTGAGCCGAGTGCTCGACTTTGAGGTATGTGTTCTCGTCCATCACTCAATTGATTCTCATTTTGTTTGTTCCAATGGATGGACAACAGAACATCATTAGATCCTGCCAATTAGATTTTTATTAAACTCTTCAGAAACTGAAAAAAATGAATCAAAATCTCAAGAAAAACTGGTTGATTAGAAGGGGAAAACACAGCAGAAACTGTTCCAACATCCCCTGTTGGAAAGGCATTTTCTCCCAAACGATTGAACCAAACTTTGATTTTACTATTCTGATAGATAGTCAATATAACCAGGATCGAAACGACCACATAGTTGTATATTCTTGATCATTAAATCTGTGTTAAAATACCCGTTAAAATTCCTGAAAAACTTGTTTCAAAAATATTAAAAACTTGTGTTACGATGTGCGACCCAACAAACTGGACCACCACATCACGTAATAGTTGTTCCTAAAAGAGCGTATGGTATATCCTGACGTGCGGGCTTTCGCAAAATTTAATTTGGACGTATGTGCGCATCGAAATCAACTCGTATCCGTAAAAAGTTTCCTATATCCGCATTTTGTATATTTTCTAATTAGTTTGTGCACGCTCATCGGAATGTAATAAAACTTACGCCATTGGATTCGTGGTATCATACTGGTCCTGTGACCCAAGTTTTACTCGATTCTGAGACAGTTAACTGAGCCGCCTTTTTGTGGGCCCAACGGTTTGACTTGAAGGGCGAATTTAAGTTCGGCTCATCGGAATCCAAAACTGGATATACCGTTTAGTTTATATCATCGTTTAGTAATTATTTGACCTATAATTTGTCCATTTAGAGACCTTTACCCCTAACATGCTTATCGGTGCAAAGTGGGCCACAAGTCGACCCTGCTTTGACCCAAAAATTTTGTTTTGCCCCTGTGTCCAAATTGGACGAAAGAATAGGCTTTCTGACTATCTCGCTGATTTTGTGATCATTGGTGATGTTTAATTTAGCATCGGGAGACGTTCATTCAGAGGCAGTGGTTTCTGATACTCTGTACTTGACGCCTGGACGCTTATATTATGCAGATTTCTTGCCAGGCAAGTATACCTTGTCATTGTACTATTATTTACATTACTTATTGAGCATGCATATTTTCTATTGTTTAGTTTCATTATTTTTAAACTGCTATATAAACTATGCTGCCAAGAATAACTTTGGTGCAACGACGGTTGCGTCGTCTTTTGTCTCTTATTTATATTATGCATATCGATCTAGTTTTATAAGACCACACCATGATGTTGAGGCATTCTTATGTTTCATTCGCCGTGACAAATTTGTTATACGAGTGTGAGTCTCATGTAGGACACGGACTTGCATGATAGGCTGTCCACCTGTATGTGTGGGACGAACGGCCGATAGGAAATAACTGCTGATAGAAATGCATGCTAGGAGACTTGGCAGTTATTAGAGGTAACATTGTGGCATGGATATGACATGGATAGAGCATAGTGTGGGAAGAAAAACAATTAGGCATATAGGCTCCTTACACTTTCCCTTTTGTAACCCGTACGCTCCGTCGGAGATGCATGATCAGATGACCCTTATATTATATTATTTACAGGCAGCCTCTGACGAACGAAAGACGTTACGCTTACTGATTCTCCGAGAGAGTTACACGCCAATCCTATTTTTAGCCCGATAGTCCATACGCGAAAAAGTTATTCTTAAAAGTGCATTTCACATAGACAGTTAGGCGACCCTGATGTTTATTTACAGTACTTTATTGGCATGCTTCTATGTATCTTGTTACGTCCATCTGAGGACCTAGTCCATTTCCAGGTATAGAGGAGTATTCGCAGGAGTACGGACCGAGGCCTGATGCTTCATTCTCGATTGAGGAGGTCTTACCTTCTGAGTACCACTAATTTCTTCGCAAGTGATGATATCTGTTAGTTGTTGTTTCTTTTATTTGACATTATTTCATATTGGTGTTTTGATCTTCTCTCTCATTTAGTTTTTGAAATAGTCGATTGGTAGTGGATTTGTCTCCACCCGACTATTATTCTTTGATACTTCATATTTGAGACTTCAGTTATTTATTTTGATATTCTTTATTGTGTTTGTGGATGAGATATAGATGCATGTGACTTGTGTTAACAATATATTTACTACTTGGGAACTAATATTCATATTACAGCATACATGTGTATTATGGTATCCATATATTAGAGTTGCCATATACATATGGCTGTCATGCTACGTATTCCTAGTCCTACGTATGTTGGGACTGGGGCATGACAAATACTATCTATACAACTCACACAATATATAAGGTACCTGTCATTCTATCTCAAGCATAATTAGAAGATAATATGGTATATGATAAATGATAAACAATACTCAATCACAATAGATTTAAATGTACCTGAAATATTAGTCTTCGGCACCCATGCACGTAGATTTAAATCTACTAATCTTTTAATTCTATACTATCATGATATGTATCCATGTTTACCACAATGGTGACAGGTAGCATGCATATTTATGTTAGGAGTAGGATAGTAAAGGTATCTTTGTGTGGATGGCTGATGTGTTTTATGTCAATAGGTGTACAAGAAAGTATTACTGTGTGCAACATGTGTTTGTTTAGCTTTCTTGGGTCATACAGTCTTGTGATGTGTCATATGTCTAGTATATGTGTTTCGAGTGTAAGACTGAGTTTGAGGTTGAACAACCTGTTTGCCCAACCTGATCTCTAACTTTTTAGAGGCATCATAAATTTCAGTATACTTGGCAGTTAAAGCATTAATTCTGACTGCGGCCATATTGTACTTCTTTTTCTCTTCCATTAACTCTTCATTGAGTTTAGCAAGATCTAGTGTCTGTTTCACAATACGTGTTTCAGCATAGTGTAAGCTCAATTTTATTTGAGATAATTCCTCAATGTCCTTCGTGGGTGGTCTCTCTTATATCATTCATTAAGCAGGACAGTCTATATATCTCAATCTTATGAGTATGAATCTCAGCTTTTGTATGTTAGTATTTACCAAGCACTTTCTTATGATCTTCAAGAAGATCACTGAAAGCATCTGATAACTCATCAAAAGTAAAATCATCAAGCTAATTTTTTGTTACCTTGTCAGAGGCTATAATTAGGCAGACATTTGCAGCTTCTTGGGGAGTTTCCTTTTCTTTTGAGTCACTTGCCTCACTTTCATGCCATATGCTATTGTTGGCGTACTTTCGATAGGATGGCTTCTTGTGTGATTTTTTGTACCGATTCACCTTCTTTGTTGTTGAGCAGTCCTTCTTGATATGCCCCGTCTTCTTGCAACTATAGCAAATATGTTCTTCATCATCATCTCCTTGTTGTTCCTTCTTCCTTCGGTTGAATCACAAAAACTTTTTGAAATTATGAACCATCCATGCTTGATCATCACCTTCAGAATCATCATTATTTGTTTTATTATGGAGAGCCTTCCGGTGATAGAATTTTAGAGCAATTTCCTTCCCCTTTGGAGAAGTCTCTTTTAAGTCTTTGAGGTCGATTTCATGTGTCATCAGTTTGCCCATCAGAGTCTCCAGAGACATAGTGGTGAGATCGTTGCCTTCTATGATTGTCATGGCTTTGGGGTTTCATTTCTTTGTGAGCCCCCTTAGAACTTTGCGAATCTTCTCATGGTTTGTGTAGTCTTTGCCGACGGAGGATAGCGGGTTGACGATGTCAAGAAATCTGGTGAACATTTGTGTGATCATCTCGTTGGGTTTCATCTTGAATGCCTCATACTCTTGTGTTAGCCGACTGATTTTTGACTCCTTCACTTGGGATATTCCTTCGTGGGTCACCTCCAGAAGCTTCCATACTTCATATGAAGTAGTGCAGGTGGATACCCTGTTAAATTAAGTCATGTCTATATCAGAAGAGAGCATTAATAGCCCTAGCATCTAGGCTTGCCTGTCTCTTCTCTAGGTTCGTATATTTGTCATGGGATTTCTCTACAAGATTACTGTCAATGACAATTCTAGCAGGCTTCCTTTAACCATCTATAACTATGGTCCATAGGTCAAAGTCTAGTGATTTCAAATAAAAACTCATATGTGTCTTCCAGTAAGTGTAGTTGGTACCGTCAAATAGGGATGGCCTATTGGTGTACTGGCCTTTACCATTGTTGGTGTAGATTGGTCGTGCAGTTGCCATAGATCAGCTCTAAGGTGTTAATCTTTTATCAAGAGAACCTTGCTCTGATACCAATTGAAGTTACGTATAGGCAACTCTAGAGGGGGGTGAATAGAGTTATGTGTCAATAGTAACCAATTAAAACTGATTAAGACTAAGTCCAGTAAGAAACTACTAACAAAGAAAATAATCAGAGAATAATAAAGCGGAAGGTAAATAAAGTAAGGAAGAGCAAACAAAAACACAACGATATATCCTGGTTTCTCTCGTGGAGGACTAGTCCAAGCCCGAGAACTCTAGCTCGAAGTTTGAATCCACTATCAGTGAAACACAAGATTTGATCCGAAGGCTTGTCACTTCTTTACATATACGAGCTTTTGATCCGAAGCGCTCGACTACTTCAACTTCACGGAGACAAAACTTAGAAATTTTCAAGTGAGAACACTTTACAACTCTTGCACAATTTTTAGCTGAATCACACCGAGGCACCTTAGAGGATTAGAAAGTTGTGGTTAAGGAGATTTGGAAGATTATGGCTTAGAGGAGTAGAGCTTAGAAGATTAAGAGCTTAAAAGATGAGAGATAATTTGAAATGAGAGAATTCATGCTCTATTTTACTAGTCTGGGTAGGCAGAGTTCGGCCAGAGTTTTGTCCCCTAACATTCAAAAAATTTGAACGTTTGGTCAGCTCGTTACAAGGTGGAACAAAAAATCAGGTTGCTGATTTTAAGGGAACCGAGTTTGGCCCGAGTTCGATCAGAGACCAAATTCGGCCCGAGTTCGGTCTGCCTCAGACCAAAAGCTCTATAAATGTGTTTGAGTAGGTTTAGTTTTGGTTTTGGTTTTGGTTTTGGTTTTGGTTTGTTTTAGTTTTGGACTTGGTTGTTTGTTTGGTGGAGCTATAGGAAATATGTTAAGGGTTGATATGCCACAGTATGACTTAACGTACATGTTTCATATACTCAAACAAAATAGAAAGGTTATAGACTCTGAAACATAATAAAGATGACGTAGCAGTAGTCCGGTGAAGTTTGTTGATGCCTCGTCTAGTAATCAATGTGTCGTAATTGAGTCATAACCGATATCACAGTGCTAATTATCGAAATTAGGTTGACTGTGATCCAGTTTTGGTAAACAATCTCCCCCATTTTGATAATTGACAAACTGATATTTGTATGTCTCAATATTCATACTTGGACACATATTGAAGGAGGCAGAGAGATATTAGCAAAGTTTGACGTAGCTCCCACGTAAATGAATATCCATGTCCAAGTAATGAATGTCCAAATCCAAGATATTTTAAATAGAATTTAACCAAGCACATTATATCCAAAAAAAAAATATCATATGCATATCTATTCTAACAAATTCTATTTTACTAAATATTAATGCATAGATAGATATGCTATTTCTTCCCCTTTGTCATTTAGCAAAATACAATAAGTAGCTCCCCCAGAGAGGAATAAACATAGACAAAGTGAAACAATAAACTGAAGATTAAACTAACAAGAAGTCTTTTAAAAGTTAAAGAGCAGTCATCCAAAGTTAAACTACATAATGCATAAAATAATAAAATCCATCAGCAGCATCCAGAAGTAAGCGCCACAGCCATCAAGTAGCAGAATCAACAGAAGGATGGGATAGACCAGCATGAGCAGAACTAGATGGATTGCTAGTAGAGTGACGAGAGTTGAAGAAAGCAGCATCAGGATCGAAATACCTCATGGCCCAAGGGTCATCAATGTGGTAAACTTCGCGAGAAGGGTCACGACCCGTAGGAAAAGACATAGTGGGATGCCTAGCCATATTGTACTAGATATCATGGATAGTGTTGCTGAGAGCAGACATTTGAAGAGTAGTCCAATAATCCATCTGGGTATAGCGATCATCTTCAAACTGAAAGCGGTCTCGCAACATATCCCAAATAAAGTCCAAGGCGGCAGGAAGTTCAACTTGAGGGGCCTCAAAGTCATATGAGGCTTCCTCAGTTGGAGCTGGAGGTAAAGGAGCAAGAGTAGTCCTATGAGCTTTAGATAGATAGATAGGAGCACTAATGAACTGGCAGTCTTCAAGAGGAATGTTGAAGGCAAAAAATATCTTGGGTAGGTACATGGCATAAACAAGTGCCATGTTCTTCTTTCGTGCAAGGATCATACTATCCATCCTTGTGCATGAAAAGTTGAACGGAATAGTAAAAAAGAGATATTAAAGAGTGGATATCTCAAGATAGGTAACATCATCGGAAGATTAAGCCTTTGGCAAGATGGAGGAAAATACAATATGATAATTTTTATAAAAATGTTGGTTGAGATACCTAGCACGAAGGCGATTAGGAGGACGAGGATGGGGTTCACATATCATGTCCTTAAAACATTCTAGGGTGACTGTATCAACAAACTTGAATTCGCGGGCATCGATAAGGCTTTCCCAAGAATTGGGTTCAGGAAGTTGTAAATATTCCGCCAAGTCAAAATCATCGAATTCAATGTTAATACCGCGACTCTAGAATAAATTTTACGGTATCATATATAAGATTGCAATAAAATATTTTGATGGCATTGAGATACACTCTATTAGAGGTGGAAACAAGGTCATCTAAACAAACATCTCTAAAAATAGAGACAAATTCAGAAAAGATAGTGAAGTTGATAGGATTTTCTGAACAAACACTACGTGCACAAAAATCAACATACCACTCTTTAGATGCTTCTAAAGAAACAAAAATATGTGCATTGTAAGTGTTGTCATTTGGAAGAGGTGGGGGATTAAACAAATGATAGGGTTGATCCTCATTGGGTGGAGGATTGGATGAAGAGACCTCATTTCTCCTTCTTTTTCCTCTAAAAATTAATCTAGGTGCCATGGAAAAAATTAAGAAGAGAAAAGAGAAATAGAGATATATACCTCAAGAAAAGGGTATGGATAATGGATAAGGGCCTTGATTAACCTTCAAAACTTGAATTTACGAGAGAATGGCCATCAAAAATTGAAAATATAGGGTTAGGGTTTTGTGAAAACTAGTATGGAGGAAAGAAGAAGATGAAGAAAGGGGTCAAAAATTGGGTTATAATAGTTTTAGGGTCGGCTGCTATGATAAAAGGTATGTTGATCAAGTCAAAATCAGATGGCTCTCATTCGCTGAAGGTTCTGGAACGAACAGGACCGAGTTCGGTCCTAGACCGAGTTCGGGCCGAGTTTGTTCCCTATGGGTCTAGTACTCCAGTGAGTTTAAGCCAGAAGATAAAAGATCCAGATTAAATATATAAGAACATGAATGATTGAGACAGATAGTCAAAGATTTGTCAATTTGAAATGTGAACACAACCGTGATAAATATAATGTGCGAAAAAATATGCAAAATATTTATTCAACATATGAATAATTATCTCAGGTTAGATGTAGGTGTCGGTTCCCAGGTAGCCATGGTCCGTAGACACTTAAATACCGTGTCGCTTAACGCTGTTTACGCCTCTGTGACAGAAGGACCCTTTCGGCTTGTACCCAAAATAGTATAGCATATGTGAATAATGAGGTTGCAAATATTTAGGCAAATTAAATTTATTTAATTGTGTTTTCATCCAAAATTCCCAACTCTCGACGAAGAAAGTTAAAGCAATCTTCGACTAGTGGCTTAGTAAATATGTATGCCAGCTAATGTCAGTGTCAATGAATTCTAAGTTAATATCTCCGTGTGACAGATAATTTCTTAAAAAGTGGTGTCTTATTTCTATATGCTTAGTGCGTGAGTGACATACTAGATTCTTAGTCCGATTGATAGTGCTGGTGTTATCACAGAATATAGGAATATGCTTATAAGTTAAATTATAGTCTGCTAGGGTTTCCTTCATCCACAAAATCTGGGCACAACAACGTCATGCAGCTATGTATTCAGCTTTAGTAGTGGATAGTGCAACATAATTTTGTTTTTTGCTAAACCAAGAGACTAAAGCTTTACCTAAGAGATGACATGTGCCGCTGGTACTTTTACGGTCGACTTTGCATCCGACAAAATCAGCATCCGAATAACCAATTAGGTCAAAGGACGTGATTTTAGGATACCACAAGCCCACTGTTAAAGTTCCCTTAAGGTATCAAAAGATACGCTTAACTGCACTCATGTGTGATTCCTTTGATTAGCTTGATAACAAGCGCACAAGAAAATACTAAACATTATATCGGGGCGACTAGCATTCAATAAAGTAAGCTACTAATCATACTTCGATACTTATGCTGGTCGAATGGTTTGTCGCTTTCATCAATATCTAATTTAGTTGAAGTGTCCATTAGAATACAGATTGGTTTGACGTTTTCAAAGTCAAATTTCTTCAGTAGGTACTTTGTATACTTCGACTGGTTGATGAAGGTTTCTTGTGAGCTTTGTCTGACTTGCAATTCGAGGAAGAAATTCAGTTCTCAAATCATGCTCATCTCAAACTCATTCTGCATACACTTTGCAAAATATTGGCATAATACCTCATTAGTAGAACCAAAAATAATATCATCAACATAAATTTACACCAATAAAAAATGTCATCAATTGATTTTATGACAAGTGTAGTGTCCATCTTTCCTTTTGAAAACTATTTTTCAAGTAAGAAAGTACTTAGACACTTATACTAATTGCGAGGGGCTTGTTTGAGGCCATATAGAGCTTTCTTAAGTTTGAAAACATGATCAAAAAATTTATAATTTTCAAAACCCGGTGGTTGTTTTACAAAAACTTCTTCTTTAATAAAGCCATTAAGAAAAACACTTTTTACATCCATTTGGAAAAGTTTAAAGTTTAAAAGTTTGTAAATGCACAAAGCATGCAGATCGATTCAAGTCTCGCAACAGGAGAGTATGTCTCATCATAGTCGATACCTTCATCTTGTTTGTATCCTTGATCTACAAGACGCACTTTTTTATGTGTCATTGAACCTTCCTCATTCAGTTTGGTACGAAAAAACCATTTAGTACCAATGACCGGATGATCATTCGGTTTAGGAACAAGTTCCCAAACCTAATTCCGTTCAAATTGGTTGAGTTCTTCTTGCATTGCAGAAATCCAAAATTTATCAGAAAAAGCTTCTATAATATTCTTAGGTTCTATTTGTGATATAAAAGTTGTGCTAGCTATAGAATCTCTAACAGCTGAACGAGTACTTACTCCTTTTGATACCTCACCTATCACCAAGATCTCTGGATGGTCTATTGTGAAGCGCTACCTCTTTAGTAAACTTTCTAGATAACTTATTCCAGATGGTGTATCATCAGGGGTAGGAGATACGGACTTGATATGTACATCATCATCATCCTCAGCATCATCTTCAAAGGCTGTTGCTGGACTATTATACTCATCAAAAGTAACATTAACAGATTCTTTAAAATTTAAGGAGCGCTTTTTGAACACTCTGTATCCCTTACTCTTGGAGGCATATCCCAGAAAAATACCTTTGTCAGCTTTGGCATCAAACTTGCCTAAGTTGTCTTTGGTATTCAGGAAAAAGCAGCGACAACCGAACACTCGAAACTAAGATATAGTTGGAGTCATATCAAACCAAAGCTCATAGAAAGTCTTCTTCGATATAGGTTGAATCAGAACCCTATTCTAAACATAGCATGTTGTATTTACAACTTCTGCCCAAAAATATTTTGGAAGAGAAAACTGATTTAACATGACTCTAGCCATATCGCCAAGAGTCATATTCTTCCGCTCCAAAACACCATTTTTTGGGGGAGTTCTAGGACAAGAAAACTCATAATCAAAACCATTCAAATCACAAAACTTTTTTAAATCAGTATTTTTGAATTTGCCACCATGATCACTTCGGATTCGAGTAATCATAAAGCCTTTTTTGTTTTGTATATTTTTAACAAAAATTTCAAAAACAGAAAGAGTATCACTTTTATTTGAAAGAAAGTAAACCCAAGTGTAATGCAAAAAATTATCAAAAATAAAAAAGGTGTAAAGTTTTCTACCAAGACTGGCTACTCTACTCGGACCAAATAAATCCATATGAAGAAGTTGCAAGGGTCTGAATGTACTTACAATGTTGATGGATTTAAAAGAAGATTTTTTTTTCTTTAATTTTCTCACACTCGGTACATACCGTGTTCTTCTTGAATATGATTTCTGGTAGCCCTCTTACCAGCTTCTTGGTTGAAATTCTTGATATGGTATCCATATTTATATGTCCTAGATGAATATGCCATAGTAATCTTTCATCCTTATGAGCATAGACGCATCTTCATGCATGGTAAGTATCTTGCGAAAGTTAAAAGATATATATGTTATCTTCCCTTATCCCTTCAAAAATGATGTCTCCAGATGATCTATCATATATAGAGCATTTATTTTTCACAAAGTTAATACCATATCCGTTGTCAGCAAGATGACTGATGTTGAGTAGATTATGCTTTAACTTGGTTACTAAACAGACATCCTTAATTACAGGAGAGGGAGAATTACCTATTGTATCATTACCTATTATATATCCTTTCAGATTATTGCCGAATGATACATATCCTTCCTTTTTCATCGATAGTGTGGCAAAAAGATTAGCATCTCCAGTCATGTGTCACGAGCAACCACTATCGAGAATACATTTGCTTCTAGAAGATGAGGGAAGGTCCACCTACACCACGAGTAGATATGACCTTTGGTACCCAAGTTCTTGAGGGTCCTGAAATGTTAGTCTTCGGCACCCATACACATAGATTTAAATCTATAATCTTCTAATTCTACACTGTCGTGATATGTGTCCATGTTTACCATAATAGTGACAGGTAGCATTCATATTTATATTAGGATCAAGATAGTAAAGGTATCTTTGTGTGGGTGGCTGACGTATTTTATGTTAATAGGTGTACAATAAAGCATTATTGTGTGCAACATGTGTTTGTTTATCTTTCTTGGGTCTTGCAGTCATGTGATGTGTCATATGTCTAGTATATGTGTTCTAGTGTAAGACTGAGTTTGAGGTTGAACAACCTGTTTTCCCAGCCTCTAACTTTTTAGAGGCATCATACATTTCAGTATACTTGGAAGTTAAAGCATTAATTTTGACTGTTGTCATATTGTACTTATTTTTCTCTTCCATTAACTTTTCATTGAGTTTAGCAAGATCTAGCGTATGTTTCTCAATACGTGTTTCAGCATCGTGTAAGCTCAATTTCAGTTGAGATAATTCCTCACTGTCCTTTATGGGTGGTGTCTCTCTTATATCATTCAGTAAGCAGGACAGTCTATGTATCTCGATCTTATGAGTATGAATCTCATCTTTTGCATGTTTGTATTTATCGAGTAATTTCTTATGATCTTCAAGAACATCACTGAAAGCATCTGATAACTCATCAAAAGTAAAATCATCAAGCTAATTTTCTGTTATCGTGTTAGAGGTTTCCATTAGGCAGACTTTTATAGCTTCTTGGGGAGTTTTCTCTTCTTCTGAGTCACTTGCCTCACTTTCAAGCCATATGCTAATGTTGGCGTACTTCCGATATGACGGCTTCTTGGGTGATTTATTGTACCGATTTCCCTTCTTTGTTGTTGGGCAGTCCTTCTTGATGTGCCTCGTCTTCTTGCAACCATAGCAGATAGGTTCTTCATCATCGTCTCCTTGTTGTTCCTTGTTCCTTCGGTTGAATCATAAAAACTTCTTAAAATTATGAACCATTGGTGCTTGATCATCACCTTCAGAATCATCATTATCAGTTTTATTATTGAGAGCCTTCCGGTGATAGGCTTTTAGAGCAATTGCCTTCTCCTTTGGAGCAGTCTCTTCAAAGTCCTTGAGGTCGAGCTCATGCATCATCAGTTTGCCCATTAGAGTCTCTAGAGACATAGTGGTGAGATTGTTGCCTTCGATGATTGTCGTGGCTTTGGGGTTCCAGTTCTTTGTGAGCCCCCTTAGAACTTTTCAAATTTTCTCATGGTTGGTGTAGTGTTTACCGAGGGAGGATAGCGGGTTGACGATGTCAAGAAATCCGGTGAACATTTGCGTGATCGTCTCGTTGGATTTTATCTTGAATGCCTCATACTCTTGTGTTAGCTGACTGAATTTTGACTCCTTCACTTGGGTGGTTCCTTCGTGGGTCACCTCCAGAAGCTTCCATATTTAATATGAAGTAGTGTAGGTGGATACCCTGTTAAATTCAGTCATGTCTTCATCACAGAAGAGAGCATTAATAGCCCTAGAATGTAGACTTGCCTGTTTCTTCTCTAGGTCCGTATATTTGCCATGGGGTTTCTTTACAATATTCTCGTCAATGAGAATTCTAACAGGCTTATTATAACCATCTATAACTATGATCCATAGGCCAAAGTCTAGTAATTTCAAATAAAAACACATACGTGTCTTCCAGTAAGTGTAGTTGGTACCGTCAAATAGGGGCGGCCTATTTGTGGACTGGCCTTCACCATTGTTGGTGTAGATTGGTTGTATAGTTGCGATAGATCAGCTCTAGGTTGTTAATCCTTTATCAAGAGAATCTTGCTCTGATACCAATTGAAGTTACGTGTAAAAAACTCTAGAGGGGGTGAATAGAGTTATGTGTCAATAGTGACCAATTAAAACAGATTAAGACTAAGTCCAGTAAGTAACTATTAACAAAAAAAATAATCAGAGAATAATAATGCAGAAGGTAAATAGAGTAAGGAAGAGCAAACGCAAACACAGCGATATATCCTAGTTTCTCTTGTGGAGGACTAGTCCAGGCCCGAGAACTCTAGCTCAGAGTTTGAATCCACTATCAATGAAACATAAGCTTTGTGCGAAGGCTTGCCACTTCTTTACAGATATGAGCTTTTGATCCGAATCACTCGACTACTTCAACTTCGCAGAGGCAAAACTTAAAATTTTCTAAGTGAGAACACTTTATAACTCTTGCACAACTTATAGCTGAATCGCACTGAGGCGCCTTAAGGGATAAGGAAGTTGTGGCTAAGGAGATTTGGAAGATTATGGCTTAGAGGAGTAGATCTTAGAAGATTGGGTGCTTAAAAGATGAGGGGTAATTTAAAATAAGAGAATTCATGCTTTATTTATACTAGTCTAGGTAGGCAGATTTCGGCCAGAGTTCTGTCCCCTAACGTTCAAAAATTTGAACTTTTGGATAGCTCGTTACAAGATGGAACAAAAAATCAGGTTTCTAATTTTAAGGGCACCATGTTTGGCCCGAGTTCGTTCTGGGACCAAGTTCGGCCCGAGTTCGGTTTGCCTCAGACTAGAAGCTCTATAACTGGGTTTGAGTAGGTTTGGTTTTGGTTTGGTTTTGGACTTGGTTGTTTGTTTGGTGGAGCTATAGAAAATATCTTGAGGGTTGATATGCCACAATGCAAGTCAACGTACATATTTTCTATAATCAAAGAAAATAGAAAGGTTACAGACTCTGAAACAAAATAAAGATGATGTATCAGTAGTCCAGCAAAGTTTGTTGATATCTCGTCTAGTAATTGATGTGTCATAATTAAGTCATGACCGATATCACAGTGTTAATTATCAAAACAGGTTGAATGTGATCCAGTTTGGGTCAACAATATACTCATTAACTAGCTAATACCTAACACTTGGTCACTATCTTGGTATCTCGTCCAATCCCTTGGTATTCTAGTACTTAAACTTAACTTGGTACCATTACAAACTTATTTGATACACTGACCTATATTACCTACAATTGATACTCAAGGATACCACTAGTACCTAATATCAATATATCTATAAACTCACTCTTACAACCCTCACTTGCACTTATACTGCCATACCTTACAGTGTTAACCGCTGCACTAATTAACTAGTTTGGATTTTACCCTCAACCTACTGAATTCTTGAAGGCATACACCTAATCAACCATACCTATTGTTGTGCACTTAGTTACATCACATGTAGCTACTGAAATGTAGTTGTTGCTGCCCCAAAGCTTAAGCATCTGCTGCTGAAAGCTCCTATTGCTACCACTCAAGCACCCCAAAAATTTCCTCCTTAGTTTACACCCAGGTCTTCCCCACACCCAAGTGATACACAGGCCTTTGCTCAGACTTGTGGCTCCTTAAACTCTTCCCCATGTTCATACAAATTCCTATGTAATAACCTCACTCCCCAAGATTGTTATACAGCTCACACCTACTGATACTACAACTTGACACACACACCCAAGACTTGGATACTTCCCTTCATGATACTTGATACTAATTAATACTTATACTTATGCACTTAATTAACTCTTTACTTAGACCTCACTCACATTCACTCTCTTACATCCCTTATACATAGTATCACATATCCACTGATACACTTGTAAGCACATACTCTCATATTCCTACCTGCAGCACTTACTACCTGCACATACACACTGGCACACAGGCCTTAGGAAAACCATCTATACTACAGTTGATAATGCATTGCACTTGACAGTGCTATTCGCACATGCTGCAGGATCAACTGGACTTCTCAAGGTTTCAGTAGCCATTGCTTCCTCAATTGTTACCATGGCACTACAGTACTCTACATCACTTTTGCAGACCAAGATACGCGTATACCACACTCCCTTGTTTACACTTAGTTTCAGTCTCCAGATATAAGCTAATGCAGGTCACACATAGCTCAACACTACCACACATGCACTTAAGTGTACACCCGCCATGCACATAGTATTTATTATAACTTGCAGTTACAATACTCAAAACATGTACATCCAGGTGCTCCCCTGCATACATCAAGACATGCACATGAATCCTTGATACTTAGTCTCTGATACACTCCTCTTTCTGGAATGGACACCCACCTCACCCTTTACTTACTGTTCTGGTCTAGAGCTTTCCCAAGTCTGCCCAAAGCAGTGCACAAGTATGCACTATTGCACAACACTTGTGCACTGCCAACAACACTCAAGCATTCCCAACTTGTTGCGCATTGAGTAGAACCATAAGTTTGCAGTAATGCATCCCCATTAAACACCTCTAAATCACTTATACCCGAGCCTAACACTACTCCCCCTCACTGAACCAACTGCAACACCACCTACACCCTAGCCCGAGCACAACCTCACCACTGCCAACCCAGATCCAGTCCATACTTCAATGCATCACTGATGTATTCCACCCTTTACTCATACTTGACATTCCCCCAATTCACTCTCATACACCCTTAGTAACACACACCCAATGAACACATCACCATTCTTATGATACCAAGTATCAATACCACCACACAAATACCTCGTCAACTGAACACAAGGACTGACAGTTACTAATTGCAACAAAAGCTCCCACACTACACCTATACACACTATGACATATATATACACACATTATATATATATATATATATATATATATATATATATATATATAGCAATTTGCAAACAAATACATATGTATATAGATGTACAACTGAATATTAAACTAAAATAGATGAATAGGTATTCTAGCAAATACTTGGGGTGCCTACTAGCGATACGCTAGGATACGCTTATGATACGCAGCCCAAACCTATCCAAACTTAACCCAAATTCTACCCATAAGTTCTAAATAGCAATTAAAACCTATTCAAAGTGCTAACACATCGTTCCAAGTGTCATGATACAATTTTATATGTGTGTGGTACCCGTGTCGAAGGAAAAACCCCAAAATTATCCCGTATCACAAAATCTTGTGATACGACCTACTCGTATCCAATTATGGACACGTAGCTAGACACACAATATCAAAATAACATAAATACATCTAGCTAACCTAATAACAAACCCTTGGTGTGCCAATCTCGGATTTCTCCCAAAATTGACATAAAACTCTATGTACAAGTCTCTAAATTGGTCCAATGAAGCCCAAGCTTCTCCCCATGGGTAGCCTAATGCATGGGTAGATTCTAAATGACTAATTACTCTAATTAGATGCAATATACAAGGGTTATTCTCAAATTTATCTATTAGGAGATGGATTCCCAATGTAAAGGCACTAGTGGACATAATCCTCAAGAATGGATACCTCCTTCAAGCTTTTCTTCTTCCAATGCTTCCTTCTTGCTAATCCAAGCTCAAGCCTCCTTGGGATAATAATAATAGGAAAGGGTTGGGGATCAATTTGGGAATGGAAGATGTTGGATCTTCTTCTCAAATGGAGAGAGAAATGAGAGGAAGCTAATTAGGGTTCGTAAGAGGCTATTAATGAATAAAATGAGGGATTTATATAAGGAATATGACCAGCCACTATTCTTAACCCTAATGTAATAGAAAATGTCCAATAAGCCCTCACAATTAGTCATGAAGATTTAGTTAGAAAATGTGTTTAATTAAAGGGAGTTTCTAATAAGTAAAAGAGGAATTTTCCTAATCATTGCTCTCTAATTAAATAGGTGAATCATGACTAACTAACGGTTTCACCAATTGTGTCATGACAAGTCTAGTCAGTCTATCTAGGTTCACTAACCAGCTAGTCTAACTATTGGCTAACAACTAAAAACTAACTATAACTTTATATAAATATATACAACAATACCAACATTGAAAATTAAAAATAAAATCACTATAAATAAATACGAATATAATTTTTAACAAAGGTACAAAATAGGAAAAGACAACAATACCCCTATTCTGGAAATGTGGTAGTGACAAAATCTAAGTACAATTATTTTTTATTCTGGGGAATGTGACGATAGAAATCGAACATTGTAGTAGCTCTTTTACTCCGTTGACGGTCCGACGAGGGAATGAGAAAGCTTACTGGAAGTCTATTTCATGTATGCCTCTGCCTCTGCATGTGTGTGTGCCAAAGCCCGCCCCTTTGTGGATATGTAACCCCAATATTTATAGCCATTATGTTGGAGAGCTACATGTACGCATATGCTATGCGCACATAGATGCTGGAGCTGCCACGTGTCCCTCCTTAACGGGATACAGTTGCAACCGTGGACACATGTCACGGCAGAGTCGCTACATGGAATCATTATTGGGATCTTCTATTGTTAAAAATCTGGTCGGTTCCCTTCGTTGGCGTGTATGACTTGGTCATCTTGACACGTGGGCTGCACTTAGGTGTGAAGAATCTCCTTAGTTGCAACATAAAGATTTTGGCTTGCGCGGGACAAATAGAATCTGGAACGCATAAGACCAGAGACCCGTGGAGAACATAAAGTTTAGAACGCATAGGGCCTGAGACTCATGGGGCACATAGAGTCTGGAACACAATGGCCAAAGATGTATAAAAAACTTGGCACATGGTGAGCTTGACACATAGGACCTTGTCATTTTTATACGTGGCACTGTACAGCTGTATATTGACAAAAGTAATTATGACGAGGATGTCAGCACTGACACCAACGGTCAGTGGCAAAGTCAAGGCGGTCAGAGCATCATTGTTATGAGAGTCATGAATGCTCTGATTTGACTGAAGTGACCATGCGTCCAAGAAGTTTTGCGTCACTTGCTTCTTTGACGAATGAAGACTGGGGAGCATAGTGTCACGCCCCGATCTTTCGAGATCCCGATCGCCCCCGCTGGGAGTGAGATCACCGTGCCAACGCTCCCGTAGGATGATCGTTCCCTTCGGGACTTGATATCGTGCGTGCCTGGAGTTGCGCTCGCACAAGGCAACAACGTTAGTCGTCTTGGTTATCATCAAACTGATCAAATTTACAGTGGAGGATCAGTGTTACAAATACTAATCCATCTGAGTACGAGGCAAAGTTCAAGGCACGAGGTTCTCTGAATACAATGAAATCGTTCCATACATTATGCTTCTCTATAAAAAAGTATCTCAAAATATCTCGATATAGCTCAAGGCATCGACTCCAGACCTGTGAATAAGCAAACTAGTGGGGGAGGTCAGCACTTTGGGGAAAGTACTGGTGAGTATAAAAATCAACGAACAGAAGCAATATTCACCAAAACCAACACTAAGTAAGCATGTGATAAAATATTATATTACTAGTGATCTTTCTAGTTTTACTTAGGTTCATTTCATTGCAGTACAAGATAAGAGTCAGGTTACACTTATTTAAAAATATCTTTGAAAGTCATATTTTATATTCGAATACATGCAAGCAGGCAAGACAAGCAGTTCATGCACAATATGCAAGTTTATTTAAGTAACTCTGGTGCACAGCGTGTCTCATGAGCCATATTCATTCTGTAAAGACTCTGGGCATGCATCTAATGAACTATCTTCTTATAATTTCTCTCCAATATTCTTATCAACAATTATCATCTTATCGTATGAACGAGATAAAATCATATACGTAAACAAAGACTTCTCTATGAAAGCGGTTTATAAAAGAGAATACATTCGATAGCATGTATATCACTTATTCAGTAATTCTTACCCTTCGCTGAACGGTTATCTCTGCAGCAGACAAACAAATTAGCAACAATTTACATAAACACATATGTTCTATTTCATGTTCGTCTGTATCAAACAGTGAGGTATGCAAGAAGGCTGAATCCTAGCATGTGACCTAACTATATGATGGCCCATGAGTCTACTTTCTCATGATTAGTAGCGGTGTTATCATATCCCATCACTACACTAGTATACTCTCATACTAGTTGCTTTGACGCTTGGACCAGCTATGTAGTAGAAACAAACACCTGCCTGATCGTGAAAACTTCTTTGCCTCAGAGTGTTCTCTCTGATCCCCCTAGGGCGAACTGTCCCTTGTGCCCCTGGAACCGGTCATGGAATTATCCTTGTGCACAAGTTATCTAAAGACCAATGTATGAATGTAACTCTATCAGATAAACTTGTAAATCCCCTCACCAAAAATTAGGTTTACTTGGCATAAATAGAGAAACTAGGGCTAGTTTAAATCCAAATAGA
Organism: Iris macrosiphon; assembly: GCA_036927795.1. Taxonomy (NCBI): domain Eukaryota; kingdom Viridiplantae; phylum Streptophyta; class Magnoliopsida; order Asparagales; family Iridaceae; genus Iris; species Iris macrosiphon. The sequence goes on from JAYESA010000015.1 coordinate 55,179,889, forward strand.
AATAGGACTCAGTGTTTATTTAATTTTGTATTATTTATGACACGTAGCGCACCTTACTGTTGCTTCATTAATTGGAGCACTACACTAGCCATTGCCGTCCAACGAATCTCACAACCCTGTCCTAGACATGACCACCATCTATTCTGACATTTGTATAACTTATAATATTGCCTTCTTGTGCTACATTTTAGTCGCACAATAAACATCACGGACGTATTTATTTAATTCTAAATAAATATGACTCTATACCCTTGTGCGTTCCAATCGAAATTGGAGACACAATCTCGACCATTTTATACAAACCAAAATTTATTAATATTCTATACTGTACCCTCTACGTCTCTGACACTTGTGTCCCACCAAATTTTATCTCCATGTACTCCAAATTAATTCCAGAACACCATGCACGGTAATTTTAATTAATTTAATTCTAATTTCCATCTTTGTGCAATTTTTTTAATTGTTGGGGACTTTTATACAAAAATACATCGAGATATCCCCACCAATGGACAATACGTGAAGAAACCCAATTTTCCCTTCACGTGGATTTTTTCATAAATTTTCGGGATGTGCAACGCGCGGACATCGTCCCCCATTTAAATTCTAGCCTTGTATTTAATTAATGTGATTTCTAGTCCTCCCAACATCCCCATGTGAGCCTTAGCCCATCCCAAGAAGATGTTGACCAAGCCCACTTACCTTCGTCAACCCAAATCCAAAGTCCCATTGTATAAAATAGCTTTTCTTCCCCTTTTCTTGATTTCTTCTCAAATAAATCACCTAACCCTAAATTACACCAACCGACCCCCCTAACTCCTATTCTTCTTCTTCCTCCATCCCATAACCGGAGCCCCGACCCTGGAGCAACCGTGCTGGACTGGAGCTCCGCCCGCCCTCTCTATCCCGAGCAGCTCCTAGTCGACCATCTCGCCACCAATGTTACCGGTCACCACAGTCGAGCGCCCCGATCCGCCTCCACATCCTCCCACGACCACGCTGCACGACCTAACCCCGCCTGAGTCGCCCCCCCCCCCCCACCCTATCAACTTTACCTCCACCACTGGTCGTCGAGTCTTCCTCTACTGCAGCCGAGTCCAGTTGCACCGGGCTCCAACACCCCGCGGCCATCCACCAGTCCCCTCGACCTTCGGATCTCCTTCTCCCCCGGCGACTGAACGTCGACTCGATCCACCCCCACCGCCGAAAGACCTATCCTCTCCTCCCTGATTCTGTCCACCACCCTCGACTCGAACTCGACCCCTCCGACCTCGCCAACCTGCCGTGAACCCACCTTTTCGTTCCCTTCTTCCCTCGATAAACAGCCTGACCCCCATCACGACCACCACACCACAGCTCCCTCTCCTCCTTGTCCTCCTCTTGCTGACTGGACCTCCCCCTGGCCGGACCTCCCTCCCACTCGCTGGTCGGAGTTTAGCAGCCACCACCAGCATCTTCATCATCATACACATCATTATCTTTACCATAAAACTCTACCAACACTACCACCATCAACATAAACCTTATCACCATCACCTACATCATCGTCCTCGTAATCACTAGCATCCCCATTGTCATCCCTGCCGTCATCGACCTCGCCCTCGTCATCATCATCACCTCCATAGTCCTCGTCGTTACCATCATCATCATCTTTTATTCTTAACACATAAACCCTAACCATCATCCTCGTCATCACCATTATCCACATCACCATCTTTGTCATCCGTAATCATCATCATAACCCCGTCATCGTATTTATCATGGACCGTCATCCTTGCCAGACAACTCGCAGTAGTCACCCCGCTTTCCTTACCTGTGCACGCTGATCTGTCGGATTTATCTGCGCGACTTCAGGAGCTGGTTATTGGGACTACACAACCGTCTGCCAGGCAAGTATACCTTGCCTTATTGTACTATTTAAATTCTGTATTATTAGCTGCATATTTATTATTTAACTGTGGGCATCCGAGAGAGACTCGGGTGCAGTCAACGAATGCGTTGACGTTAGGACTTATGTCTGACCTAGTGTCTAGTAGACCCACCTAAAGTTGTGGAGTTATTGGTATGACTCCCCAGGCCTTGACATATTTCTTACACGTATTGTGAGTCTCATGTAGGGCACGGACTTGAGTATGTGGTTGGCCACCTGTACGTGTAGGCGTGCGACGGATAGGGTATAACTGCTAATAGTGATGCATATTAGAAGACTTAGCAGTTATTGGTAGTCGGAGCATATACTATCGTGGTACGATGGTCCCATCATTGTCCTTGTTTGGTTGAAGGTTGGACTACTGTTCTAACGATAGACTATGAGCCAGAGTTACGACGCTGCGGCGTAGTAGCTAAGGCGTGTTATGGATACAACATGCATAGATCATTGGGCGGGGAGATGACTTGTAGGCATATGGGATACCCCACTTCCTTTATACTGCTGCCACACTTGACGGAGTGATATGGACGATATATACTATACTGCTGCCACGTTCTTCGGAGCGATATGGCCGATATACTGTACTATTGCCATGCTCTTCGGAGATGGACGTTATTACTAAGCGCCCTCATATGGGGGCATATGTGGCATATACTAGTCAATTATCACGATTGGTGAATTACGTCAGCATATGTCTAGCCTACACATTCCCATACAATCAAAGTTGTCCTCAACTTATATTTCACTTAGATGGTTAGGTCACCCTAGAGTTTTACAGTATTTACTTTATGGCATGCTTTTATGTATCTTGTTATATCCCTCTGAGGACCTGGACCCTTTCCAGGTGTATTATTCATGAGTATTTGCAGGAGCGCAGATCCGGACTGGCTACTTATATTGCGAGAGATCTTCTCGTCGAGTCTATGATTGGCAGTTGATATTCTCATGTGTATGTATCTTGACTATACTATATTTAGTTCGGTAGCGGATTTATGTCCATTCGACTATCGTCATTAGATGCTTTATTTTGAGTTCTAGTTATAGATATTGGTTATTCAATTATATATGATTTTCTGTGGATGAGATTAGATTATACACTGTGACTTGTGATAGTTTATACCACTTGTGGATTTTGATATTCATATTACAGCGTACGTATGTGTTTTGGGTTCCATATATTGGAATTGCCATATTCATACGGCTGGCATGCTCACGTGTCCTAGTCCTACATATTTTTTTGGGACTAGGGCGTGACATATTTTTGTGGTGGCCCATGCAGGTCTAGAGCATATTGTCTCGGTTACGTTACTGTACCGAGCAAGCCTGCCAAATAGGATTAGAGTATAGGATCTCATCCACAACTGAATATGACTCATCCTCCTTCTAATCAATTCCGTTGAATAATTGCATCATGCTTGATTCATGTGCCTTTTCCTTAGTTCCTTGAGTGTAGCCTTCTCCTAGAATATAGAAGTCCCTGTTGTTAGATAATAAGTAGGGTAACCTTCCTAGTAAAAGTAATTAGAACCCTGACACGTCACTAAGTTTAGAATATTTAAGTAAACCTTAGTATCCTTATCTAAAGAATGGCTTACCATTATTCCTTGACGCAATTATGAATGACCAAAGAGTAGTATAGGCACTACCAGAGCTAGTTAGAGATTTGACCCTAATGTTTGACCCTAGTATTGAGGAACCAATAGAAATCCAAGATCGAATGTAGGGACTAAACCTAATGTGCATAGTGAGATAGTGTTAGGATATAAATCCTTGTCTCGATATTAGCAGACAGTACCTCAGGAATCCCAGAGCAACGAGTATGACATTCCCGTTGAGATCGTACCTCAAACATGGAGAATTGCTCGCCATCTTCCCCTTAGGAAACCATGATATTATCTTGAGTCCCTTGTAGAAGCATGAAAAATACGCTGGATAGCTATACGCAGCATGTTGATGTTGGGCAGCGTAAAAGATGACTTCGGTGCCATCGGCGTACAACAGATCTTTTCCGCTAAGTACAGCGTAAAATATAAGCTCAAGGACTATCCGCGTAATACAGTATGTCCAGGCTGCTTCAACGTAAAAAGGGTGCTACATCGCCTTTATGGCGTAAAACTCATCCACTTTAATGCAGCATTGAAGTGTACGAGAAACGCTTCATATTCTCCGAAATGAACTTGTCAAATCGTACAGTGTACCTGATGTCTGACTCCTGACAAAGAGTACTGCACGACTACCCAGACGACGGCTATAATGATGGCACGGCACAGCGACCCAGACTGTCGTTTGGTGATATTTTCTTGGCGTAAATCGCTTTTACGCATACAATAGAATACGCTGCCTAGTTTTACACAGGAAGACGTGAGCTTCTTACGCTCCACAAAAGACAAACAGACTGGCACGTCAAAATCTGCTCTTCGTACAGGGCTCGAGGCACGTCTCTGCATTTAATGCACAGAATGGTGACAGATCTTTAAGGCACGTCTCTGCATTTAAGGCGCAGAATGATGGCAGATCTTCGAGACACGCCTCTGGAATACGCTGCCTAGTTTTACACAGGCAGACGTGAGCTTCTTACGCTCCGTAGGAGACAAACAGACTGCCACGTCAAAAGCTGCTCTTCGTACAGGGCTCGAGGCACGTCCCTGTATTTAATGCGCAGAATAATGGCAGATCTTCGAGATACGCCTCTGCATTTAATGCACAGGATGGGGGCAGATCTCTGCATTTAATGCAAGAGATTTGATTATATCTCCAAAAGCCATAATTTCGGCTAAGACGTCCACATCATCACTTTGGCACATTACGCCATCAGGCTATTCTCAGCTATGGGAGCACGCTATACGCTATCTCCTTGGAATATGCCAACTCAGGCCACATTTGCATTGGTGTGTATTAAAGCTATTCGGTCCGGAATTCACTCAAGGCCTCAGTCAGGGGAGGAGGATTAGCTATCTTCTACACCCACTCGGCTTCTATGCCTACTCGGCTTCTACGCCTACTCGGCTTCTATGCCTACTCGGCTTCTATATCTGCTCGGCCTCTATGCCGGTTTGATAACTCTTTGGCTTCTACGCCATAGTGATAGTTATTGGCTTCTACGCCAACCTTTTCTACGCGAGGGACAACTACCCACGTGGCTTTTATGCCGTGATCTTCGCAGCAGTTATACGCGTTATCTCTTAATAGGACACGCGTCACACGCTCATTCAAAAGGTCATTTATACGTGGGTAACGGTAATTATAACCGTCGCGTAAAAGGTGCTATGCTTTCCACTACCTGGCTTCTACGCTGACTGGATGGTCACTGTCACTAAAATCCTATAAATAGAGACCTCTATCGAAAGAGGTCAACAGGCGAAAGTGGTCAACAAGGAGGAGAAGGTCGAAAATCTGGAGGTCAGAACCAAGGTTAAAGATTCAAAGATCAAAAGAGAAGGTCAAGGAACTAAGAGCCGAAGGGTCTTTGAAAGAGAGAAGAATCCAGAGCTCAGGCAAAGAGTAGTGATCGACGACTTTGGCATCGAGCATCCACTCTCTTTTGCAACCTTCGAAGCTGCTTTCTGTCTTCTAAGGCACTTCTTCATCATCGTGTGGTCCAAGGGACAAAGTGATCGACTGCAGATCAGACTCCTATAGCAATATTTATCCAGATTAAAAATTGTACTTGACATCCTCGTATAGGATTAATTGTACTTCTTGTTTATGAACCAAAGAGCGGGTTTCGTATAAACCTCGTTTTATTTCTTTCGTTTATTATCAAACACAAGATGGCGACTCTGCTGGAGACATCTTTCTCTTCTGAGGAGAAAGCAATTGCTCAACACGATGCGGTATCCGTAGGATCCGTAAAAAAGACCCTGGTCGTCCAGTTCGACCAGTCTGCCTACAAAGATATGCTTCGAGCAGGGGGTAGCTCTCACTCTCTCTCTGTTCAAGACAACAGGAAGCTGCGTAAGGTTTGGATGCCGAAGACATCCCCTACCATTCCTGCCGACTCTCCGACCTCTCCGACCGGCCAGGTTGCAGCTGCACAACCTTCGCGCTCCGCGCGTAAAACTCAGTATCCCATCCCTGCCGTGGCAGACAAAACTTCGGACAATGCCTCAGCGCTAGTCCAGAAGTCTACTTCGCTCTCCGCGCATAAAACTCAGTCTTCCATCCCTGACGTGGCAGACAAAACTTTGGACAATGCCTCAGTGCTAGTCCAGAAGTCTAATTCGTGCTCCGCACGTAAAATTCAGTCGCCCGTCCCTGACGTGGCAGACAAAACTTCGGACAATGCCTCAGCGCTAGTCCAGAAGCCTACTTCGCGCTCTGCGCATAAAATTCAGTCTCCCGTCGATGACGTGGCAGACAGAATTTCTGACAATGCCTTAGCGCCAAATCAGAAATTCCAAACGCGCTCCGCGCGTAAAGACGCAACTGCCCTCCACGAAAAAGCAGATGATCCCTGCAATCTATGCAAGGGAAAGCAAGTGGCGGACTACTCAACTTCTCGGCCTTTACGCCACCAAAGGAAGAATCTGTCCACCCTCCGGATTACACGAGAACCTGATGGCCGACTAAGGACCTCCTCAGTCTTGCGCCAGCCTGAGCAGAACTCCAAAATATGCCAAGTGAAGCCCCTCAGCGTAAAAAAGGCTCATTCTGCAGAAAGACACGCTCCTCGGGGATCATCCGCTATCCAGATGGCCAACCTGTTGTATATAGGTGGCACAGGGAGAACATTAGTTCCCAACATCCGCATGCCAACTGATGTGAATAGAAGGAATAAGCCATCTTCTTCGTCCTCTTCTGTAAATTCTCCTGACCTGCGTAAGTATCTGATCCAGAAACGCAAGGACAGGGGATCTCCCAGTATGTCTATTACACCTCCTAGCGAGCACTATTGTAATAGCCATAGGATTGTAGTTAATTATTGCTGTTCTGGAGCAAAACGGTCGGTTTTTTACCGGTTGAACTACTCTCTATCTTCCCAAGAAGAAGAACCCGCACATGCATTAGTGAACATGGCTTCATATGCTCCTAGAGGAAGGTCAAACTCAAGAAGTCCAAGCCAAAAAAGATTCGACAAGCTCCTTAAGAACGCTAAAGCTGGGGTATTCCGAAACATCCGTTCGAAGTCACGACAACCGGCTTCGTACTCTTCTGATTCCGATGCTGGGGGTCGCCAGTTTCCCGAATCAGATGCTGAAAGTATAGAGTCCACGTCTACAGAGACCTATACTGTCACGCCCCAGTCCCAAATACGTAGGACTAGGAACACGTAAGCATGCCAGCCGCATGGATATGGCAACTCCAATATATGGAAACCATAACCCATACGTACGCTGTAATATGAATATAAACTCACATGTGGTATAAATAATGTCACAAGTCATAGATATGCTAATCTCATCCACACAACAAGTCATAGAAAAGAAATTCTAAGCTAGAATAAGGAGTCTGAAATATCTAAAATAATAGTCGGGTGGAGACAAATCCAATACCAATGACTATATCCAAAACTAAAATGAGAGAGGAGTATAAAATCTCCAATATAAAATAATGTGAAGATAGAAGTGTATCAGCTAAAAGAATCCATCACTAGATAATCAACGATGCTCAGAAGGTAAGACCTCCTCGACAGAAAAGAATGCGTCAGGTCCAGGCCCGTACTCCTGCAAATACTCAAGAGCAGATACACCTGGCAGAGGACCAGGTCCTCAGAGGGACGTAACAAGATACAGAAAATATGAGCCAACTTGAATACAGTAAACATGCATATAATTTGAAAATAAATAAGTACGCTGTACAAGACAATCTATATGAATGCAAGTGAGGACAACTTTTCGACGTATGGGCAAGGGTAGGCTACTCGATCTACCTCACAACTCACACACACGTCAATGGACATCAGAAATCGACATACCGCGGGGGTAGCGACCAGCGAGACTCCAGAAATTGATATACCGCGGGGGTAGAGATCAGCGCGACACACGCCCGTAGTGCGAACTATATACTACGGTTTACCAGAGTGGTTAAAAGCCCATACGCCTAATGATTGTCCTCTATGATACTAGGTGCCATGTGTGTGTCAACATATATAATACATAGTAATGACTGGAGAAAAACTATACATGCAAGAACTATACAGAAATGAAATAAATGAACAGAAATATAAATAGCATACAAAGTACTGTAAATAATTTGGCAAGGTATCTTGCCTGGCAAGAAGCTGCAAAATGTAGTGTCCCAATGTCAACACCAAGAGTCAGAAGCTACGGCCTCAGAATGAACGTCTCCGGATGCTGAAATAAATATCACCAACGTTCCCAAAATGAGCAAAATAGCTAAAAAGCACTTCCCTTTCGTCCAATTTGGACACAGGGGCAAAACGGTAATTTTGGATAAAAGTGGGGTCCACATGTGGCCCACTTTGTACCGAAAAGCGTGCCAAGGGTAACAGTCTCTAAATGGGACAAACTATAGGTCAAACAACTCTAAATGTCAATACGAACCCAACGGTATGTCCAAATGTGGATTTCGATGGGCCGAACACAAGTTTGTCCAAAAAGTCAACTGTGGGGCCCGCCAATTGGCGATCTGGTCAACCGTCTCAGAATTGCGTGAAAATTGGGTCACAGGACCAGCGTGTTACCACGAGTCCAGTGGCACAAGTTTCGTAACAATCTGACAAGCGTACACAAAATACGTGCGAGTTCCACAAAAATTGCGATACGGTGTGTGTCCGCGGATACGGCCTGATTTCGGCGCGCACACGCGTCCGAATCAGTCTACACGAATTTTCACGTGTCCAGTTATTCTGCGTGCACCATTCAGTACACTTGGTACACCGCGGGGCGGTCCTGTTTGGCGGGGCGCGCTCCGTTTTCCAACTTTTGGAAATCTGGAAAAAGTGGATGCGCACAGTTTTGTGACGCATTAAACTATGTCCACAGCAACTAATAGCATAGGGTTATTTTATAGAAAATAAACTAGGTCATGTATTCTACAGGTATCAAAAAGAATCACCGAATTCGGATCTCTGTGGTGGGAGATACGAACTCGGAAATATGGATGGTCATTCTGGAATTCTGCGATTTCAGAATTCTGTCTGCTCGCGCTGACTTGGGCGCTATTTTTTACCTAGGGGTGCACGTTTTCCAAGGTTGGCTATAAAACCGATATGGAAGAGGGTTGAAGGGTGATCATACCTATGAAGACGGAACAGCGTTTGGTTGAGCGAGTCGACGAAAAATCACTCCGGAGCGAAGGTGCCTCGAGTGGGATTCTGCAGGGCGCGAGGTCGGAGTCGATGGGATGGTTGGATGGCTTGGCGGGGCTTCTCTGGCTGCGATGACGGCTCTTAGATGGAAAGAGGAGGTCTGGAGAATTAGGTTAGGGTTTTTGAGAGTTAACTATATATATATATATATATTATATAATAGGAAAAGAGAGAGGGATGGAGCGGACCGCAAAGGGGGCGCTGAAGTGGGTCTGGAGATTTGCAAGTTGTTAAAGGGTTGAAGGGGCGGATGGTGCTAATGCAATTCACTGAAGGGGCGGTCCCTGTTTGGGAGTAGCAAGCAAGTTGCTGCCGAAGTGGGTCTTAGCAATTGCTACTAAGGCTGAAGGTAATATAGTAGTGTGTTGTTATTGTTATTATTATTATTATTATTATTATTATTATATTGATTACTTTCTTTTCTTTTCCTTTCTTTTCTTTTCTTTCTTTTCAAATATATATATATACATATATATATATATATATATATATACATATATATATATATATATATATATATATATATATATAAGAAAATTTATAGATTAGGGTAATGCACACCGTTAGGCTAGCAACTGCTCAAGGGGTCTCCTACATGGAATAAATTCCGAAAAATTTCTGATGGTCCCATAAGTCATCTAAGTGCCCGAACACCTAAAATAAAAATTAATAAAAATCTATTTCTCCTATTTAGCACATATTTACCAAAATTAATTATTAATTAATAAAAATAATAATAAATACAATCCTTTTAAAATAGGGGTTTTACATTCTACCCAACTTACAAAAATTTCGTCCTCGAAATTGACACTAACCCATATTCATAATGATAACTATAACTATTACACTACATTGGTATCTAGTAGGACTCCTGAACTCATGGTCTGCCATTCTAACACTACCTCATCTATTGTCCATACACTATTCTATCATCCTCTAACTTGTCTACACTACCCAACTTACAAAAATTCTACTAGTGGTCACCTTCTTTGAAGCTATTGTCTAGATTGTAAGGCAATTATATTTATTGGGTCGAGAATCTTGGGATACCTGTCTAGAATCTCATAACTATGACTTTTCCCATAACTTTCAAGTATCATAGTCTAATACTGCCTCGCCACCTGGCCAGTATGGCTGCAAGTAATTCGACTACTCTACCATAATCGTCTGGCGGCAACTGTCGCTACCTCGCCAACGATTTGTCATAGTCATCAGTTCGTAACAAGTGCCTTCAACTCTTTCCTAGGCATAGTCCAGGTTTTAGGGAACACTTAAGGTCTTGACTAACTATTAGGGGTATAATCTAGCTCAAATGATCTAACAATTTTTTTTTTTAGGCTACATGGTGCTACTTAAGGGTTAAACTACTAAAGAACACAGATATTGCTATAGTGCATATATATATTAAGAACTCATCCTTAGTTATCAAGCATTACTAACACATTTATGTTTAACTAACAAAATAGGGATGAGGTTGATATCAAACAATTCATAATGGCACGAAAGATATGACTATGATAGGAAGAGTTACGCACGAGATAAGGAATGAATATAAAAGGAGGAGATGAGTCACCCAAGAGGGCGAGATAAGGATAGGGGAAGAATACTACTACTGCTACTCCCGTCATCCATTAGCATCGCGTGTATGCCATCTGGGTAGAATAGAAATATATCCTTATAACTGCTAGACTAACATATATATAATTCTACATCTATTTGTGCATCTAAGATCTTGTGTCACAATGGGGTTATAAGTATGCAAAGACATTTATAACTAAAAGGTCGTACCTGTATCTACGGCTTCCTGTGTCTGCTCTCCCATACTTGTCATAATGAGTGCTTGGCCTTGTCCTTGATTGATCAACTGGGGTCTAGTCCCCTCTATTTGTGCAGACTGTAGAAGCAGTGGTGGGTCCCTTTGGTCTTCTATACTTGAGGGTGTATGCGGTGTTCCTGATTCTAATGCCATAGACCTCTGGTTCTGTTGAGGACATCTTCGGGTTTGATGGTGACTTGATCCACATATCATGCACAGCCCCAATCGACGATGACAGTCTCTATGAATATGACCTATCTTACCACAAAAGTGACAAGTACGGGGGTCCTTGGTTGGATATGGTGCAGCACTATCTGGTTGCTGGCGTGTCAAAGGGTGTCTAATGGGTCCTCCTTGCTGTATCCTTACTGGTCCTTGGTGACTTCTCTGTTGAATTCCGTTTCCCTTGCTGATGGCCTCCTGGATCCTGGCCTCTGTCAATAGCTCGGCATAAGAGATCCGGGACTGGGAGCTAGTGTAGTGCTGGAGCTCCTGAGTCAGCCCGCGGTGAAACCTCTTAGCCTTCTCCAAGTCATTAGGTATTAGGACTGTGCCATACTTACTGAGACGGCTAAACTCTGCGTCATACTCATCAACCGTCTTGTCTCCTTGCTCTAGATGGAGGAACTGATCGTACAATGCGTCCTTTACTGTATCCGGGAAGTACTTCCTCTCAAAGCATTCCAAGAATTGTTTCCAAGTCTGTCGCATACCCAACTGGCGCTCCATTGATTCCCACCAGTGATGCGCGTTGCCTTCTAACTGAGTCCTCACGCCTATCATCCATAGGTCAGAAGGTAATTGTGATGCCTCTAACAACTTCTTGGTATTGGCAATCCAGTTTATGGTCTCCTCTGGACTTTCATTGCCCTTATATGGCTTAGGGCCCATCTGCACAAAGTCCTTGACTGAACCGACCCGAGCTTGTGGTACTGAAGCTAGTGCCTGGGTTGGTACAGGGGCTAGTGCAGCCATTCTCTCAAGCGCTGCCAGAAATTCTAGCCTTTGCTCTGCTGTTTGCTGCCTCTGCTCGGCTGCCTGCTGCCTTTGTTCCTGTATTATCATCTGAAAGAATTGGAACAGCTTTGTCTGGCCATCTTGCGGTGCTAGTGGAGCTGGAAATGTCCCATTAGGTATCGTGGAAGGAGTTGATGGAATTTGATTGTTAGTCAGTCCATCCGGTCCGGGAAAAAGAGGTGTCGCTGAGGACACTCCTAGTGGTTGGTCGTCGTCCCCTGGAGACGTGTTGTCCCCGGTGGCGGCATGCCCGTTATGCAAATTCATCTCTCTGCAAGAGATGGACGAAGGATTAAGAAGAGCACATGAATCAAGCAGGATGCAAGAACTTAAGTAGGAATTATTGGAAGGAAGGTAAGTTATAGTCAAGTGTGGATGAGATCTAAAATTATAATCCTATGTGCAGGCCCGCTCGGTACAGTTACGTAACCGAAATGGCTAACTCGACCTGCATGGGCCACCACAAAAATATGTCACGCTCCAGTCCCAAAAACGTAGGACTAGGAACACGTAAGCATACCAGCCGCATGGATATGGCAACTCCAATATATGGAAACCATAACCCATATGTACGCTGTAATATGAATATAAACTCACATGTGGTATAAATAATGTCACAAGTCACAGATATGCTAATCTCATCCACACAACAAGTCATAGAAAAGAAATACTAAGCTAGAATAAGGAGTCTGAAATATCTAAAATAATAGTCGGGTGGAGACAAATCCACTACCAATGACTATATCCAAAACTAAAATGAGAGAGGAGTATAAAATCTCCAATATAAAATAATGTGAAGACAGAAGTGTATCAGCTAAAAGAATCCATCATTAGATAATCAACGATGCTCAGAAGGTAAGACCTCCTCGACAGAAAAGAATGCGTCAGGTCCAGGCCCGTACTCCTGTAAATACTCAAGAGCAGATACACCTGGCAGAGGACCAGGTCCTCAGAGGGACGTAACAAGATACAGAAAATACGAGCCAACTTGAATACAGTAAACATGGATATAATTTGAAAATAAATAAGTACGCTGTACAAGACAATCTATATGAATGCAAGTGAGGACAACTTTTCAATGTATGGGCAAGGGTAGGCTACTCGATCTACCTCACAACTCACACACACGTCAATGGACATCAGAAATCGACATACCGCGGGGGTAGCGAACAGCGAGACTCCAGAAATCGACATACCGCGGGGGTAGCGACCAGCGCGACACACGCCCGTAGTGCGAACTATATACTACGGTTTACCAGAGTGGTTAAAAGCCCATACGCCTAATGATTGTCCTCTATGATACTAGGTGCCATGTGTGTGTCAACATATATAATACATAGTAATGACTGGAAAAAAACTACACATGCAAGAACTATACAGAAATGAAATAAATGAACAGAAATATAAATAGCATGCAAAGTACTGTAAATAATTTGGCAAGGTATCTTGCCTGGCAAGAAGCTGCAAAATGTAGTGTCCCAATGTCAACACCAAGAGTCAGAAGCTACGGCCTCAGAATGAACGTCTCCGGATACTGAAATAAACATCACCAACGTTCCCAGAATGAGCAAAATAGCTAAAAAGTACTTCCCTTTCGTCCAATTTGGACACAGGGGCAAAACAGTAATTTTGGATAAAAGTGGGGTCCACATGTGCCCACTTTGCACCGAAAAGCGTGCCAAGGGTAACAGTCTATAAATGGGACAAACTATAGGTCAAACAACTCTAAATGTCAATACGAACCCAACGGTATGTCCAAATGTGGATTCCGATGGGCCGAACACAATTTTGTCCAAAAAGTCAACTGTTGGGCCCGCCAATTGGCGATCTGGTCAACCATCTCAGAATTGCGTGAAAATTGGGTCACAGGACCAGCGCGTTACCACGAGTCCATTGGCGCAAGTTTCGTCGCAATCTGACAAGCATACACAAAATACGTGCGAGTTCCACAAAAATTGTGACACGGTGTGTGTCCGCGGATACGGCCTGATTTCGGGGCGCACACGCGTCCGAATCAGTCCCCACAAATTTTTACGTGTCCAGTTATGCTGCGTGCACCATTCAGTACACTTGGCACACGGCGAGGCGGTCCCGTTTGGCGGGGCGCGCTCCGTTTTCCAACTTTTGGAAATCTGGTAAAAGTGGGTGCGCACAGTTTTGTGACGCATTAAACTATGTCCACAGCAACTAATAGCATTGGGTTATTTTACAGAAAATAAACTAGGTCATGTATTCTACAGGTATTAAAAAGAATCACCGAATTCGGATCTCTGTGGTGGGAGATACGAACTCGGAAATATGGATGGTCATTCTGGAATTCTGCGATTTCAGAATTCTGTCTGCTCGCGCCGACTTGGGCGCTATTTTTCACCTAGGGGTGCACGTTTTCCGAGGTTGGCTATAAAACAGATATGGAAGAGGGTTGAAGGGTGATCATACCTATGAAGACAGAACAGCGTTTGGTCGAGCGAGTCGACGCGAAATCACTCCGGAGCGAAGGTGCCTCGAGTGGGATTCTGCAGGGCGCAAGGTCGGAGTCGGCGGGATGGTTGGATGGCTTGGCGGGGCTTCTCTGGCTGCGATGACGGCTCTTAGATGGAAAGAGGAGGTCTGGAGAATTAGGTTAGGGTTTTTGAGAGTTAACTATATATATATATATATTATATAATAGGAAAAGAGAGAGGGATGGAGCGGACCGCAAAGGGGGCGCTGAAGTGGGTCTGGAGATTTGCAAGTTGTTAAAGGGTTGAAGGGGCGGATGGTGCTAATGCAATTCACTGAAGGGGCGGTCCCTATTTGGGAGTAGCAAGCAAGTTGCTGCCGAAGTGGGTCTTAGCAATTGCTACTAAGGCTGAAGGTAATATAGTAGTGTGTTGTTATTGTTATTGTTATTATTATTATTATTATTATTATTATATTGATTACTTTCTTTTCTTTTCCTTTCTTTTCTTTTCTTTCTTTTCAAATATATATATATACATATATATATTTATATATATATATATATATATATATATTCACACATAAGAAAATTTATAGATTAGGGTAATGCACACAGTTAGGCTAGCAACTGCTCAAGGGGTCTCCTACATGGAATAAATTCCGAAAAATTCCTGATGGTCCCATAAGTCATCTAAGTGCCCGAACACCTAAAATAAAAATTAATAAAAATCTATTTCTCCTATTTAGCACATATTTACCAAAATTAAATTATTAATTAATAAAAATAATAATAAATACAATCCTTTTAAAATAGGGGTTTTACATATACTAATCCTTCAATGACACCCAGGGAGATGGGAGTCTATGCCATTGGAGATGAAGGCGAGGAAGCTTCCCCGTCGGGGAGCACTGAGCGACGCATTATTGTACTGGAGACATCTCTGAAAGAGATGCAATCCATGATGGAGAACATGCACCAGATGATGCTGACTCAACACACAGCTGCTATGGCTCAAGCATCGGTCCCTCCAACTCAAATACGTATGGGGGTGGACTTACCACCATCTAACGCAAATCAGGAGCCTGCTCTAGATCAAGAGTCAGCAGCTCCCCCGCATCCTAGCTCGGAGAATGCACTGCCTACTGTTGGAGTTGTAATACAACCGATTCCTCACTACTCGGTGGTCCCGCTATCGGCTGAAGCTCCGATACAGGCAATACGGGAGTTGAAAGCTCAGTTTGATGCCTTGAAGCACAAAGATTAGCTCAAAAAATTGGGAATCAACCATCCTTACATAGCCATCTGGGAAGAGGTCCCTTTCCCTCCTAGATACAAACCACAGACTATGGCTTTGTTCGAGGGAAAAACATCACCGAGTCAGTACATGAACTACTTCAGTATGATGACGGTGTTATTGCAAGGGAATGATGCCCTTCTCACTCGAGTGTTCAAAGGCTGTCTCTCGGGTGTAGCTTATCAGTGGTACCGTAGTCTGGTGGACAACTGCATTACTTCCTTTGAAGACTTCAAGACTTTATTCTTCACACGATTCTACGAAGGAGGGATGGACATGTCTATGTCCTCTCTCATCGAAGTCAAGTAAAAGGAAAAGGAGAACGTTCGCACTTTCATCGAACGTTTTCGTCAAGCCACTTTATAAATGCCTCCAGGAGTTCCAGACTCGGCGTTGGTGGACATTTGCAGGAAGAACCTACTTTCCGTGATCTTGGTGTTTATAGGACCATATCAGTTCCATGATTGGCCCTCTTTCATCATCTCAGCGGTAGCCGCTGATGACAACAGTCAGAAGGCACGTGATAATGGCATCTTGATCTCGGCCTTTGATAAAGGCAAGAGGTCATCCTCCAACATCGACCATCCTCGTGGTTCCAAAGGAAAAGAAGATCTAGCGATCAACACGTCCAGGCAAAAGACTGTGGCAACCACACAGACAAAACCTGGGACTTCCAGGCCCATTGAAGTGTACTGTTTTGACGACGACGATATTCCGAGCATATTCGAGTGTCTCGTCAACAGCGGCAAGATTACCCTCCCTGAGGTGAAGTGGCCCAATGAAGTCGGCAGTACCAATAACCCCAAGTATTGCATCTTCCATAGATACATACACCACCCCACAAAGGCATGTTATGTACTAAAGAGGAAGATCCAAGAGTTGATCGATGCTAAGGCCATCACTCTGCGCAACAGCGAGAAGACGGTCACGGCCAACATGATCTCTCTGTAATTTGGCAATCTGCCTCCCCAAGAAGTCCCGGATGGTGTTACACCTATTTCCCGGACAACGATGAACATCGTTAATCTCCCTCCAGCTAGAGGTCAAAATCATGACCCGGTACCCCTAACTACCCAGCGAGGCAAGATTATGTGGGTTCATCCAGATCTGGTGTTAGAGATCGAGAAAGAGACTCAAGCTGCTAAGGCTAAGTCCAAGAAGAACTCAAAGCGTAAACCATGTTACACGGTTACGGTACACTCGGTATCAGAAGATAAGGTTTTGGCTATTGGAAACCATTCAGGGAAAGCTTACCTCAAGGATTATGGAGCGAGTCAAGAAGATGCACCGGCGGACGCTTCAGCTGCCATACCTTCAGAACCGGAACCAGCCATACCAGGGGCCGGTCCTTCGAGACCAACTTCGATGAACAAGGGGAAGCAAAAAGAAGTGTGCTTCGATAAACCTCTGAAAAACATTCAAAACATAGGTTTAAAGAAGCCATACAACTTCAACATCCTCGCCCAATTGGCTAATACACCAGCCAGGTTGTCCATCTTCGAACTACTCAGGCTTTCTCAAGACACTCGTCAAGCCCTGAGTGAAGCGTTAATGCAGGCGGATGCATACTTGACCCAGCTCAAGTCCCCTGACGAAGAACCCGTGGCATGTCCTCAATGCCATAGTATGATGGAGGTGATCCCGAATATCACTTACACTCAAGATAACATGATGTTGAAACACAACAAGCATGACAGACCACTCTATTACACCGGATACGTCGGTTCCATGGAGGTTGACCGGATTCACATAGATCCGGGATCATCGATCAGCATCATTCCTCATAGTCTGCTCATACCACTGAGGATTCCTACCAGCGAATTGGCTTACACCACCACCACAATCATGGGTTTCAACGCCAAAAAAAGTAAGCCGTTGGAAAATTTTTGTCTGAGGATCCAGATTGGCGACCTTAGATCAGTGGCCACATGTTATGTCATTGATTCAGAGGTATCCTACAACATTCTGCTGGGCAGACCATGGATCCACGACCACAATATCGTTCTTTCAACTCTGCATCAATGCTTTAAATATGTAGATGCCCAAGGGACAGTACAAACGGAGTTTGCTGACCTGAACCCGTTTAAAGGAGTAGAATCCTACTACTCTGATGCCATATTGTACTCTCAAGACTACATGGAAGAGGTGTCAGGCGAAGAAGAGAAGGAATCCCACCGGGAGCCAGAAGAACCCTCTGCCAAGCAACCTCTGTCAATCAAGATAAAAGGGCGAACTACTCGTCCAAAAGCCACATAGCCCATGGCTATCCACCTGAACAAAACCAGGTCAGGAAAAAGAGGTGATCCTCTAGTGATCACTTTGAACCAGAAGCCTCCACCCTTGGTCATCAACCTTCGGCACAGCAAACAACCGATTGATGTAAATACAACCGGGAACATGGTTTCTGATGATAATAAAGATCCTCTTTTTCAGTACATCGACGCTCAAGTTCCAAATCAGGAATCCTCTCCCCACGACGATATAGAACCTATAGCACAAAAATTCTTGGAAGCTATAGATTCCTATCATCCGTATATGTGGGAAGTAGCGTCACCATCCAATGTCACCACGACATATGGACCACAAGAGGACTCTATCTTCATTGTCTCGCCTACTTGCAGCAGTCAGCGTTCAATAGTCTTCGGCCGCATGCACAATGGACCGACTGTACAAGAGGATTCTCCCAATGACGATGTTGGTAAAATGCAGGTTCACAGATACAGCCCGCAAGCTTTGAAGATTATACAAAGTATGGGTTATGACTTGAAGTTGGAACCAGGCCTCAACTACGGGAAAGGCAGACGAATGCCGCTGCACGGTAATCCCTACTGTCAACGAACTCGTTTTGGGTTAGGGTATACCACCTTTCTTGCAACTTCTGAGTCAAACGAGGATATCTTTTCCTCTTCTCAAAATGGCTCGCCGCCCTCCGGCTCATCTGATGCTCTCGAACGAATATTATCAGTAAATACGGTATCGACAGACTCCTTCGAAGCAGACGAACAAGAATCTGAACCATTTGAGAATGACTCTTGGGCTCAACAAATAGATACACAATGGAAACTCTGGTTCGAGCAGAGAGAACCTCCCACTGAAGATGAAGTTATACGGATCGATGTTGGGGATGAACTTTCGCCAAAGCCGATATTTATCAATAACAATCTTTCCGAAGAAGAAAGGGAAGAGATAATTCAGCTGATAAAAGAATATATCGACATCTTTATATGGAATTATGAGGATATGCCAGGTCTTGATCCAAAGGTGGCTACTCATAAACTCAATATATTGCCTGATTCAAAGCCTGTGAAGCAGCACCAACGTCGGTTCCGTCCGGATATGATGGACGCCATCGAAGCTGAAATCAAGAAGTTGATAGCCTGCGATTTCATCCGGGAAGAACAACATCCTGACTGGGTCGCCAATGTTGTCCCGATCATGAAGAAAAATGGGAAAATACGTGTCTGCATCGATTACCGAGATCTGAACGCAGCCTGCCCCAAGGATGAGTTTTCTCTTCCCATTACAGACGTCATGATCGACAATATATGTGGTTTTGAATGCATGTCTTTCATGGACGGATTTTCAGGATACAACCAAATCAAGATGCATCTTGAAGACGAGAAGCATACTGCCTTCCGGACACCATTGGGGGTATATTGCTATACGGTCATGCCCTTCGGATTGAAGAATATCGGGGCTACGTACCAATGGGCTATGAGTAACATATTCCACGAGCATTTACGCAAAATAGTGGAATGTTACATGGACGATGTAGCTGTCAAAAGCCGCCTCAAGGATAATCACATCCAAGACATGAAGACAGTATTTGAGTTGATGCGCCAACATCAGCTCAAAATGAATCCTACAAAGTCCTTTCTGGGGGTATCTAGTGGCAAATTCCTGGGATTTTTCATTACCACTAAAGGCATTCAAGTGGACCTTGATAAAGTTAAGGCCATCTTAGAAATGCGACCACCCCGTAATCTGAGAGAACTCAGGGAATTTCAAGGTCGTCTGGCTTATATTCGGAGATTCATATCCAATCTCTCTGGAAAATGTCAGCCTTTTTCTCGTCTCATGAAGAAAGGTGTATCCTTCATATGGGACGAAGCCTATCAGCAAGCGTTTAATGATATCAAACGCTACCTCACTAACCCTCCAGTTCTGGTACCTCCCGTCATAGGAAGACCATTCTTGTTGTATGTTCGAGCGATGAATCATTCTTTGGGAGCTCTTCTCGCACAGAAGAACGATGTGGGTCATGAACAGGCTATCTACTACCTAAGAAGGATGATGGTCGGAGTTGAACACCGGTACAATCCAGTGGAAAAAGAATGCTTGGCTCTGATGTTCGCTATCCAGAAGACGCGACACTATGTCACAGGCCAAACTATCCATATTATATCCAGGATCAACCCTCTTCGGGTACTGATGAACAAGCCCAGTGTTCTTAATTCCCGACTCGCGACTTGGGCGATGTTATTAACACCGTATGACATGGTATACGTCCCTCAGAAGTCCATCAAGGGACAAGTGTTGGCTGATTTCATAGCTACTCATCCAATCCCGGAGGCCTCCAAGCTATACGAGGACATTCCCTACAAAGTTACAGAATATAATTCCGTAATAGAAAGTGATGCGTGGCAACTATTCTTCGACGGTGCCTCCAGGACTGGTCCCAGGGGAAACATGGTTTCAGGAGTATGAATTGTCCTGGTTACTCCTGATAAACTTGTCATCTACCGAGCATATTCTCTTAGCGAGCCCTGTTCCAATAATGTGGCGGAGTATAACGCTCTACTAATCGGGCTCCAAGTCGCTAAAGAATTGGGCGTCGAATCTCTTGAAGCTTTCGGCGATTCTCTGTTGATCGTCAATCAAGTCAGAGGAATATATGAAGTCCGGAATCCAGATCTCATCCCCTATCACCAAGCAACGGTCGAGATAGCCATGACATTCAAAGGATTCTTCCTAGAGCATGTGCCTCGATCTCAGAATCTGAAAGCTGATGCCCTAGCCAGTCTAGCTGCAGATTTAGCTATTCCTATAAGAAGGCAGAATTCGGTGATCCTTCTTAACAGAGATTTATTCTGTGTGAAAAATAACTTTCACATAGAACGCAGCTACGCTGTGGACACAGATCCTCCCAAGAGAGACTAGAGAAGTCCTTTTATAGATTTTGTGGCATACGGAATCTTACCGGAGGACCCTAAAGAAGCAGTAACCGTCAAAAGATGATCCTTACGCTTCTATCATGATGCTTCTTCACAATGTCTATATCGCCGTACCTACGACGGACTGCTATTGAGATGTCTCTCCGATGACGAGGCACAACAGATCATCCGTGAAGCTCATGACGGCGTATACGGAGCGCATCAACCCGGTCCTAAGCTACAGGATCGTATCAGGAGGATGGACTATTACTGGCCTAGTATGATCGCAGATGCAATAAAGTATGCAAGACAATGCAAAGCCTGTCAGGTTCATGCAGACTTCATACATCAACCTTCTGAACATCTACATACTACGGTTGCATCCTAGCCTTTTGAAGCATGGGGTAGGATATCATTGGTCCTATCCACCCGTCTTCTTCCAGAGGTCACCGGTTCATACTGGCCATCACGGATTATTTCTCCAAATGGGCAGAGGCGATCCCTCTTGCTGAGGTGAAGACATCTAATGTGATCAGCTTCATCAAGCATCATGTCATTTATCGCTTTGGGATACCCCGAAGGATAATTCAAGACAATGGGCCTCAATTCATCAGCCAAGCATTTTATCGATTTTACGATAAAAATCGGATACAAAATATGGCCTCTACGGCATATAATCCTACTGCTAATGGTTTGGCGAAAGCTTTCAACAAAACCATTATCAAACTCTTGAAAAAGTTCGTCTCTTCGAACAAGAGGGATTGGAATGAGAAGCTAGAAAAATGTCTCTGGGCATACCGCACAACGATACGAGTACCGACAGATTGTACCCCATTCTCATTGGTTTACGGGAGTGAAGCAGTTCTCCCCATCGGAATCCAAATTCCGTCACTCAGGATAGCTGTGGCTAATGAGTTGACTCAAGAAAAGAATGACCAGTTAAGGCTTCAAGAGTTAGAAGGATTAGACGAGAAATGCCTCCAAGCTCAACAGCACATCACGTTCTACCAGGCACGCATTTTCAGATCTTTTAATCAAAAAGTAAAGGAAAAAGTGTTCAAAGTTGGCGAGCTAGTTTTGGCTGTGAGAAGGCCGATGATTCTTACTCACAAGAGTAAGGGTAAATTCCAGCCCAAATGGGAAGGCCCTTATGTGATCGAGATGACGTTCTCAAACGGCGCTTACAGGTTGGCCAAGCCTAACGGAGATCTATTAATGGCTCCTATCAACGGCAAATTCCTGAAGAGGTACTATGCTTAACCTCCTTTGCTCAAGTGGAATATGGCAAAAATCTCATTCTGACAATACTACTTCCAAAATGAAAATGGTTGGAGCATATCCTATCATGTCCATATAACCTCTGAATAGATATATTTAACTAGTTTAGAACTTCAAGACCTATCACGTCCATATTACCTCTGATGGTGTTTTGTGTACAATCTTAGTTGGATCGTATTCTATCATGTCCATATAACCTCTGAATAGATATGTCCAGCTAAAGCTTATCGAGAGTATATCACGTCCATACTACCTTTGATATCACTTTCACCCAAACCTGTCATTTATATTCCAAGATGATGGGTCCACAAAGTCAGATGAAAGCCTCTTTATTATTCCCAGAAAGAGCAAAATTATATTGAAAAGCAAAAAGGTACATCATTTGGGGGGAACAGTTAAGTCGCGAATCTGCCGTGCCAGAGCAGCCATTCTCTCTTCCCTGGAGTTCAAGACGTCAGCGCGAGCCCGCTCCAACCTTGCTGCATCATTGTTCAAAGAAGACAGCTCGGACCGAGCATGTTCAAAACCTGCGTGGATGACACCCACATACGTCAGGTTCTGCTGAGCAGTCTCCATTCGACGCTTCAGCACATCTCGAGAGGCCGACAAAGGGACAGCCTCCTCCTCCGCTTGAGCGAGTTCATCTCTCAATCTGTGGACCCTTGCTGTCACTTCCTCATAGTCGACTTCGCACTGAGTCAGCTGAGGAATGACATACTCCAGTTCGGCACGCTCCAGATCCATCTTCTGCTGATGTTCCTGGACGGATTTGTCCAGAGCTTCCATTTGCCCAACAAGCTCTGCAGTCAGGGAGTCATACCTAGCTTGAACGAGACCGTCAATGCTGCCTCGAGATAGCTGCAGATATTCGTTAATGGGTTGCTCCAAACCATTAACTATCTTTTCCAGTGTGTCAGCTACCCCAATGTCGTTGAATTCTCTGATCAGCACTATCGCTAACCGAGAGGACCTCTTCAGAGCCTCGAAGCTTAGATTCTTCTCCAACACCATTGATATTAGTGTTTTCAAGGTGGTGTAGAAGATACTAGTATACTGCTCAGTCAGCATGACTAGATCCGAATGAACGCTGGGAGTGGCTACAATATTGGCGAACCTCCCTCCAGGAACGACCGCTGACGACGTTGCCATAGTCGTCGCCTCGACAGATGGTGCGACAAAGGAAGATGCGCCAACAACAGATGGAATGGCCGACGTACTCAAAGGAGGTATCATCGTAACGACAGGTTCATCCTCCTCTCGAGGTGGCAGAGCTGTTTCAGGCGAGCCGGCACCCAAAAATGCTTCCTCTTCGAAGTCAGGCACCTCCATGTCATCTCCAGGAGCTAAAACAGAGCCAAAAGGCGCGTCAATACTGCCCTCCCCGCAGATGTCTTCCCCTGAAAAGAAGACAAAAGAAAGTTAATATCAATACGATGTTAATCTTTCTAAAAGAGGCGTAAAGACGACATTTACCCATGGCTGATGGTATATATGTTGCATCGGCAGCCAGTTCAGCTAAATTATGTCTTAATGATGCTAAGCGAGCTGTCATACCTGGAGAAGGTGGTGTGTCGACTGACACTGGCAAATATTCTTCCAGGTCTTCGTCAAGATCCAACCGAGGCTCATCGGCTAAAATCTCGCTGGGCATACTTACGGACACAACAGGGGCTTCTCCCGTTGCTGGTCTGGATAAAGGTATCCTTATTCGGCTCGGCCCCGAAGGCGATCTCGTACCACTACCTGAAGCGGTAGCAACGACAGCGGCCTCAAGCAAAGATCCTCCGGCACCGCCAGCCAGAACTGTAGAGGTTCCCTCTCTAAAAGGCGAGGAATCTCCAATGAACGGATCATCCCCGACAGGGGAGACAGCAGGATCATTCCTAGGAGCCTCATGGCCGGGAATCCTGAGAGGACGACTAACCGTTTTCTTCTTCTTCTTGCAAAGGGAAGTCTCCTTCGGAGCAGGAGCCCTTTGCTTACCAGAGGCACTGCAGGCGGAGGTATTTCACCCCTTGGTACTGCCAACAAAGGTTCATCTGGATTGACGGAATCTTCACCCTCAACGGAGGAAACTGAGGGAATTTCGTATCTTCCCGCAGACTTGGAGGAGGGCACCCTAAAACTTTCACGTATGTCAAAATCGCGATGGAAGGTGTTGGTTGCCACATAGAACTAGGCATACGAGTGAAGGATGCGCAGCTCCATGGAGAGTGAAGTCGCGGGCACAGTAAAAGTTGCTTCAGTGCAACCCATGATGAAGTATCGCCACCCTCTCGCTCCATCGATAAGTCCACCCCTAGACCTGAAGCTGGTGACGGTATTGCCCACGTGCAACTGGTCGTACCCAAACTGCCTGGCGAACCGACTAGGCAGGTAGGGTTCCAAGAAACATTGGTCTTCACTTCTGTACAGTAAATGGGAAGGTCTAATGCAGGCCAACCAATTAAAAACTTTAGGAGAAAGGACGGTCTTCCCGTCGCCTACGTCCTGAAGTCTGCTCCCCTGTTGATTGAGATGTACAGAGGGGACAGAGCAGAAGAGCTTCCACCTGTGACCGAAATTCAGTACCCGTCGACAGTCTAAAACTGTGGTCACATTCCAGGAGGAATTCTTGTAATTCAGCAAAAAATTACCCCCCGAACTACTGCCAGAGCCGGGAGACATCATCCAGGGGTTATGGAGAATTAATCATCCAATCAAATACAGGTACGATAATTCTACCCGGCGAAAGCTATCACGCCGAGTTTCATCGGCAAGCAGCCCATTGATCATGGTCCTTAGGCCACCTTGTATGCGGCATACCATGGCAGGGAGCAAATCCAGTCTTGCCCCGAACACCAGAAGCACTGCAGGCCATAGCGTGTTGCGGTGAATGCGGTCCGTGGATGCAATGTCGGGTACTACCAATCGGCGCAGCCATATAGAGAGGAAGCCAGCCAGTTGAGCTTCCTTGGATAGAGGCCTGCGGCAATGCCTCAGATAACTGTAGGTCTTAGTGCCTGCAGGATATTTCCCTATCCCTTCGTCGAGAATCTGATCTGGAGCCCCAGCATCTTCCATAAGATCGTCGACTACTTGAGCACTAAGCACGCTCAGACAGACCAGAGGCTGATCCTTGCTATCCAAGACTTTCTCTGGCTTAGCAGCCCTAGCCCGGTGAAAGAAGATGTAGGATGCCCATTTATTGGTATGAGCTAGATCAGAGGGCTCATTATAAAAGGTGGTGCAAGCAAGGTAGTGGCACATCAGCTCCTGGTACACTGCCACTACCCGAGGGTCTGAATCCCCCAGCTCCCGGTTTGTAGGAACATACTCTTCATAAGGAGTATCCCCCATCGGCAGTCTCGAGATCTCTGCCATTTCGTGAAGGGCCAATTCCAACTCCCCCAGTGGAGTGGCAAAAGTCCCGGTGAGCGAGATATATCGCTCCATCAAAGCCAAAAATGGGCTGGAGTTGAGCGGTAACCCAACATTGGTAGCACTCACAGCTGCATACAGACCAATGCTCTCCAGCTCAGTCTGAAAATGCTTCAGGGACCAATCAGCCAAACGAGCCCATCGAAGATTTGTAGGGGTGATCCACCCACTTGTCCGAGGGTTAACCTTGGGGTATACTCCCCCATGCCCATGAAGTCGTTGCAGAAAGTCGGTATTTGGACTGGCTGAAAAGGTAAGGTTTCCTCACTCGGGACAATGCCCGAAAATAACCCCCTAAATGGCATAACCAGACGGGCAGGACGGCTGACAAATGACCCCTGGTCAGATCCTTTTTGATAAAATATCTTCCCCGGCAGGCCGTGAAGATTGGGAGTCAGTGTCCACGACATCCTCCTGGGATGTGTGGCATGGAAGAACGCCGAGATAGGGTAGTCCCTCGGCATCTTGGGCAGATATATGACCAAGCCCCCGGCAGGGAAAACCCAGAGTTCTTTCTTGGGCTTCGTCTGGGACTGTTTGTCAATCATGTCCCCGAAGAGAAAAGTCGGTTTTATATATTGTGCCCCGTCTATAGACGTCAGGGACTCTCCGTTGATCATGCTCAACAGCATCCGCTCTCCTTGGGACGATATCAGGATTCCCCTTCCTTCAGGATATTGGGGTCCGGAGATAGAAAATGTCACGTGGGACAAATCCTCCAGGTAGTTGGAATACAGCATCCCGGCAGCGGAACCCATCACCTCGGCCAGCGGAGATGCATGCAAGTTAACTGTAAAATACAAGAAAAAATACGTCAGTTTTTATACTAGACCTCACAAATCTTGCAGCATATGCTAGAAGGCAACAGTCTGTTCTTTACGCCAAGACTGTAAAAACTTGATCTTTTATGCTGGAATCTTCTTCCAAGGCATAGAATTCAAGATTGGCAGTATGCACACAAAAAAATCTGACAGTCTGTGTTTTACGCCAGACTGCCAAAGTTTGAGTCATTACGCAGGAATTTTCATCCAGAAGCGTAACACTCAAATTTTATAGTATACGCCAAGTTTCGACAGTCAAAGCTTTTACGCCAGACTGCAAAAATATGGAGTTTTTATGCTGACACATTAAAAATATGGGCGTAAAAGATGAAACATCTCTGTGCATTATCTTCCTCAGAGAGGCTATCAGCACAGAAGACGACCTAGCGCGATCACGTACGACGTGTGCGAAGGATTTTTCTTCGTTCGTTCTTATCGTCCCAAAAGCCTCACCTATAATACCCGGTGCACAGCTCGTCGGCGGGACACTTCGTTCAGGATGAGAATCGTCTTGCCCGACGGGAGTCGCTCTCGCTTGGACAGAAGAGCGAGAAGAAGAGTCAACCTTCTTTCCCTAAGAGGAGGAGATTGGTTTTAGGGCCATTGCTGAAAACTCGGAATGCTCGGAGAGGAGACGAAGGAGAGAACTCGAAGAGACAAAAGCTTTCTTTTGTAAAAGACAGATGAAAAGTTTTTCTCTGAAAGCCTTGGGGTATATATAGAGTTCGGATGGACTACTCAAATCCCGAACCAAATTCGATAATTAATATTCGGTTATGATTAGGGACTACGTCAGCCTATTACTCAGGAAAGGCGGACAGTCAGCGAATTCAAAAAGTTTTTGTTCAAAGCAGATTCGTGGTTTTACGCCAATGAGCTTTCTACGCTCGGCAGCTACAAATCTACGGTTTTACACTCACAGGCTACAAGTCTATGGTTTTACGCCCGGATGCTTTTATTCTCGGTAGCTTTTATGCTCGAGAGGCTACAAACCTACAACTTCACACTCAGAAGCTACAAATCTATGATTTCATGCTCGGTGGCTTTTACTCTCAGAGGTAACAGATCCACAACTTCACGTTCAGAAGATTTTCTTTTCAGAGGATACAAATCTATAGTTTCTACGCCCGGATGCTCTCATGCTCAGCAGCTTTTATGCTCGAGAGGCTACAAACTTATGATTTTATACTCATCTACATTTACAGATCTATGACTTTTTACATATCTGAGAATATGCAGGCCAGAGTATGCGTACATCTGAACCATTCTCAAGACGGCCAAATTATGAGGGTTCACGCAGAAGATACTCCTTCTTGGCATCAAAATATCCCAAGTATCCCAAGCATGCAGAGTTCAACAATGAAGATGACTCTTCTTCTTGGGTCGATTGGAGGTTCATCCAGAATCCAGTCTGAATATTTTATCTACAGTTCAAGATGGCGACTCAGTTTTTGACAGTCATTTCTCGCCCTATTCCAAGGGATTTTTGAGAAATCATTCTTGAGGATGATGATCTGAACAAAAATTCTTCTTATCAGAAGTGACAGTTCAGAATTCTATGCGGTTCCCCATTCCTAACAACAGGACAGTTCGAATACTCGACTAAAATGCTAAGCGGCTTTCTGCGCATCTTCAGTTATGCATAAAAGATAGGACGGGACCTAGCACTCTTTCTATCAGAGTCGGCGTAAAGTTACCAGACGTGTCGAAGCTACACATATTCAGACTTCATCACAGCAAAATATATGACAAGATGATCATATACACAGAAGAAGACGTTTTATTAAATCATGATTACATATGAGGGAAATCCAGTCTATAATGGGTTTTTTTCATTTTCATGATTACATATGAGGGAAAATCCCGTCTACAAAGGGTTTCTCATCCTCACTTAAAAGATCACTCCCAGAGTCTGTTCTGCCAGGTTCTCGCATGGGTGGAGATCTTCATCCATCTTCTTCAGCAGTTAGTCGGTTTTCGCGATCGATTAACAAGAAAATGATTAATGGCGGGAGGATACAAAATTGGGCATGTATCAATTTTGTGGGCCCATCCTCCATACGCCATGACAGATTGAATTGAGGTATTAAACCCAACTCAATACTCCAAGACAGAGCTAGTTTGTCTGCTCTTGTCCACGAACGACAGGAGAAGATACAGCTTGCAAGCTATGTGGTCGAAGCTGACCCTTCCTCTCTCCTGGACGAACCGCCATACAAAGTTGCTGATTATTCCGAGCAAAGGAAGCAATGATATCCTTCCATGATCCATTATTGCAAAGGATATTTGCTCGAAGACACCTTCTTTTTCGGCTCCTTACATGCTGGAAGAACATGGTCTTCTTCTTCCTCAAGTCGACCCGATGAACTCCGTCCATCATCTCTGTGTGGTGAAGAAAATGTAGGAAGAACAGGTTAACTCCTCAGCCTTTATATAAGCAAAAGAGATCACACCGAATCCCAACAAATCCCTAATAATCTGCCAAGAAGTCAGCCTTGAAGAGCGTGTCAGAATTGACCGTTTCATGCTTCATTTAAAGCATTTCAAATTATGAGGAATTTGAAAGCTTTGAAGGGGGTCTTGTAGAAGCATGAAAAATATGCTGGATAGCTATACGCAGCATGTTGATGTTGGGCAACGTAAAAGATGACTTCGGAGCCATTGGCGTACAACAGAACTTTTTCGCTAAGTATAGCGTAAAAAATAAGCTCAAGGACTATCCGCGTAATACAGTATGTCCAGGCTGCTTCAGCGTAAAAAGGGTGCTACATCGCCTTTATGGCGTAAAACTCATCCGCTTTAATGCAGCATTGAAGTGTACGAGGAACGCTTCATATTCCCCAAAATGAACCTGTCAAATTGTGCAGTGTACCTGACGTCTGACTCCTGACAAAGAGTACTGTACGACTACCCAGATGACGGCTATAATGATGGCGCGGCACAGCGACCCAGACTGTCGTTTAGTGATATTTTCTTGGCGTAAACCGCTTTTACGCATACAATAGAATATGCTGCCTAGTTTTATACAGGCAGACGTGAGCTTCTTACGCTCCGCAGAAGACAAACAGACTACCACGTCAAAAGCTGCTCTTCGTACAGGGCTCGAGGCACGTCTCTACATTTAATGCGCAGACAGATCTTCGAGACACGTCTCTGCATTTAATGTGCAGAATGGTGACAGATCTTTGAGGCACGTCTCTGTATTTAAGGCACAGAATGATGGCAGATCTTCGAGACACACCTCTGGAATATGCTGCCTAGTTTTACACAGGCAGACGTGAGCTTCTTACGCTCCGTAGGAGACAAACAAACTGCCACGTCAAAAGCTGCTCTTCGTACAGGGCTCGAGGCACGTCTCTGCATTTAATAAGCAGAATGATGGCAGATCTTCGAGATACGCCTCTGCATTTAATGCGCAGGATGGGGGCAGATCTCTGCATTTAATGCAAGAGATTTAATATATCTCCAAAAGCCGTAATTTCGGCTAAGACGTCCACATTATCACTTTGGCACATTACGCCATCAGGCTATTCTCAGCTATGGGAGCACGTTATACGCTATCTCCTTGGAATACGCCAACTCAGGCCACATTTGCATTGGTGCGTATTAAAGCTATTCGGTCCGGAATTCGCTCAAGGCCTCAGTCAGGGGAGGAGGATTAGCTATCTTCTACACCCACTCGGCTTCTATGCCTACTCGGCTTCTACGTCTACTCGGCTTCTATACCTACTCGGCTTCTACGTCTGCTCGGCCTCTATGCCGGTTTGATAACTCTTTGGCTTCTACGCCATAGTGACAGTTATTGGCTTCTACGCCAACCTTTTATACGCGAGGGATAACTACCCACGTGGCTTTTATGCCATGATCTTCGCAGCAGTTATACGCGTTATCTCTTAATGGGACACGCGTCACACGCTCATTCAAAAGGTTATTTATACATGGGTAACGGTTATTGTAACCGTCGCATAAAAGGTGATATACTTTCTACTACCCGGCTTCTACACCGACTGGATGGTCACTGACACTAAAACCCTATAAATAGAGACCTCTATCGACAGAGGTCAAGAGGCGAAAGTGGTCAACAAGGAGAAGAAGGTCAAAAAACTGGAGGTCAGAACCAAGGTCAAAGATTCCAAGATCAAAAGAGAAGGTCAAGGAACTAAGAGCCGAAGGGTCTTTGAAAGAGAGAAGAATCCAGAGCTCAGGCAAAGAGTAGTGATCGACGACTTTGGCATCGAGCATCCACTCTCTTTTGCAACCTTCGAAGCTGCTTTCTGTCTTCTACGACACTTCTTCATCATCGTGTGGTCCAAGGGACAAATTGATCGACTGCAGATCAGACTCCTATAGCAATATTTACCCAGATTAAAAATTGTACTTGACATCCTCGTATAGGATTAATTGTACTTCTTGTTTGTGAACCAAAGAGCGGGTTTCGTATAAATCTTGTTTCATTTCTTTCGTTTTTTATCAAACATATCCCTCTATTGTAATTTCATATTTTGTTCCTCCAAATCTTAGCGTTCGCTAATTGCGCGACGACTAAATTATGATTCTTTTTTTTCATCTTTTAACTCATGCCACATAACTCTTAAGATTGAAGGCCAAGTGATCTTATTCTATGTTAGGATATATAGTTTGCTAGGGTTATAGTTTGGTAATTTAAACTTTGAATTTTGTGCGTGGTAGTTAGAATTTGATAGTTTGAGTTATTCCCATAGATTGTGATCTGATTATTCTTAGTTTTAAATCACGTACATGTACCCCACCTCAGTATAGATTATATTCTTTTTTTTTCTTGAAGACCAGTAACTTCTCCATTCATACTATTGATACTTGTTCTATAAGCACTATGATTAAGACTTAAGATGGCCATTACCTATATGATACAATAGGAGACCCAAATAAGTGCTAAGATCCGTTCCTCATATAGCCCTATAAGAATTTGTACTTTATTTACAAGAAACTTATTAATTTGTAGGATCCCCTCAAGACTGTCATAGTATTAGTTATTATTTTTAAGTTGGGTAGTATGCCTCACAATATAGTATCACATAGCCCTATTGACCCATTGATGAAGTATAATATGATGGCATAACTTTAGACTTGCATAAGAAGATAGTATTTATTCAGACTTTAGAAATTATAGGCCCAAACCCCTATTGGGTCGACTAGCGACTTAGATAAGGAGTGAGTATGACAACTGTAGAGATTGTAGAATCCTAATTTTGTATCTTGTTTGGTTTTGTGAACTTAAATTATTTTGTAATTTCTCTCATCATAATCTAGCGTGCTTATATTTTGTACTACCTCGACTTATGCCGCTATTACAGCCTAGTTTTGCAAACTCATTCTTTTATCAAGCTTGTTCACGATATATGTATTATTGGACGCGTACACTAATACATTTCAGAATCAGTGTACTACGGTCTGATCAACCATAGTGAGCTTGGTTCGCCCTTCGCATAACTATTTTACGTGGATTAAGATATATAGTGATTAGTAGATGAATGTACTTGCCCTCTAGATATGTCTGAGCATATCGTATTCGTTACATGACTGTACCAATGCGAGCATATGAATAGAAATTACCCAAAATAGGATTTCAATCCACAACTGCCTTGACAATTCCCATTGAATTCTTTAAACGCCTTGACCCCCATACTCCTAATTTATTACCTTCCCCTTGAACTCTTTATTATTATTTTTCGTCTTCCCTTATTTCGAAAAGACGAAACCTCCTGCTTAGCATAAGTTGATACACGGATAGTATTAGATATATCCTATAGGCCAATTACATTATTTGATGATTATTTTGTAACCAAGGGCATATCCCCTGTAATATATTTGGTGTTAAAACTTTTGAGGATTGAGTAACAGGATTAAGTAAAATTGAGGAATGAGATTTCTGAAATATAAGAGCCTTATGTGATAGAGGGGTAGATCCTAAGTTGGGTAGCAGTTACATTGTCAACTCAAGAGAAACTTCTCTTAGATTGTGATCGAGAAAAATTGGAGGTAGAGGTTCAAGTCATTATAAAATTGAGAATTCTAGAAGGATGATTAATATGATAAAGGATTGATAAATTTTAAAAAAATGGGATATAGCAAACCAAATACCGATACGTGAGCATATGATTTTAAATTTTAAAATTTGAAGGTTGAATCAACGAATTAAACCTCGAGGAAAAAAAAAGATAGAACTCTAAACTGAGGATTGAATTTAAAGAAATTTTGATTGTGGAATTACCTATTTGAAAATACTGCAGACATAAATTGAAATTAAAGAGTACAGAATTCACAAGTTGAGGATAGAAATAATAGTTGATTATAATTATTTTTTCGAGGAAATGTTAATAGTTGAAGATTGTAATACAAATTCTGATGTGAGATGTCATAGTGATTTGAATTAGATTGGATATGGATTATTTAAATTGAGAATGGAGAAGACAACGTGATGTGTTAACGTTCGATTTAAACATTGGTTCAATTTGAAAGGGATTTCGATGGATTTGAATAAGTTAAATATTGGAAGAGATTGCGATTTAACTTGCCTTACGTACGCAAGTGAATGAGTTAAACCAATTATGCCTTAATTCAATTTCGAGGACGAAATTATTTTTAAGTTGGGTAGATTGTAAACCCCCTCACCAAAAATTAGGTTTACTTGGCATAAATAGAGAAACTAGGGCTAGTTTAAATCCAAATAGAAATAGGACCCAGTGTTTATTTAATTTTGTATTGTTTATGACACGTAGCGCACCTTACCGTTGCTTCATTAATTGGAGCACTACACTAGCCATTGTCGTCCAATGAATCTCACAACCCTGTCCTAGACATGACCACCATCTATTCTGACCTTTGTATAACTTATAATATTGCCTTCTAGTGCTATATTTTAGTCGCACAATAAACGTCGTGGACGTATTTATTTAAATCTAAATAAATATGACTATGTACCCTTGTGCGTTCCAATTGAAATTGGAGACACAATCTCGACCATTTTATACAAACCAAATTTTATTAATATTTTATACTGTACCCTCTACGTCCCCGACACTTGTGTCCCACCAAATTTTATCTCCATGTACTCCAAATTAATTCCAGAACACCATGCGCGGTAATTTTATTTAATTTAATTCTAATTCCCATCTCTGTGCAATTTTTCCAATTGTTGGGGACTTTTATGCAAAAATGCGTCGAGATATCCCCACCATTGGACAATACGTGAAGAAACCCAATTTTATCTTCACGCAGATTTTTTCGTAAATTTTCGGGATGTGCAACGCGCACACATCGTGCCCCATTTAAATTCTAGCCTTGTATTTAATTAATGTGATTTCTATCCCTCCCAACATCCCCATGTGAGCCTTAACCCATCCCAAGAAGATGTTGACCAAGCCCACTTACCTTGGTCAACCCAAATCCAAAGTCCCCATGTATAAAATAGCTTTTCTTCCCCTTTTCTTGATTTCTTCTCAAATAAATCACCTAACCCTAAATTACACCAGCCGACCCCCCTAACTCATGTTCTTCTTCTTCCTCCATCCCATAACCGAGCCCCGACCCCGGAGCAACCGTGCTGGACCA
Source organism: Iris macrosiphon (assembly GCA_036927795.1). Taxonomy (NCBI): domain Eukaryota; kingdom Viridiplantae; phylum Streptophyta; class Magnoliopsida; order Asparagales; family Iridaceae; genus Iris; species Iris macrosiphon. The sequence continues at coordinate 55,213,918 of JAYESA010000015.1, forward strand.
GAGCTCCGGCTGCCCTCTCTATCCCGAGCAGCTCCTAGTCGACCATCTCGCCACCACTGTCATCGGTCACCACAGCCGAGCCGCCCCGATCCTCCTCCACATCCTCCCACGACCCCGCTACACGACCTGACCCCGCCTGAGTCCCCCCCCCGTCGACTTCACCTCCACCACTGGCCGTCGAGTCTTCCCCCACTGCAGCCGAGTCCAGTTGCACCGGGCTCCAACACCCCACGACCATCCACCAGTCCCCTCGACCGCCAGATCTCCTTCTTCCCCGGTGACTGAACGTCGACTCGATCCACCCCCACCGCCGGAAGCCCTATCCTCTCCTCCCTGATTCTGTCCACCACCCTCGACTCGAACTCGACCCCTCCGACCTCGCCAACCTGCCGTGAACCCACCTTCCCGTTCCCTTCCTCCCTCGACAAACAGCCTGACCCCCATCACGACCACCACACCACAGCTCCCTTTCCTCCTTGTCCTCCTCTTGCTGACCGGACCTCCTCCTGGTCGGACCTCCCTACCCCTCGCTGGCCGGAGTTCAGGAGCCACCACCAGCATCTTCATCATCATCTTCACCATAAAACTCTACCAACACTACCACCATCAACATAAACCTTATCACCATCACCTACATCGTCGTCCTCGCAATCGCTAGCATCTACATTATCATCCCTGCCGTCATCAACCTCGCCCTCGTCATCATCATCACCTCCATAGTCCTCGTCGTTACCATCATCATCATCTTTTATTCTCAACACATAAACCCTAACCATCATCCTCGTCATCACCATTATCCACATCACCATCTTCGTCATCCGTAATCATCATCATAACCCCGTCATCATGTTTATCATGGACCGTCATCCTTGCCAAACAACCCGCAACAGTCATCCCGCTTTTCGTACCTGTGCACGCTGATCTGTCGGATTTATCTACGCGACTTCAGGAGCTGGTTATTGGGACTACACAGCCGCCTGCCAGGCAAGTATACCTTGTCTTGTTGTACTATTTAAATTCTGTATTATTAGCTGCATATTTATTATTTAACTGTGCGCGTCCGAGAGAAACTCGGGTGTAGTCAACGAATGCGTTGACGTTAGGACTTATGTATGACCTAGTGCCTAGTAGACCCACCTAAAGTTGTGGAGTTATTAGTATGACTCCCCAGGCCTTGACACATTTTTTACACGTGTTGTGAGTCTCATGTAGGGCACGGACTTGCGTATGTGGTTGGCCACCTGTACGTGTAGGCGTGCGACGGATAGGGTATAACTGCTAATAGTGATGTATGTTAGAAGACTTAGCAGTTATTGGTAGGCGGAGCATAGACTATCATGGTACGATGGTCCCATCCTTGTCCTTGTTTGGTTGAAGGTTGGACTACTATTCTAACGATAGACTATCAGCCAGAGTTACGACGCTGCGGCATAGTAGCTAAGGCGTGTTGTGGATACAACATGCATACATAGATCATTGGGAGGGGAGGACGACTTGTAGGCGTATGGGATACCCTACTTCCTTTACACTGATGCCACACTCGACGGAGTGATATGGACAATATATACTATACTGCTGCCACATTCTTCGGAGAGATATGGCCGATATACTGTACTGCTGCCATGCTCTTCGGAGATGGACGTTATTACTGAGCGCCCTCCTATGGGGGCATATATGGCATATACTAGCCAGTTGTCATGATTGGTGAATTACGTCAGCATATGTCTAGCCTACACTTTCCTATACACTCAAAGTTGTCCTCAACTTGCATTTCACTTAGATGGTTAGGTCACCCTGGAGTTTTACAGTATTTACTTTATGGCATGCTTTTATGTATCTTGTTATGTCCCTCTGAGGACCTGGACCCTTTCCAGGTGTATTGCTCATGAATATTTATAGGAGCGCAGATCCGAACTGGCTACTTATATTGTAAGAGATCTTCTCGTCGAGCCCATGATTGGCAATTGATATTCTCATATGTATGTATCTTGACTATACTATATTTAGTTCGGTAGTGGATTTGTGTCCATCCGACTATCGCATTAGATGCTTTATTTTGAGTTCTAGTTATAGATATTGGTTATTCAATTATATATGATTTTTTGTGGATGAGATTAGATTATACACTGTGACTTATGATAGTTTATACCACTTGTGGATTTTGATATTCATATTACAATGTACGTATGGGTTTTGGGTTCCATATATTGGAATTGCCATATTCATACGGCTGGCATGCTCACGTGTCCTAGTCCTACGTATTTTTTTGGGACTGGGGCATGACAAAACTCTATATAGATATAGCAGTTCAATAAACAAGCAGACTTATATCTATTCTCATCTTTTCTCTGTGCGGACAAGCCACCATCTCTATCTCTATGCAGACTGGCCGCCATCTCTTCTCTATGCAGACTGGCTGCCATCTCTCTGATACAGTTCAAGCATTTCAAACAGTTCTATCTTTTAAAGCAATAAGGAAAACATGCAAGCGATCTCTATTAAAACAGACAAGGCACCGTTCTTCTATCTCTTTAACTAAGCATGTAGTTCTACTCTATCTTTAGCATACGATGGAAATATACGAACATTCTTTTACTCTTGTCTATTAGCATGGAAACAGTTCATTCAATAGTAGTGACAGTGTACTAAGCATACAACATTCTTTACTATAGTAGTATGGCAATGGTTCTCTACTTAGACAAGCATACAAGTTCTCAATTTACGCATGCAGGTTCTCGTTCTGTCATTCATGTGAACATTAAATACTTAGCAAACAAGCATTTCAAAAACTCAGATTCCTTATAAAGGTGTGCAAGAATCAGAGAATGAAGTTCTGCCCACTCACCTAGATCGATCTTCTTCTGGTTCAACAAAGAGCTCTTCATGAAGGTTTCCTTTTTGAGTCAGTAAACCAATATCTCTTATACATTGTGCCAATGCAGTGCAGGAACTACACATAGAGGGCTTCTGAGATTTTTCATGCTTCTACAGTACTATGGTAAGAATGGGCTTGCATTTTATTTCGGGATGATAGAGTTCCACCTAGACGCATTGATCACATGATATGATCTGTTGTGTAGGGAAGTATTTATTTAAAACATCCAGATGTCTTTGCCTTGTGGGATTGTGCTTTCAAACCCAAGTTTTATTCTGTAGTGGTCGATCTTGTCGGGCTCGACTTTGGCTTCAATGATTGCTAGTAAAGAGATCTTATGGATCTATTTTAATAACTTGAGGCGATTGAGAGTTTCCTTTCCTATTATTCCCCTCGCATTCCATATTAGAATGATGATCATGAGGAGGATTTTGGGAGATTTTTTATGGCGCTTGCCATCGGTTTTGAGGACCTCTTCAGCTTTACGGCTTTGGGATGTTGCTTTTGTGTGTTGTATTATTTCTTGGACTGTCTGTGATGGAGAAGGGGGAAGGGGGAGAAGGGAGAAATGAAAGGAGGATCCTCCTTCCCCATCAGTTGGGAGGTCGCGAAGGGCGTCCCAAACGAAAGTACTAGTAAAGTCGGGTGGATCGGAGGAGACCTCCCTATCTTCTTGCTCTGATTTTGAGGGGTTGAGGTTGTCTTGGGAAGGGGTTGATACTCTCTTCCCTTTGAGTTCTACTGAATTCGTAGCTTTACGGTATTGTTGCCTCCTTTTGGAAGTGTTGTTCTGACGCTGGAATGAGGCTAGGGGAAGGGGAGGAGCTTGAGGGAATTTGGAGAGCGTTGAAGGTAGAGCTTTCCTACTGGGGAGGGGATCTGGGTGGGACGGATGAGGATCGACTGATACTGGAGTAAGGGGGACAACAACCGTGAGGGCGATGCGAAGATGGGGATCCGAGGTTTAGCGGTTGCTAACTGGCAGAGAGGTGGAATGGGTAAAGGAAAGCAGAGGCAAGGCCTGGGACGGAGGGTCCTTCCCTTCTCTATGGAGCTTCTCTTTCTTCTTCTCGCCTGTTGAGATTCGCTGGTGCAGAGTGTTCTCTTTCTCGGCTGAGGTGGGGTAAACATGGATGTAATTCTTAAGAAATAGCTACATGCCCATGTTGATAACATAGGGAGTAGTAGACGGGGTAGTTTTTGTACCCTACTACCTGCCAGACGTTTTCTTCGTCGGGGAGGATGATTCTGATTTTTTCTGGGAGATGTTTGCTAATATCCACTTCCATGAGAACTTTGGCTCGGTTAGGTCTGGTGAGAGCAGCAGTGGCACTATCAAGCCTCCAGGGGATGCCGATACATATGCAAAAGTGAAGATGGCGGCCTCGGCGAAGAGGAAGGATGGGAGGCGTGGGAAGGAGATCCAGCCCAGGGCGGTGGCAGTTTCTCGAGATGGGGAGAAATATTTTTTCTACTTGAATAGACGCATTGGGGCTCCCGCGATAAACCTTAAATCTCCGGATCGAAGCCTGATGAAGTCCTCCTCTGAACTAGGACATTGTAACAGATGCTTGGTGTCGATGACGCCTACTGTTATGTGGTCGAAGAGGCCAAACTCTAGAAAGGCACTCCTGGTGGCGTCCATGGAGGGGCAGAACCTGGAGAATTTTTCGATGAGCGCGAGTCAAAAAAGGGGCTACGAGGGTTGCGAATTTCGTCGCGGAGAACTCGATAGTCGGGCAACCTTAGAAGACATCGATTGCTCGCGAGGGAAAAGTGGAGAGGGGAGGGTGTAAACCCCCTATTTAAAATTTTATATTTTTATTATTTCTATTTAATTATTGGATTTTTTTTTCAATTTACTTAGCTAATTAGATGAGTGAATTTCCTTTATTAATTAACTATATAAATATTTATTTATATTTACTAATTATAAAATATTCATTTATATTCCCATAAAATTATTAGGGGGTGAAAAATTATTTAATAAAGTATCAAGAATTTTCTTGAATTTATTTTATGTATAAACCTATTTTTTTAGGAATTATATATATATATATATATATATATATATATATATATATATAATAGTATAAATAAAAATAAAGAAAATGTAATGAAATAAAAATAATAATAAAAAAGTAAAGAGAACACCCCAACCCAACACAGCACACATACACACACACATGCCCAGTGAACGAAAATTCGACCGTCTCATGCGAGGAAACCAACCCCTATCGAGTTCAAAATTTGTTCAAATCTATATGAAATTCAAGCAAATCTTTTCCTATGCAATCCCGATGATATTCTCTTCCAGATTAGATCGAAAAATAGTCTAAATCATAATCTAAATCTAGGATAATTCGAATAGAAACCGGAAAGAAAAATCTAGTATGAAAACTATGCTTCGAAACTGTATTCCCTTCCCCACCACCGTTCAACCTCTTAAGATCAAATTTACTGATCTTAGAGAACCCCCAGACCATCCACATACCGCTCTGGCCGCCTACCCTCACCGTCGATCGCCGCAGCAGGCCGCCGGACCGCCGACGAGCACCGCGCGGAGACGCCCGCACGGATGATACGAGCAGCAGCCGCTGCAATCACCCAACTTCGTCCCCCTCGTTCTTCTCGATCGCTTGACCATTTTTTAAATTATCTGTCATGTACGATCACAACATAACCCCCCTCAATACCCGTTAATTATTTTCAATTAAATAGCAATAAAAACTAGGTAAAAATTGACCTAAAGTCGAGGAAAAACTATTATCGGAATAGTTCATAAAATAGTTCATGGCACCCACTTTAAGGACCTATATCTTTCTCCATAGTTGAAGAAACACCTAACCGATTTCACCAATGTGAAGACCACCTAACCACCTTCAAACTCCATCAATTAGTTTAATTTATTTTTCAGTTTTTAACTATTAAAAGTTGTGTTGAAGTTCAAGAAAAATAGTTTTTAAAACCTTAAAATTTTTGCGATATGGAGTGCGCCCCGTCAAACGGAACCACCTCGTCATGTACAAGTCGCACCGAAAGGCTCGTATGGTATATCTGGATGTGTGGACTTTTGCGAAAATTGATTTGGACATGTATGCGCACCGAAATCAACATGTATCCATAAAAAGTCTTCTATATCGATGTTTTGCAAATTTTTTATTAGTTTGTGTGCACTGGTCGGATAACCACGAAACTTGTTCCACTGGACTCGCAGCGTTTTTCCTTGTCAAGTGATCCAAGTTTCGTCCAATTCCGAGTCTGTCAACTGATCGCCATTTTGTGGGCCCCACGTTCGACTTGACGAGCGATTTTATGATCGGCTCACCGGAATTTAAAACTGGACATATCGTAGTGTTCATATCGTCGATTAGGATTTGTTTGACCTATATTTTATCCAATTTAGAGACTTTACCCTTAGCATGCATTTTGGTGCAAAGTGGCCCACATGTGGATTTTGCTTTGACCCAAAATTGTCGTTTTGCCCCTATGTATAAATTTGAGGAAATGATAGTATTTTCTAACTATCTCGCTTATTCCGGGAATGTTGATGATATTTATTTCAGCATACGGAGACGTTCGTACATCTTCCTCTCTTTGTGATATTATTGACTTGATGGGTTTGCAGCCATAACATTGTCGAAACTCTGCTCGGACACCAGGCAAGATACCTTGTTATATCTACTGTCAGTTTGTTTTTATTTCAGCATTTTATTTTATTATTACATAAATTATTTTCATATAAACTGTGCGTCTAAGCTTGACTTGGGTGCAAACGATAATGTTTTTCGTCTTTTATAGCTTTTATTATTTATATGCATATTGACTTTACTTTAGCAGACTACCTCCTAATTGTGGTATATTTTTATATCTCATTGGACCATGACACCCACATGACACGATATTTCATTATAGGTCACGGACTGTGTATTCGACTTGCTACCGATACGTAAGCAACGTGTGACGGTTAGAATGTAACTGTTATGATTAGTGTATTAGAGACTCATACAGTTACAACACTAGACATGTTGTGTATACAACTTGGTCAGTCTGGGGAGAGAGGGAAGACAGTCATTATGCGTATGAGATAGCCAAATCGGTGGTCTTAGTATCCGGATGGAACTTTGGTGATTATTATATCAGATAACCTCTGACGTCGCTAGACGTTACGGATGTTTAGAGCATACAACTGTATTGTAGTATATGTACAGGATGTTATGAGAAGCTAACAATCTCACTCATACGCACGAATATTGTCTTCTAAATTGCACATTAGATGGTTAGAATATCATTTGCATATTTATTTACTTACTGCAGTTTATATGGCTTGCTTCTAGGTATCTTTTTACGTCCCTCTGAGGACCTGGTCCCTTTTCAGGTATAGATGGTTATGCCTATTTGTAGGAGCATGGACCAGGACATGCTACTTCTTTCTCTTTCGATGAGGTCATCCCTTAAAGACTCTATGATCATTAGATGATGTACTTATTATATTTTCTTCCATATCCTAGTTTGGTAGTGGATTTGTCTCCACCCAACTATTAGTTCTTCTCGACTATTTCATACTTTGTTCATTGCCAATATTTGGTTATTTATTTATATTTGGTTTTGTGGATAAGATTAGAATTTCCTGTAACTTGTGACATTATATGTACCACTTATGAATTATTATTCATAATACATCGTACGTATGTGTTATAGTTTTTATATATTGGAGTTGCCATATACATACTGTTGGCATGCTTATGTATTCCCAGTCCTACGTATTTTTGGACAGGGGCGTGATAGAGGGGTTTAGGGGGGTAGAGGAGGAGGGAGGGGGAGAGGAGGGGGAAGGGAGCACCTGCCCGGGCCGGAAGGCCGGGGAGTGGACCGGACGGCTACGGCATATGAGGGGGGCATATGAGCAGGGGGGGCATGAGGGGTAAAGGCGGGGAGGGAAGGGGAAAAGAGGGGTGGGTAGGAGAGGAGGAAAAGGGAACGAGGATGAGGGGGGTACCGGCGAGGAAGGATCTACTGCCCTAAGCGGGCGTCGGCCCTAAAATCGCCAAGAAATGGGAGGAAACGAGAGGTATGTTATATATATATATATATATATATATATATATATATATATATATATATATATATATATATATATATATATATATATATATATTAAATGACGTCTAGCCTAGTGGTTAAGACCGATGCATATTACCCAAGAGGTTGCGGGTTCTAGCCTCCTGGCCGCCATTTAATTTTCCTTTGGGGGAATTAAGTGGTGAGTTTGTAATGGGTGCAGCGCTGGTGCGGTTCAAGTGCGGTACAGGTGTAGGTACGGGCCTTTGGGTATATATTTATATATATATATATATATATATTTATATATATATATATATATATATATATATATATATATATATATATATATATATATATATATATGGGTAAAAGAGATATTTCCTATATGAGCCATGGTAAAAGGGATATGAGCCACGGGCTCATATTCCTATATGAGCCATGGTAAAAGGGATATGAGCCACATGCTCATATTCCTATATGAGCCATGCACATGTGGACCAATAAGAATAAATTTCTACATCCCATGTGCACCCATGTGCACTAGTACACTCAATTTCTATTGGTCCACATATGCATTGGCTCATGTAAAAATATGAGCATATGGTTCATATCCCTTTTATCTACATATATATATATATATATATATATATATGATTTCTTATAGATTTGATTATATTTTAATTATAATTTATTAAGGTCTCTTTATAAAAAAAATTTGAAACGGCTAGTTGTTTAAGCCGTATGTATATTCTCATATAATTAAAAAATAAAAAATAAAAAAATTTAACTAATAGTTTAATTACGTAATAATATATAACTATGTCCGAACACCTCTTCTAGATCATGTGATTAAAGTGTGAGACATTCTCTTTTTTTTCTTAGGTTCAAATCACCATGAAGTTATTTATAACAAATTTAAATATTTTAAACAAATTTTTTTCTAATAAATGGTGGAGGATGTACAAACGGCTTAGACGGTACAATTTTGAACGGTTTCCAAGCCTCCTTCTATTAGTAGAGATAGTAATTGTTGTTGATTGTTACATTAGAAAATAATTGGTCTTGATTATTTAGAGTTTTATGGTGGTTTAATGGAAAAGAAAATTTTCTCCATTACCACTTAAATGCTAGCCTTCAAGCTTCGCAACATACTTATATATGCAAATACAAAAATAAATTTTAAAGACAATAATATTAATAATAATTTCTTATGATATACTTATTTAGAAATATACATTCTAATTCTAATATCGATGATAATATTAATTAAAAAATATTTTTTTCTCTTTAAAATTAAAGATTAAAAAAATAGATCATGGGGTTTACAAAAATCCCAACAAATTTCTACGAAAAGTTACTTCCAGTCGCGGGAAGGGGTTTAACGCCAATCGTACGCATGTGGCTGACGTGACGTGTGCAGCTAACGTGATGGTACTGATAGTTGTATGTTAATTAGAGTGTCACATTGGGACGCTACTTCCAATGGCTGGAGCAGCCTAACGTTGATGGCGTCCCACAACAGAAGTAACTTGGTGTTGTTTGTTTACTTCCCATGTTCGTCGGAGATAACTTATAACAGAGCTGTTTGTTTGTTTTTCAAGGACAAAAATAATCTTATTTTTCTTCTTCAGCGATGTCAAAAAAAATCTAACAGGGACTTCACCAGCACGACCCCACAAGGGGCACTGCCCCCTCAATCCACGTCCCGCTAACTCCTGATTTAAGATAACAGCTGATAGAGAATTGATCATGTCTTTCCTAAAAAAATATTATTTGTTTAGAAAAAGAAACAATTTGATGAAAATTCAAATGATAGATGATACAATCGGGTAAACGCATGTGGCTGACATGTCGTGCGCAACTAACATGATGGTACTAATTGTTGTATGTCAGATGGAGCGTCACACTGGGATGCTACTTCCAATGGCTGGAGCAGCCTAACGCTCGATGGCTTCCCACAACAAAAGTAACTTGGTGTTTTTTGTTTGCATCCTGTGGTCGTTGGAGATAACTTATAATGGAGCTGTTTGTTTGTTTGTTTTCCGCAGACAAAAATAATCTTTTTTTTTCTTCTTCAACGATGTCAAAAAGAATCTAACAGGGGCTTCACCACCACGACCCCACCAGGGGCACTCTCCCCTCGACCCACGTCCCGCTAATTCCAGATTTGAGATAACAGCTGGTAGATAATTAATCACGTATTTCCTAAAAAAATAGAAAAAGAAAAAAATTAATGAAAATTCTGTAAACCCCCAAAATTTTCAGGAATTTAAAATTGAATTTTAGGGATTTTCTGTAATTTTTAACTAATTAAAATAAATATTCTAGTATTAAATATTTTTTATGATTTTATTAAATATTAAAATATTATGAAAATAATATTTCTGGGTATAAAATAAAATATTAGACTTACTGCAATTTTTTTGGAATTTATTGGACCCCAGAACTAGTTTTAATGACCTAAAAACAATATTTTTATTAAACCCAAAATAAACCGAAATAAACCAGTTTAAACCCTAAATAAACCAACCGGTTTATTAAACCAAATTGAACCAAACCCTGAACCGGACTAACCCAACCCAAACCAATCCTATTGGATCGGGTCGGATCTGAACCCGACCCGACCCACGACCCGAAACCTATCTACAGTAACTAAATCCCTAAACCGATCGTCTCCTCCGCCGTTACTCCTCTTTGCCGGCCGCCGCTTCACCTCTCCCACGGGCGTTCCGCCGCCTCGCCTCCGCCATTCACCCCTACCCCTTCTCCTCCCTGCAACCGCCGCCAACGCCGTCTCTCAACCTCCCCGCAACGGCCGCTGGATCCCCTTCCTGCTCCTCCTATAAAACCCGACTCCCTCCGCCATTAACCACCCACTACCACCACCGTCGCAGCTTCCCTCCGACGAACCCCCACCAACCACCACCACAGCCCGGCCATCCACCGCCCCTCTCTGCCAACTCCGGCAACCCCGATAACTCCCCTACCGACACAACAACCCGCCTCCACCTCGAGCTTCCCTCCGCCGTGATCCCGCCGCTGACGAACCCCGCTGCCACCCCATTTCGACCCTGCCGACGGCCGCCCGTCTCTCCGCAGCAGCCTGGCGACCTCGACCCGAGCTCCTCCGGCGATCTCCACCGCTGCCAGCGAAGACCAGCAGCAGCAGCGCCGTGCCCCGTCGTCGACGTGCGCCGCGCCACCCCGCATACGCGCCGTATAGTCGATTTCGACTCCGTATTCTGGTAAGATTTTCTCTCTCCTCGTCGCGCCGATGTTCGAACTGTCTGCTGTGACGCTTACCCTGCGTTACCCTCTCGAATTTCGTACAATTTGTTCGGGGTATCGCGTCCTGTGTCAGTTGTAAACTGCGACACAAAATCAGAAAAATAAACCATGATTTCTGAAAATCAAAAATTGTCCCGAACTGCCCAGTTCGTGACAGTTTTGCGAATAACCTGCTAAATGTTTTCAATATTGGCTTGAACAGTAATTTAGACCATATGACCAAGTTTTAAAATCCTATTTTAGTTCAATTTATTGAGCTGTACTTTGTAATATTTTCGAGGGTAAAAATGACCAAAAACTTGGTCTTTATAAAACCCTGATTTTCTCGGAACTGGGTGCGCCCCGCTAAAGGAGACGACTTGGTCGTGTGCAAACTTCACCGAAAGGTGCGCAGTCAATATGGACGTGTGGGATTTCGCGAAAGTTGATTTGGATGTGTGTGCACACCGGAATCAAAGCGTATCCGTCGACAACACCCCGTATTGGTCATATTCTGAAACTCGTTGTAGCTTCGTGTAAGCTCGTCGTTTCGAAACAAAACTTACGCCATCGGACTCGTAGCAATACGCTGGTCCTGTGACCCAAGTTTGGTTCGATTCTGAGAACGTTGACAAAATCCCGTATTATGGGCCCTACGGCTCCACTTGACGGACGATTTTGTGATCGGCTCATCAAAATCCAGTTCTGAACATTCCTTTGGGTTTGTATCGTCGTTCTGGACTTGTAGACACTAAGTTTGACAAAATTGAAAAATATTATCTCTGGCACGTTTTTTGATGCGAAGTGGACTTATGGACAGACAATTCTATCTATTTGATGTCTTCTGAGCATGATGGTAACGTTTATTTCAGCAACCGAAAAAATACCTGTAAATCCCGCTGATACCAAAGCAACAGTTGGAGTCCAAACCCCAGGCAAGTGTACCTTGCCAATACTTGCAGTAATTTGTTTCATATTCTCTTGATCTATTCTTGTGATATATATGTTCAACCTATAATCGTGTGACATTGCTTAGTGTCCGAATAATATTCGGATGCCAAAGCCGTACACGGAGTTGTCACGACCCGCACCCGGTTTAGGGGCACGAGTGCGTGGGTACGTCCAGCCTACGCCGCAGCATCGGCGGTAGAACGCTGTCTAGGTCAAGTACTATCTAAACAAATCTCACGCTAGTATCCAACTCCATAAGGAGACTCGGATAACATAAAAAAATTTAACAACATACTCAATCACAACTACAGCACGATAGGAATTTGAAGAAACAAAAGAATAGAACACAAGTATACTGACAAAATAATCATACCTGAAATCAGTAACAACAAATCCCCAATTGTCAGAAACAAGTCCACTAAGGTCACAGTCTGGAAAAAATATTTTCCAGTCAGGAAGGAGCAAAGTACATCTCTAAATAGCAGTTCTATATAAATGACATAAACTATGTAGCAGTTCTAGATAGAAACATACCAGATGCATGTATAGGTACGAGAAATGTACACGAAAGAAATACTGGAAATACTGTAAGTAAATGCAGGAAAGGAACAATATGTCAATGAGCAAAAATCCTATGACTAAGTGTGTGAGTACTAGCTTTAACATGTGATCGGCTTGGGAACATGATCAGGCTGGTTACATGTGATTAGCTATGATTCACGAAGGTCAGGCTAACCGTTGGTTAGCTATGATGCATGTAGAGGTCAGGCTAATCACACGTAACAGCTATGAGGCACAGAGATGGTCAGGCCGCACCCGACGTGAGACGTGGGGTGAGCTATGATGCATGAAAAGTTGGGTATGATCACATATCTACACTAAAATACTCTCCACCCCCGACTGGTATAGTAGATCCAATCATGGTACGCTATGGCACGGGATTCCCTAGGGAGGTAGCAAATCTCCCCGGGAATCAGTGTCTGTACATGCACAAGATAACAAGAAAACAAGTCTTGTACAAGCTACACCATGAATAAGGAATAACATCTCATGACGAGATCCGTGTATACCAATCCGTGTAACCAGCGTGTCAAGAGCATGGATATTTACACTAGATACAGTGAATATAGGAGATATCATAAATTAGAAACTAATCAGAGAATGTACTTGCCTTGGGTCCTTAGCTGGTAATTATTGATGTCCTGATCCAGAGTATCATCTGGAGGATCCAACAGTCCTATAACATATAATAAAACAATACAACAATTTCATCAGATGCTATACTAAACACACAATCAAGTGCCTAACTCAGGGGCTATGCTTGACATGATACTGGTCAACTAGGGTCATCTAGTTAGGCAGACATCTAACACATTACATATATTTAACTAATATATACATTAATGCTTACAATATATATATATATATACACCAAATTTAGTACATATACAATATTTATATGTACCATATAATTATATGTATAATATATATATTAGTTGAAATAATATATATACACATATAAACCCATTAAAAATACAATATTACATACTTGTATATGAGTACATATATATACCAATATACCAATTATATATTGAAAATATACTAAGTATATATGTATAAAATACATGTATATACATATACCAATTAAATATATGTATAATTATACCAAAAATATACATACATATATACATGTATATATATATATAAGTATATACCCCAAAATAATTATATACATATACTAAAATATACATACATAGATACCAAATCAATTACATACACTAGAATACGTATTTACATATATAAATCATTTCAAAATTATTTTGAACAATAATTTCAAATAAAGTTTATTTATAAAAACTAGAATTTATGTAAAAGCCAGTATACAATTATGTCTATAGTAAAATATATATCAGTCCAAATAAACTAATTTTTAAACTAAGCTTAATGTTGAAACCATTACTCAATTAATATTACAACCCAAACTTATTATATATTTATAAAATCAAAATCCTTATATATATAATACATAACTAATTTATACACATAATAAATAACTAAATTATAGACAATAAAACTAATATATATATTACCAAACTTATTATAGGAAATTACTAAACTAATTATATGCAATTAACAACTAGTTATATGAATTTAACTAATCTAATTATTAATCACTAATCTAATACAATTAACAACTAATTAATATAAATTAACTAATTTATCTAATTAAAACTAAATTAATTAATAAAAATTAACTAATCTAATTGTTATAATTAAACTAATTAAACTAACTAATCTAATAATTAACTCAACTAATTAATCTAATTAACTAAACTAATTAATTATTTAACTAACTAATTGAATTCTAAGGGTTCAGTCTGAAACGAAGAAAGGGGAAGAGCTCACGAGGGGGGTTTCCGGCGAGGTCGCGGTGGGGGCTCCGTCGGGCAGGGCGTCGGTGCGGGGAAGTCCGTCGGTGGCGGTGGTCGAGCGTGCGTTCATTCGAAGCGGCGGCAGATCTGATCGTCTCGAGGAGGCGGTCGAAGCTCATCTCGGCGGCGGCAGCGGAACTCAAGAGCGGCGGGGGTTCGAGGAACCGGTCGAAGACCCAGGCGGTCACCGGCGGGTGTCCTCGGCGACGTGGAGGGGGCCGCGGCGGAATCTTCGAGAGCGGCGGGAACTCGACTCGAGGCGGCGCTTGGATCGAGGGGCAGGCGCTCTGTTCGAGGAGGCGGCGGCTTCGAGGCGGCTGCATCTGGTCGGCCACGGCGAGCTCGACGACAGGCGCTCGACGCCGAGGGGGTCCAGTCGCCGGCGGCAATCGAACTCGAGGGCGGCGGATCTTCTGCGGCGGCGGTGCTCGGATTCAGCGGCGGCGACGACGGCTCCGGGCGGCGATCGAGATCTGGGCGGCCACCGGCGCTCGTCGGAGTTAGGTTAGGGTTAGGTTTTGGGTGTGTCGGGGTGCATCGTGTCGGCTGGACACGATGGGTTCGTTGTACTGCAGGCGTGTCCGGGTGTTGGACACAGGGGTTTGAATGAACTGTGGACGTGTCCGGGTGTTGGACACAGGAAATCTGGTTGTAATATTGTAACCGGACACCGAAAATGAATGGATACGGTGGGACACCCGGGGTCGGACCCGAGGCCATCACGGCTGACACGGTGATGCTGGACACACGGACACGGGCACACAAAATGGTGGTGGCTTTGGCTTTGTGGGGATTTGTGAGGGCTAGCTAGGGTTTCTAGGGAGTTGTGATGAGGGACTTAAATAGGGAAAGAGTTGTGGGCTAAAGGGTGCGGGTTGGCCCAATAATGAATGGCCCAGATCATAATTAAACGGGTTTTTCATGTGGAAAAATGAGGGTGTGAATGGGAGACGGTAACCTTATAAAAATTAATAGAAAATATTATAATTTAAGAAAAATATTTTTAAGGGTTTCCAAGGCTAACTGATAAAATTAGCTATTAATTAACCTCATTTGAAAACCCTAGAAAATATGAAATGCATTTATTTACTATCCCAAATGGATTTGAAAATTTTATTATGAAAACAACTAGTCCTATAATAATTTCATCAAATAAATAATTTTATGATTTTAAGCCAATAAACATTTGAAACTAGAAAAATATATATATTATTATTTATTTATTTATTTTGTAATACATCGACATTTAGAAAAAAATGATTTTTATAAAAGATTTTTAAATAACCTTCTACAATCAAACATTGTTTAAAAATCAATTAAAATTTCAAGGAGAAAATATTTTATAAACTTGATATTTTTAAAATAATTTAAAATCTAAATATTTCGGGAATTTGGAAATCGGAGGTTACAGGAGTTGTGTAACGTCACCTAGAGATGGATATCGAGACCCTATATATTTTTCGTGCTTGCATCATCAAGTACATCATACCATAGGACACTTGACACTGTTCATGAGACATAATCTTCCTGAATCATTCATGGTGATTCTATATAGGCTACAGGATTCGTGACATAGCCTTTATACATATACTTGGCTATCATTATGACTCGCTGCATCAGTTAGAGGTCATGATTTTGCATGTCATGGACATGAGACCTCCTGGACATGAGACGTGTGATTACATTGAGTGGGGAGAGAAACACAGGCTACAAGCTGATTATATATATATATATAATTATTAACGGTGCTGTAGGCCCACTACATAGTAAAACTACATAGTATAACTACATAGTATAACTGCTACCGGCTCCCCGACACAGAGCTTGTAGTGGTCTCAGCCTGAGTTCTAGTGATCGATGCTCTCAACTTATATTTCACATAGCTGGTTACATAGTTTACCCTATTGATTCATTTATTATTCCACTGCATTTATTTTTGGTATGAGTTATTCTTGTACCTTGCTATGTCCCCTGAGGACCTGGATCCGGATTATGTCTCCAAGTTTAGCAGAAGAGATCTACCCCGAGGTGTACGGAACAGGAGCAGGCACTGGAGCAGTACCAGAACCAGAAGACGAGGTGATCGCCGAAGATTTATCCTGAGTATCTGATTTATTATACTCAGTTATTTCTATTTGTTGGACTTATATTTCCTGTCTATTGAACTGCTGTATCGGACATATTATCCGGTCGTTCCCCCAGATACTTTATTGAGACTTGATGTTGCTTTATATGTCTTATTGATTGTATTTATTTCTGTGGAAGAGATTAGTAGCATAGACCCTTATTGTTGTATTACAGTTTAAGTACATCCCGATGGGTCCATTAAATTGGGTTTGTCCATCGGTGTGTGCTACTGGCCAATGCCACGTGTCTAGGCCCTAGATATTTTTGGGACTGGGACATGACAAATTCAAATGATAAGACGATACAATCAGGTAAAGAGTAATTTAGAATACATGATTTCATTGTCATATTAGATATTGCTATATCTATACCAAAAAGTATATTTGAACAGTTGCAAGATGATGGAAGTAATTTTGGAATTTTTTGTTTAAGTTAATTTCATTGGATAATGATGGATTGAATGTTTGTTGTCTTAATCTATATAATGTTTTGAAACAAGAAAATTTTTGATACTGCTAGGAGAAATTATTTTTTAAGTTGAAATATTTACGACTGACTTTGCCAAAAGAGACAATGGCACATATGGAAATTTTTGGGATTTTAAGAAGGTGTGAATATTTTTCAAATGTATTTATTGTTCATAGTTACTATCAATTATTCATATGACTATTACTTCCGCATATTTTTTTTATCAAAACTAAAATTATTAAAATTTTATTTGCGATCAACACATGTCAAAAGATGGATTAACAATTTTATGTATTGGAAAAAAAAAAGCTAAAAAAATTTAATTTAAACATTTTGATTAGGAATTTTGCTTCTATAAATGCAAGAAGAGCACATTTTTTCTTATACTTTACTTGTACTGATTTTTAAATTCATATTTTCATGTGATGCATAATGGCTGATGATGTTTGGGAAGATGTTTTTGGCAATGAAGTTGATGTTGAGAAGAAATGTTCGAGACAATTGTGCATAAATAAGTTAGATTTGTAACTTGAAAAAATGAAACAAGATACATAATGCATGTTTATATTTTTGATATCCTAAAATATGTTTGTTTTTGTTTTTTTTTGAGATGTTCGGCGATACAAATGGAACTTTACACACGTTGCGTTGCATGTTATTTTGGTATCCTAAAATATGTTGTATATATTTTTTTAGTGTTAGAATTATGTCATTTTAAAATTTACTAATATATTGAATTCGAATGTCTCTTGTGGTTACCGAGGAGAGATATAAGATCTTGGCTGGATGACAGAAGATCAGTAGATCGAGCCACGAAGACGTATTATTCCTTCTATTTATAAATGGTGAAAGTTGAAGGTAGTGGATCCAAAGACATGCAATACACAAAGTTTCGAACGTTACGTCGGATCCCGAACGTTATGTCGAAAATTTAAAAAAAAAAAAGGTTTACTATTATTATTCAATTCAATATTTCTAGTGGTAAGATGAGAAAAAATTTATAAGGACATAAATTTTTTTTTCGTAAAAGATCTTGCTATGAAAAGTTTTGTATCCACGAGAAAGAATAACTTCGAGTATTCCACATGGTCGATAAATAGTGAAAAAGTATGGAAGTTGAGCTCACAGCAATGTAAAAGCTGGAACTTGCAGTAAAAGCAATATACGTTAGATAAATTGTGAACCAAAAAAAAAAAAAAGATTTCCATTCGCACCAGGTAGGGGTCGAACCTACGACTTTCTGCTTAGGAAACAGACGCTCTATCCACTGAGCTACAGGTGCCTTGTTTGCTCAACTTAATTTTGGAATATATTATATATTATATGTCTAAGTGTATTTATGTTTTTTATTTCTTAAAACTAACAATATCTAAAAAAATTAAGTTGAGCAAACAAGGCGCCTGTAGCTCAGTGGATAGAGCGTCTGTTTCCTAAGCAGAAAGTCGTAGGTTCGACCCCTACCTGGCGCGAATGGAAATTTTTTTTTTTTTTTTTTTTGTCCAACGTACATTGCTTTTACTGCAAGTTCCAGCTTTTACATTCGCTGTGAGCTCAACTTCCATACTTTTTCACTATTTATCGACCATGTGGAATACTCGAAGTTATTCTTTCTCGTGGATACAAAACTTTTCATAGCAAGATCTTTTACGAAAAAAAAAAATTTATGTCCTTATAAATTTTTTCTCATCTTACCACTAGAAATATTGAATTGAATAATAATAGTAAACTTTTTTTTTTCAATTTTTCGGCATAACGTTCGGGATCCGACGTAACGTTCGAAACTTTGTGCACACTGCATTGCATGTCTTTGGATCCACTACCTTCAACTTTCACCATTTATAAATAGAAGGAATAATACGTCTTCGTGGCTCGATCCACTGATCTTCCGTCATCCAGCCAATATCTTATCTCTCCTCGGTAACCACAAGAGCCACTCGAATTCAGTATATTAGTAAATTTTAAAATGACATAATTCTAACACTAAAAAATATATACAACATATTTTAGAATACCAAAATAACATGCAATGCAACGTATGTAAAGTCCCATTTGTATCGCTGAACATCTAAAAAAAAAAAATCAAACAAACATATTTTAGGATATCAAAAAAATAAACATGCATTATGTATCTGGTTTCATTTTTCAAGTTACAAATCTAACTTATTTATGCACAATTGTCTCGAACATTTCTTCTCAACATCAACTTCATTGCCAAAAACATCTTCCCAAACATCATCAGCCATTATGCATCACAAGAAAATATGAATTTAAAAATCAGTACAAGTAAAGTATAAGAAAAAATGTACTCTTCTTGCATTTCTAGAAGCAAATTCCTTATCAAAATGTTTAAATCAAGTTTTTCTAGCTTTTTTTTCTAATACATAAAATTGTTAATCCATCTTTTGACATGTGTTGATCGCAAATAAATTTTTAATAATTTTAGTTTTGATAAAAAAATTATGCAGAAGTAATAGTCATATGAATAATTGATAGTAACTATAAACAATAAATGCATTTGAAAAATATTCACACCTTCCTAAAATCCCAAAAATTTCCATATGTGCCATTGTCTCTTTTGGCAAAGTCAGTCGTAAATATTTCAACTTAAAAAATAATTTCTCCTATCAATCAAAAAATGTCTTGTTTCAAAACATTATAAAGATTAAGACAACAAACATTCAATCAATCTTTATCCAATGAAATTAACTTAAACAAAAAATTCCAAAATTACTTCCATCATCTTGCAACTGGTCAAATATACTTTTTGGTATAGATATAGCAATATCTAATATGACAATGAAATCATATATTCTAAATTACTCACCTGATTGTATCGTCTTATCATTTGAATTTGTCACGTCCCAGTCCCAAAAATATCGAGAGACTAGACACGTGGCAATGGCCAGCAGCACACACCGATGGGCAAACTCAATTTAATCGACCCATCACATGTACTTAAGCTGTAATACAACAATAAGGGTCTATGCTACTAATCTCATCCACAGAAATAAATACAATCAATAAGACATATAAAGCAACATCAAGTCTCAATAAAGTATCTCAGGGAACGACCCGATAATATGTCTGATACAGCAGTTCAATAGACAGGAAATAGAAGTCCAACAAATAGAAATAACTGAGTATAATAAACCAGATACTCAGGATAAATCCTCGGCGATCACCTCGTCTTCTGGTTCTGGTACTGCTCCAGTGCCTGCTCCTGTTCCGTACACCTCAGGGTAGATCTCTTCTGCTAAACTTGGAGACATAATCCGGATCCAGGTTCTCAGGGGACATAGCAAGGTACAAGAATAACTCATGCCAAAAATAAATGCAGTGCAATAATAAATGAATCAATAGGGTAAACTATTTAACCAGCTATATGAAATACAAGTTGAGAGCATCACTAGAACTCAGGCTGAGACCACTACAAGCTTTGTGTCGTGGAGCCGGTAGCAGTTATACTATATAGTGGGCCTCGGTATTTTGGGATTGGGGCGTGGCAGTTTATGGGGGTCTAGACACGCGTACAGACACAATACGTTGGACACGGACACGAAGAGAAAATGAATAATTTGGTGTTTTTGATATGCTAGACACGGACATGATATGTTGTACACGGACATGTACAGGCATGATACGCTGGTAAACCCTAACCCTAAAGGGTTGGCTTTGAAAAAAAATTAAAGTAAAACACATTTAGAATGTAGAATTTGCGAATATGTAGAAGAGGAATTTTTTCAGAAATTAAAACAAATTCTAAGTAATAAAAATGCATCTAGTCCTATATCAAAAATTTTGGTATCGAAAACAAATAACTATTAGTAAATTATTAACATTTTAGAAAATACTAGGAGGGGGTTCTAGGGGTATCAATATATAGGGTGTAGTTACTTTATCGAACTAGTGTGAATAATAATTAGTTATTAAAATAAGTACTAAGTTAGAATATTCTTATTCTTTAAGTTTTTTGATACTTGTTTTTAATCTATATTGTTTGAATATATAGGGTAAGTACATACATAATTGGTTTGAACAATAAGTCGATACTTAATTGACCAATCGTGGATGTACAATCGGCGACATAAGAGTAGGATTGGTTTGACAGATGATTTCATGGCGGGCGTTGAGGAATTTCTCAAATACGCCAGTAGTCAACCTTATTTAATGAATGGGAGGCTCATAAAATGTCCTTGTGTCAAATGTCATATTATACCATTCAAAGAGGTGGATCTCGTGAGGGAGCATCTCTACAAGAAGGGTTTCGTACCGAACTACAAGGATTTGGTATTTATGCCGTCGGTCCAAGTTTTGATCCAGAGGATCCTAATCCTGATGCGAAGGAATTGTATGATATGTTTAAGAATGCTGATACTCCGTTATACCTGGGTTGTGATTCTCATTTCGACTTGTCGGTGGTAATGCGGCTTTGAATCTAAAGTCTGATTTTAACTTGTCGTAGGAATGCTACGACCGGATAATTCAGTTTGTTAGAGAGTTGTTGCCTAAAGGATCGAAGGAGTTGCCTGAAAACTTTTACAAGTCAAAGATGATAATACGAAAACTCGAATTAGGATACAAAAATATATATTGTTATCAAAACGGTTGCATGTTGTACTACAAGGAGAACAATGATAAAGATAAATTTGTTTTCTGTCATGCGGACCGGTACAAGCCAATTCGGGGCAAACGAAAGTCAACTGTCTGAGCAACATTGCGTCCCTACAAGTACATGCAGTTTTTGTCGATCCCAAAGAGGCTGCAGAGGATATATATGTCATCAAATACAACACAACACATGACGTGGCATAGAAAGGAACGAAAGATAGATGAAGGAGAATTATCTCATCCTTCCGATGGAGAGGCATTGAAGCATTTTAATTTGTGTCATCCTGAATTTGCTGTGGAGCCCAGGAATGTTCGGTTGAATTTATGTTCTGATGGATCCACTCATTTCGGACAGCCGGGATCTCAGTACTCTTGTTGGCCGGTAATTTTGACTCCTTACAATCTACCACCGTGGATGTGTATGAAGACTCCTTACATGTTCTTGACACTTATCATACCCGGTCCGAAAAGTCCAAAGAAGAACATCGATATCAACTTGCAGTTGTTGGTGGATGAGTTAAAACAATTATGGCAATTCGACTTTTGGACATATGATATATCGGGGTGGAGTACTCATGGTACTGTCTTGTCCGATATGTATGGAAAAGCATAAGACATTTCGTCTCCAGAATGGAGAAAAATCATTTTTTGTATTGTCACCGTCAGTTTCTTCCTGTATCGCATCCGTGGAGAAGAAACAAAAATGCCTTTAGAGCTGGTAAACAGGAACTATCTCCTCCCCCGTTGAGATTGACATGAGACGAAGTTTGGAAAGGGATAGATGGATTGCGACTGTGATGGAAGATCTGATATCGGACGATCACTTTGAAGGGGTTTGGACGTAGGCATAATTGAACGAAGCAGAGTATCTTTTAGGACTTACCTTATTGGAAGGACAATCTCATATGTCACAATCTTGATGTCATGCATATCGAAAAGAATGTATTCGACAATATCTTCAATACAGTGATGGATATCAAGAGAAGAACGAAAGACAATGTCAAAGAAAGAAAGGACTTGGAAATTGCAGAAAGACTTAATTGATTTATTTCTTAAATAGGGGGTCCATATATATAGGAGGAAGCTAGCCTCCTCCTTACTTTTTATCCAATGTGGGACTAAATAAGTTTCCATAACTCAACACTCCCTCTTAAGATGGGCGATAGGTATCAATCATCCCCATCTTGCTACGAAAGATGTCAAACTCTCAAGAAACCTTTAGTTAAACAATCAGCTAACTGCTCCGCTAATTTTACATAGCTCAAAGTCAAAACTTTTCTATTCAGTTGCTCCTTGATGAAGAACCGATCAATCTCCACATGTTTGGTACGATCATGATCTATTGAATTATTTGTGTCACGTCCCAGTCCCAAAATACGTAGGACTAGGAATACGTAACACGCCAGCCGTATGTATACGAACTCCAATATATGGAAACCATATACATACGTACGTTGTATATGAATATCCAATCCACAGTGATAATATACTGTCACAACAAGTCACACGTAAATCTATATCTCATCCACAGCACAAATAATAGATAAATGAAAATCACTAACTGAATAACAAAGAATCAGTCTGAAATAGAAATCTCAAGTGTGATAGTCGGATGGAAACAAATCCACTGCAAATCGACTATAATAAACTACTAAAGAGAGAAGAGAATAAACTCTAATATAAGAATAAATGTTTCGAAAAGAAATAGCAACTAGAATCTCTAAACAGCTGCAATGAATCACATATAATCCGAAGGTAAGATCTCCTCAATCTGATAGGTAGCATCAGGTCCAGGTCCATACTCCTGCGGGTACTCCTGCTCATCTATATCTGGAAAGGGACCAGGTCCTTAGAAGGATGTAACAAGATACAAAAAACACATGCCAATAAAGTACTGAAATATAAACATCCAATAGGGTCGCCTAACCGTCTAAGTGAATGCAGTTAAGAACACATTTCCCCATAAGTGAGCTATCTGGCTGAAAACTGGGATTTGGCATAGTTCTCTTTTGGAGATCCAGGGGCCTCAAAGGCACGTCGTCTTTTGAACGGCGGAGGCCCGCCAATGTACATAATATAATATATAGTGGTCATCACCACCCGTATCTCCAGCGGAGAATCCGGGCGCACAGGAAAAAGTGCAAATGAGCTCAAATGCGGTACTTGTTGTTCTCTCCACCCAATGCTTATGTCCATGACACGATAAACCTCTAATAACTGCCAGGTCTACTAGCATGCAAACTTTCTATTGGCAGTTATCCCTATCCGTCGCACGACCTATACGTACCAGTGACCAGCCGAGTACGCAAGTCCGTGTCCTACATGTGACTCACACTTGTGTAAGAATAGTGTCATGGCCAATGAAACATAAATGTCTTATGAAGATGGGGTAGTCTCATAAAGTAGGTCCAATGCATATACATAAATAAAAACATAATACGACGACACCGTCGTTGCATCCAAGTTTCCTTGGACGCGTAATTTATATAGCAGTTAAAATAAATGAACTAAAATAAACAGAAATAAATATGCATGCCTCATATGGAATATAAATACAGTACAATGGCAAGGTATACTTGCCTGGCAAGAAATCTGTAAAGTGTAAGCGTCCAATGTCAAGGACACGGGATCTGGAACTAATGGCCTCCGAACAAACGTCTCCGAATGCTAAAATAAATATCACCAACATTTTCGGAATGAGCAAAATAGCTAAAAAACACTTCCCTTTCGTCCAATTTGGACACAGGGGCAAAACGATAATTTTGGGTAAAAGTGGGGTCCACGTGTGGCCCACTTTGCACCGAAAAGCGTACCAAGGGTAACAGTCTCTAAATAGGACAAACTATAGGTCAAACAACTCTAAATGTCAATACGAACCCAATGGTATGTCCAAATATGGATTCCGATGGGCCGAACATAATTTTGTCCAAAAAATCAACTATGGGATCCGCCAATTGGCGATTTGGTCAACCGTCTCAGAATTGCGTAAAAATTGGATCACAGGACCAGCGCGTTACCACGAGTCCATTGGCATAAGTTTCATCGCAATCTGACATGCGTGCAGAAAATGCGCACGACTTCCATAAAAGTTGCGATACGGGATGTGTCCGCGGATACGGGCTGATTCTTTGTGCACGGCGGGGCGGTCTTGTTTGGCGGGACGTGCTCCGTTTCACAACTTTTGGAAATCTAAAAAAATGGGTTTGCGGGGTTTTGTGACGAATTTAATTCTGTCCACAACAGTTTATAATCTAGGGTTATTTAACAAAAAATAAACTAGGTCAAGTGGTCTACGCATACCAAAAAGAATCACCGAATTCGGATCTCTGTGGTGGGAGATACGAACTCGGCAACATGGGTGGTCACCGTAGTTTTCTGTGATCCCAGAATTCGTTCTGCTTGTGCCAACTTGGGCGCTGTTTTTGCCTAGGGTTTCGTGTTGTTCGAGGTCTGCTTTCATACAGATATGGAAGAGGGTTAAGGGGTGAGCATACCGGTGAAGACGGAACGCCGTTTGGTTGAGCGAGTCGACGGGAAGCAACTCCGGAACAAAGGTACCTCGTGTGGGAATCTGCAGCGCGCGGAGTCGCGGTCGTCGGGATTGGTTTGGACGGCCTAGCGGCGTTCTCTGGCTGCGGTGGCGGCTCTCTCTAGGTCTAGATGAGAAGAGGAGGGTCTGGAGATTTTAGGTTTAGGGTTTAGAGAAATTATATATATATATATATATATATATATATATATATATATATATATATATATATATATATATATATGAATTTATGAAAGGGAGAGAGAGAAGAGTTTGGTTTCGGTTTTAGAAGCCGCGGGTGTATTGGCTCTGCTGTTGGTTGGTTGGAGTTATCACAAGGTTGCGGGTGTATTATGGTTGGCTGTTGTTTGGTTGGAGTTATAATGGTTGCTACGTTTTTCTTTAAGTTGCTATAGTAATAGTATTATTATTAGTATTAGTTTATTGTTAATAGTTTATTAGTTTATTTATTTTCTTTTCTTTTCCTTTTCCTTTTTCTTTTTAAATATATATACATATATATATTTGTATATATATATATATATATATATATATACTCATAAGAAAATTTATAGATTATTAATGCACACCGTTAACCTAGCAACTGCTCAAGGGGTCTCCTACATGAAATAAATTCTGAAAAATTCCTGATGGTCCCATAAATCCTCTAAGTGCCCGAACACCTAAAATAAAAATTATTAAAAATCTATTTCTCCTATTTAGCCACTAATTACTATAATTAAATTAATAATTAATAAATAAAAAGAGTATATACGATTTTTAGGAAGGGGTTTTACATTCTACCCAACTTATAAAAATTTCGTCATCGAAATTAAAATTAAGCCACGATAGAATGCAAGGATGGTATAAGATATAAATTAACAATGTAAATTCATACCTTGGTCTGCGAATAGGTTCGGAAAACGCTTGCGCATGTCGTCCTCGCGCTCCCAAGTTGATTCTCCTGGCGCGCCATGCCTCCATGCTACGCGAACCAAGGGAATAGACTGGTTCCTCAACACTTTCTCTCGACGATCAAGGATTCCCATGGGTTGCTCTTGGTAAGACAAGCTCGGCCCAATGGTGATCTCTGAATGGTCGAGAACATGACTGTTGTCTGCCACATATCGCCTGAGCTGCGACACATGGAATACGTCATGTACTCCCTCAAGTGAAGGTGGTAGCGCAAGTCGATATGGCACTTCTCCAACTC
Organism: Iris macrosiphon; assembly: GCA_036927795.1. Taxonomy (NCBI): domain Eukaryota; kingdom Viridiplantae; phylum Streptophyta; class Magnoliopsida; order Asparagales; family Iridaceae; genus Iris; species Iris macrosiphon. The sequence continues at coordinate 55,240,452 of JAYESA010000015.1, forward strand.
TCTCGAACACGTCAAATGGTCCAATATACCTTGGACTCAACTTGTCGCGCCCTCCGAATTGGATGGTGCCTCTGGTCAGTGATATCCTCAAGAAGACGTGATCGCCCTCTTTGAACTCCAAGGGACGACGATGAAGGTCTGCCCACTGCTTCTGCCTGTCTTGTGCTGCTCGCAAGTGTCCCTGAATCTTCTTGACTGTCTCTACGGTGTTGACCACCAACTCGGGTCCCAGAATTTGACGTTCTCCCACGTCACTCCAACACACAGGAGACCTATATTTTCTTCCATACAATGCTTCAAACGGAGCCATCTGAATACTCGCTTGATAGTTATTGTTGTAAGAAAACTCCACAAGATGTAGGTGGTCCTCCCATGATCCTTCGAAGTCTAACATGTAAGCCCTCAACATATCCTCCAAGGTCTGAATAGTACGCTCTGACTGTCCATCTGTCTGCGAGTGGTAAGATGTACTGAATTTCAGACGAGTACCAAGACTCTCTTGCATGCTCCTCCAAAAGTGCGATGTAAAGCACGAATCTCTGTCCGATACAATGCTGACTGGTATGCCGTGCAATCTCACGATCTGCCTCATATATAAGTCAGCTAAAGCTTCTGTAGACTGACCCACTCTAAAAGGTATAAAATGGGCTGACTTGGTGAGTCGGTCCACTATTACCCACACTGCATCTCTTTCACTTGGACTCTTGGGAAAACCCGTGACGAAGTCCATAGTGATGTGCTCCCACTTCCACTCTGGAATCGGAAGTGGTCGCAATAAGCCTGCTGTCCTCTGGTGTTCCGCTTTTACTTGTTGACATACCAGACATTTAGCTACAAAGTGAGTTATCTCTCTCTTTATTCTATGCCACCAAAAGTGCTGTCGTAAGTCGCAATACATCTTGGTGCCTCCGGGATGAATAGAATAAATCGAACTATAAGCCTCTGCCATCAGCTCCTGTCGAATCTCTCTATTTGGAACATAAAGACGATCACCACATCGTAATGTCCCATCCTCATGAATGTGCAATCCTGTCTGCTCTCCGGCCTCTGTCCTTTTCTTCAGTCTCCAAAATCTGGTGTCTGTAGGCAAAGCTGCCTTAATCCTCTCTACCAATGATGATTGTACTTGCAAGTTGGCTAGTGTCCCATCTGCTCCGGGTAATATCACTTCAATGCCAAGTTCTTACAAGTCCTCCAATAGTTCCCTCTGTGCTGTCAAGAAGTAAGCTGCTGGCTTCCGGCTTAACGCGTCTGCTACCACGTTAGCCTTGCCTGGATGATAATGTAGCTCTATCTCGAAATCTTTTATCAACTCGAGCCATCGACGTTGTCTCATTTTTAACTCCTTCTGCGTGAAGACGTACTTGAGGCTTTTGTGGTCTGTATAGATTTTCACTCGTTCCCCATATAAGTAGTGTCTCCATAGCTTCAGAGCAAATACAACGGCTGCAAGTTCCAAGTCATGAGTCGGATAATTCTTTTCATGTACTCGTAACTGCCTAGATGCGTATGCAATCACCTTGTCATGCTGCATCAATACACATCCCAAGCCTTTCCCTGATGCGTCACTGTAGATCACATAACCTCCTGATCCTGACGGAATCGTCAACACTGGTGCTGCAGTCAGTCGCTTCTTCAACTCTTCAAAGGCGGCTTGACACTCGTCGGTCCATATAAATTCTTGATCCTTACAAGTCAAGCGAGTCATAGGTGCCGCTACCCTTGAGAAGTTTTCCACGAACCGTCGGTAATATCCCGCAAGTCCAAGGAAACTCCTCACATTTGCTGCTGATTTAGGAACAGTCCATGTCTCAACTGCTGAGATCTTCTCTGGATCAACAGAAAAACCATCTCCTGTAACAACATATCCAAGAAATAAAACTCTGTCCAAGAAGAACTCACATTTGCTGAGCTTTGCATATAACTGCTCTCTCCTCAAAGTCTCTAGAACAATCCACAGATGCTCCTCGTGCTCCTCGTGGCTCTTCGAATAGACAAGTATATCATCTATGAAGACGACCACGAACTGGTCCAAGTACTAGTGGAAGACTCGATTCATCAAGTCCATGAAGATTGCTGGAGCATTGGTCAATCCAAATGGCATGACCAAAAACTCATAGTGCCCATATCTTATTCTGAATGCGGTCTTTGGAATATCCTGCCTCCGTACCTTCACCTGGTGATATCTCGATCTCAAATCTATCTTCGAGAATACCTTAGCTCCACTGAGTTGATTAAATAAGTCATCAATGCGTGGCAATAGATATTTGTTCTTCACTGTCACTGCATTCAAGGCTCTGTATTCAATGCACATACGCACTGACCCATCCTTCTTGGGTACAAACAACACTGGTGCTCCCAGGGTGATGCACTTGGTCGGATAAAACATTTCTCTTATAGTTCTTTTAACTGTGCCTTCAGCTCGTCTATCTCCTTCTTCGCCAGTCTGTAAACATGCGATGCTATAGGTGCTGCTCCGGGTGCTAGTTCAATTAAAAACTCTACGTCTCTGTCTGGGGGTAGTCCTGGGAATTCCTCTGGTAAGACGTCTAGAAATTCTGAAATAATAGGATGATAGACAACATCGTCCATTGCGAGTTGCATACCATCAAGGATTTCTGTAGATCCTCGGGAAAACTCAAGTTCAGGCTGGCCTGGTATATTAAAAAGAATGCTTCCTCCAAAAAAATCGAAGAAAGCGTGGTACTTGCTTAGCCAGTCCATTCCAAGCACAATATCAAAAGATGGCATAGGAAGGACTAAGAGTTGGGCGTTCATCTCTCTGCCACGTATCACTATAGGACCCGATCTACAAACCCGGCTAACTGGTACAACTCCTCCTCCGGTAAGAATTCTAACACAACTAGATAAAGGTGTAGAAGCAATATTGTGTTTGGCAATAAAACTAGATGATATAAATGAGTGGGTGGCTCCTGTATCAAACAATGTCACAGCAGGGAAAGTAAAAGAAAGAGTAATACCTGCTATGACATCCACCTCATGATCCATGCCATCTACCTCCAAAGCAAAAGCTCGTCCGTTCATCTGCGGCTGTCCATGTCTGGTCCTCATATACTGCTCCTCCTGGGTAGGTAGCGGTGGTCCTCTCTGAAATTCTCCTGCTGCCGGGGGTCGAGGTGCTCCCGGTCCAGTCATCTGCTGGGCCGGCTTCGGTGCTGGAAGCGCTAGTCTTTGAACTGGTGGTGGGAGTGTTTGCTGCATATGGCAGTCTTTTGCCAGGTGCTGTCCAGAGCCATATCTCCTACACTGACCCAAGCGAGTCCGACAATCTCTCGAAACATGTCCGATCCTCCCACAATAATTACATTAGGGTTTTTTCGAAATCTGGTACGGTCCGGCTCTGTGTTGCTGATGCTGTTGTGCCAAGGGACGTCTGATAGGTCCTCCCTGTTGTGTCCTGACTGGTCCCTGTTGTATCCTTGCCAATCCTTGTTGTGTCCTCAGCTGACCTCCTTTTCCTCTGCTAATGGTTTCTTGCAATCTAGCCTCTATCAGTAGTTCAGCATAAGAGACTCGGGACTGCGAGCTTGTATAATGTTGTAGCTCCTGGGTCAATCCTCGATGAAATCTCTTAGCCATAGCCAAGTCATCTGGTATAAAAGCAGCACCATATTTGATGAGTCGACTAAACTCGACATCATACTCGTCCACTGTTCAGTTCCCCTGCTCCAAGTGAAGAAACTGATCATACAAGGTGTCCCTGACAGTGTCCGGGAAGTACTTTCCCTCGAAGCACTCCAAGAACTGCTCCCAAGTCTGGTAAGTACCTAACTGGCGCTCCATGGATTCCCACCAGTGATGAGCATTACCCTCTAGAAGCGTCCGTACACCCGTCATCCATAGGTCCGTAGGTAACTATAATGCCTCCAGTAGCTTCTGCGTGTGAGTGATCCAGTTGGTAGTCTCCTCCGGGCTCTCAGTGCCCTTGTACTGCCTTGGACCCATCTGAATAAAATCCTTTACTGATCCAACCCTAGATCGAGGTACTGGAGCTAGTGCTTGGGCTGGTACAGTAACTTATGCAGCCATCCTCTCCAGTGCTGCCAAATTTTTTTGCCTTTGCTCGGCTGCCTGCTGCCGCTGTTCCTATATCATCATCTGAAAGAATTGGAACATTTGCGCTTGGCCATCTTGCGGTACTGGGAAAGATGGAAGGTTCCCAATAGGTGAAGCGGAAAGATCAGATGGAACTGGAGTGTGAGTCGGTCCATCTGGCCCCGGAAGCCTAGGAATCGTTGGGGTCACTCCTTGAGTCTGACCATTGACTCCAGAAGTTGTGTTGCCATCGGCGGCAGTACATCCATTTTGTAAATCCATCTCTCTGCAGGTGATATACGAAACGATTAGAAAAAAGTACAGGAATCAAACAGGATGCAAGTATTAAATAGGAAGGATGAGTTTCAGTCAAGCGTGGATGAGATCCTTATACTCTATTCCTATACGCAGGCTTGTTCGGTACAGTTACGTAACCGAGACAATAAATTCTCGACCTGCATGGGCCACCACTAAAAATATGTCACGCCCCAGTCCCAAAATACGTAGGACTAGGAATACGTAACACGCCAGCCGTATGTATACGAACTCCAATATATGGAAACCATATACACACGTACGCTGTACATGAATATCCAATCCACAGTGGTAATATACGGTCACAACAAATCACACGCAAATCTATATCTCATCCACAGCACAAATAATAGATAAATGGAAATCACTAACTGAATATCAAAGAATCAGTCTCAAATAGAAATCTCAAGTATGATAGTCGGATGGAAACAAATCCACTGCAAATTGACTATAATAAACTACTAAAGAGAGAAGAGAATAAACTCTAATATAAGAATAAATGTCTCGAAAAGAAATAGCAACTAGAATTTCTAAACAGCTGCAATGAATCACATATAATCCGAAGGTAAGATCTCCTCAGACTGATAGGTAGCGTCAGGTCCAGGTCCATACTCCCGCGGGTACTCCTGCTCATCTATATCTAGAAAGGGACCAGGTCCTCAGAGGGACGTAACAAGATACAAAAAATATATGCCAATAAAGTACTGAAATATAAACATCCAATGGGGTCACCTAACCGTCTAAGTGAATGCAGTTAAGAACACCTTTCCCCACAAGTGAGCTATCTGGCTGAAAACTGAGATTTGGCATAGTTCTCTTTTGGAGATCCAGGGGCCTCAAAGGCACGTCGTCTTTTGAATGGCGGAGGCCCGCCAATGTACATAATATAATATATAGTGGTCATCACCACCCGTATCTCCAGCGGAGAATCCCGGCGCACAGGAAAAAGTGCAAAGGAGCTCAAATACGGTACTTGTTGTTCTCCCCACCCAATGCTCTAAGCATGTCATGTCCATGACACGATAAACCTCTAATAACTGCCAGGTCTACTAGCATGCAAAGTTTCTCTTGGCAGTTATCCCTATCCGTCGTACGACCTATACGTACCAGTGGCCAGCCGAGTACGCAAGTCTGTGTCCTACATGTGACTCACACTCGTGTAAGAATAGTGTTATGGCCAATGAAACATAAATGTCTCATGAAGATGGGGTAGTCTCATAAAGTAGGTCCAATGCATATACATAAATAAAAACATAGTACGACGACACCGTCGTTGCACCCAAGTTTCCTTGGACGCGCAATTTATATCTCAGTTAAAATAAATAAACTAAAATAAACAGAAATAAATATACATGCCTCATATGGAATGTAAATACAGTACAATGGCAAGGTATACTTGCCTGGCAAAAAATCTGTAAAGTGTAAGCGTCCAATGTCAAGGACACGAGATCTGGAACTAATGGCCTCCGAACAAACGTCTCCGGATGCTAAAATAAATATCACCAACGTTTCCGGAATGAGCAAAATAGCTAAAAAGTACTTCTCTTTTAAGATATCATGGAAATCAAATATAAGTTGTTTTTATAAATGTAAGAATATGTAAGTTGTTTTTATAAAATTTTATCAATTTAATTAGATTATTTTTATAATTTAATTAGATTATAGGTTTCTAAGTCATAGAAATGGTCTGATACTGATTTTGATCCCGATACTTTTAACCTTGGTTAATATCCTATTTTAAGATATCATGGAAATCAAATATAGCAAATATAACTCAAATTATATACATATATTATGATATCTTGTATCTAGTATGATACTCTAACCAAAATCAAATATAACACATATAACTCTAAAATCCTTAACTCTAAACCTATTTATATAAATAAATATAGGAGACGTATGAGACGTTAGAGGTGGGCGCTGAGAGCAGTACGCCGACTGAGAGAAACGATCGGTGGGTACAAGATGTCGGGAGAGGGAAAGGCGGCAACATGTACGGTACCAGATTGTTGGCATCTATGCCATTGGTTCTTTCTAGAGCTCCTTCGACGGTTACTCCAGCTCCATCAGTGCCCGTCTCTGGCGTTCCTTCTGGTGCGATATCTCTGGAGCAGCTCACGATGACTGTGCATGAGCTACATGGACTGGTCCGACAGTTGATAGACACTCGTGATACTGCAACACCTTCTCCTCCGAAGGCTACTACGACGGCTCCTCTGACAGCTACTCCAACGGCTCCAACTCTTCTGATGGCATCGATGGGTCATCCAACTCCTTCGACGGCTCCTGCCACTGCTCCGTCTGCCGTTGCTCCTGATGATCTACATGATATCATCGCTTTGGTTGTGACGCAGTACATGGCTAGCCGACAACCGTCTCCGCCTCCGCCTCCACCATCGACTTGATGGATTTTTTGTGTTTGTGGTATTTTTTTTAGTTAGTTGTATTTTTTAACTTGATTATATTTATTTGACTTTGTGGGATTGTATAACAGTTATTTGTACATGTTTGGATTGCTCTACATTATTATTTTGACGTGTATATAATATTTGTACATGTTTGTGCGGGTTTTATTAGTTTTTGTGGAATTTGCTTGTGTAAAATTTATTTGTGTGGAAATTGGTGAATGTATAACATGTATATACTAAGCAGAAATTAATTTCTGGAAAGAATATTACCTTTAGCGATGGACAGGCGACGTAATAGCGACGGAATATATGGAAAATCTCAGGTCAGCGACGGATTTCGGACGAAAAATCTGAAAAATCTCAGACCAGCGACTGCCTCGTCGCTAAAACGTCTGAAACACACAAAAATGTGCCAAATAAGTATCAGAATTCGTCGCTAAAATTCGTTGTTAATCCGTCACTGAAAGCGACGGATTAGCGACGAACTCTGTGAGTCCTGAATGGGCAAAATCTTATAAAAATTTTGGCAAATTTTGGCTCACAAAATTCGTGCTAATCCGTCGGTAACTAGTCAGAAAGTTTAGCTACGTAACTTATACTTCGCTGATCCGTCGTTGGTTTTATGTCGCTCAATCCGTAGCTAATCCGTCGATATACCGACGGAATTTTCTTAGCGACGTTAGTTATTCTGACGGAACCTTTCCGTCGCTAAATGCAAATAGCGATAGAAAAATGCATTTTAGCGACGGATAATTTCGTCGCTCAAACAATGTATTTTTGTAGTGGTTATGTTCCTAGAGCAATCGAAGAGGCATTTATGCTAGCAGTACCGTGCATAAACCGCTCACAAATTAATGTCACGCTACAAATCTGGACAAAAGAGTCATCTCGCATCCGATGGATACATGCGCCACTTTGTGCCCTTCGTCCGAGTCCGAGTCCAAGTCCAAATCTCGGGGCTTAGTTCCTAAGGGACTTCGTCTGAGTCCGAGTCCGATTCGAACCTTGCACCTCTAGAAAAATATCCCACAATCTCAACTACATGGACTACCACACCGCATGTGCACAAGTCAATACAATGAATAACATTATATTAAAATATATACTTGGAGTTTTAGAAAATGTGAGACTATAATTCTAGAGTCCAAGACAAAAATCTACAACAGAGACTATCCCTAGAGTATGTTTTGTTTTTTTTTTAAAAACACTTCCAATTGGAAAATGCATAATAAAAATAGGGAAGTAATTATGACCCTTAACAGAATCAAATGTAAGAAGATAATTCAAACTACTGATCCAGAAATTTGAAGCCAGTGTTTTATTTTTTTTGTTGTTTCTCCAATTGTGTGGATCCTTCACCTCCCAAACAACGCCTGCCATCAGAAACTAACTTCTTTCCTCGGTAGCCCCATATACTGTCTGAACAGTGTATTAGGTTCCTTTTGTAGCCTAAGGGTATATATGATTTGTATACGAAATCATAGAAAAAATTGTTACAGTATATAATTAATTAGTTACTATATGTACCAAATACTAGGTGTATTGAATCACTCTCGTAAAGAGAAGAAGTATCAAATCATTGATATTTAGATATTTAGGATCTATTTGGATGTATTTTCTGAAATTTAATTTTGAAAACATTTTTTTGAAAGTAATTTATACAGTAATTTTTTGAGTATAGAAATTCTTAGTTTGCGTTTGGTTACTTTCATCTAAAATATAGTTTTAAGAAACAAAAATTAAAAATTCTGTTCATCGGCTATGGCGCGGGAGACGCAAATTTATCGGCTATGGCGTCCACCCGCTCGCGAGACTCAGACATCCACTGCGTTCCTCACCATCTCCTTCTGGCACCGCTCGGTTCCAAACCACGTCGAGAAGCACCACCAATTTCGAGTACGCATAGTCGCTCTGGCACTCCTCGAGGAGCTCGGTGGTTGAGTAGTGGAGAGCTAGGTGGTTGAGGGTTGGAACCGACTGGAGCTCCATCACTACTAGAATAAGCAGAATTAGCGACGTTTTTTAGCGACTCCATGAAAAACGTCGCTAATTTAGCGACTCCATGTAAAAACGTCGCTAGACGTCGCTAATTGGCGACATTTAGCGACTTTTATTCAATTTTTAAAAGATTAGTCGCTATAAGTTCAATTTATGTTGCTAAACGTCGCTAATATGTTTTAATTAGCGACGTTTAGCGACGTTTCTAGTGACGTATATTTTTTTGGACATTTTAGCGACGTCATTAGCGACGTTTAAGACCTCGCTAAATTAGCGACGTCATTATTGGCGTCGCTAAAACGTCGCTAAATTTTTTACTTAGGGTCGATTCCCCCCATTTCCTTCGATCTCTCCCTCTCCCTCTCCCAAATTTCAAATCCGCTCTCGACCTCTCCCACTCTGGCTCCTCCTTCCTCCCTCCGGCGACCCCCCTCGGCCGCGTCCTCCCCCTCTGGCTCCCCTCCTCCCTCCCGGTGACCCCCCTCCAGCCGCGTCCTTCCCCCTCCTCCTCCTCCTCCTTTAGGTAAACCCTAACTCTCTCTCTCTCTCTCTCTCTCTCACACAGGACACACATGGCACTGACATTGATACGACACACACGTTACAGACACTGACACGGACACGATACACACACTGACATGACACACACACATGACCTAGGGTTAAGGTTAGGATTTTTGACCTGGGGTTAGGGTTAGGGTTAGGGTTTTTGACCTGGGATTAGGGTTAGGGTTTTTGTGATAAGGGCTTAGTGTGATCCACGACTGCAGTCGATCCTCCCTCACTGGATCCATATTCCTGATAACAGGAGGTTTTATTGTAGCATGGGATAAGAACAAGCTATGTCAGTAAGATCATATGAGGCATTCATTGCGGCTTGCAATTAATCATGGAGAAACATATCATGAGCAAATAATAATAAAATTACCAAAGATTGGAAAACCAATGGTTGAAGCCTTTGGTAGGGAAAGGGAGGTCCTGGGTTTGAAACCGAGGGGAACAGTAAAGTAACTGGCTTTTATTCTCAAAAAGAATAATAAAATTGTTCACAGCCATACTTTGCCTCTTTCTGGTAGCAAACTGATGTGTGAACAACCAATCTTGTGTCATAATAAGTAGAACGGCGGGAATTTTAATCAAGTTAGGCCACGACATTTATCTAGAAGATGGCTCATGGAAGTTGCTAAATAAAAGGAAGTGCATCTTACATAGAACCAAATACAGGCTCTTAATGTGTAATTACTAATAAAAGGAACTGAATCTTACAAAGTTTAACGCCAGGTTACAGACAAATTAAATAACTTGCCTAATGGTTTACTAATCATAGGATCTGGTGCAGAAGGCACATGCATGACCATATAAGTAATCTCCCTTGCAATGATTTATTATAGCCGTGAATAGAAAGGTAACAAGTTGCAGAGCTTCCATATATCATCAGGCAAGTATGCAGACTATCTTCCAAGGAACATATAAGCAAATAATCACCGAGATTTTATGTCCCGAGGTTTATCCAACATAGGAAGGATTTAAAAATCTATTTGGGAAAAGCATATAACAAATAGCAAAGTGGTAGGGGAAAAATAATTGACCAAAAAGATCATTATTATCATCTAAGTGATCTCTTATCATAATGGGGTCAAGTATGGAGCATAAAAAAAGCTCCATAAAAGAATTGACAGATTTTAGACCGAATGTCAACTTCACGTCAACCATCTATGTTTTTCTAATTTCCTAGTCATTGTAGCAATGAGCATGAGAGGGTCATGCCATAAACCAAAACAACCAGTTGATCAGCAAGTAAACTAACCTTTTGGTTATACACTTTTTAAGAATCACCTTCCAAGTTTTCCTAGACTATAGAGTATAGACAACAAGGAAAGATGATAAAATTAGACCAAGCAGACAACTGTTGACCAGAATTATTAGATATGGAATTCTATGAATAAAAAATATTTTGCTCCTACCGTGTAAATTATGTGTAGACTTTGAGGCAAGCCTCCCTTTCATCAATAGTTATCTGGTGCATATACTAAGAACTAGTTATCTATTCCTACAGTTGATGTTAGGTTACAATTGATTAGTACAACTTTAGTTAAGTCGTGCCCACTCGTTTAGGATGTTTTTAAGAGAGAAGAGGCATAAAGAACATAAAAAAGGATGACAAGGAAAGTATTTTGAAGAGAGAGAGAAATAGCATAAAGAACATAAAAAGTCTCCTCCAGGGCTGGGGCTCTAGAAATAATAAAATACTAAGGTTGAGATGAGAACACAAATAGAATAATCACATATATACCAACAGAATTTGAGATCAGTTTTGCATAACACTGGAATCAGAAGTAGTTTACGCAGCCTACCTGTATTTATGGCAGCATTCCTGTATTGTAAGCAAAAACAAAGCTTGCAATCGCACCAATGGTACTAAAGATCTTCCTTGCATGAGATCCTGGAATGTTGTAGTCGCGGTTAGGAGCATTTAGTCCTGTATGGATACAAAATCACAAATAGTAAATCATGTGTCAGTACTCCTGCACTAAATATTGGTTGTTGCAGATATTTATAAAATGTATACTCATATAAACCGAGATATCAAAGAAGAAAAGTTTCACAAAACTGTATACACTATACGTGTGTGCAATGGAAGACTGAAACAAATCAGTTTACCCAGTTGACAAGCAACGTTTCTTTGCAGAGAGCACGTCCAGGGCAACCCATGGTTGAGGCCTTCGGTTGGGGCTGGGCTGGGGCGTCCAGGGTTCGAACCAAGGGACGGTTAAACTGTCCCTTATTCTAAAGAATCAATCAGGAAGCAGATTTACATGAAGATCCCTCAACATTGCATTAGTTTCTAGGGAAGTGAACAGATTTCTCATATAAGTAATCTTCATTTTCCATATATTACAGAGATGACAGTTGCTATGGTATTTACTTGACACAACTTCAAGAATGAGAGAAAATTGCGAATAAGAAGCTCATAATCATTCAGCCAAGAACCAAAGGTTCGGCAACCCATGGCTGAGGCCTTTGGTTGGTGTAGGTGTTTGCCATTAAATGCGAACATGTTACTACTAGGATACCTACTGGCACCACTAGTATGTTTAGTGCCAAGGTATATAATATTTTTTAATATTATATTTATGCTCTAATTGAAGTTACTGAAATGAATTCTGATACTGACCAAGAAAACCATGAAACTAGAGTTTGCATTGGTGAAACCAAATAAAACTTGATAATGGAGGCTATAAAAGTTGTTTGACGAAACAAAGCTTCGTGAAACCCATACTAGTTGGTAACAACAAAGGGTACTCCTTTTCAAGTTTTATTGGCTTCAAATCATGTTTAGAATAGAGTAATTATTGACACCTTGAGATAGAGTACCAATTTAATGTTCCTTTATTTTTTTAATAAAAAATAGTGAGGTTTCAATGGCTTGTACTGTTTTGGTGTATGGGGAATGATCCTCTACCACCTATTTTTTATGTATGTTTCTTTATATTATGTCTTAAATATTCTATTTAATATGTATGTTTCTGTGGTGTGTCTGGGCTAAACTTTCTTAGGATTGTGAAGAAGGTTAACTATGTTATAATAACCATGCAAAACATTATTTTCCCCCATAGTTGTGTTTAATTAGAGGATTCATGAATCTCAATGGGAGAGGGTTCACAAGTCTCATTGGGAAGCAGCCATTTGTATCGTTTAAGGATCTCAGAGTAAGTATTAGGCTTTCTTTCCATGCTCATAGTAATACATAACCTGCTAGTGAGATTCACAAATTCAAGTAAGCAAAATTACTATATGATCTCAAACTGGTTATACTATTTTATTTTCTTTCATAAATTTCTTTGTAATCAGAGATTAAAAATTGGAACATTATGGATTGATACACGGTGAGGTTGAATATCATAACACTAGTCTATGTAGGTTGAATTTGGATAAACAAAATGTTGAATGACATCAATTTGGATTGATACACGATGAGGTTGAATATCATAACACTAAATTTTGGAAAGGGTACGAGCTCCTTGTAAGGTCTTTGCAACAACAAAAACAGAGTTTTATTTTAATTTTTTGGGATCCGCTTTGTGAGTCATCTAATTCTTCCATTCCGTATTATTAACGGTATGTCTTAAGTAATATCTGTTATCAATTATATTCTTTGTTTTCATCTATCTTACCAGATGGCACCCATGAGAGAGACACCTCCTACTGTTAAGGAGGAAGTGATGCCTCCTACTGTTAAGGAGGAAGAGATACCACCTGCTGTATCTCAGACGGGGAGTTCCAGTCACCCAGCACCTATAGCGGTTGTATCTCAGACGGGGAGTTCCAGTCACCCAGCACCTATAGCGGAGATTGATCACATAGACGTGGTTTATGCGCAGTATCTGAGGGACTGGTATGTGCCCCAGCGTATTGGATATCCTCGAGATTGATACTGTGATGTTTCATATACTTTTATTGTGGTTATTGTGTGATTGTGATACTTATATATTATGCCCATTGTGTGACTGTGATATTTATATATTATGCATTTTTTGTGACTGTGATACTTTTATTTTGTGTGTATTGTGTGACTCTGATATTTTATATACTTTTTGTGTTATTTCGTACGCAAAAAATTTAATGGAGGGTTGCTCCAGGTCTGTCTATAATATTTGTGTGTATTGTATGACTGTGATACTTTTTATTCATATTAAATGATGTTAATTTACCGGTGTTGAGTGTTCCACCGAAGGGGCCGGCGAACCTAGAGAATTCAACGGAGGGTTGCTCCGGGTCTATTTTTAATTAGAAATTCATAAATTGCATGAATAATAGTTTGGAAACAATTCAGTATTCATTTTTTTATTTTTTCTGTAAAATTAGCGACGTATTTAGCGACGTTTAGCGACGTTTATACACGTTGCTAAATACGTCGCTAATTAGCGACATTAATAGACGTCGCTAATGTCGTTGCTAAACATGTCGCTAAATACGTCGCTGTACGTCGCAAATTGCTGACATGGCGGTACTGTCAGGTCATTAAAGACGTCGCTGTCACGTCGCTATATAAGTCGCTAATTAGCGACGTTTATCGACGTTTGTTTACGTCGCTAATTAGTGACGTTGAGTCGCTAAATATCGCTAATTTAGCGACACATTTAAGTCGCTAAAAAACGTCGGTATAGTGACGTTTAGCGACGTTTGTCCTTTCAGCGACGTGCTGATTTTCGACTTCTGTAAAACGTCGCTAATTACGTCGCTAAACGTGATTAGCGACGTTTTTTTTGTCATTTAGCGACATTTTTTGACGTCGCTAATTTGAATTTTTATTGTAGTGCATGTAGAGGCGGCCATCGGGGAGGCTCTTCGCCTCCGCCGGGGAAGGGAAAGCTGAAGAGGCCGCCAGTGAACTCCCGCGGGTGGAGGAGGGCAAGGGAGGAGAAGGACGGAGGCGGAGGAAGGCGAAAGAAGATGGGCCATCCCTTGGACTTTTGGAGAAGAGTTTTTTCTCTTCTTGCAGTGCCATCAGTTTTAGAGAGGGGGGATAGTGGAGCGAATTTTGGTTGAGGAGCGAGAAATATTTTTTTTAAACATTGGTTTAAAAATAGCTTTTTTTTCCTCTCTAAATGTTTGTTTAAACATGACTTTGTTTTAAAAAAAATGATAAATTAAAATAGCAGTGTCCACCACCAAACACAGTTTTTCTTCAATTTTTAAGTTTAAACTTAAAATATTGAGTCAAAGAGGATATTCAAACAGACTCTTAGTTACTTTATATATCCATAGGTGATGTTTACTGTATATATATTAAGTACATACCGAGATACAACGAAAATTGACGAGGAATCTTATTTTCTAATGAAATCAATAAATTAGATTTTAGTATTTGAATCGTGGTTATGATTTATGTTGAACCTCTAAATAGTTTAGTAATGAAGACAGTAATTACAAGAATTGAATGGACTTATGATCATATATCTATTTCTACTCATTTATAGACTTGAAACGGTTCAAAATAAACAGTATAAATTAAAATTAAAATTAAATTAAATAAATAAGTTATATATAACTAATTATTTAACTATTTAATATTGTTTAATTATGATCAAATATTTTTAAATTATTTGGTTAAGGTGGAAGATATTTTTCTTGATTGGATGGATTTGATTTCTCGGAATAGTGATTGGTATCTATAACAAAATTTTCACATTACCAGTACTAGTAATGTGTACGTGCAATGCACGTGAGTAAAATAAATTATTCAATTTTTTTAAAATATAAATTTATTATAAATCTATCATATCTAAGAATTGAATTCAAGAAACAAAGAAAAATACCTCATACTTTAACCACTTGAATTAGAGTTGTTTAGTTATAAATAAATTATATTAGTAGTTAAATACTTATTTACGTTTTTTTAAATAATTAATAGAATATTTAGATAGTTGTTTATATATATATATATATATATATATATATATATATATATATATATATATATATATATCGTTTAGACGGCTCACTTTTTAGTAATTTTTAAATCGCATTATAGTATTAGAGAGAATATAATTGACTAAAATTTCCTTAGAAATTATGGTAATTCCACTCGGACTTGAGCATCATTAGTAAGACACATCCCACATTCTAAATTCTAAATTCTAGATTCTAGATTTAAAATATAGGAGCTCATTTTCTAGAATAGTAAGTTCTATCCCTAGTTCCGATTTCTAGATTTTTGGTTCCATCCCACCCATAGGAACTATAGGTTGGACCTCCCAATTGTAGATTGTAGGAACCTATTTTGTATAATAGTAAGTCCCAATTTGAAATTCAACTTTCTAGATTCTAGATTTTATATTGTTTTGTTTTCACATCAATTTTTGACCACACAATTTTTGGGACCAGAGTTAACTTTATCATTTCCTACCATTCTCATATAAATCTAACAAATTCTACATTTATCTTCTTCATTTTTTTTTTTTAATTTTGAATTCCAAATTGCATTGGAGAGTCCAATTACTAATTATGCTCTAACTAGCACCAAAATTTCGTATGATATTTTCTTTTTTTGGTTCTGTTGGCAACAGACTTGTCTACCTACAGACAGCCATTGAAGTAGTAGCCAACAAACAAACAAACATTCAATGCTACGTATTAAACTCACTGCCCACGCATGCATGTCTTTCCGTTTCTTGACCAGTGTCCATTGTCCTCGGCCGGGTCGTTTGAATTCTCCCCCCTCCTCACCGTCGGTGTATATATATAAAAGGAAATTACACAGCGCCACACGCGCGCGCACACACATATATACTATACTCTCTCTCTCTCTCTCTCTCTCTCTCTCTCTCTGAGCTATCATGGCTGCCTCAACTTCTGGGTCAGACTACTCAGGAAAGACGCTGAAGGAGTTGATGGTGCTGTTGGAAGAACACCAAAGGAGGGTGGTGGAGATGGAAAGGACTTGGCATGAGGCCATGCGGACAGGGAAGGAACTGCTCGAGCAAGTGTAAAAAAGACTTTTAGAACGCTCGAGCCACAAAAAAAAATCTATTTTACCACGTTGTAAAAAAGACTTTTAGAACGCTATAAGGTCACTAGAAGAAAGAAAAAAAAAAAAAATCTATTTTACCACGTTGTAAAAAAGACTTTTAGAACGCTATAAGGTTTTATATCAGGGGTAAAAAGGGAGGGTATCTTCCACAACATATATTTGAATATAAGTTATTTCCACAACAGTTTACAAATTCTTAACGTTTGAATATAAAACGTTATTTGTATATATATTTTACAACGTTTCTACAATAAATATTGGTAAACGATCGCTTATTTAGAATGTTTGGATGTGTTGGAGATGAAAATGACTTCTTCTTTCTTTTTTTTCTTGTAGTGCAGGTGGAAGAAGGAAGAAGCTTGGTAGTCGACTGGCAGGAGGTGGAGAGGTGCCTCCGGTTGGTCCCCGACGTGGCTGAAGCCTACTGGCAGGCTTGCGAGCTTAGGGAGCGCGCCGACATCCTCCACCGCCAGGTTGCTGAGCTAGCCCTTCGCGTCAACCGCGAGAAACAGCTCAGCGCGCTCAAGGCCAAGTGGGTGTACCAAGATCCTCTTGAGTTTTAATATTTAATTAGCCTTTACTCAATTGGGACAGTCATGTATTTTCTGTTAAAAATATTTGTCGTTTTCTTATTGAAAAAATTTATAAATAAAAAATAAAATTAGACTGATGTTACCGGTCTCTGGAGAAATCGTGCACGAAGTACTGTCCTAAGAGTTGATTCGGGATCTGTGTGCAGACGTTCCCGAAGCTCCTAGTGGTAAAACCCCCGCACTACCGGTATCTCGTCGCCGCACACGACTTGGAGAGAATTACCAGGACTTAGCTCTGCCCAGAACTTGGAGATGAGTAAAACGACGACGAATAATGGAGTGAAAATTCTGTTGGCAGCAATTTTTTGGAGAGAAAGATTTCTGATAAATTTACAAGGAAAAATAACTCATATATAATACACCATACAATATGTAACGGTCTGAATTAATTTTATATTAATTCAGCTGTTACACAAGAGAAGGAGAGAATGAACCTGGACACAAAATATATTAACGGTTCAAAAATAATTTGTAACGAATTTTAGGGTCCCAGTCCTAACCCGAAGAGGAAATCAAATCGGCATTCAGCGCCCGCAAATGTGGTCGCGTATCCGCACCCGTTACACGCGCCGAACCGAACCGAGCCGGACGGCGACAACGGCGCATGTGTGTGTTCCAAGGGGTTTCCCACACAACAACTTTAAGAGAGCTAAGAAGAGAAACTAATATATGTACACAAGAAAGCTTTGACCCATTCGATGTGGGACTAAAGAAAGAAAAGAGCTTGAGCTTTTGCAAAGGCAAAGCCAACATTCTTTGCTAATCAATATATAAAATCAAATTTAACTTCATATATATATATATATATATATATATATATATATATATATATTCTCCATGTTTCTTTCAAAGGATCAAACTTCTGCACCGGAGCCAAAGTATATATTCGGCATTTATCTATTTCAAAGGATCATCGATCCATATGGAAACATATTTCTATTTTTACAAACCAAAGCAAATTATCTAAGAAAACTGCAAGATCCTTTTGTTGGAAAGGCGAGTACTACTGGGACAATTATTTGCCCATCTCTTCCCTATTTGATTGACCCTGCAATTAAGCCAGTACTTGTACACGGATGGAAGTGAGAGAAAACTTCCGGTAGTTCTTTCAAATTTGTAGGGTCCTGAAAGAGTATCAATTGAGGTGGTCAAATCTTTCTTTGAGCAACGACGATTTACCGTACCAACGTGCATATCGCCTAACTATGTTAGCTTTTGTTTCCATTCATGAGTTTATTTTTCTTTCTTTCTCAGAAGTTTCTACTCCATTTAGCGGATTATTCCGCTTAGTAAATACATATGCTCTTAGTTGTCAAATTCTTTAACAAGTTTGTCGTGCTCTCTAGAACCAATTCATTGGTTATATCTTCTGCGACCTGTATGAGATTTCAAGAAAAATTTATAAGAGAGGAAGTACCCATATACTGAATTAACTGCAAAAATTGGACTAGGACTGTTGACATCATGCTAGTAAACTCAAGAAGAAATGAGGAATTAGAAGAAGGTGACAAGACAAAAGGTGCTGGCATATATCATGGTGTGTAATGGGACCGGAGGCACGTGGTTCGGGCTGACCAGATTTGACTGTAAATCTCTGATTTTTCAAAAATATTAAACTTTGATTTTTCACAATTTTCTGGAATTTTCTGAAAATTTTTCTGTAATTAAAATCAGGATTTTAATTATTAAATGATTTTTATTTGATAATAAATAATATTAAAATATTATGGAAATAATATTTTATGGTATAGAATTAAAAACTGGACTTAGGGTAATTTTTCTGGAATTTATTGGACCCCGGACCTATTTTTAAACACCTAAAAACTATTATATTTAATTAATTAATTATTTATTTATTTATTCATTTAATTATTTATTTTTCTAACCCGAGCCCGGCCCAATTGGGCCCAGCCCAGAGCCAGCCCACCGGCCCAGTCCACCCATGATTGTAAACCCCCTGAATTTTCAAAATTATTAAATCTTGGATTTTTACCAATTTTCTGGAATTTTCTGGAAATTTTCTGAAATTAAAATAAGGGTTTTGAATTATTACATGATTTTTAATTGATATTAAACAACATTAAAATATTGTAAAAATAATATTTTTGGGTGTAAAATGGAAAACTGGACTTAGGGTAATTTTTCTGGAATTTATTGGGCCTCAGACCTTTTTTAAATACCTAGAAACTATTTAAACTAATTATTTATTTAATTAACTAATTATTATTATTATTATTATTTATTATTAATATTATTATTAAATCTCAGCCCGGCCCGGCCCATTGGGCCCAGACCAGGCCCAGACCCCGCCTTAGCTGGTCGGGTCGGACCCGCCTGTCCGAACCCGACCCGACCCGACCGCCTGAACCCAGTCCCCCCCCCAGCCCGCGTCCGGCGCCGCACCGCCCGCCGCGTCCTCCGGCGCCATGCCGCTCCGCCTGACCCCCGCACCAACCGCCACGACCCTCGGCCCTCCGCCTTGCCTGGCGCCACCATCTCCCTCACTCTCCCTATATAACCCCCGACCCTCCGCCGCCCTAGCCACCACGCACCACCACCTCGCCACCGCCGCCCGGCTCAGCCTCGACCTCGCCGCCCTCCCCTCGACGCCTCAGCCCTCCGGCACCCTGCAGCAGACCCGCAGCCGGCCGCCGACTCCCCTTCTCCAGTAGCGGCTGTCCCCGCTCCTCCCCCAGCAGCCGTGCCCGCCCTCGCCGGCGCCGCCCCGAGCCGCCCCCGCTCCTCCCCCAGCAGCGCCGCCTCGGCCTCCGGCCGGCCCCGCCGCATCCTCGCCGGATTTCTCTAAACCCTAATTCCTAATCCACTGTGTCGGACACAGGACTCAGTGTCCTGTGTCGTGTCGGACACGATTTTTCTTGGTTTTTCGACCCCGTTCAGGTGCGTGTATCTTCTTGCTCGTAGCTCCGTTTTTAATTCTGCAAATTGCGTTGTGAAGCCTGTATGACCCTCTCGGTGTTCGGACAAACTGTTCGGGGCATCGCGTCATGTGGTGATCGCACACCGCGATCCAAAAACAGGAAAAACCAGACCCTGTTTCACCCCGGAACTGAGTGCGCCCCGCCAAACGGGACGACTTGGTCGCGTGCGGTCTTCACAGATACGTCCGCGTCGTCGATACGGACGTGTGAGATTTCGTGGAAGCTGATTCGGGTGTGCGTGCATACCGGAATCAACGCGTATCCGCAGACATCGTCCCGTATCCGCCTTTTCGGCAATTCGCCCTAACTTCTTGTACACTCGTCAGATCGAGACGAAACTTGCGCCATCGGACTCGTAGCGATACGCTGGTCCTGTGGGTCAAGTTTGGTTCGATTCTGAGAACGTTGACGAAATCGCGTGTCGTGGGCCCCATAGGCCCCGCTCGACGGACGATTTTGTGTTCGGCTCATCGGAATCCAAATCTGGAAGTTCCATTGGGTTCGTATCAGCGTTCCTGACCTGTTGACACTAAGTTTGGTGAATTTGGAGACCTTTGACCCGGACACGTTTTTCGGTGCAAAGCGGGCCCACCGGCGGACCCCGTTTTGACCCGAAATTACCGTTTTTGCCCTTGTCTCCAAATTGGATCCAAGGACAGGCGTTTCTAGCTATTTGATATCTTCTGAGCGTGATGGTAATATTTATTTCAGCATCCGGACTCATTCCTGGAAATTTCTCCGAGACACAAAACGGTAATTGGATCCAAACATCAGGCAAGTACCTGCACTTCAAGTTAATCTTTATATATTGTGATAATTAATTCCCTGCCTTACATGAACCCTTGATGATTACACCTAGTGTTAGAAATGCTGGCTTTCATGTCTTGAATATTGGAGTTCCTGTCTTGTTTTTCATGTCGGGTGGGAGAATACCTAGAAGGCATGTAGTTTACCCTTCCCCTTGTCATATTTAATAGCTGTTGGTACACGACTGTACCTCAGCCGGATCTCGATTTTCCCTGTTTAATAGTCGTTCATGACGGCCGGATTAGCCTTATAAACCCCTACATGCCAACTATGTATTCTAAAATAAACACAAGTTCACACAGATAGCTTATGGTCTTGTTATAGTTCTTGCTGACTGTTGTAGTTTCATTTCCTGTCTCATTTATTTTCTGCTTTCTCATATTCCTGTTTATAGCATTAACTCTGAGATATTGATGTTCTTCTATGCAACTTTCTCAACATGATACTCAAGTTAATTGTCATGAATATTTAGTTTAATCTTGTTGTGCATTGTGTACTTTGCTCCTTTCCTGACTGGATCCGTTGTTTTAGGCAATGATGAGGACCTTGCCCCTACCTATCATGGCCACTATGGGTTAGCAGGTGACCCATATGAGGAGCCAGTTCCCTCAGGAGACTACCTTTGAGGAGGAGTAGCCAGTTAGTTATTATTTTATTTCCTTTCAGCATAAACTCGGGTTTGTCCCCGATTTATCTTCTGGCTTGTATTAACTGTGGATTGGTTGTCACAGATTAAATATTATGAAATCTTAGCATTCCTATTTCCTGTGATTATTCTTATATGTTCATTATTGTGGATGAGATAGATACTTATTGACCCCAGAAATGACCTAGACAGCGTACTACCTCCGACACTGCGGCGTAGGCTGGACGTGCCCACGCACTCGTGACCGAATAACCGGGTGCGGGTCGTGACAATGATTATCGGGTCGGGTCGGCCAGACCCGAACCCGCTCGGATCCGACCCGCCAACCCTTTCCTCCCCCACGTTCGGCTGGCCCGCGCGATTACCGGCAGCGGCTCCGGCCATGTCGCCTGGCCGCCCGCGTCAGCCCCGCGCCCCTCGCGGCACGTGTAACGCCCCGCAACCGCTCGGAGCGTTACGCTGAGTCGGATTGAATGAATCGAATGCTGGTTACATTTGAAATGTCGGATTTCGGGAAGAAGGATTAATCGAGTTGGTTTTAATGTGCAGATGGCTAGCGGGTTCGATGGAAATCAGGTGTTCGTTCAGAGCAGTACTGAGATAGCTGGATTGGAATGATAATGCCATCTTCCTTAGTCCGATCGGTCGGATGATTTGGAGAGCACGGCCTGCTCGCACGGTCATACCAGTTGAGTAGATCGCCCTTGCATCGGACCACGGGTTCAAGGGATTGGCCGTATCGGCAGGACAAGATGCTTAACGAAATCAAACATAGGTGAGTGGGCTCTTTCCCTTCTTCTCTACTCCTTCATGCCTAATAATATGGAAAACACGTAAAGGCTTGAACACTTGGGCTGAAACATCGGGAAGCACTACACTGAGGCGTGCATAGAGTGTGCGTCGTTGGCTTGGTAGGATTGTGGCTTGAATGGTTTACGTGTTGGATAGTTGGATTCGATAGCTGGATTATTCATTTGAGGCGATCGGTTGGATACTTGGGATTATGCTTGGACGGTTGAAAATATACAAGTTGGAATGATACAATTGAGGCAATGGGAACATTGAGAATATCGGGAATTCGGGCGAGCGAGCGTGCATCCGTGCACGAGTATCACTTGGTCGCTTTGTCTTGCAAAGCGAGCAGTTGTGGTTCGAAACCGAACAACTGCATCGGCACGGGCATTGTGCCTCTTTTGGGGCATTGTGCCATGGGTTAGCTTTGAGCATAGGTGTTGCACCAATTTGGATTGTGTTGAGAAGAGGCTTCGTGCCTATGAAACACTTGATATTTTGATGCCTCGGACTATGTTTTGAGGTCGAGATTTGGGTTCTTGGAAGGACATGTTGGAAGAATGGTTATGGATGTGTTGGTTGGATTATCGATGGAACGAGTCTAGGATCGCTTGGTGGGGCGAGAATGTTCGATCCTCTCGTCATACCTACGTGTCTGCATAGTCACGGACAACCTGGGTGGCACAGGGTTTGGTTTCCTCGAACGGGTGCTCCGGGGCACCGGGACCGTTCGGCCACGGAGGAGACAATTGGGTAACGCGTCTTGGGCACGGTACTAGCGGTTGGATGCGATTCAGGTGGGTTAGCTACTTAGCGCTGTTTCGAATAGAACCGCATTGATCTGTCCGATCAACGTCCTTTATGGCCTTTGGCCAGTGACTTCATATAGGAATAGATGTTGGCTTGTTTTACTTTGGTTGGTTTGTGCATCGTATAGGTGCGGCCACCTTGCCTCGGCAAGAGTGTGCACTCGAGAGTGGGATATATAAACTTTGGTTCTGGATGGATATCGAGGCGAGACTGATGGTTCGATATGTTATCGTGCAACCGATGACATTGAGTTAGACGGGTCGGATATATATTAAATGCTTGTCGTTTGGTTTGAGATTGAATGCTAGCATGCTTAAACTGCTTTACTGCTTTCCTTAACATGTCATCCATATGCCATGAAATGAATCTAGGATTCAACTAGAAAGATCACCATATAACTGTTTGCATTCACTATTTTACTTAGTGTCGGCTTAGGCGAGTGGGTTACCCCGCTCACCAGTACGGTTGTGTACTGACCCACGTTTGTGGGCAATATTTCAGGTACACAGACGTAGTGGCGCTGCTTGGATATACGGGACAAGATGTATGAACTGTAAGTACCTTTGTGGGCTAGAGAAAGAGCAAGAGTTATTTCATCGTCTCCGTGGCATCGCCCTTGTGGCATTGACTCGGGGCATCTCATTTGGACCCTATCGTGAGCTTCGCTGCGTATACTCTGATTGTGTGCTTGGTACACAATACTTGACTTCCGCTGCAACTTGGTTGTTTCAATGATAACATTTGGTGTTTGACAACATCGCCTTGTACGAGCGCAACTCCAGGCTCGTACGGCATCACGTCCCGATGAGAACGATTGTCCTGCGGGAGAGCTGTAAACGTGGTAATTCACGTTCAGCGGGGACTATCGAGCTTGCGGGAGATTGGGGCGTGACAGCACGTCCCCCTCACTCCGCCATTTCTGGCCAGCCACCCCCGTGCCTCCCCTATATAAACCCCTCTCCGCCTCACCTTCTCCCTCATCTCCCCCAAATCCAAGAAACCCTAACTCCGCCCCCCCTGTTCCGGCCACCCCCTTCCCCCTAGAGCCGCCGATGCCACCTTCCCTCATCCTCCTTCTCCTCTGCCCCCTCGGCCCGCGCAAACCCCGCTCCGCCGAACCTCCCCAGGCGAGCGGAGCCCGACCGGCCGTGCGTCTCCCCGACGCCGCCTCCGGCCGTCCGACAACAACCCCGTCGAGCCGCCCTCCTCCGGTGAGCCACCCCGGCCATCTCCAGCAACCCTAGGGCCGCCGTGGACGTGGACACCGCACAGGACACAGGACACGTGTCGGACACGACACGGAAACGAGAAACGCTGTTTTTCAAGTCCTGTTCAGGTACTCGTAACTCTCTGCTCGTAACCCCATTTCTGATTCCGTCTTTTGCATCGCGAAGCCTGCGTGACCCTCTCGGTGCCCGTGCAACCCGCTCGGGGCATCGCGTCCTGTGGCAATCGCAAACCGCGATCCAAAAACAGGAGAAACAACGATCCGATTCACCCCGGAACTGAGTACGCCCCGCCAAACGGGACGACTTGGTCGAGCACGGTCTTCACAGATACTAGTACCATTGGATGATTACACTTAGTATTAGGATTTGGAGTTCATGTCTTGCTTTTCGTGTCGGGAGGGAGAATACTAGGAGGCATGTAGTTTACCCTTTCCCCTGTCCTGACTGCTAGCTGTTAGTACGCGACTGTACCATCAGCCTGATACTCGATTATTCCTGACTAATAGCCGTCTATGACGGCCTGATTAGCCTTATAACTCCTTACATGCCAACTATGTATTCTAAATACACAATCACACACACATAGTTTCTTTGTCTTATTGCAGTTCTATTTTCTTGTCTCATTATAACCCTGTTTTACTTATATTCCTGATTTTTAGTGCTTAACCTTAGTTAATTTTACTACTTATTATGCATATTCTTATCGTGATGTTTAGTCAGTTTTTACTACTTGTCATAAATATTTAGTTTAAACTTTGTTGTGTATTGGTACTTTGCTCCTTTTCTGACTGGATCCGTTGATATTAGGCGATGATGAGGACTATGCCCCCACCTTTTATGGCCCATATGACGTAGCAGATGATACATTTGAGGAGCCGGTTCCTACTCAGGAGACTACTTTTGAGGAGTAGTTAACCAGTTAGCTAGTATTTTCCTTTCAGCATAGTAATCGGGTTTGTCCCCGATTTATCTTCTGGTTCTGTAATAAATTGTGGAATTATTTATCACAATTTATCTTTTGAAATCTTAGCATTCCTATTTCCTGTTATTATCCTTGCCTATTTATTTTTGTGAATGAGCTAGATTTAAATTTACCTGTGAATATGATCTAGACAGCGTACTACCGCCGACACTGCGACGTAGGCTGGACGTACTCGCGAACCGGTACCTGATTCATCTGGATGCAGGTCGTGACACGTTTTTATGGTGGCCCATGCAGGTCGAGAATCCTTAAATAGTGTAATATCCTAGGACAGAGTATGAAATAAGATTGAGGATTTTAGGAAAAGCTCATTCACAGAATAGGATCTTTTATTTCAAATCTTGATATCATTCCTAGTAAATTTTCCTATCGCCCTTAATTTCCAAGTAATCTATTCTAATCCTACTATCCCTTAACCTTTCAGAATGGTTCAGACAAGGAATACCGTAGGAGGCACATCCGAACCCGTCGAACAGACTGTGCCTGAAATCCTTGCACTCCCTCCGCCTCCAACTACTCCGACAGTTACTATGGATGGAGCGCAGTTACTCGGAGTATTCCAGGGACTTATAGAATCCCAGAAGGAACAGACTGCCCTGCTACGAACTAGCCTTTCAGATGCTCTTCGCTCCTAGGAGGCACCATAAAAGAGGCCAGGAAGTGCCAAGGACTTCAAAAACCTTGGACCCTTGGAATTCTATGGGACTGAAGGTATTCTCTATGCTGATGAATGGATAGAGAATGTGGAGCGACTCCTGAAAACTGCTCGGGTCCCTGATGATCTTAAGGTGGAATCTGCAAGCCTGCAACTATTCGACATAGCTCGGACCTAGTTTAGAGATGAACCTCAGTTATCTGCTCCTGAGCTCACTTGGGAGGATTTCAAGAGGCTGTTCAAGAAGAAGTTCTATCCCGAAGTGGCTCGGGAAGCTCTCGAAAGTCAATTCAAGAGGCTGGAACAAGGTAATCTTTCTGTTGATGAGTACACTGCTGAATTTAGCAGACTGAGCCACTTTGCAGAATATATAGTTCGTAACCCTGAAGATAGAGCCCATAGATTTAAGAAAGGGTTGTCTCCTGATATTTGCCTTGCTGTCACCACTAGCCGAGCTCGTACATACGAAGAAATCTTGAGCGTGGCACAAGGTGTTGAAAGAGACATGGGACCTAGACTAAAGCGGGAAAGAGATACTGGAAGTATGGGACCCCACAAACGCCCATTCCAACCGCAACTACAACAAAGGGCCCCGCAAAAAACCCAGCGTCCTCTCCCTCGAGCCACAACACCCCAACACCAGACTCAAGGACAGAACCAACAAGCTCTCGCTTGTGGCTTTTGTCAAAAACAAGGTCACACTTGGCAAGTTTGTAGAAAGAGGCTAGGTGCCTGCCTATATTGTGGATCAGCAGCACATCAAATAAGGGACTGTCCTGCTGCTCAAGGACGCACAGCTGCACCAAAAGTTTCAGTTCAGGCCAGGCCCCCAGCAGCGCAGCAGAGAGGACCCCTACTCCCAACTCAACAACAACGCTTTGCTCAGCACCAGCATCAGCAACAGAGGGGTGCACCTCAACAAGGTCGTGCTTTTACAATGACTCTAGAGAAAGCTGAAGCCACAGCAGATGTGATAACAGGTTCTGTACTTATAAATTCATTACCAGCCATTACTTTATTTGATTCTGGAGCTTCACATTCATTTATGTCCGTAGATTTTCTTATGAAGCATAGCTTAGTCACAGAACCTCTTAGGAATTGTTATAAGATCATTACAGGTGGAAGAATTATCCCGGTTAGTGATGCATGTAACAATTGTCCTATTATACTATGTGGGAGGGAATTATATGCGAGGCTACTCGTAATGCCAATTTTCAGTTTCGACATTATTCTGGGTATGGATTGGTTGAGTCAGCATCATGCCACTATAGATTGTCACAGAGGTAGTGTAATCTTCAGGCCCCCTGACAAGCCAGAATTTGAATTCGCTAGAGGTTCTAGAGAATTGGGTAGTAACCAAATTTGGGGAGCCCTAGTACCAGAAGAAGTTCCACTACCTATCATTTCTGAATATCTTGATGTCTTCCCTGAGTATCTCCCAGGATTACTCCCAGACCGAGAAGTTGAATTCTCTATTGACTTAGTGCTAGTAGCAGCGCCAGTATCTCAAAATTCATATAGAATCAACAAGAAAGAGATAGTAGAATTAAATGAGCAGATAAAAGAGTTAGAAGACAAATGCTTCATTAGGTCTAGTGTTTTACCCTGGGGAGTGTAACGCCCCGCTCCGCGTCGGCGTTATGTATCAAGGTGAGTGGGCAGAACTTCGTTCTCTGATTCTTGCACGCCTTAATAATAACCTGAGTTTTTGCTTGCAATATTTTCTTAAGAGAATGATAGAACCTGCCTTGCATGTTAATGAACGAACTCACCTAGCTTGTCTTTGAAACAATGCCTGCTTAACGAGAATCCTGAATCGCCTGCTTAGAGTGCATGAATATGTTCACTATCGTCTATGCTTCGAGAGAACCATACTGTGCCTGAACGTGTTCAAGTGATAAGTCGGATTGCCCCGCAACAATGAGTGTATTCTGATGGTTCGTCTCGTCTGCATACTAGAGTTTATTTGATAGTGTTTTATGCATTCGCATGCGGTCGGACAATGGCTATTGGTGGAGAGCTGAACTGCATGTGTCACGGCTGCTACCATGATAGTGCAAAGCAACCATGAGTCACAGCTGCCTCTAGCATAAGATAAAGAGTCATTGGTATGCTGTTCCACCAGCTGCCGATCCTGAGATACTCGGGGACCGCCCTGCATATACCTAAGTCATTGTGTTGGCTTGGATAGTGACTGCCCCTAAGAATGTGCATTGTGTGTCTAGCTTTGTATCAGACCCTCGAGTCGCACGAGACACGCTGCGCACACCCTGAAACATGAACGGTTTGCTTGCTTGCATATTCAATTATAAAACTCTGTTTCCAAACATGTTTCTAAACAAGTAAATCGACTCTGTTAGCAAACTGCATGAAACGAACCTAGGTAAAACTAGAAAGATCACTAGTAATGTAATATTTTATAACATGATTACTTAGTGCCTGTTTGAGTGAATGCTTGTTTCTGTTCAGTTGATTTATCTCACCAGTACTTGTATAAAGTGCTGACCCACCAACAGTTTACTTGTTCACAGGTACTGGATCGTCCGAGGGAACGATAGGCGTGCCACAGTCCCGAAGACCCGGAATCCTGGTTTTGATTGTTGCCCCAAGAATGGTATCGTATAAGGGGGCATAATATATGGAACGAACGTGTGCCTTTGCTAAAGGAAACCTAAGTTGCCTCGATTGTCCCGAACACTCAGTTGGCTAATGCATTGCATTGCAACAAGTCCCTTTCCGCTGCTTACTCGATTGATGCGATGATAGCCAACTATCAACTTAAACGATTGGCCTTGCACGGGCGCAACCCCAGGCCCGTGCGGCATCACGTCCCCCGAAAGCTCTAACGGGCCATTCGCTTGGCTCCCTTCCTCCCTCGCACCCGCGGGACGGGCACGGTGATACGTGTCCGGTTCGTTAATTCTCGGCCGCACGGGGCGGGGCAGGGCGGAGCGGCGGCCCGGGCGGGACCGGGGCGTGACAGAAAGGTATCAGAGCGGAATCGATTCTCTGGCCCAAACCGTTGCTATGACTCTGAGATATTATCGATATGGTTTTGCAAAGAGCGTTCCATACAATAAGTCCATAGATATTCTCAAAGTGCAAATGTTTTCTAAACTTGAATTGCTTGATTGTTTCGATTGAGTACGGCGAGGGACGGCACTATCGCTACTCGGGATATCGAGAAGTTTATCCTTGAAGTTTCGAGGACGAAACTTTTTGTTGGTTGGTAAGTATGTAACGCCCCGCTCTGCGCCGGCGTTATGTATCAAGGTGAGTGGGCAGAACTTCGTTCTCTGATTCTTGCACGCCTTAATAATAACCTGAGATTTTGCTTGCAATGTTTTCTTAAGAGAATGATAGAACCTGCCTTGCATGTTAATGAACGAACTTACCTAGCTTGTCTTTGAAATAATGCCTACTTAATGAGAATCCTGAATCGCCTGCTTAGAGTGCATGAATATGTTCACTATCGTCTATGCTTCGAGAGAACCATACTGTGCCTGAACGTGTTCGAGTGATAAGTCGGATTGCCCCGCAACAATGAGTGTATTCTGATGGTTCGTCTCGTCTGCATACTAGAGTTTATTTGATAGTGTTCCATGCATTCGCACGCGGTCGGACAATGGCTATTGGTGGAGAGCTGAACTGCATGTGTCACGGCTGCTACCATGATAGTGCAAAGCAACCATGAGTCACAGCTGCCTCTAGCATAAGATAAAGAGTCATTGGTATGCTGTTCCACCAGCTGCCAATCCTGAGATACTCGGGGACCGCCCTGCATATAGCTAAGTCATTGTGTTGGCTTGGATAGTGACTGCCCCTAAGAATGTGCATTGTGTGTCTAGCTTTGCATCAGACCCTCGAGTCGCACGAGACACGCTGCGCACACCCTGAAACATGAACGGTTTGCTTGCTTGCATATTCAATTATGAAACTCTGTTTCCAAACATGTTTCTAAATAAGTAAATCGACTCTGCTAGCAAACTGCATGAAACGAACCTAGATAAAACTAGAAAGATCACTAGTAATATAATGTTTTATAACATGATTACTTAGTGGCTGTTTGAGTGAATGCTTGTTTCTGTTCAGTTGATTTATCTCACCAGTGCTTGTATAAAGTGCTGACCCACCAACAGTTTACTTGTTCGCAGGTACTGGATCGTCCGAGGGAGCGATAGGCGTGCCACAGTCCCGAAGACCCGGAATCCTGGTTTCGATTGTTGCCCCGAGAATGGTATCGTATAAGGGGGCATAATGTATGGAACGAACGTGTGCCTTTGCTAAAGGAAACCCAAGTTGCCTCGATTGTCCCGAACACTCAGTTGGCTAATGCATTGCATTGCAACAAGTCCCTTTCCGCTGCTTACTCGATTGATGCGATGATAGCCAACTATCAACTTAAACGATTGGCCTTGCACGGGCGCAACCCCAGGCCCGTGCGGCATCACGTCCCCCGAAAGCTCGAACGGACCATTCGCTTGGCTCCCTTCCTCCCTCGCACCCGCGGGACGGGCACGGTGATACGTGTCCGGTTCGTTAATTCTCGGCCGCACGGGGCGGGGCAGGGCGGAGCGGCGGCCCGGGCGGGACCGGGGCGTGACAGGGAGCTCCAGTATTATTTGTTCCAAAGAAGGATGGAACATCTCGAATGTGTATTGACTATAGGGCTCTGAATGCTTTAACAATCAAGAATATGTTTCCCCTACCAAGGATAGATGATTTATTTGATCAATTAAGCGGAGCTCAGGTATTTTTGAAGATTGACTTGAGGTCTGGTTACCATCAAGTAAGGGTGAGGAAGGAAGACATCCCTAAAACTGCTTTCAATACCCAGAACGTACATTACGAATTCTTAGTGATGCCGTTCGGGTTGACTAATGCTCCAGCAGTATTTATGAATTTAATGAACAGAGTCTTCCAGCAATATCTAGACAAATTTGTAGTGGTTTTTATTGATGATATTTTGATTTATTCCAAGACTCCAGAAGAACATGAAGAACATTTGAGGCTAGCATTGGAGACATTAAGGAAGGAAAAACTTTATGGAAAACTATCTAAATGTGCTTTCTTCCTAGACAAAGTAGAATTTTTGGGACATGTTGTAACTGGAGATGGCATAGCAGTAGATCCTAAGAAGATAGCAGCAGTAGAATCATGGCCCACTCCAGACTCTGTAGCAGAAATTAGAAGTTTCCTGGGACTAGCTGGCTATTATCGAAAGTTTGTGGAAGACTTTGCTAGAATTGCTGAACCAATAACGAAATTAACAAGGAAGGATGAAGAATTTATATGGACTGATGAATGTCAACATGCTTTTGAAGAATTAAAGAAAAGGCTGACTACTGCCCCTATTCTGACCTTACCATCTGGAACCGGAGGATTCGCTATATACAGTGATGCTTCTGGAAAAGGTCTAGGTTGTGTATTGGAGCAGAACAAAAAAGTAATAGCATATGCTTCTAGACAGCTTCGACCTCATAAAAAGAACTATCCAACTCATGACTTAGAATTAGCAGCTGTTATCTTTGCTCTTAAGCTATGGAAGCATTATCTTTATGGAGAAAGAGGAAATCTTTACAGATCACAAAAGTTTAAAATATATCTTTACTCAAAAAGAGCTGAACATGAGGCAAAGAAGGTGGCTGGAGTTAATGAAAGATTTTGACATCACCCTTCAATATCATCCGGGGAAGGCCAACGTAGTTGCTGATGCTCTAAGCAGATATCCTATGGCAATGTACTTGACGATGGACCGACACTTGCTCGAGGACTTGGAAAGTTTGGGTATTGAGGTAATTATTCCAGGAATAGAAGGTCAAATGATGAATTTGACGATCCAATCTACCTTAATGGATAAGATTAAGGAGACTCAGTTTCAAGACGAAGGTCTACGAAGCATTCGAGGCCAAGTACAAGCTGGATTATTGGAGGAATTCAAAATTCATGAAGATGGATCACTAAGACATGGAGATAGATTATGTGTACCTCAAGAAGATATAAGAGAAGAAATTATGCAAGAGGCGCACAGATCGCAATACTCTATACATCCAGGAGCCAACAAAATGTACAAAGACCTAAGGATGCATGTTTGGTGGTATGGCATAAAAAGAGAAGTAACCAAGTTCGTATCCCGTTGCTTAGTGTGCCAACAAGTCAAGGCTGAAAGACAAAGACCTGGGGGATTGCTTCAACCACTACCCATTCCGGAGTGGAAGTGGGAACATATTACTATGGATTTTGTTTCTGGACTTCCAAGGACACCTAGTGGGAAGGATGCAATATGGGTGATAGTGGATAGGCTGACCAAGTCTGCATATTTTCTACCCTTCAAAGTAGGGCTATCTACGAAAAAGTTGGCAGATTTATATATTTGACAGATTGTTAAATTGCATGGAGTTCCAGTAAGTATTGTCTCCGACCGAGATTCAAGATTTACCTCTCACTTCTGGAGGAGCTTACAAGCTAGCTTGGGGACTCAACTCAAATTCAGCACAGCTTATCATCCCCAAACCGATGGACAATCTGAAAGTACAATTCAGACACTTGAAGATATGCTCCGTACATGTGTTCTGGATTTTGGAGGATCGTGGGAAGATTATCTACATCTTGTGGAGTTCTCTTATAATAACAGTTACCAAGCAAGTATTGAAATGACTCCATTTGAGGCCTTATATGGACGAAGATGTCGTACCCCACTATCATGGGACGATGTAGGAGAAAGAGCTTTACTGGGACCAGAGATGGTGGTCGATTCAACCGAGAAGGTGAAACAAATAAGGGAAAGACTTCATGTGGCTCAAGACAGGCAACGGCATTGGGCAAATAGCCATCGAAGACCATTGGAATTTGAGGTAATCAATTTATGAAATTCAAGTTAATTTAACACTATGATTATGGAACTAAGACTTGATTATGACTTTATTAAAGATTGAAGAATTAGTATTCTTGAAGATTTCTCCGACACGTGGCACCATTAGGTTCGGAAGGAGCGGAAAACTCAGCCCAAGATTTATTGGACCGTTTGGTATACATGAGAGAATCGGAGAAGTGGCATACTGTCTGGCATTGCCACCCTCTCTGGATGGGGTCCATAACGTATTCCACGTGTCGCAACTGAGAAAATACGTGTCTGATCTAAGTCATATTTTGGATTATTCAGAGCTCGAAGTGGGCCCAAGCTTGACTTACCAAGAGTAACCTGTGGGGATACTGGACCGAATGGAAAAAGTTCTAAGGAATCAAGTTATTCCCCTTGTTCGTATAGCTTGGAAGCATCATTCTCCCGGCGAATCCACCTGGGAGTGAGAAGACGAGATTAGGGAGCGCTACCCCTATCTTTTTGAACCTTGAGGTATATTTTAACTCTCGACCTTTCCTTTCGTGCCATTGTTATTCTTAAATTTTGAGGACGAAATTTTTATAAGTTGGGTAGATTGTAAACCCCTGATTTTTCAAAAATATTAAACTTGGATTTTTCACAATTTTCTGGAATTTTCAGAAAATTTTTCTGTAATTAAAATCAGGTTTTTAATTATTAAATAATTTTTAATTGATAATAAATAATATTAAAATATTATGGAAATACTATTTTATGGTGTAGAATTAAAAACTGGACTTAGAGTAATTTGTTTGGAATTTATTGGGCCCCGGACCTATTTTTAAACACCTAAAAACTATTATATTTAATTAATTAATTAATTATTTATTTATTTATTCATTTAATTATTTATTTTTCTAACCCGAGCCCGGCCAAATTGGGTCCAGCCCAGAGCCAGCCCACCGGCCCAGTCCACCCATGATTATCGGGTCGGGTCGGGTCGGCCAGACCCGAACCCGCTCGGACCCGACCCGCCGACCCTTTCCTCCCCCACGTTCGGCTGGCCCGCGCGATTACCGGCAGCGGCTCCGGCCATGTCGCCTGGCCGCCCGCGTCAGCCCCGCGCCCCTCGCGGCACGTCCCCCTCACGCCATTTCCGACCAGCCACCCCCGCGCCTCCCCTATATAAACCCCTCTCCGCCTCACCTCCTCCCTCATCTCCCCCAAATCCAAGAAACCCTAACTCCGGCCCCCCTGTTCCGGCCACCCCCTTCCCCCTAGAGCCGCCGAAGCCACCTCCCCTCATCCTCCTTCTCCTCTGCCCCCTCCGCCCGCGCAGACCCCGCTCCGCCGAACCTCCCCAGGCGAGCCGAGCCCGACCGGCTGTGCGTCTCCCCGACGCCGCCTCCGGCCGTCCGACAGCAGCCCCATCGAGCCGCCCTCCTCCGACGAGCCACCCCGGCCATCTCCAGCAACCCTAGGGCCGCCGTGGACGCGGACACGGCACAGGACACAGGACACGTGTCGGACACGACACGGACACGAGAAACGCTGTTTTTCAAGCCCTGTTCAGGTACTCGTAACTCTCTGCTCGTAACCTCGTTTCTGATTCCGCCTTTTGCATCGCGAAGCATGCGTGACCCTCTCGGTGCCCGTGCAACCCGCTCGGGGCATCGCGTCCTGTGGCGATCGCAAACCGCGATCCAAAAACAGAAGAAACAACGACCCGATTTACCCCGGAACTGAGTACGCCCCGCCAAACGGGACGACTTGGTCGAGCGCGGTCTTCACAGATACGTGCGCGCTGTCGATACGGACGTGTGGGATTTCGCAGAAGTCGATTCGGGTGTGCATGCACACCGGGATAAACCCGTATCCGCGGACAACGTCCCGTATCCGACTTTTCTGGATCACGCCCTAACCTTGTGTACACACGTCGGATTAAAACAAAACTTGCGCCATCGGATTCGTAGCGATACGCTGGTCCTGTGACCCATGTTTGGTTCGATTCCGAGAACGTTGACAAAATCGCGTGTCGTGGGTCCCATAGGCCCCGCTCGACGGGCGATTTTGTGATCGGCTCATCGGAATCTAATTTTAAAAGTTCCGTTGGGTTCGTATCATCGTTCCTGACCTGTTGACACTAAGTTTGGTAAATTTGGAGACCTTTGACCCTGACACGTTTTTTGGTGCAAAGCGGCCCCACAAGCGGACCCCGTTTTGACCCGAAGTTGCAGTTTTTGCCCTTGTCTCCAAATTGGACTCAAGAACAGGCGTTTCTAGCTATTTGATATCTTCTGAGCAAGATGGTAATATTTATTTCAGCATCCGGAGATATTTCTGGAAATTTTCCGAGAACAGAACCGTAGTTGGAATCCAAACATCAGGCAAGTACCTGCACTTCAAGTTTAATCTTTATATTGTGATAATTAGTTCCTTGCTCTACTAGTACCATTGGATGATTACACTTAGTGTTAGGATTTGGAGTTCATGTCTTGCTTTTCGTGTCGGGAGGGAGAATACTAGGAGGCATGTAGTTTACCCTTCCCCCTGTCCTGACTGCTAGCTGTTGGTACGCGACTGTACCATCAGCCTGATACTCGATTATTCCTGACTGATAGCCATCTATGACGGCCTGATTAGCCTTATAACCCCCTACATGCCAACTATGTATTCTAAATACACAATCACACACACATAGTTTCTTTGTCTTGTTGCAGTTCCATTTTCTTGTCTCATTATAACCCTGTTTTACTTATATTCCTGATTTTTAGTGCTTAACCTTAGTTAATTTTACTACTTATTATGCATATTCTTATCATGATGTTTAGTCAGTTTTTACTACTTGTCATAAATATTTAGTTTAAACTTTGTTGTGTATTGGTACTTTGCTCCTTTCCTGACTGGATCCGTTGATATTAGGCGATGATGAGGACTATGCCCCCACCTTTTATGGCCCATATGACATAGCAGATGATACATTTGAGGAGCCGGTTCCTACTCAGGAGACTACTTTTGAGGAGTAGTTAACCAGTTAGCTAGTATTTTTCTTTCAGCATAGTAATCGGGTTTGTCCCCGATTTATCTTCTGGTTCTGTAATAAACTGTGGAATTATTTGTCATAATTTGTCTTTTGAAATCTTAGCATTCCTATTTTCTGTTATTATCCTTGCCTATTTATTTTTGTGAATGAGCTAGATTTAAATTTACCTGTGAATATGATCTAGACAGCGTACTACCGCCGACACTGCGGCGTAGGCTGGACGTACTCGCTAACCGGTACCCGATTCATCTGGGTGCGGGTCGTGACATTGACCGATTTTGGATTGAATCGGACATAGTCCGGAAGAGGAAGCGGGTCGGACCGGAAGCAAGAATATAAAATCTAGTTTGGCCCATGACACGGATAGCTTCAGGTCGGACATTGTCCGGATTTAATCTGGGCTGGGCTAGACCTGACCCGCGAGCCACGAAATTTTTTTTTTTTTTCTAAGTAGACTATACTATATTTATATCTCATTTATGTAGACTTAAAACACAAAATAAGTTAGAATTAGTGGTCCGGGAGAAAAACTTAAAGTCATGGCTTGTTAACAGGGGATTATGGGTTCTCGAATCTCACCTTCAACATTTGCAAATTTTTTTTATGTATATAATTAGAAACTGAGACCGAGTTCATCTGGTTCTAAACCGGGTCGAGGGATCGGGCCGTCAGGGCCGGGTCAAACTGGTTCAGCAGGTTTATCCGTTTCAGACCGATTCTTGAACTAAGTCAGATCGGACTTACGGGCTAGAAATTAGGACCCAGTTCGGACCCAGTATATAGGTGGGCCAAGCCGGACCGATTCGTTGACCGGGTCCTGACTGGCCCAGACTTGTTGACCGAGCTGAGCCCAAACCGAATTTCGGGCCGCCCGGCCCATTATACACCATGAGGCATATACAACTGATATATCATCTTTTTTAAAGTTCACTTACTCCATGTAAGCTAGTATGTGCATAAACATATCATTCTTTGAAATGTTGAATTAATTGTATCACGTTTTCGGTTAAGTGTTCAAAGATGGTAACAATTGAGTTGATAATTTAGTCCCACATCGAATAGAAAGTGGGATTATGAAATATAGATAATTGATATTGATTCATGTCTTACTTTGGAATTTTCTTTTAAGACATATGAGACCAGTCCAATATCACATCTCATGTGTCAATTCCGGTTCACACCGCGTTCCAACAAATGGTATTAGAGCCTAAGGTTACGGGGAGTGGTTTACGTGGCCCTAATTTCTTCGAGGCAGATTGTGCTGCACATTCGTGTGTATAATCGGATTCTATGATCTCTCTTCTCAAGGTGGAGTTACGAGCATCCTCCATAAGGTGGTCTAAATGTCAGACATTCGCATAAAGGAGGATCAGACCTACCGTTGGAGACAACTACACGAATTAGCTTCAAAGGTGGATCCGACACGTCCAAGATGGAGCAAAAGGTTGTGATTGGCACACAATGATGGTGTTGATGAACATGTCACTTTGGTTCTGAGAGACAATAATATGTTGAATCTCTTGGGTGCTCGGCTGGCGGGAACGAGCAAAGGTAGCCGGGATGATTGTTTGCTCGG
Organism: Iris macrosiphon; assembly: GCA_036927795.1. Classification (NCBI taxonomy): domain Eukaryota; kingdom Viridiplantae; phylum Streptophyta; class Magnoliopsida; order Asparagales; family Iridaceae; genus Iris; species Iris macrosiphon. The sequence goes on from JAYESA010000015.1 coordinate 55,277,658, forward strand.
CAATAAAAAACAAGATAAGGTAGAGATTATTAGTTTGTATCTTATTTTTGGTGGAGCCCTCAAAGGTGGTGATAATATAGTTGATAATTTAGTCCCACATCAGGTAGGAAGTGAGATCATGAGGTGCATATAATTGGGATTGATTCAAACCTTACATGAAAAACTTCTCCTAAGATATATGAGTCAAATCTAATATATATCACGCCTCATGTGCCAACTCCGGATCGAATCACATCGTATTTCCAACATGAAGTCCATTTATTCCCTGACAGCTAGATGGACACACTATCCCTGACAATATCTATACCTTGTGCACTCTTGATCTCTCCTCTATATCTCTATCTCTACTATTATAATACGACTTGAAAACGGCTCGAAATTGAGCCGTCCAAGCTGATTGTATATCCTCCATGATCAATTAATAAAAATAAAAATCCTTTAACTACTCGAACATATATCCAAATTCCTATATTCCTCACATAAAAAAAAAATCTTAAATCCTTATAACTGCCCAAAAATATATCCAAATTTTCATATATATATATGTTATTCGTACTTCCAAAATATTCCTCCAAACTATCCATTCTTATGTGGTTGCTGACGTGGCATGTTAAATAACATTATGTGATAGCTGACATGGCAGCAGACATGAAAAATTTTAACCAAAAAAATTAATCATCCAAAAATTTTCAATGTTGATATTAATGTTAATTTTAATATTAATTTTAATATTAATATTAATGTTAATTTTTATGTTAATGTTAATGTTAATTTTAATATTAATTTTAATATTAATATTAATTTTAATTTATAATTTGTCATGTCAGTCGTGTTATCTGTCACATAAAAAAAATAATTTGAAGAAATATTTCAGAAATATAAATAGTATTATATATATATATATATATATATAACAAAACCTTCTATTAAAAATGCCAAAATGGTTCCAGACTCCCAAAAACATACACAAAAGAACACCGCAATGATTTTTTGCTCTGATTTTCCACCAAAGTTTGACGTCAAAAGCAATGATGATCTCTTCCAGGTTTTCTAACACCCGTCCCCCCTTCTTCCACCTTTCTAGCCATCGTATCCCACGAAGCCCATCTCCTCTTCGCCTCTTCGTCCTGAAGCCCCCCAAAAGTAACTCATTAACAGATTCTCGATTCTCCTCATAACCTTGCTCGGCGGGGTGCAGACCGCCATGGTGTAGATAGGAATCGAAGATAGGACGTGGTTCAACTGGATCAACTTCCCTCCGGGAGAGAGCATCCTGTTATGCCAACCAGTAATTTTATCTCGCACTTTAAGGATTAAGCTTTCAAACATGTTTGCCTTGCATCTACTATTAGAAATTGGGCATCCGAGATACTGTATGGGAGGGTTCTGCACTTTGAATCCCGTGCAGTCGAATGTTCGACCCTGAGGTGTACCCCTCTGATGTTGGTGCTGGACGAAACGCTGCTATTGGGTCGGAAGTGGTCCCTTCGGCTGTACTGAGCTCTCTGAGCTGAAGCTGCTCCCTGTGCTGCACGACGCGGAGCATTGGGACACTCTCTCATCTGATGTCCCTCAGCGCCACAATATAAACAAACTCCCAACCTTCTCCTACAAACCTCCCAGATTTGGCCTGACTTCTTGCAGTATTGGCAGGGAGACTGATGTGTCTGTCTTTGCTGCGGCTGTGGTGCCTGATGAACCGACGTCCTAGCTGGAGTCTGGAACTATTGTGGCTGCTAAAAAGATCTCTGCTGGAGCTGGGGACGCTTGGCAGGTCCCGCACTGCTACTCGCCCCACCAAAAATATCACGATCCCTCTTGGGCCTCAAGCTAAGATCCCTCTCGACTTTGCGTGCCTCCGCAAGAATCGTTGAATAATTAAGTCTCATGACTAGATGAGATGAGGACCTTCACCTCCCAGTTCAAGCCCTCCCGGAAAAGAATTGCTCTCATATCTGGGTCTCGCACCATATGCTCCACGTACCGGTTCAGCCTACCGAATTTCGCGGCGTACTCCTCCACTGACATACTCCCCTGCTGGAGGTTCTGAAACTGACGTGCCAAGTCCAATATATATGTCAGTAGGGTGAAGAACTTCTTCTTGAAAACGTCTTTGAAATCCTCCCATGCCTGCTCAGGATCAACAAGAAGCGGTTCATTCCTAAACCAAGTGCGAGATATGTCTGTCATCTGGAGCCCAATTGCTTCGATCTTCAGGTCCTCTGAAAGACGAGGCAGCCGCCTGATACGCTCGACGTAATCGAGCCAATCATCCGCATAGATAACGCCTTCTGTCCCTCTGAAACTCTGAGGTCCCAGCTTCTTGAACTCCTGGATGTTATCCGGCTTGGGCTGGGTATCCTGCTGTTGGGTTGGAGTACCTCTCTCGACTGCTGCTAAGGCAACCTGGTGAGCAGTCTCGATGCCTTCCTGCATCATGTCCATCTGCCTCTGCTGAAACTTAGTCTGGGCACTTTGAGTCTCCATCATATACCTGAACAACGCGAATATTTGAGTCGCATCTGTCGGCACTGGAGGTGGTGGCGAAAGATCCTTTGAAACAGTCGGGACAGTCATCTGGACAGGAGGAGGACCCCCGAAAGCAACCGACACTACAACAACTGGGAAAGTGACAGGAGCAGGCTCTCTGGCAGGTGGATTGGCAACATCATCAGCTGCCCTCTCAACGGCAGACCGGGAGGTAGCGGATCTCTCGAAAGCTGTAGCTACTCCCGAACGGTACAATCTGATAATCAGGGCCATAAGAAAGAAGTCAATATGGCACAAGATTGAATATTATCAAAGGAGGACAGTTATAGTTCAAAAAATCAATATCAAAGAATAACAGTTGCATTAAAACATAGATCAGAAGTTTTTCCTAATTGTGATTGAGTATCTTTCAGCCTATAGCCTATCTCCTATATCCTATAGCAGGCTCTTAATAACACTCTAAGTCTGAGCACCACTACGATATTGTACTACTTGCGACCTCAGGACCTGCATTGGCTACCAGTAAAAACGTGTCACGACCCGCCCCCGAATAATCGAGCATGGGCCATGGGAACGTCCAGCCTACGCTGTAGCATTGATGGTAGAACGTTGTATTGGTATACTAAACTATCTATCAATAATGATCATCAATATATAATGACATCTCAATGAATATGAATACTCAACCAAAAAATCTATAAGAAAGAACAACATACGAATATGATATAAAGAGAAAAGAATAAGAGTCAATACATCTCATAAGACTAATAATATCCAAATGAGTCTCCAAAAAGTATATAAGAAACTAATGTCAGAGATGGAGACAAATCAAGTACAATAATCTGTCTATATACTGAACTATAGCAAATGTGTCCTCGGCCTCAATAGGGATGAGTCCCTCAGTGTTATCTGGAAAAAAAATATCCAATCAGGATTGGAGCAAATTACACCTCTAACAGCAGTTCTAATAAATAAAAAAAGACTAACTAAGTGATTGAGTACTAGCTTCAACATGTGATCGGCTTGAGAACTTGCTCAGGAATCATGGCCTGGTTAATCATACGTGCGGTGTATAATTAACACTATACAAAAAAATAGGAACTGCGGAGGTATGATCACATATCTACACTAACACTCTCCGCCCCCGACTGGTATAGTGGATCCAACCATGGCACGCTATGACACAGGATTCTATGACGAGGGCGCTAATATTCTCATGAATCAGTGTCCATACATATACAAGAACAATAGGGCTTGCACAGGAATATGCCAGGAACTACTAGGAATAATATCTCATGACGGAATCTAAAAAATACCAATCTGTGTAACCATGGTATCAAGAAGTCCAGGATATCTACACTAAATACAAGAAACATATAAGATATCATAAACGAAAAACTATCAGGGAATGTACTCGCCTGAAATTCAGGGTAAAATTTCAAATTGTATCTGTATTAGTGCCTCAAGGACCTAAATATGGAATATCACATCAACACAATGTTTTGAAAAGATAAAGAAATTAAACTAGTTAATTTCTAGGTCTTCAAGCCATCTCTAGGGCAAACTAAGCCAAAATAGCCAAACTAGGTCAACTCTAAGTCAAACTAGTCAATTCTAGGTTGTAACAAGTTTTACTTGGGTTTCTAGGTTAATACTAAGTAATATATCATATATTATATTTTATACACTTATACTATATTATCTACTAATACTTAATACCCTCAATATCTAGATCTTATACACTAATACCTTAATATCATAACTAATACTCCTTATCTTAGTCCAACTCAAACTTAACCCAATATCCTAATATCTTAACTCCTAGCAAGTACCTCGACTTCAAGGTAATATCCAATACTCAAATACCAAATACCTTGATACTTCACATATCCTCATACTGGACACACATGTATCACTTGATACATGAATACTTACACTTATAAAGCCACTTACCTATAGCTACACAGGGTATCCACATCATCAACACACACTTACACTCAGTTTCATACCCAAATCAAGTGAATCAATCCTCACCCAACCTCTTCATAGCAGCAGCTTCTTACCCTTTCCCCTTGCTGCTGACACTACTGCATAGCATGCTTGCAGCCTCTGGCACTACCTGTGCATATGCATGTGCTGCTGCAGCTGCAACTTAAACTCAAAACTGCCCATCCTCCACATCAACATGTAACACCCAAAACACTGTATAACACAGCACACTATGTTATTGATTACCTCAGTCCATACCAATACACCATATTCCTGTCTTGCTCTCTGCAGTACTTCATCCCTACTGCCCAATTAACCACAGATCATTGCAACCACAAATTGATGGTACACTTGCAACATTTTACAACAGTTGCTGCCACTAAGAAACACTACAGACCCTCTATCTCTTATTCCCTCACATACCCCATCAGACACCACACCCACTTACATGCAACCTAGATTTCAGTCACACACAATCACCTCACAGTGAAAACTCACCTCCACACTACCACAATCCAAACACACAATACTCTCTCTCTCTCTCTCTCTCTCTCTCTCTCTCTCTCTCTATGTCACCTATACTTGGATACATACACAAAAAAATACACACACACACACACATACACACACACACACACACTCACACACACACGCACACACACACACACATACATATATATATATATATATATATATATATATATATATATATATATATATATATATATATATATATATATATATATAAACTAATGACATGAAGCAACTTATATACATATGGATATATCAACTAACATGTCAATCTAGCAACTAAAAATATATTAGTATACAATACAAAGTAATACAACAAACACAAGTGGTGCATCACACTAGTATCATACTTCATCTATGATATCCTTGTGACACACTCAAGATACTCTTACCAATCTTCACCAAACTCTACCCAAAGCCTATGAACATATCAAATATGATAATAAAAGCCTAATAAAAGCAATAGATAGCTATACTAATGCTTGTGGTAAAATATGACATGTGTATCTCCCGTGTCGAAGGAAAAATCCCAAAAATCAACATGTATCACAAAGTATCATAATACGACATACTCGTATCCAATTGTGGACACGACACTAGTCTCGCACAACCAATCTAGTATCAATTTTGTCCAATTGGCCAATTGACAAACACATGGTGCACCAATCTCGGATTTTTTCCCCAAATTGGGTACAAAAATCTATGTAACATTCACAATAGGGGTCCCTAGAGATCAATTCTTCTTCCTATAGGTATCTCTAGTCCATAGGTGGCTTCCTAATGATTAAATTGCATAAATAGAACCTAATTAAAGAGAGAATTCTGAATTGTACCTATTGGAAGATAGATTCCCAAAGCAACTCTCCAAATGGATACAAAGAGGGATCAACTTGTGCAACCTCCTCCTTCTTGGTAATCGTTGCTACCTCCTTGCTTATAGATCTACTAATGGTAAAGTATGAAAGTAATTAGAAGTAATTTGGTATAAATTTGGTGGAGGGATAGATTGATTTAGGGAAGAACACTAAATTGGGATATAATAAAATAAAGTAAGGATGAGAGAGAATTTTCTCCCCCTCTCTATAGGCCAGCCACTAGCCCTCCCCCCTCCCCTCCAAGTAATTATATAAAGACAATAATACCCCTATTGGGTTGTCATAAAGGGGTTTAATTAAGGAAAATCTTCTACTCCTAATGGAAGGTTTAGTTAAAATACTAATTAATCAATGGTGCCTAATTATTGGGCCTAAATGGGTCTAACTTAAATGTTGGGTTCATGGTTCATGACAAATCTAAATGGGTCCACTAACAGAAGTCCATTAATTAGTCTAGCATACTAACAATATGTAATAAATATAATAATTAATATTTAACTTGCACAATAATTATGAAATGACCAAAATACTCCTACTCTAAAAATGTGGTAATGACATACATCCCATGTGCACCCATATGCACTAGTACACTCTATTCTTAACGGCCCATATGTGCATGACTCATATAGGAATATGAGCATTATGGCTAATACCTCGTTTACCCATAGACCTCTACCTCAAGTGGTTAGAGTGAGGCATATCTCCCCAAGAGGTCGCAAGTTCGAGCAACGGAAGAAGCATATTTAATTTTCTATGAAAGAATTAATGTGAGGGAAGTAAGAGTGCGGGCCGGGTGTTGTGCGAGTGCGGTGTGATGCAAGGGCGCTGTAGTTGTGGGTCTACATTCTTGGAGTGTGACCTTCGGACCGAGTTTGTAAACCTTCGAGCCAGGAATCTGTAACACAATTACCTTCTTCGATATATATATATATATATATATATATATATATATATATATAGGATAAACGGGATATGAGCCATAGGCTCATATTCCTATATGAGTCATGCACATGTGGACCAATATGAATGGATTCCTATATCCCATGGTGCACCCATGTGCACTAGTACACTTTATTCCTATTAGTCCATATGTGCATTGGCTTATTTAAGAATATGATCCTATAGCTCATATCCCTTTTTTCTATATATATTGGAAATGGGTAATTATATTAATTGACTCAAAAAATATACATTCGACTAACCAAAAAAAGTACTAATTTGCCTACTTTGTCATCAAACACTTTACATCATATTCAATATTGTTAATAACTCCTATGGTGGACGTATAGGATGTCACGTCCCGATTTCCACTAGGTCGATAATAGTTTCCCGGGCGTGATATCGTGCGAGCGTAAGGCACGTCCTCACAAGGCCTAGGCATAATAATATAATTTAAAAACATATACAACAGAGTATGCAAATAGAATATCATATATTGGAATGAAAAAAAGTTCTCTTTATTGATAATGAACATCTTTGTTACAAACTCTTGAATCAAAAGTAAAGGGATGCTGTAAGCACCCAGAATTTTTCAAAATTTAAAAATAAATTTTCAGGATTTTTCTGGAATTTTTAACAAATTAAAATCAATATTTTCCTGGAATGAAATTAATTTTGTGATTTTACTAAATATTAAAATATTATGAAAATAATATTTTTTTAGTGTAAAATAAAGAATTAGACATACTGTAATTTTTCTGGAATTTATTGGACCCCAGAACTATTTTTAAAAGACCTAAAAACAATATTTTTAATTAAACCAAAATGAACCAACCTGAACCGGATTAACCCGAACCCAACTGAACCAAACCAACCCCTAGCGGGTCGGATCCGGACCCGTTAACCAAGACCCGACTCGCTACAGTAATTGAGAAACCCCGATCCCCAACCGTCGAGTCCCTCCGACTCCCCTCCGCCAGTTCACGCTGCAGCCGCAACCGCCCCCGACTACCTCTCTCCCCGACTGGTGACCCGCCGAAACCCCTCGCCTTCCCAACCTCTCCTCTCTCCGCCAACGGCCGGCCGCCCCTATTTAAACCCTAGATCCGGCCACCCCAATACCCAACGATTCACCACCACCACCAGCGCCATCAGCTTCCGACCACTGCCATCGCCTATCCGCCACCGACCTCGACTCTCCGACGAACCCCTCTCCGCCATCATCCTTCGCTGCCACCACGATATTTGCCACCGCCAACCCCCATCATCCCCACCGACGAGCTCCTCCAACCGCCATCATTCTCCGCTGACCCGAGCTCCGCCACCGCCGCTTCTCCCATTCGCCAACCGAGCAGCAGCCACCGCCACCTCCGCCTCTGCGAGCCCGAGCACCAATCGATGACATTGCCGCTGACCCCAGCAGCCACAACTCCACCGTCAGCAAGCACAGCAGCCGCAGCAGCACCATCGAGCTCCACCGTAGCCGCGACGCCCCTCCTCGTGTATACGCGAAGCATAGTGATTTTCGGCGTCCTGTTCCAGTGAGTGTTTCTCTCTACTCGCAGCCTCGTTTTCTGAACCGTCTGCTGTGACGCATTCCCTGCGTGACCCTCTCGAAACCCCTGTAAATATTTTGGGGTATCGTATCCTATGTCGGTCGCAAACTGTAACGCAAAATGAGAAAAATATTTCATAATTCCTAAAAATTCAGAAGTTGACCCAAACTCCCCAGTTCACGACCGTTTTGGGACCAACCTGCTAAATGTTTTTAAAATTTACCTAAACAGTAATTTAGACCGTATAACCTAGTTTTAAAATCCTGTATTAGTTTAATTTATCATATTGTAGATTGTATTTTATTTGAGGGTAAAAATGACCAAAAACTTGGATATTTAAACACCCTGATTTTTCGGAACTGGGTGCGCCCCGCTAAACGAGATGACTTGGTCGTGTGCGAACTTCACCGAAAGGTGCGTACCGTCAATACAAACATGTGGGATTTTACAGAAGTTAATTTGGATGTGCGTGTACACCGAAATCAACGCGTATCCGTCGACAACGCCCCATATCGGCCATGTTCTGAAACTTGTTATAACTTTGTGTACGCTCGTCATTTTGAAACAAAACTTCCTCCATCAGACTCGTAGCGATACGCTGGTCCTGTGATCCAGTTTGGTTCGATTCTGAGAACGTTGACAAAATCCCGTATCGTGGGCCCTACGGCTCCACTTGAAGGACAATTTTGTGATCGACTCATCAGAATCCAGTTCTGGATATTCTGTTGTGTTCGTATCATTGTTCTGGACTTGTAGACACTAAGTTTGACGAATTTTGAGAACCTTGTCCCTGGCATATTTTTCGGTGCGAAGTGGGCCACAAGTGGATCCCACTTTGACCAGAAACGGCCAATTTTGCCCCTGTGTCCAAATTGGATTTATGGACAGGAAATTCTAGCTATTTTATATCTTCTTAACATGATGGTAATGTCTATTTCGGCATTGGGAGGAGTACCTAAAGATCCCGCTGATACCGGAGTGACTGTTGGAATCCAAGCACCAAGCAAGTGTACCTTGCCATACTTGCAGTACTTGTTTTATGTTATTATCTTAATTTAATTATATGATATAATTATTCAACCTAGGACCGTGTGACATTGCTTATAGTCCGAATAATATTCGGGTATCAACGTCGTACGCGGAGTTGTGTAACATCACTAGAGATTGATATCGCGACCCTATACCTTTTCGTGCTTACATTATCAAGTACGTCATACCATAGGACACTTGACACTGTTCATGAGACAGAATCTTCCTGAGATATTCATGGTAATTCTGTATAGGTTACAGGATTCGTGACATAGACTTTATTCATATGCTTAGCTATTATTATGACTCGCTGCATCAGTTAGAGGTCATGATCTTGCGTGACATGGACATGAGACAATGTGGACATGAGATGTGTGATTACATTGGGTGGGGAGATTCTTACCATATTAAAGGCTTATTATATTATATATATAGTTATTCTGGAGGTGCCAGACTCTGACACAGAGCTTTGGCACAAGTATTGGCCCTTCGAGATAAATGTTGCTATGGGTTTCCTCGACATCGAGCCTATAGTAGTTTCAGCCTGAGTATGATTTATGCTCTCACTTGCATATCATATAGCTGGTTACATAGTTTACCCTATTGTCTCATTTATTATTGTACTGTACTTACTTTGGCTTGAGTTATTCTTGTTCCTTGCTATGTCCCCTGAGGACCTGGAATCCGGATTATGTTCCCAGGTTTAGCAGAGGAGTTCTACCCTGAGGTATACGGGACAGGAGCAGACATTGGAGCGGTACCAGAACCAGTGGACGAGGTGATCGTCGAGGATTAGTTCTGAGTATCTGGTTTATTATACTCAGTTATTTCTGTTATTAGACCCTTATTTCCTTTTTATTTGAATTGATGTATCAAACTCTTTCTCGGGTTGTTCCCCGAGATATGTTTTATTGAGACTTGATGTTGCTTTATATTTCATATTGATTGTATTTATTTCTATGAATGAGATTAGTAGCATAGACCCTTATTGTTGTTTTACAGCTTAAGTACACCCTGATGGGTCCATTAAATTGGGTTTGCCTATCGGTGTGTGCTGTTGGCCATTGCCACGTGTCTAGTCCCTCGGTATTTTGGGACTGGGGCGTGACATAGTTTTTTTGGTGGCCCATGCAGGTCAACGAATAAATTATTTCAGTTTTAACTAAGGAACTAGGTAAGCCTGTGATAAGGATAGGATAAGTTATAGGATCTCATCCACTTGTTTGAATCGTCTTTGATCTCTATCGGATTCAAATTTTTTTACTTGCATCCTGCCTTGATTCCTTTGTGTGCCTTTTATAGTTTATTTTGGATGCAGAGTAATGGATCCACCAGCAAGCGACGAGACTCCTGCAGGAACACCACAAGGTGTTGTGGTTACCCATGAAGAAGAAACGACACCAGAAGGTGGAGGTCAATCAGCTCAACAACGCAGTCAAGCAAATCAGCATGTCTCGAGAATCCAGCAAGATGACATTCCACCATCGACGCAGTTTACTCCACCGATGCCTACTTTTTTACCAGGACAGCTTATGGATGGACAGCAGATGTTTCAAATATTCTACGCAATTATGCAAGCTCAACAGAAGGTTCATCAAGAAGCCCATCAAAGCCAAGCGAAGTTCTTTGACGGACTTAGCTTTGAGCTACAGAAATTAATTAGCTACGTTGCAACTACTTCATACACGACGTCCTTGCTGCAGCACTACCCATAGAGCGTGTTACCGGGAGAGAGTCCATCCTGAAGCGGCCTTTCACATCAGCGCTAGCCAGAGCACCACAGGAAGAAGCTATAAAAAGATCTCACATGCACCAGCCACCCAGAGCATCTTCGCAAATACTGCCTACATGTCAATATTGTGGCAAGCGAGGCCATTATGAGAGTGAGTGCAGACGCATGTTGGGATTATGCTTGATTTGCAGATCCAACCAACATTTAGCCAAGGATTGTCCTGAGCATCGAGAGGGAGCACTAATGTTAAACCAACAACCTTTACCAGCACCGAGGCCAGCCTATCCAACATTGGGAGCACCACAAACGGGAGTTGAAGGAGTCATACCACCAGCTCCAGGAGGGTATCAGCCGAGGCCACCTTTGATACCCCAGGCAGTACTCTTCCAGCAGGCTCAACAACAGCAGAGGAATCCACTACAAGGACGCGGACAAGCTTTTGCGATGACCATGGAGAACGTACAGACTCGTGGAGTAGAGAATACGCGTAAGATTTAAGTTATTCATAGCAACCTATTCCTAGTAATGCCATAGCACGTGCCTGTTAATTCATGACCTTAGCCTTAAACCTAGTAATTTTGAACTTGCTAATAATTGATAACCTAGTTTTCCTAAGCTGTAGTTTTTCTTGCTCTAGCCAGATTTTTTTACTCTTGAATTACTTAACTTTCATTGTCTAGGAAAATATTTTTATTCCTTCCCTATGTATTTTGCTTAACCCTCATCCTTCGATTTCTCTTTGGTCATGATTCTTTGTTTGTGTCGTGCTTCGAACATTTCTTGCAACCGTGTCATCTCTTCTGACCGGCTATGCTTTCTTAATTGCGAGAACACAATCCTCTTAAGGAGGGTAGATTATAAGCACCCAGAATTTTTCAAAATTTAAAAATGAATTTTTGGGATTTTTTAGAATTTTTAACTAATTAAAATCAATATTTTTCTAGAATTAAATTAATTTTGTGATTTTATTAAATATTAAAATATTATAAAAATAATATTTTTTAGTGTAAAATAAAGAATTAGACATACTGTAATTTTTCTGGAATTTATTGGACCCCAGAACTATTTTTAAAAGACCTAAAAACAATGTTTTTAATTAAACCAAAATGAACCAACTTGAACCGGATTAACCCGAACCCAACTGAACCAAACCAACCCCTAGCGGGTCGGATCCGGACCCGTTAACCAAGACCCGACCAGCTACAGTAATTGAGAAACCACGATCCCCAACCGTCGAGTCCCTCCGACTCCCCTCCGCCCGTTCACGCCGCAGCCGCCCCCGAGTACTCGTCTCCCCGACCGATGACCCGCCGAAACCCCTCGCCTTCCCGACCTTTCCTCTCCCCGCCAACGGCCGGCCGCCCCTATTTAAACCTTAGATCCGGCCACCCTAACACCCAACGATTCACCACCACCACCGCCATCAGCTTCCAGCCACTGCCATCGCCTATCCGCCACCGACCTCGACTCTCCGACGAACCCCTCTCCGCCATCATCCTCCGCTGCCACCATGATCTCCGCCACGGCCAACCCCCAACATCCCCACCGATGAGCTCCTTCGCCCGCCAACATTCTCCGCTGACCCGAGCTCCGCCACCGTCGCTTCTCCCATTCGCCAACCGAGTAGCAGCCACCGCCACCTCCGCCTCCGCGAGCCCGAGCACCCGTAGACGACGTCGCCGCCGACCCCAGCAGCCACAGCTTCGCCGTCAGCAAGCACAGCAGACGCAGCAGCACCACCGAGCTCCGCCGTAGCCGTGACGCGCCTCCCCGCATATACGCGAGGCATAGTAATTTTTGGCATTCTGTTCCAGTGAGTGTTTCTCTCTCCTCGCCGCCTCATTTTTTGAACCGTCTGCTGTGACGCATTCCCTACGTGACCCTCTCGAAACTCGTGCAAATAGTTCGGAGTATCGCATCCTGTGTTAGTCGCAAACTGCGACGCAAAATCAAGAAAATATTTCCTAATTCCTGAAAATTCAGAAGTTGTCCCGAACTCCCCAGTTCACGACCATTTTGCGACCAACCTGCTAAATATTTTTAAAATTCACCTGAACAGTAATTTAGACCATATAACCTAGTTTTAAAACCCTGTATTAGTTCAATTTATCATGTTGTAGATTGTATTTTATTTGAGGGTGAAAATGACCAAAAACTTAGATATTTAAACAACCTAATTTTCTCGGAACTGGGTGTGCCCCGCTAAATGAGGTGACTTGGTCGTGTGCAAATTTTATCGAAAGGTGTGCACCGTCAATACGGACGTGTGAGATTTCGCGAAAGTTAATTTGGATGTGCGTGCACACCGGAATCAACGCGTATCAGTCGACAACGCCCCGTATCGGCCCTGTTCTAAAACTCGTTGTAACTTCGTTTACGTATATCATTTCAAAATAAAACTTGTACCATCAGACTCGTAGCGAAACGATGGTCCTATGACCCAAGTTTGGTTCAATTCTGAGAACGTTGACAAAATCCTGTATCGTGGGCCCTACGGCTCCACTTGACGGGCGATTTTGGGATCGACTCATCGGAATTCAGTTCTGGACATTCCGGTGGGTTCGTATCGTCGTTCTGGACTTATAGGTACTAAGTTTGATGAATTTAGAGAATCTTGTCTCTTGCATATTTTTTGGTGCGAAGTGGGCCACAAGTGGATCCCACTTTGACCAGAAAGGATCAATTTTGCCCCTGTATCCAAATTGAACTTATGGACAGGCAATTCTAGCTATTTTATATCTTCTAAACATGATGGTAATGTCTATTTCAGCATTCAGAGGAGTACCTGAAGATCTCGCTGATATCGAAGCGACTGTTGGAATCCAAGCATCAGGCAAGTGTACCTTGCCCCTTTGTTTTATGTTATTCCCTTGATTTAATTATATGATATAATTGTTCAACCTAGGACCGTATGACATTGCTTAGCATTCGAATAATATTCGGGTATCAATGCCGTACGCGGAGTTGTGTAACGTCACTAGAGATTGATATCGCGACCCTATACCTTTTCGTGCTTGCATTATCAAGTACGTCATACCATAGGACACTTGATACTGTTCATGAGACAGAATCTTCCTGAGATATTCATGGTGATTCTGTATAGGTTACAGGATTTGTGACATAGACTTTATTCATATGCTTAGCTATCATTATGACTCGCTACATCAGTTAGAGGTCATGATCTTGCGTGACATGGACATGAGACGTCGTGGACATGAGACGTGTGATTACATTGGATGGGGAGAGTCTTACTATATTAAAGACTGATTATATTATATATATAGTTATTCTGGAGGTGCCTTTGACTCTGACACAGATCCTATAGTAGTTTCAGCCTGAGTATGATTAATGCTCTCACTTGCATATCACATAGCTGGTTACATAGTTTACCCTATTATTTTATTTATTATTGTATTGTATTTACTTTGGCTTGAGTTATTCTTGTACCTTGCTATGTCCCCTGAGGACCTGGAATTCGGATTATGTCCCCAGGTTTAGCAGAGGAGTTCTACCCTGAGGTATACGGGACAGAAAAAGAAATTAGAGCGGTACCAGAACTAGAGGACGAGGTGATCGCCGAGGATTACTTCTGAGTATCTGGTTTATTATATTCAGTTATTTTTGTTATTCGACTCTTATTTCATGTTTATTTGAATTGATGTATCAAACTCATTCTCGGGTTATTCTCCGAGATATATTTTATTGAGACTTGATGTTGCTTTATATTTCATATTGATTATATTTATTTCTATAGATGAGATTAGTAGCATAGACCCTTATTGTTGTTTTACAGCTTAAGTACATCCTGATGGGTCCATTAAATTAGATTTGCCCATCGGTGTGTGCTGCTGGCCATTGCCACGTGTCTAGTCCCTCGGTATTTTGGGACTAGGCGTGACAGATGCCGCAAGGGCTTACAAGATGGACGCAAAATGATATAGTCCATCCATATATTACATCAGTTACAAAAATTCAAAAGATAAATGTCATGCCCCAGTCCCAAAATAACGAGGGACTAGCCACGTGGCAATGGCCAGCAGCACAAATCCAAAGGGCAAACCCAATTTAATGGACCAGTTAGAGTATAGTTAAGCTGTAATAAATATAAATGAAGTCTATACCGTATATCACAGAATAATTCTAATCTCATCCACATAAAGAAACATAACTCAATATGATTGACTAATCAAGATAATAGATAAAGGAAATAGTCCTTCATTAAGTCAATATATGTAGTTCTCGAAAAACAACCCGATAAAATAAGAAAAGAGAATAAGTCAATACATAAGTCCATGAGTCAATATATGAAATAACTGGAAGCATAAATAACTGACTATGTAACAGAATACTCAGAAGAAATCCTTCGGCACAACCTTGTCCTCTGGTGCCAGTACTGCTCTAGCGTTAGCTCCTGTCTCGTATATCTCGGGATAATCCTCCTCTGCTGTACCTGGGGACATAATACGGATCCAGGTCTTCATGGGACATAGCAAGGTACAAGAAACACTTAAGCCAAATAAAATACAGTAAATATAAAACAGATCCTTAGGGCAAGGTATGTAACCAGCTATGTAAAATATAAATGAGAGCATCACTAGTACTCAGGCTGAGACCATTATAGGCTCTGTGTCGGGGAGCCCATAGCAGCAAGAATATCACGTAATGGGCCAAGCTCTGGAAAAGAGACTAAAGCACCTTAATAATAAAGTATATATATATGTAATCAACCTGTAGGCTGTGTGTCTCTCCCCATCCAATGTAACCTCACATCTCATCTTCACGATGTCTCATGTCCATAACATGCAAGATCATGACCTCTAGCTAGTACAGTGAGTCATAATGATATCTATGTATATGCAAGTCTCATGTCACAAATCTTGTAAGCCTATACAGAATCACATAAATAACTCAGGAAAGATTCTGGCACATGAATAGTGTGAAGTGTCCTATGGTATGACATACTTAATAAAGCTAGAACGTAAAAATATATAGGATCATGGTATTAACTCTCTAAGTGACGTTACACGACTCCGCGTACGGCGTCGACACCCGAATCTTGTTCGGATGCCAAGCAACGTCTCACGGTCCTAGGTTGAACAGGTACATCTCAAGAGTACACACACACACACACACACACACACACACACACACACACACATATATATATATATATATATATATATATATAGAGAGAGAGAGAGAGAGAAAACTCAAGCAAATAATATAACATGAACTACTGCAAGTTGGCAATGTACACTTGCTTGTGTTTTAAGCTCCGTCAGTTACTCCGATATAAGTAGAATCTCCAGGTACATCTTCGGATGCTAAACAAATATTACCATCACTCTCAAAATACCTGAATAGCTCGGATTGACTATCCATAAGTCCAATTTGGACACAGGGGCATAATTGACAGTTTTAGGTCAAAACAGAATCCACCTGTGGCCTACTTCGCACCGAAAAATATGTCAGAGACAAAGTTCTACAAATTCGTCAAACCTAGTGTCTATGAGTCCAAAACGATGATACAAACCCAACGAAACGTCCAGAACTAGATTTCGATAAGTCGGTCACGAAATCGCCCGTCAAGTGGAACCGTGGAGCCCGCAAAACGGTATTTTGTCAACGTTCTCAGAATCGAACAAAACTTGGGTCCCAAGACCAACATAATGCTGCGAATCTGATGGCATAAGTTTCATTGTAAAAAAATAATCATACACAAAATTATGACGAGTGTCAGAACAGGCCGATACAGAGTTTTTCGACGGATACGCGTTGATTCCGGTGTACACGCACATCCAAATCAACTTTCACGAAATCTCACACGTCCGTGTTGACAATACGTGTCTTTTGGTATAATTCACGCATGATGAAGTTGCCTCATTTAGTAGGACGTACCCCGTTTCGGGAAAATTTGGGTGTAGAAAACCAAGTTTTTGACGAAATTCAACAGCAAATAAATTACAGCATATAATGAATTAAAATAAACTAATTGAAGAGATTTAATCTCAATTATGTTGTCTAAATTATTTTAAAGTAGAATTTATAAATATTAACTAGGTTGGAAGAAAATTAGCCATGAACATGGGTGATTAGAATAGTTTCTGAACTACAAACTGGATCATTTTTTCCCTATTTTGCGTCGTGAATTACGACCCACACAGGACACGATACACCGAACTAATTATACAGGGTTCAAGGGGGTCATGTGGTTTTCGCATAGGATTTAACAAGTCGATATTTAGTTAACTGTGCTGGGAGATACATAGGCTAGAAGTAGTATACCTCGCTGTGCTGTTTTCTCAGGATTCTGGCAGGCTGTGCGACGGCATCTTGCGGCGTGCGGCGGCGACTGTCCAGCGGTCGTCGGAGGCCGGGGAAGTTCGGGGTGGTAGAGGAGATGATTGTGGTGGTGGTCGGCTAGGCTGGGGTTTAAATAGGGTGACGGGGAGGGAGTAACTGGAAGATGAAGAGGGGGGTCAAGTCGGTTTGGGAAGGGGAAGTGATGGAGTCGGGCGGCTGTGGGGCTTTGGTTTAAGTGGGTTCGGGTTTGGGTAGCCAGGTCGGGTTATCCGGTTATGGGTTCGAATCCGGTTAATTTAGTTCGGATTAGATTGGATTGGTTTGGTTTGGGTTGGTTTATTTAAAACAATATATATATATATATATATATATATATATATATATATATATATATATATATATATATATATATATGGCCATCTAAAAATAGTTTTGGACCCCAATAAATTCCAAAAATATATATATAATACTATATTATTTGTTGTACACCTAAAATATAATTTTTGTACTATTTTAATAATTAATTCATTACACAAAAATATAAATCCATGAACGAATATTTATTATAATTAGCTTAAAATTATAAAAAAATCTCCCTTAATCTCAAAAATTCATAATTCCAATAATTTAAATTTTAAAATTAAATTCTAAAAAAATTAAGGTGTTTACAATTTACCCACCTTAAAAGAATTGTGTCCTCGCAATTAAGAAAATGAAACTTAATCGGTCAAGAAAAGGTTTGCTCCAGAAGAGATTGCAAGACATGTTTGTTGAAGCACGACACAAAGGATAAGGAACCATGAACAAGAAAAAATCGAGAGGAAGGGTGGGGGTTTTGTTCAAGCAGAACACGTAGGGAAGAAATGAAAACTTTTTTCTGGGCAATGAGAGATAAGTAACTCAAGAGTAAAGGAGCATGGTTAGAACGAATATCAACTACAGCTTATGAAAACTTGGGTAACACTGACATATTATTAATCTAGACTAACAAGTTTATGCTAACATAATACTAAGTATAGGCTAGAAAATGGAACTAACTGGCACATGCTAAAGTATTACTAGGAATATTTGCTATTATAGCTAGCTATGATAAAACTAAATCTTACTCATATTCGCTACTCCTCGAATCTGTGCCTCCTCCATTGTCATCGTAAAATCCTATCCACGTCCTTGTGGTGGTGCCCTCTACTGTTGCTGGGCCTGCTGGAAGAGTGCTGCTTGTGGTGCCAAGGGTGGCCTCAGCTGATATCCTCCCGGTTCGGGTAAAACTTGCCGGTTAACCATTGGAGCTCCCTTTCGACGCTCAGGGCAATCCTTGGCTGAATGTTGGTTGGATCCACAAACCAAGCATAATCCCAACTTGTGTCTGCACTCGCTTTTGTAATGATCTCGCTTGCACAATATTGACATGTAGGCACTGCTTGCGGAGCTACTCTGGGTGGCTGGTGCATGTGATGTCTCTTTGCAGCTTCTCCCTGTGGTACTCTAGCTGGTGCTGATGTGAACGGCCGTTTCAGGCTGGACTCTCTCCTAGTGACAGGCTCCATGCATCGGGCTGCAGCAAGGACGTCCGTATAAGAAGTAGATACAACGGAGCCGATTAATCTCTGTAGCTCAAAGCTAAGTCCGTCAAAGAATTTCTTCGCCTTCTCCTCTTCTGTCGAAATTAGAGTAGGGGCGAAGTGACTCAAACAGATAAACTCTGTATTATACTCTTCTACCGTAATATTTTCCTGAGTGAGGTGATTGAACTTATCCCTAAGTTCCGCTCTGGCAATAGCTGGAATGTACATATCTTGGAAGAGTATAAAGAACTGCTTCCAAGTGACTCGGTCCGGTCCGAGCCATCTCTCCTCAGATAGGCACCAGTGATGTGTATTGCCCGTTAAGTCCATTCTGACGGTAGTCATCCAACGCTCCCTTGGAAGCTCAGCTGCTTCCAATTGGTGTTGAGTGTTTGTGAGCCACTCATGAACTTCAGTGGGCTCCTCCTTGCCAAAAAAGATACGAGGCTTCAGCTGGCAAAAATCTGTGATAGATCCCGTCGATAGTTGTCTAGCTGGTGATTTTGCCTGCTCTAGTGCGGTTACTATACTGTTTCTCAAGTTCTCCGTCGGGCGTTGATGGGACCCTTGATGAACTTGTTGTTGTGCTTGTATCATTGCGTAGAATATTTAAAACATCTGTTGTCCGTCCATAGGCTATCATGTTCGAAAAATGGGCATCGGTAGAGTAAACTGCGACGGTGGTGGAATATCGTCTCGTCGGAACCTCGAGGCATGCTGATCTGCTTGATTGTTTTGTTGAGTGAATGGATCTCCACCCAATGGTGTCACCCCATCATCGTAGGTGACCACAGCACCTTATGGTGTACCTACGGGAGTATCATCGCTGGCTCATGGATCCATTACTCTACATACAAAGTAAACTATGAGAGACGCACACAGGAATCAAGGTAGGATGAAAGTTAAAAAATTATTTTAAAGTCGATATAGAGGTCAAGAACATATCAACAAGTGGATGAGATCCTATATTTTATCCTATCCTAATTACAGGCTTGCTCGGTTCCTTAGTTGAAACCAAAGCAATATAGTCGAAGACCTGCACGGGCCACCACAAAAACTATGTCATGCCCCAGTCCCAAAATACCGAGGGACTAGCCACGTGGTAATGGCCAACATTACAACTCCAAAGGGCAAACCCAATTTAATGGATCCTTTAGTGTACTTAAGCTATAGTAAATATAAATGCAGTCTACACCGTCTATCATAAAATAATTCTAATATCATCCACAGAAAGAAACATAACTCAATATGATAGACTAATCAAGATAATAGATAAAGGAAATAGTCCATCATTAAGTCAACAAATATAGTGTCTCGGAGAACAACCCGATAAAATAAGAAAAGAGAATAAGTCAATACATAAGTCCATGAGTCAAGATATGAAATAACTGGAAGCATAAATAACTGAGTATGTAACAGAATACTCAGGAGAAATCCTCCAGCATAACCTCGTCCTATGGTGCCAGTACTGCTCTAGCTTCAGCTCATGTCCCGTATATCTTGGGGTAATCCTCCTCTACTGTACCTGGAGACATAATCCGGATCCAGGTCCTCATGGAACATAGCAAGGTACAAGAAACACTCAAGCCAAATAAAATGCAGTAAATATAAAACAGATCCTTATGGCAAGCTATGTAACCAGCTATGTAAAATGCAAATAAGAGCATCACTAGTACTCAGGCTGAGACCACTACAGGCTCAGTGTCGGGGAGCCCATAGCAGCAAGAATATCACGTAATGGGCCAAGCTCTGGAACAAAGACTAAAGCACCTCAATAATAAAGTATATATATGTTATCATCATGTAGCCTGTATATCTCTTCCCACCCAATGTAACCTCACGTCTCATGTCCACGACGTCTCATGTCCATAACACGCAAGATTATGACCTCTAGCTAGTACAGCGAGTCATAATATATATACAAGTCTCATGTCATGAATCATGTAAGCCTATACAGAATCACCATGAATAACTCAGGAAAGATTCTGGCACATAAATAGTGTCAAGTGTCCTACGGTATGACGTACTTGATAAAGCAAGCACGTAAAAATATATAGGATCGTTGTATTAACTCTCTAAGTGACGTTATACGACTCCGCGTACGGCGTCGACACCCGAATCTTTTTCGGACGCTAAGCAACGTCTCACGGTCCTAGGTTGAACAGGTACATCTCCAGAGTATATATATATAGAAAGAACTCAAGCAAATAATATAACCGGAACTACTACAAGTTGGCAAGGTACACTTGCTTGTGTTCTAAGCTCCGTCAGTTGCTCCGATATAATTAGAATCTCTAGGTACACCTCCGGATACTGAAATAAACATCACTATCTCTCTTAGAATACAAGAAATAGCTAGGATTGACTACCCATAAGTCCAATTTGGACACAGGGACAGAATTGACAGTTTTGGATCAAAGCGGGTTCCAAATGTGTCCCACTTCGCACCGAAAAATGTGCCAGAGATAAAGTTTTCCAAATTTGTCAAACTTAGTATCTACGATTCTAAAATAATGATATGAATTCAATGAAACATCCAGAACTGGATTTCGATGAGCCGGTCACGAAATTGCCCGTCAAGTGGAACCGTGGGGCCCGCAAAATGGTATTTCGTTAACGTTCTCAAAATCAAAGAAAACTTGGGTCACATGACCAGCATAACACTGTGAATCCGATGAAGCAAGTTTCATTGTGAAACGGCATGCACACACAAAATTAAGACGACTGTCAGAACAGGCCAACACATGATTTTTCGACGGATACGCGTTGATTTCGGTGTGCACGCACATCCAAATCAACTTTTACAAAATCTTACACATCTCCATTGACGATATGCGCCTTTCAGTATAATTCGCACACGACGAAGTCACCTCGTTTAGCGGAATGCACCCCGTTTTGGGAAAATTTGGGTTTAGAAAACTAATTTTTTGACGAAACTCAATAGCAAATAAATTATAGCATACAATGAATTAAAATAAACTAATTGAAGAGATTTAATCTTGGTTATGTTGTCTAAATTATTGTTCAAGTAGAATATATAAATATTAACTAGGTTGGAAGAAAATTAGCCATGAACATGGGTGATTGGAACAGTTTCAGAACTACAAACTGGATTATTTTTTTTCTGTTTTGTGTCATAAATTACGAGCGACACAGGACTCGATACACCGAACTAATTACACAGGGTTCAAAGGGGTCATCTGGTTTTCGCATAGGATTCGATAGATTAATATTTAGTTAACTGTGCAGGGAGTTACAGGGGCTAGAAGTAGTATCCCTCAATGTGTTGTTTGCTCAGGATTCTGGCGGGCTGTGCGGGGGCATCTTACGGTGGCGACTGTCCAGTAGTCGTCGGCGAACGGATAAGGTCGGGGTGGTAGAGGAGATGATGATGGTGGTGGTCGTCTAGGCTAGGGTTTAAATAGTGTGACGGGGAGGGAGTTACTGGAAGATGAAGAGGGGGGTCAGGTCGGTTAAGTGATGGAGTCGGGCGACTATGAGGGTTTGGTTTAATGGGTTCGGGTTTGGGTAGCCGGGTCGGGTTATCGGGTTATGGGTTCGGATCCGGTTGGTACAGTTCAGTTTGGATGGGTTTGGTTTAGGTCGGTTTGGGTTGGTTCATTTAAAATTATATATATATATATATATATATATATATATATATATATATATATATATATATATATATATGGCCATCTAAAAATAGTTTTGGACCCCAATAAATTCCAAAAAATTACACAATACTCTATTATTAGTTGAAAACCCAAAAATATAATTTTTGTACTATTTTAATAATTAATTCATTACACAAAAATATAAATCCATGAACGAACATTTATTTTAATTAGCTTAAAATTACAGAAAAATCTTCCTTAATCTCAAAATTTTATAATTCCAATAATTAAAATTCTAAAATTAAATTTTAAGAAAATTAGGATATTTACAATAAACCACCTTGGGTGCTTGTTTGCACCATTGCTTAGGAACTTCAAATGGGTATGTGCGAGCTACTTTAGAATATGTACTTGCACTCCAAAAGTCACGAACACGAATGCGTCAGACCAGTGAAAGGTTGGGAAAAAAGCTTCAGCTCCTCGCTGTGTCGCCTTAGCTCGGGGAACCTGCTGCTACGAGGGTCAGTACTTCAAAAAGTACCGGTGAGGGCGAGCTAACCCAACATACCAAATCGATATTATATTCATGTGAACATGGAAAATTATTATTATGTGAACTTTCTATCTTGCCTTAGTTTAATTTTACAACATGCGATAGAATAAAATGACATAACAAAAATGTGCCGACATTCGGTGACTTTTACCTGCGCCATCTTAACCACCTGTACACAACTTACCATGACCTTCCCTGCCACGAAGACATAGTTAGTTTGCACAGTTTAAATATACATAAGGATCACTGTCATGACGAGACATCATGGACTATAGTCTGGATAGACGGCGATATTTGCAGTGCAGGTAGCGAGCCTTGGTACAAAATTCTGCCTCACCAGTTCTAAGTTGCTATCACGACTAACAGTTGTTCCACCCAGGACAAATCAGCCCCGGTGCCCCGGCGACTATTTGCAGGAACCATATACCTTGTGCATAAGTTGTCCATGACCATTGACGATCTAAACTCTAAGTTAACATATGAAGCATTTCAAGACATCAGAATGAACATAACTACTTTAGCACAGTGCGATGGCATAGTCTAATTGTTGTTGTGATCATATTACAAGTTATATACTACCCATTGAACAGTTATAGATGAATAAGTTCTAGATATAACTTAAACATAAAATAGATACATGCATAGCGGACAAGCACGCAACAATATGATCATACAGTATTTTTATGTGACAAGCATTAAGTATTTCAAGTCTACTTCTTTTTATCTTGACTCAATTATATTATTATGGTATCGTTGAACGGAATGCACAAACGAGTCAGATTATTAAAAATGAAGACTTAAAAGAAGGACGCTAATCGGAAGTAAGGCCACTCACAAGTTGGTGAATCGGGAAAGAGAAAGGGGAAACTTTAGGACTCTGCCCGTGCGTCGCCTACAAGATCACCTACACGCATCAACAGATGATCAATATCTCCTTACCTCGGTCTCCCAGGGTTCGATAGAAAATGTGAAGTACAAAGAAAGAAGACAACGAATACATCAAAACCGTTCAAGAAAATGTAACTCACAAAACCAACGAGAAAGCAACCAAGCGGCATTAAAAACGAGCAAAGAAACCAGCACAACGGAAAGGCCCCTCGCGACTCTGCCGCCGAGTCCTTCCTGGAGGCATGATCTACTGAATGTGGGACTTAATTTCGAAGAAACCAATCTATAACGACAAAAGGATCTTGATTCAATATTTTTCGATCGAACGATACCAAGTATTTCTTAACCGCGCTCCCTGAAAAGGGGAAACGGGGCACTACATCTTAACAAATTAATAAAAAGTTTCATCCTCGAAACTTAGGAATAGAACCTACCCCTAAGAAAATAATAAGATAAATTTTTCCTTCATGTCCTATTCAAGTTCCCAGGTCGACTCCTCGACCGCGTGTTTCCGCCAAAGAACGCGCACAAGCGGGACTGCACGATTCCATAGCTGCTTCTCTTTCCGATCCGAGATCTGAACGGGCTCGTCGACGTACGACAAATATGCCTGCAGATCCAACTGACCAAAATCTACCATGTGGCTCAGGTCATGCATGTACTTCTTAAGCTGTGACACATGAAAGAAATCATACACATTTGACAGGGCTGGTGGCAATGATATTTGATAGGCAACTGGAGCGACTAGCTTGAGGACTTCGAACGGGCCAACGAATCTCGAACTTAACTTTCCCTTTACTCCGAATCTCGTGACTCCTCTCATGGATGAGACCTTTAGAAATACATAGTTACCTTCGAAGAACTCAAGGGATCGTCGGTGAATGTTGGCATAACTTTTCTGCCGATTATGCCGACTTTGTGCTACTTTTCGTCGCTCTCGGATCAACCAAACCTTTTGCACTGTTTGCTCGACTAGTTCCGGCCTAAGTATTTAACGCTCCCCAACTTCATCTCAGCAGATCGGTGACCTACACTTCCGCCCATACAAAGTATCGTACGGAGCCATTTGGATGAGGGACTAGTAATTCTTGTATGCAAATTTGGCCAACTGTAGGCGGACGTCCTAACTTGACTTTGAATTGATCAAACAGAGACGAAACATGTCTTCGAGCACCTGATTCACCCGATCTGTTTGGCTATCGGTTTGAGGATGGTAGACTGAGCTAAACGTTTTGGCCCCTATCGCTGACTGAAGGGTCTCCCAAAAATATGATAGGAACTGTCCGTCCCGATCTGACACAATAGAAACTGGCACTCCATACAGCCGAACTATCTTATGAAGGTAGGTCTGAGCGAAGTGATCCATGCTCCAAGTAACTTTCATGGAAATAAAGTGCACTGACTTGGTTAACCGGTCGACGATGACCCATATTGCGTCATTCTCCAATTGTGTCTTCGGTAAGCCAACAATGAAGTTCATGTTTATGTGCTCTCAATTTTATTCTGAAATAGCAAGATTCTGTATCTCTCCACCCGATCTCTGATGTTCTGCTTTCACCCTCTGACAGGTTATGTATTATGACACGAAGTACGCCACGTATTTCTTCATGATGTGCTACCAGAAGATAGTACAAAGGTCTTTATATATCTTTGTGCTCCTGGGATAGACTGTGTAGGCCGCATAGTGCGATTCCATAAGGATCTTCTTTCTGAGTTCTGCGTTATTAGGGACGCATATCCTTCCCTTCACTCGCAACACTCCATTCTCATCTACTACAAAATTATTCGCCTTCCCTATTAGAATTTGCTCGTGTATTTTCTTCAGGAATGGGTCATCCCTTTGAGTAGACATGACTCTGTCTAACAGTTTGGGTATAAGAGAAACTCGTGCGTCGGGGTATCGAATTCGGAGTTCAATGTCCTTTTCCTCTAAGTCGCTTTGTAACCTGCGATCGACGGACATGGATCCCGCAAACACTCGACTCAACGCATCTGCTACAACATTACCTTTCTCAGGTGTGTAGTCGATCGCCAAGTCATAGTCTTTGATCAATTCTAGCCAATACTAATGTCGTATGTTAAGGTCCGTTTTGGTGAATAGGTACTTCATGCTTTTGTGGTCAGTCTAAATTCGACAAGCCACTCAATAGAGGTAGTGTCGCCATAATTTTAGCATGAACACAATTGCCGCTAGTTCCAGGTCATGTATAGGATAATTTTTCTCATGTTTTTTTAGTTGCCTTGATGCGTAGGCTATCATTATATCCCGCTGAATGAGTACGCACCCTAAGCCCTGCCCTGACGCGTCGCTGAATATTTAGAATCCCGAGGTCTCGTCTGGTAGTGCAAGTATTAGAGCAGAGGTAAGACATTGCTTTAACTCTTCAAATAAGGCTTAGCAGTTGGTATACCACTCGAATGCAACTCCCTTCTGAGTGAGGTGAGTCAGAGGTGATGCTAACTTGAAAAAGTCTTTCACGAACTGCCTGTAGTTGTCTGCTAACCCCAGGAAGATTTGAATCTCACTGACGGATGCTGGCTGCTTTCACTCGACGATGGCTTCAACATTATTTTGATCGACTGAAATACCTTCCATAAAAATGATGTGCAAGAGAAAAGATACACTGCTCAGCCAGAACTCGTACTTACTTAGTTTTGCGAATATCTTGTTGTCCCGAAGAGTATGTAGATATGTCTGCAAGTGCTCCGTATGTTCCACCCTGTTCTTCGACTACACCAAGATATAATCATAGAACACTACTACAAACTTGTCGAGATATGGATGGAACACACGATTCATTAAATCCATAAAGGCGGCAGGGGCATTGTTCAGTCCGAATGGCATTACCAAAAACTTATAGTGGCCGTAGCGAGTGCGAAAGCACTACTAGAAAAAGCGGGATTAGCGACGCATTTTAGCGACTCCATGTAAAAATGTCGCTAATAAAAATAAATTAGCGACTCCATGTAAAAACGTCGCTAGACATCGCTAAATGGCGACATTTAACGACATTTAGCGACTTTTATTAAGATTTTAAAAGATTAGTCGCTATAAGTTCAATTAAGGTCGCTAATATGTCTAATTTAGCGACGTTTAGCGACGTATTTAGCGACGTATATATTAAAAATATTTAGCAACGTGTTTAGCGACGTCTTTGACGTCGCTAAAGCTTATTTTAGCGACGTTGTTATTTGACGTTGCTAAACGTCCCTAAATTTTGGTTAATTAGGGCTCGGTTTTCTTTACCCCCATCTGTCAAAATTTTTGAAATTTTCGAAACTTTCGATTTCCCCCACCCCCCTCTCTGGTGACCAGCTCTCCACGGCTGCGGCTACTCCGGCATCCCCCTCCTCCTCCTCGAGCTCTAGGTAAACCCTAACTCTCTCTCTCTCTCTCTCTCTCTCTCTCTCTCTCTCTCTCTCTCTCAGGACACACATGTGACACTGACACAACACACACTTGACAGACACGACACACACACAGACCTTGATAGACACACACGACACACACACACACACACACACACACACACACTCACACACACAGACACTGATACTGACACAGACATGACACACACACACACTGACACAAACACTGATCATGACCTAGGGTTAGGTTTTTTGACCTGGGGTAGGGTTAGGGTTAGGGTTTTTGATCAGGATTGATTCCTATACATCTATTTTATTCAATATTGTCAACTATTAGTTTATTCAAACAATATTTGATCTATTGGATGTGTCCATGTGAATTGAGAGTTGGTATCATGGTGGTGTGGTGTATGGAGGATGTATCCTAGAGTATCTTGGTGTTGCACACCAAATGTTTGTGAATTGGACTAGTGGTTGTGTGTGTGTGTCTATTTATACCTTAGAGTATCATATGATATGTATATGTAAATTGGTGTATTATCTATTTGCATATGAGAGAGTGTATGCATAATAGGTGTATCTCGATATATATATAGATAAGTATATAGCTACTGTTATCTGTGTTGGTGTTCATAGTGTCTTCTAGCTATGCTTGATGTGGGAGAGGGTAGAAGAGTCGAGTTGTGTGTGGGTGTCACTACTGAACTATGAGGCCTCAGGAACTGAACTCAATTAAGTTTGGCCTAGTGCATTAGGCAAGCTGGCAATGTGTTGCAGTGGTGTCGGGTTGGCAGTATGAGGAGGGGATTGGTTCCTGTCATCTTTTGCAGTGGGAGAGTGTTGGTGCACACTTGAGCAGCATCAAACACATGCATGCTTGAGCAATGGCAAGGCAGCAACAAGCACTGCTGTGAGCCATGGCAGTAGCTAAGGGCAGTTGGAAACAACTAAGTGAAGGAAAGATTTAGCCACTGCAGCAGCAGTGCAAAGTATCAGAGGTTGCAGACTTAGTTAGGGTCTGCAGGCATGTGTTTGGGTTAAGGTATAGACAAGTATCGGGTAGGTGTTCACAGGTCACTTGTTGCATGCCAATACAGCCCTTAACTGATACTGTGGTATTAGGGATTTAATTGGCAAGAGTGATCAGTGCAGTGCAGTTCAATTAGAGCACAACAGTGCTGTGAAGTGAACTGATACTGTGGTATCAGGGAGGAGTGACTGCTATGGGTTGTAGTCCAGTGAGCAAGTATAAGGATGAAGTGCAAGGTTCCAGGCCAAGGGTAAGAGGCTCTCAGTGTGGATAGTAGAGTACTTAATATCAAAGCAGAATATCCTAGTAGTCCAGTATCAAATGGGAGTAACAAGTGACTGGGACCAAGGTATTATTGTGACATACATTTATGAGCTAAGATGTGAGTTGGGGTAAGGTAGGATATTAGTTAAGAAATACTAGTAGTATTTAGTATAGCTAATATTAACTAGTATAGTTAGTAATAACTAGTATTAGCTAGGCATTAACTAGTATAAACTAGAATTCCTTAGTACGACCTAGAAGACATAGTGTAGCAAGGTATTAACCTAGTATTGACTAGTAAAAACTAGTATGGATCTAGAAGTGGCTTAGAAATATCACCATGAACTAGTTAACCATGTTTATCATTTCAAAACACTCATTAACATTTATATTCCATATCTAGGGCTCTTGGACTTTGATAAATAAAAGTATGTATTATATCAGTTATGAAATAAAAGTATTGCTTATTTTAGACTTTGATAAATGGTCAGTTGTTTTGAATATTGCTTATTTTAGACTTTGATAAATGAAATTATATAGAATATCAGTTATAATTTTTATAGTACGGTTAAGTTATGAATTTAGGTGATAAACCACTGTATGTAATGATTTATATGATACATACTGTCATTTTTATAGAAGTATCTAGAAATAGATATGAATTACTATCTGCGTCATCGTTCATGGATGTACAACCGTCATCCTGATGACATGTGCGGTATGTGGGATGAATTCATTGAGGGTGTATAGAAGTTTCTGCAGTTCGCCAAGGCGTTCCCTCAGTACATGGACGGTACCAAAATTAAGTGTCCGTGTGTGAGATGTCGCAACAGGAAATATCATCCAGAAGTGAAAGTTACATATCATTAGTACTCGAAGGATTTTACGCCGAATTACTATCAGTGGACCACGCACGGAGAACTTGTATCTCTAGCATCGGAGTCGGAGCCCTATGTAGAGTCGTATATGGATGTCTACGACCACGATGCTTACGACGACGGGTTGGTGAACATGGTTTATGATGCGGCGGGGCCTAGTTTTAATCCGAACAATTATGATGCGGCGGGACCTAGTTTCAATCCGGACAATTATGATGCAGCTGAGGAGGCACCGAATTCCGATGCTGCAAAGTTTATGGAGTTGTTGGAGAATGCAAGGACTCCACTATATCCTGGTTGTGAGGATCATTCACCGTTGGAGGTGGTTACAAGATTATTGAGCATCAAGTCCGATTTTAACATGTCGCAAGAATGCTATAATCGACTGCTCGATTTGATTATAGAGATCTTGCCTGAGGGTGCAAAGTTGCCTAAAGACTTCTATCGATCTAAGAGGATGGTGAGATCGCTTTGGATGGAATACGAGAAAATCGATGCATGTCGCAACGGGTGCATGTTGTACTACAAAGACGACAAGGATGAAGATGCGTGCAGATTCTGTGGTGCTGATCGCTACAAGGCCACTGTTAGAGGAAAGTCTGTCGGTGCAAGGAAGCCTACCGATTCGATGCACTACTTGCCTTTGACGCCGCAATTGCAGCGGTTGTTTATGGTTAAGGAGATTGCAGAAAACATGAGTTGGCACAGGCGAAAATAGATCGAAGGAGTATTGGATCATCCATCCGATGGAGAAGCATGAAAGCACTTTGATCGAGAGTATCAACACTTTGCCGAGGAAGCACGTAATGTCATATTGGGGCTCTCCTCTGACGGTTTTACCCCATTCAGACTTTCGGGCTCCCAGTATTCGTGTTGGCCGGTGATCGTCACTCCATACAATCTACCGTCTTGGATGTGCATGAAAACTCTGTATATGTTCTTAACCGTTATTATCCCGGGTCCGAACAATCCGAAGAGGAACATCAATGTGTATTTACAGCCTTTGATAGATGAGTTGAATCAGCTGTGGGAAGTAGGTGCCAACACGTACGATGTTTTTAGAAAGCAGAATTTTCAGATGAGAGCAGCACTTATGTGGACCATCAACGACTTTTTGGCCTATGGAATGTTATCGGGATGGAGCACTCATGGTCGTCTCTCATGTCCGTATTGCATGGACCATACTCGTGCTTTCCATTTGAAACACGGAGGCAAACCGTGCTTCTTCGATTATCATCGACAATTTTTGCCGAAGGATCATCCGTACCGGAGGAACCGGAATGCTTTTCGTGCGGGAGTTATGGAGAATGCCAATCCACCGCCAAGGTGGCCCGGATACACGATATGGGAAGAGGTAAAAGATTTACCAAGTGCTATCGAAGAGCCTGCTAAGGGGTATAAGTGTGACGGATTTGGTTGCACCCATAACTGGACGAAGAGGAGTATATTCTGGGATCTGCCATATTAGAGCACCAATCTAATCAGACATAACCTTGATATCATGCATATCGAGAAGAATGTGTTTGATAATATAATTAATACTTAATGGAGGTAAAGGGGAAGATGAAAGATAATCCGAAGGCCAGGTTGGATTTAGAAGAAATATGTAGACGTCCTCTATTGCATTTGATAGAGGAGGGGAATGGAAAGTTAAAGCAACCTAAGTCAGTTTTCTCACTGGAGAAAGAGGATAAAGGTAGACTTTGTAGGTGGATTTAGGATCTAAAGTTTTCTGACGGGTACGTGTCAAACTTGAGAAGATGCGTCGACCTCAAGGAGAACAAACTGGTGGGTATGAAGAGCCACGATCGTCATGTATTCATGGAGAGGTTAATTCTGATTGCATTTCGAGATTTCTTACCGCAGGTCGTTTGGGACCCATTGACAGAGCTGAGCATATTCTTCAGAGATCTTTGTTGTACTAAGTTGCTCGTCGATCGTCTAGAAAAGCAAGAGAAGGATATTGCGGTAACACTATGTAAGCTCGAGAAGGTGTTTTCTTCTGGATTCTTCGACTCTATAGAGCATTTGCCAATTCATCTTTCCTATGAGGCACGTGTTGGTGGTCCTGTCGGTCATCGGTGTATGTACCCCTTCGAGCGGCATCTGAATCACCTAAAGAGAAAGGTGAAAAATAAGGCACGGGTTGAGGGCTCTATTTCTGAAGCTTATGTTCTTGAGGAGATTATAAACTTTTGCACGACGTATTTCAAACCGCATGTTGCTACTAATAGGACGAAAGTTCCGAGAAACGACGACGCATATCAGGAATCTAATGATGCAATAGTCAAAGTATTCAATGCGTCCGAAAAGCCTTCGGGAAAAATGAAGAAGAGATATTTGAATGACGACGAGCTAAGGGCTGCTCAATTATATATATTACTCAATTACGACGAGGATAAAGTGGAGAAGCTAGAGGGGTAAGTAATTAATACGTCCACGTTTACATCAACTCAATGTAATAGTATAAGATACTATTATGCTACTAATCAGCAGTTGCTTCATTATTTTTCAGCACATATAATGATGAGTTGAGGTCGGTTAGACCCTACATAACAGACGAAGAAGTATAACAAGATATGAGATGCCATTTTCCTTCTTGGTTGAGCGCATATGTAAGATGCTTGGTAATTACTTTTTATTTTTGCACTTGCAAAACAAATAACTTACTATCGCTACTTTGGTATTTAGGTCGATCGTCTAATAACACCCGAGACTGAATCTATTAGAACTCTAGCCAAGGGACCAATTACTGCCATAAAATATGGCCAAGTTTCTGTGTAAATGGGTTAAGGTTCAAGTCAACAAATGCTCCTATCAGAGACAGCTCTCTGGATCTTGATTCCACGAAAAACAGTTTTTTGTGTATCAAATCTTCGAACTACAAAGACGACAATCCGGGCAATAATTTTTTTTGGCATCTTATGAGAGATTGTGGAGTTGACATATAATTATGGCACAGAACCTGCTAATATCGTGTTATTCAGGTGTGAATGGTTTGATCCGATTCAAGATTAAGGTTGAAAAATTGAGAAGCATGGCCTTGTGGATATAAACTACAAGCGTAGATTAGGCTATAAACCATTTGTCCTATCAAGTCAGGCTCAGCTCGTGTACTTTACAACTTATCCTAGACGGGGGACAGCGAGGTCGGATTGGTGGGCAGTATGCAAGACTAAAGCTAGAAATACTTTTGACATTGACGAAATAGCTTATCAGGAGGACGATCTACCTCTTGTAACAAATATTTTAGATGTGGACTCAACGGAAGTTACTCATTACACGAGTAATAATATAGAAGATGTAAAATTATCCGAAGAGGAATACGAAGTAGATGAAAGTGAAGACGAGGAGGAGAAAGAGGAAGAGGAGGACGAGGATGGCGAACAAGATAAATTTTCTGAAGATGATTGAAAATAAAATATATTCCCTGTAGAATGTAACTATATGATAGAAAATTGACGAAGTAGATGTACTATTTTAATAAATATATGTATTATATTTTAACTGTAGAATGCTTTAAGATATGCATCATATTTCGACTGTAGATTGTACTATATATTTGTGTTTCTCTATATTCATCATATGTTGTTATCAGATATGACAGGACGACGCGGAGGATTCGGCAGGTCCCGAGGTAGATAGAGTGCTCCTCCGGTACTGCCTACTGTTGGTTCTGGATCATCGTCGCCCAGTACTCCAGTATATCGATCACTCACATCTCCTACTGTTGGGACGAGTAGTTCCAGGCGTGATAGTACACCATCGTCCAGCGTTCCTCCTGCTGACGGAACCATGGGGACAGATGACCATGTCGAGGAGGTCGTGCCCACGTTGTCCCAGCATCAGCAACATCCTCCATGCGCACCTCCGGAGGAGACGAGGACAGAGATTTGGGCCGACGGTACAAAGTAAGTCAATTAGATGGTTTAGTATAATATATATCGTGTATTTCTTTATTCATCGTATATTAACTTTTTCAGTATTCTAAATAATTATCTCTGTATAGATATCGTCCATCGTCGGTTCAGAGACGCCTGGGCCAATTTCTGAGGAACAACTACGGTGGCCCTTGGATCAACTACTCTGATGCTCCGGAGGAGAGGAAGGCATTCTGGTTTGCGGACTTCTAGGTAAAAGTATATTAAATAAATCCTCTAATTTATGCATATTATATAACTTATCCGTGATGCTCACTTACTAAATTATTTATTGTAGAAAACGTATTTCTATCCTCTGCACCGGGCCGAGTTGATCAAGCGGCTCTTTCCTACCGTTGCCGCCAAGCTTATCCGAGATGCTCTGGATGACCAGAAGGCTCGTGATCGTGCTGGAAAACCGATCCAAGGTTGGATCACGCCTGAGCAGTGGACTGCGATGAGGGCTAGATTCGACGATCCGAGCTATAAGAAAAGGTCTGAGAAGGCCAAGGCGGCTAGGCGGAATGCTGCCAAGTGGTATAGTGACTCGATTTCGATGACGGAACATTTTCGTTGTTTGGTATATTTTTTCTTTTAAAATATATTATTTTAATGTAAGTACCATAAAATGGTACTTGGAAAAAATGTTTAAGTTTAGTACTAAATAATATATTTTTAACAAGTACAGAGGGGTGAGGATGTAAACATGGTGACCGTCTTCTTGGCCACCCATCGCAAGGACAAAAATCTCATTGATGAGAGGGCCTCGCAGACCTATGTAAGTATTACTTTACTTTGTGTTAATTTTAATATAACTTAGGCAATTGTCGAGTTTTCAAACCTTTCTAGGCCGAGTATCTTAGGCTGCGTGAGCGGGCGACTGCTAGTGCACCTACATCTGGAGAGGCTGGTACTTCGTCGCAGCCCGCTCCAGCTCCGTCGGCGGACGACCTGTGGGTGATCGCAGCTGGTGGTCTCCAGAGGGGTACGTACTACGGTACAGGCTCCTATGGCGCCCTGGTTACGACGCAGTCATCTAGGGCCCCCCCGACAGATGCGCATTCCACACAGCCCTCGCAGTCGTCGGCCAGAGTCCAGGAGGCCGTCCAGGAGGCCATTGACCGTCAGATTGTGTCTCTCCGTGATGAGTTGCTGCGAAGGATGGAGGAGCAGCCCCGGTCCCAGCCGCAGGCGGACGATCCGACGCTCATCGCACGATTCGATATACTCGACCGCAGCATGACGGAGCTCCGGGATTTGACAAATAAAATTAGAGCCTCGACAGACCACAACATCATGGAGCTGCATGCATCACAGCTAACGATGGACGAGAGGCTGACGATGATGCAGGATTCAATGGTTCATAGCAGTACGAGGCTGTTATCTACCATAGATTCTTACAACCAGCGACTAGCAGACTTGGAGCGGGCACGGCCTCCTGGTGCGCCTACATCGACACAGACTCCACCGACGTCACTGCCTTCTCCATCGATATCGGTGTCGATTCCACGGGACGAGTATGAGCATTTCTTATCCTTCAGGCGCGCCGGTGGTCAGCCTCCTACAGATCCGCAGTAGTATAGCTAGATGCTGGATATTTATATTTTTTTATTATTTAGGATGCGATTGTATGGATATAAATTTGCCATATTCTTTACAATGAGATTTGCTGGGTGCTTTCTTTTCTTCAAATTTTATTATATTATTCATACTAAATATGTTATTTTATCGGTGTTGAGTGTTCAGTGCCTATTTTTCCCTATTTTTTTCCAGTTCAATGATACAAGTTGCAATATAATATATAGTCTTTGTACAAACTCAAACACACTGAATTATAATACACACACTCTCCCTCTCTCTTAGCACATTAAGACCAATACACAACATAGATAGTATTGTCTTAATTCACTGATATTCACACAGTTCCTAATATATTTTGGTTTACAACTGATGACTGATACTTGGCCTGTATTTACCCAGTGCACTAGAATTTTCTCCCTTGTTGCTGCTACTATGTCCCTTATTCAATTATTTTTACTACCATCATATACCTGATAATGAACCCAAGAGGGTTGGCAAACCCAGAAATTCAATTCAGTATTATTTTTTTTTTGTAAAATTAGCGACATTTTTAGCGACGTTTAGCAACGTTTAGCGACGTTCATATACGTCGCTAACTACATAGCTAATTAGCGATGCTCTTAGACGTCGCTAATGACGTCGCTAATGAAGTCGCTAAAATCGTCGCTGTACGTCGCAAACTACTAACATGGCAGTATTGCCAGGTCATTAAAGACGTCGGTGTAACGTCGCTATAGAAGTCGCTAATTAGCGACGTTTAATGATTTTATTAAACGTCGCTAATTAGTGACGCCGAGTCGCTAAACGTCGCTAAATTTAGCGACACAATAAAGTCGCTAAAAACGTCGGCATAGCGACGTTTAGCGATATTTTTTATTTTAGCGACTTGCTTTTTTCTGACTTCTTTAAAATGTCGCTAATTACGTCGCTAAACTTACTTAGCGACATTTTTTGTTATTTAGCAATGTTTTTAGACGTTGCTAATTTGACTTTTTCTGGTAGTGAAGGCTGACTTCGACACATCGTCTGGCTTGATCTTGAGCTGATGATAACCCAAGCGAAGATCATTTTTTGAAAATACCGTCACACCTTGTAGTTGATCAATGAGGTCATCGATCCTGGGAAGGGGGTATTTGTTTCGAACAGTGGTCTTATTCAGTTCACGATAGTCTATGCAGAGTCGCATCGAACTACCATTTTTCTTCACAAACATATAGGCATGCCCCATGGAGACATGCTCGGACGAATATATCTACGATCAATAATTCATTTAACTAGACATTTAGCTCTTTTAGTTTTGATGAGGCCATTCGATACAGAGCTTTGAAAATTGGCCGAGTCTCTGGAAATGTATTTATAGTGAACTTTATCTCTCGGTCGGGCAGCATGCCAGGCAACTCTTCTGGAAACACATCAAAAAATTCTTCCACAACGGAAGTAGCCTCGACGTTTACACAATCTCATTGAGTGTCTCGAATGGACTACAAGTATCCTTCACTACCGGAATGTATCATCCGCCGAGCAGACATTGCAAAAATTACCAAGCAGGCATTTAATGCTCTCGATATAAGACTGCACGCGTAGCAAAATTTGATCACGTCAGGTTGGCAAAACACGAATTTCTTTTCCGCACAATCAATGGTAGCCGAGCAAGCATCGATTCAATCCATCCTTAGAATGATGTCGTAGTCCTTGATGTCTAAGACTATTGCATCGAGTCATAATTCTCTTTCTCCGATGAAAATGTAACCGTCACGACAAATTAAGCGAGCTGGCAAATCCACGCCTGATGTAATACTGACACTACAGTTTAGGCCTAGCGGTGTCATAGAAAATTTATTTTCGACGGCAAAATATGTCGCATTGAAACTATGTGTGGCACCAGAATCAAACAATACTTGAGCGGGTACATTATTAAAAAGTAATATACCAGACACTATCGTGTTGGAAGCGAACATCTATTCCCGAGTCAGAGCATAGACCCAGCCATGAACGTTTTACGGTGTCGTCTGGTTCGCTCGAGGTGCTTGATCCTAATTTTGAGGTGGATGATATGGTTGTTGTTGAGGACGGTGCGGAGGGAGATCGTTAGGGCGATCCCTACAGTCATGAGCAATGTGACCAAACTTACCACAAATGAAGCATCCCCCTTTTCTAAAATGACAGTCGCTGACATGGTATCCTGGCCTGTGGCAGTAGGGACAAGGTGGCCCATGGTTCCTCCCTAGATCGTGGTCCTGAGAGCCGTCATTTTTGTGGCGCTTGGGCGCATTGTTACCTCATGTGTTGCTAGGACACTTTTGATAGAAAATTTGCACAGCATCGGTATGAATTGGGGGTACTACGGCTCTAAGGAGAGGACATGGTTTAGAAACGCTCGCATCATATGGTATTGAGGGACGATGACGTGAGCACGAATAGAAGGTCGCAGTCCTATCTCAAATTTGCGGGCTCGACTCTCGGCGTCACGGAGATGAGACTTGGCAAATTTTGCAAGCCTGTTGAATTCTGTGGCATACTGTCGCACTATCATATTCCCTTATTGAAGATGTGTAAATTCGTCTTCCTTCTCGCGACGGACGGCTTGCGAAAGGTACTCCTCTTAGAAGGCTTTATGGAACATAAACCAGGAGATAGTCGCCTTATCATCTTCACTCAGGATAGGCTGTTTGTGCACATCCTACCAATCATATTCATTCAAATAGAGCTGGAGCTGAGCACAAGCAACTCTTTTCGTCTCATCCATGTGAAGCACTTCAAAGTGGTCTTTTAGCTCAACAAGCCAATCTAACGCCAAGGAGGGGTCCTCAGTCCCTTTAAAGGTAGAATGACATATTTTTTAAACTCTGATATTTGAAGGATGGAAACCTTCTCGTCTGAGGGCAGAGTTTCCTGAGAGCCCTGAGGTCCCGCGGTCTCGGCTACAACTGGCACTGTCATGGCGGTCGTTGGTGCGGAATGGTTGTTGGTGACGAGCGTCGTCATAATCATTTGCAGGATTTTCATCTACTTCTGCTGCACCTCAGCCTAAGTCCGTTGTGCCTAAAATTGAGCCTCAATCTGGGACTCAAATTGACCAGAGCTGTCCGAAGTGCCGAAACTGCTCTCTTGCACCTGCGCCACTACCTGAGCTTGTGCGTTCGGCTTTGAGGTCGTTCCTTCAAAGAAAAGTAACTTATATCAGTCTTAAAACATATTATGGACTCACTATATAGGACGCATCTCATTTTGGCTAAGTAAATTTAAGAGTTCAACTAGGAGGGACAAAAATAATCTTCTGACACGAAGGTCAAAGGATATGAAGCTATGCTTTGATACCAATATATAATAGCTCAATTTTTGCTAGATCGATAATCGTCCCCTGGGCGTGATTTCTTGCGAGCGTAAGGCATGCCCGCACAAGGCCTAGGCATAATGATATAGTTTAGAAACATACGCAACAAAGTACGCAAATAGAATATCACACATGAATGAAGAAAAGTTCTCTTTATTGATAATGAACATCTTTGTTTAAAACTCTTGACTCAAAAGTAAAGGGGTGTCGCACGGGCTTACAAGATGGACGTAAAATGAGATAGTCGATCCATACATTACATTTCTTATAAAAATTTAAAAGACAAACCACTATCCTAACAACGGGATTATCTCTGACACAGAATCTTGACAAAGAGGATTTTCTGAATGACTCAAAAGACATAAATACACTAAACGACAAAAGTCTCACGTCAGTACAAAACTTCACTCTCGATGGGTGTGTAGCACCACGTGTATAGCACAACAAGGACCCTATTTGTCCCAGACTCTATGCATTCCATGCATCCCTAGCCCCATGTATCCCAGACTCTATGTTTTCCATCCGTCTCTAATCCCATGCGTCCCAGACTCCATGCGTTCAATGCGTCTCTGGTCCCATGCGTCCTAGACTCCATGTGTTCCATGCATCTCTGGTCCCATGCATCCCAGACTCCATACGTTTCATGTATCTCTGGCCCCATGCATCCCAAGTTCCATCTGTTCCATGAGTCTCTGGTCCCATG
Organism: Iris macrosiphon; assembly: GCA_036927795.1. Classification (NCBI taxonomy): domain Eukaryota; kingdom Viridiplantae; phylum Streptophyta; class Magnoliopsida; order Asparagales; family Iridaceae; genus Iris; species Iris macrosiphon. Next base: position 55,316,801 of record JAYESA010000015.1, read on the forward strand.
GGTCCCAGACTCCATGCGTCCCATGCGTCTCTGGCCACATATGTTTCAGACTCCATGAAGGCCAAATATTATTGTTACGTAGGAGTGATTATCTCCAACCAAGTGCGGACCATGTGTCAAGTTGACCAAGTCACGCCCACAAAGGATGAGAATCACCCAGATCTTCAGCAACAGAAAATCTCAACAAGCGCCCATATGACAGCCTGGCCCGCTCACGGTTACAGTTGTACCCTATTAAGGGGGCACACGTGAAACCATCTAGCATCTATGTGGCCCAACATATGCGCGCCCAAGGATGACTATATATACCCGGGTGGCCTGTCCAAACAAGGAAGAATGGACACACAGGGGTCGGCAACACACAGAGAGAACATACAGAGACGAGCAAAGAGAAAAAATAAGCATCTTTACCCTGCATCGGATCGTCAACGGAGCAAAAGAGTCGATGTACTTCTCAACCTCTATCGTCACACCCCAGATCAAAATATTGTACTTACATAATTCTGTTTAGGATTCTTTGTACTCTTTTTCGTTCCTTAAATACAAAGTTTACAAGAACTCATTTAATGGCAAACAACAGGGTGTGGGAGAATCTCATTCGGTGCAGAAACCCCTTGTGCACTCTAAGGCATGGAGTTTTCTCTGGAGCCTTGAAGTGCTGCATCCGAAGCTGAAGCACATATACAAGACATAATATTGGAACATCGACTATGCATCATTTTATGTTGTAAGCCACTTGGCACACTTTTATTGTTTCGAGAGAGAGGGCTTGAGCGACTTGTAATCTCGGCCTAGTACCGCTTGTAACACTGATTGAATATCAATAAAGTGCTTATTTTACTTCCATACTTGTGTTTATTTCAATGCTTCTGCTATGACGACTCTGTGAACTTGTTACCTATCACCTGTTCGGATTCTTATTCTAATGCACGAGGACTATCTGTGTGACTCTGTGACTTAGCTATTTCTTCGCCTATTCAGATTCATGGCCTTACACTGTCGCCCCTAGCGGGGACGGCCGATCCTACGGGAGATCCGGGCGTGATACTACCCATTGAACAATTATAGATAAATAAGTTCTAGCTATAACTGAAACATAAAATAGATATATGCATAGCAGACAAGCACGCAATAATATGATCGTACAGTAATTTTATGTGACAAGCATTAAGTGTTTCATGTCTACTTATTTTTATCTTGACTAAATTTTATTATTATGGTATCTTTGATTTGAACACACAAACGAGTCAGCTTATTAAGAATAAAGACTTGGAAGAATGGCGCTAATCGAAAGCAAGGCCACTCCCAAGTTGGAGAATCGGGAAAGAGAAAGGGGAGATCTTTAGGACTCCGCTCGTGCGTCTCCTACACGATCACCTGCACGCATCAACAAATAATCAATATCTTCTTACCTCGGTCTCCCAGAGTTTGATAGGAAATACGAAGTTCAAAGAACGAAGACAACAAAATCTATCGAAACCGTTCAAGAAAATGCAAGTCACAAAATCAACGAGAAAGCAACCAAGCGACATTGAAAACGAGCAAAGAAACCAGCATAACAGAAAGGCCCCTCGTGACTCTGCTGCTGAGTCCTTTCTTGAGGCACGATCCGCTGAATGTGGGACTTGATTCTGAAGAAACCAATCCATAACGAGGAAAGGATCTTGATTCAATCTTCCCCGATCGAACGATACCAAGTATTTCTTAGCCAAGCTCCCCGAAAAAGGGGAACGTGGCACAACATTTATGGCCTTAAAAATTTGTCTATTTTGCTCTTTCCAAATGTGCCAGACCATCGCCGCCAGTCTCATTCTTGCCTCCCTGAACCATACCTCTCCCCCGTCTTGCCCTGATTCCATGGAATCGATAGTCGTCCCCTAGGCATGATATCGTGCGTGCCTGAGTTGCACAACGCACAAGGCCATGGTATTTGATATAAAGAGCATATATTTAGAGTACGAAGATAATTAAACACAATATTGAAACAAGAAAAGTTATCTTTATTGATAATGAACATTATTTACAAACTCTTGAACAAGTACAAAAGGCTGTCGCACGGGCTTACATAAGCGGACTCAAAATGAGATAGTCATCTGATATATTACATCATTTTATTAAAACTTAAAAATCTATAGATACCTTCGGGCGAAGTTATTGCCTTGCCACGGAGCTGCATATGGTATGTGCATGAGCTCCGGAAGTAAAACATGATTCAAAAGGGCATAAACATGGTGCGCCGGAAGGTGGACTGGATTGGAAAGTCACCTTAACTCCCTGTAGGATAGCCTTGGCCCGGAGAACCTGTTACAACGAGGGTCCGTACATCAACATATACTAGTGAAAGTGAGCTAACCCAACTATACCAATCAATAGGTTATTTATTTGAAGCATGCAAGTTATTATGTTGTCTTTCTATCTTGCCTTAGTTCAAGTTACAAACATACAATAGATATGGAAATTGATTAAAGTAAACATGCCACCACTTGTTGACTTTACCTGCCAGTCTAAACCACCTGCACAAAAACTTACCATGTCCTTCCCTGCCATGAAGACATAATTAGCTTGCACAGTTTAAATATACGAGGGGGTCACTGGCACGATGCCATAGTAGGCAAATTATAGTCTTGGGCAAGAATGGTGTGCAACGCTAGGAACACAAGGCATCGTATGCCATCCCACCCGCTCGAGAGATTAACATGATGTTTCATCCGGATCGGATCGACGCTAATGCTCCAACGAACATCCGCAGGAACTATGAAACCTTGTGCACAAGTTGTCCGTGACCAAGCGACGTCTAATACTAAGCTATCAAATAAAGAAGTTCAAGGCAACACAAGAACGGGACAAGTAGATCTGATTTGCATAGTCTTCCTACTCAGTTTATTGTATAATAAAGTGTGTTCTATACATAGAACAATAATAGAAGAATATGTTCTAACTAGAATTGAAACACGATAAAAGAATATTCTAAGCGAACTAGCATGCAATAGTGTAATCGTTCACAAGTTGGTTTGACAAGCATAAAGTATTCCAAGTCTATTCTATTTTATCTTGATATATTTTAGTTATTATGGTATCGTTTGATCGAAATAATCAAAAGATCAAGATTATTAAGTGTGAAGACTTGGGAGAAGTGTTAACTAATCGGGATGGTAGCCACTCACAAGTTGGTGGAGGTAGGGAAGGAAACAGGTTCTTCAAGACTCTGCACGAGCGACGTCTACGTGATCACCTGCATTGATACGAACAGATGATCAATACTTCTATTCCTCTTTTCCAAGATCAAAACGAAAGTGCAGTTCAGCGAATGAAAATAATAAAATCTATTAAAACCGTTCAACAAAATGCCAGCTCAAAAACCAACTCGAAAGCACAAAAGCAACAATGCGACAGCGAAAAGTATGCAAAAAAAAAATTGCAGCAGAGAGGTCCCTCTTGACTCTACCAATAAGTTCGTCCTTGGGACACGGTTCATTGAATATGGGAATCGATTCTGAAGAAGCCAATCCATAACGAGGAAATGATCTTGATTCAATTTATCTTGATCGAACGATAACGAACGTATTTCTTAGTTGCGCTCCCCGAATAGGGGGAACGTGGCACTACATCCCCATTTCTCTCGCATGATCGCATCTATTGCTGCATCCACGACCTTTACTCGCTTCATATCTATATATGTAGTCATCTTGCCTTCTCACATAAGATGTATTTAGAGAAAGAACAGTTGAAGAATATAAGATTTATAGACTCCCCAGTTTTCTTGCACAAAATACACCCTTGATCAGTCAGTGCCAGACCAAATCTAGTTAATCGATCCAGCTATTTGCGACGAAGAAAGCTTAAACGAAACTTTGTATTACAAACTATTAAAAAAAACAAGTGCAAGAGATCCTAAACAGGAATCTGAGTACAATTGATTCTAGAGAAGTATAGTTGTAGAGATCTGATCTGTATGCGACCACTTTACTCCTTGGACCACATGACGATGAAGAAATGCAAGAATGTTGTGAACAACTTGAAGAGTTGGGCAATAAGAAATCTTTGGCAACAATGACACGGTAAGCTTCTATTTCTCCTTTTGTTCTTGAATTTCAAAGAATTAAAAATTTCCAGCCCTGATGTAGAAATGCAAGGATGTTGTGAACAACTTGAAGAGTTGGGCAATAAGAAAGCTTTGGCAACAACGGTACGACAAGCTTCTATTTCTCTCCTTTTGTTCTTAAATTTTAAAGACTTAAAAATTCTTTCCCCCACTGCTCTGTGCTGCGTTGCCTTCTTAACGTACACAATGATCCTATATTTATAGGATTTTAGAGTAGTTATGACAGTGTGTGCGCACTTTGGACAATCCGTACTGTGCACGCACTTTTGATGGAATGGCATCCCACGATCTAGTGAGTGGGTGCACAACTTGATGTCTGCTTGACACGTGGCTTCCTATACGAGAAAAGCGTAGGTCATGGGACAGTTATTTTTACACGTTTCACGAAGAACATGGCTTGTAAGAGACGTAATCATAACTTCTCTTTGTCAATTAGGATCATAGGCGCACTTTAGAAGTGGTTTGGAGACTGGCGCACTTATGAAAAGATTGGCTATACAAGCACACTTTTAAATTAGTAGTTGTGATGGCGCACTTTTGAGAAAATAGCCGTGATGGCGCACTTTTGAAGAAGTTCGCACAGCGGCGCACTTTTGAAAAAGTTGGCACAACGGCGCACTTTTGAAGAAGTAGCCATGATGGCGCACTTTTGAAGAAGTTGGTCATGATGGCGCACTTTTGAAAAAGTTGGCCATGATGGCGCACTTTTGATGAAGTTGGCACAGGGGTGCACTTTTGAAGAAGTTGGCACAGTGGCGCACTTTTGAAGAAGTTGCCACAATGGATAGATCGCTAAATGACAACCTGGATCTGCGTGCCGAAGATCTTCTTTAATAAATAAATTGATCTCTTCGCTTTCTGCAACTATCAGTCTGTTTTATTAAATGTTGAGAGCGGGACAGGACCATTGTGCGCCAATCTTCGTAGCTTTAAGATAGCGCACCACATTAAGAAAGTGCGCCATATTGCTAAGAACTAAGAAAGAGCGTCTTTCTTCTGCTGGGCTCTTTGTGGAGAGTGCGCCATCTATGTAGACGCACATTTTTATACTTCTACACCAGCGTCACAAGTCATCCCTTCTTTAACTTGCACATACATAACTGCATCTTCCTTGCTGCACCTTAACCCAGACAAACTCAGCATCATCCATTTGAGGCTGCACCCTGCAAATTAGCCTGTATACAGACCCTTGCGTAAACCGCCCTCTACAAGGCGTATCCCAGACCAAGATATCTGTATCGAGTTTCTCATTAATGGGTATAGTACTAATGAGTTCCGCAAAGGGCCTTGTCCCCCGTTTCAAGTTTGGCCTCCATTGGCCCTGTTGCAATATACAGCTAACATGATTTTGGCCCCCGCCACGACCGCTAGCCCCATTCCCTATATATCTGCCAGACTCTGGTGCGCTATCCAAGGATCAAACCTCAAACTTGTTGATGTCCCATCTTTAAACGATCTCGATATATGGTTCTTAACGGCGACACAAAACTGTAGGATCGTTATGAACGTCATAGAGTCTTTAGAGTTACCTGGTGAGTCAAAAGGTTTGCATCCTTCAAGTATCTGTTAGCCGTCCATGTAGCCCACAAAGAATTTATCGATATGAACTTCCATATAAGCTTCATACCTACTATTTTTTGCATCTTCTATAACGATCGTAGCCACATGCCTCATTCTAACTTGGTTCTGCACAGATCTGCCCATCCAATCGCATGAATACCACAATGCCAAATGAAGTTAGCACACAGCTTCTCGATCCTCTCGATGGTTGCGTTCGATATCATTATTGTTTGGAGCCAGAAAGATGTTATCATCAAAATGACAGACCTGGTACAATATACAGCTAACACGCTATCGACCTCTTGATAGGTGAGATCGGTATCACTATATATATATATATATATATATATATATATATATATATATATATATATATATATATATATATATATATATATAATAAATTTTAATTAAATATATTCAAATTATATTTAAATTATTTTAATATAATTTAAAATTGTATCTGATTTTTTAATAATATCATAGTATATTTTTGGGTATGTGCATCGCACGTGAAAAGTAGTATATATAAAGATTTGACCGTTTGTTTCATCGAGTCTTTTGTTAGCTTCTCATGATTATCTCCGAAGAGACTGAATTTTTTTTTATCATTCATCTTTTCAAATGATACTAGGTTGACCCAGATGTTTGAGACATGGTGATCTCTTCCTAGCACCAACATAAATTCTATGTTGGGCATTAAATGCACATCTCCAGTGGCAATCACCTTCAACACACACTACCAGAATAATTCAAATTAGCGACGCTTGAAAACGTCGCTAAACTGCCTAAAAATGTCGCTAAAAAATTAGCGACGTAATTAGCGACGTTTTAGTGAAGTCGCATTTAAGCTAGTCGCTGACAGAAAAAATGTCGCAAAATGTCGCTATAGCGACGTTTTCTAGCGACGTATTTGCGTCGCTAATATTTTTCTTATTAGCGACGTTTAGCGATTCAAGGTCGCTAAATTAACGACGTATTTTGTGTAGCGAAATGTCGCTCAATTTTTTTTTGTTTAGCGACATTTTGCAACACATTTAGCTATATTTTATTGACCTGGCAAATATTGCCATATCAGCAATTTAGTGACATTAAGCGACGTATTCAGCGACATATTTAGCGACGTATTTAGCGACGTATATAAACGTCCCTAAACGACACTAAACTTCGCTAAATTTTCAGTAAAAAAATAAAAAAGGAATATAAAATAGTTTTCAAACCAATATTCCTGCAGTTTATGAATTCTTAATTTATATAAATAGACCCGGAGCAACCCTTCGTTGAATTCCCTGGGTTCGCCAACCCCTTCGGTGGAACGCTCAACACCGATAAATTAACATACATTTAATATGAATAAAATAAATACACAGACTTATAATAGTTCATAAAAATAGACAGACCCGGAGCAACCCTCCGTTGAATTTTCTGGGTACAAAATATCACAAAAGTATATGAAATATTACAGTCACACAATAAACACAAAATAGACAGACCCGAAGCAACCCTCCGTTAACAATCTCTCAAGCGACGTGCACATGCTCAGGTCATGGGTGTCATCTGGTAAGATAGATAAAAACAAAGAATATAATTGATAACAGATATAAATATATGTATCCATAGTTAAAATAGATGTTACGTTCCACATTAAAAATGTAGTACAAAATTAAGTTGTTATATTTTCATGTTATTGTACTCATAGATAGTATTTTCTTGTTGCAATTTAGATATTTTACATTGTTAATGAACATGGGAGAAATAGAATTGTGTAATGTATGGGTTCAACAGTGCATTTGATAGTGCTAGTAAGTAGTAGCTACAGAAATATCTTTTAAGATAATGTTGTGAGGTTGAAGTATATAACATTGGTGAGATAGTGGTAAATATGAGCTGGTAAATAGAACTGGTAAATAGGAGTGCCACAAACACGTGAGTTTGCCTCTAGTTCACTATCATTTAGCTACGTTTTGTCATAGTTGCCTATGAATATCATTCCTGACTGATCAAGTGGCCTCTAGGTAGGATTAATTTCAAATGTGTGTGCACAAGTGAATTCATGATACACTTTAACACCAGGTGTGTGTGTGTGAGAGAGAGAGACTAGGTAAGTATTAACCTATGTGTTAGTGAAGTGAGATGGAGTGATATCTGAAGTGGGGGGTATAAGTTATGAAACCACAGTAGCATTGATCCTATGACTGCAAGTGGGGTATGTGATAATGTGCAATATAGAGGGTGGTATCTAAGTGTGTCTGTGAGCTTTATGACACACATGTGTTAGTATGAATGTTGAGGTCTGCAGGGGGAAGCATGGATTAAGGGGGTGACTGAACTGTGAGGAATGCACACTTGATTATGCATCAGTTAGTATATCAGTTAGTTGTAATATTAGTTAGATAGTTATAAATGATATGAGTTAACAGTTAGTTAGGTTAGTGGTATACTATTATAGTTAGTAGCAGTCATTAGTGTGTGTCCATGTGTCCTGATTGTGTCCAGTATGTGTGTGTGTGTGTCCTAGTTGTGTCCGGGTCTGGGTTAGGGTTTACCGAGCCAGGAGGAAGGGAGGAGGAGCGCCTGAGAGAGGGGTCGATGAAGGAGGATATATATATATATATATATATATATATAATCTTAGATATTTTTTTTCGAAATTATGATCTTATCATTAGTAGTTCGTCTCTTGAATGAAAATGAGTGGAGAAAAGAGTTAAATTGGGTGTATTTATTACTTTTTAAACAAAATTTCTCACTTCCCTCTCATTAATCTCCCGATTTGGAAGATAACAAAAATGGACAAAAGAGGGTTAAACAAACCCCCACTTAGCCCTCTATTACTCTCCCTCCTAGGATCTTAACACATTGTATTTGATGTAGGTATCATTACACATTGTATTTGATGTAGGTATCATTAAACAAACCCCCACTTAACCAAAAGAGGGTTAAACAAACTTTTTAATGTAGTTATCGTTACACATTGTATTTGATGGATTTTTCCCCTAGGATCTTAACATTTTGCTATGATCTACATTTATGATTAAATGAAAAGTAATACAAGAAAACTAAGGGAATAGCGGGGTTTAAAGAGTTGATAACCAAGATAAGACATTCAAATTTCCTATATATGCAACCCAAGAGTGTCAATAAATGATTCAATAAAAAAATTATACACAAGTAATTTAGATTATAAAGAATAACATGTTCAATATCGCACATCTAAGAAGCAGGATCTTAAATGATATAATTATACACCTATCATACTCATGACAAATCATGAACCATAGAAGAATGGTAGAAATCACAAATATATATATATATATATATATATATTAATTACAATCGGACATGGAAACTTCAGAATCCTAAGAAGGAGCGTTATTCACCATAGGTAATTCCAAAAATCCAATATATCATATTACCAGAAAATAATACAATTATACAAATACAAATCAAGTGGACATAAGAACATAACTTGAGAACAAGTGACAAAAAGATAATATAATTTATACAAAAGAAGAGGTTCCTAATGAAAACAAGCTAGCATTAGATTACAATTTATTGAAAAGTATAATGTTCAATTATGAAAAACCTAGCTAATACTTCGATTCGGCTGAAAAGTATAATTATCAGCTAGGGTAAAGTTTAGATTTTAGTTATTTGAGTTATATATCAAGTTAGAATATCAGACATCAGTTAAAGTAAGCTAAGTTTGTATAGTTAGTCTAGTGTCATCTAGCATTAATATTGATATTAAGTTGGTATCAGTTATATTAAGTTAGTAGTAGTTATTGTAAGTTAGTAAGTCATGATAGTATAAGTTATGTACTAATTGTATAGTATTAAATGTCAGAGAGAGAGAGATATAGGGTAAGGGTTAGGGTTAGGGTTAGGGTTAGGGTTTACACCCTCTGTGACAGTGTCTGTGTGTGTGTCGTGTCAGTGTCAGAGTCATGTCATGTCTGCATCTGTGAGAGAGAGAGAGAGAGAGAGAGAGATTGGGTTAGGGTTAGGGTTAGGGTAAGGGTTTACACCCTCTGTGTCAGTTTGTGTCGTATCTGTGTCAGTGTGTGTCGTGTTTATGTCAGTGTCTTGTCGTGTGCATCTGTGTGTGTGAGAGAGAGATCGGGTTAGGGTTTACCTAGAGGAGGAGGAGGAGGAGGAGGAGGAGAAGCCCGAGGTCCGCCAGAGGGGGCTGTGGGGGAGCCGGTGGGGAGCTGTGGGGGAGCACTCAGGGGGTCCACCGGAGTAGGGGGGTATGGAGGACGCCGGAGGGAGCACTTCGCCGGAGAGGGGGGAAAGAGGGGGGAGTTTTTAAAATTTTGGGAAAAGATTTCGATAGAAGGGGGGAATCGAAACCTATATTAAAAAATTTAGTGACGTTTAGCGACGTCAACTTATGACGTCGCTAATAATAATAGTGACGTCATAACTAGATGTCGCTAAAAGTCGCTAATTATCAAGTTGCGACGTTACTGACATCGCTAAAAATGTCACTAAAATTAAAAATACTAACGTCGCTAAACACATCGCTAAACGTCGCTAAATCAAAAAACTCAGCAACGTTTAGCGACCTTAAAGAAGTTTATAGCGACTATTCTTTTAAAAAACTGAATTACAGTCGCTAAACGTCGCTATATGTCGCCTACAGCGACGTATAGCAACGTTTATTTTTTTGGAGTCGCTTAAATCTTTAATATTAGTGACGTTTTAATATGACGTCGCTTAAAATGTCGCTATTTCATCATATTTTGATAGTGATATTCCTATTGTCCATCTTTAAACATAGCATAATCACCTATTATGTAAGTGAAAAACAATGCTCTGCTATGAGCACATGTGTTGAAGTCCCCAAGTTCAACCTACCAACTACTACCATCGAGACAAGATTCATCATCATCTAAGATAATTATATCATCTCTATGTGTTGATGTTGATGTTGATGTTGATGTTGTTGTTGTAATGTTCTCACTTTGCTTCTGCTTTTTTCTTTTCCTTCTTCTAGGCAAAAAAGTTCCTCTTAATTAAGTGACCATTCTTGCTACAATGGAAGCATTCAGAGTCATCGACCACTAAACTTTCCTCTACCTTTGTCCTTGTCTTCTGGATCATTTCTCTTGCTCCTTCGTTTGCATTATAAATTATAGAAACCTGCAAACGCATAATTACGATCGTACAATCGCAAACAAAAAAAATTCGTAAAAGCCAAATGCGGAAGAAAACTACAAGATGATTAGAGTCCAACCCGAAAAAGTACCACTATTGGATTAGAAAAGATACTCCGTTTCTTCTACAACTTCTTCCACCGATCAGAACACACGGATCACCACAACTGTTAAAATGAACATGAATAAATATAACAAAGAGAAATACAAGTTACCAAAGTATGAGAATCACAAAAATAATCTAATGTGGGTCTCCTCTAAACGATCTAATTTGAATCCCGCAAAGAACCTCCAAATCACCCTCTCCCTATTTCTTGGAGTCGGACACGCCCTTGTCTATTGCTTAGTGACGCAGGACGGAGACTTAAATTGAATTAATCCAATTTTATAATTAGGGTTTATAGACGATTTTGAATTCACTCTCTATTTAAAATAGAAAAAAATTGAGTTACACACCACTTTATTTACCATAATTTAATGTGTACCTCACTGCTTTACCATAATGTACAATTTTCTCTACTCCCGTAAAAAACTAACAATCAACTCCGTTGACCGTTAATTTTTGAGCGAAATATCCCTTCCCTCTTCCCAGGCTGAGGAGAAGGACTGGTAATAATGATAATTTGTTACGGGTATTTCGGTCAAAAATTAAAGGTCAACGGAGTTGACCGTTAGTTTTAGACGGAAGTGGAGGGTGTTGTACATTATAATAAAGCAGTGAGGTACACCTTGAATTATGATAAATAAAGTGGAATACAACTCAAATTTTCTCTTTAAAATAACATAAAAAAAACTAAAAGATAACAATAAAGTTGTTTCCATCACTTAGCCCAAGATAGGATTAGAAATCTATTTAACTGGCCTTCAAAACCTAAAAAAAGAAAATCAAGCAAATATTACCAGTATGCCACTGCATATCAATTCCTATGATGTGCAGTATAAAAAAAAAAATTCGGATATGTTGTTGGCATACTGGTTGACTGCTCCCAGCTCTATTCGAATCCTATTATCGTCTACTCGTTGAATCCTCTTGATCTTCCTGACCTCCCTTGACACATGAGCAAATTTTCCATAGATGTAAATTTATGTACAATTATTTTTTCCAATACAAGCAACTTTGATGTACATTTTCCTAGAACGTTGTTTTCATGTTTATATATTTATGATGGACCTGTTCTTGGATTTAGGGTCTGCTTGGATTGATAGAAAAAAAAAATAAGCAGAGTTAAGTAAGATAGAGTTAAATGAGGGAGAGGAGAGTCAATACATATAACTTTGTTTGTATTTGACGAAGAGTTAACTGGACAGTGTTTAATAACCCTTGCTTGGATTGTAGGTTTTGAGTGAAGAAAAGAGTTAAATGGGATGTATTTATGACTTTTTTAACAAATTTTTTTACTTCTCCCTCATTAACCTCCCGATTTGGAGGGTTAAAAAAATGGACAAAAGAGGGTTAAATAAATCCACACTTAACCCATTATTAATCTTTCTTCTAAATCTCCACCCTTAAATCAAGTATGATTATTTTTTTTCTCTCACTTAATTTTTTTTTACCTAACTCTCTTAACCCTCAATTCAAGCAGACCCTTAGTATTTATAATTGGTAAATTGGTGCAATTTCACACGAGATGTTGGATCTATTTTTTATTGTAAAAGTAAGATAATGAGCATCATTTTACGTAAACTAATTTTTCCCCAAAGATTCAAGTGGTCAATGTTTTTCTTTAACCTCATAATCATTTTACCAAGGAAATTGTAATTGCCGATGACACTTTTATAATATCCACGAATTGTCAAGATAAATTATCAAATTTATCCACAATTTGTTACAATTTTTTAAAGTAAAATTTATTATTCTCTTTATAAATTGAGAGTAATTGTAAAATAAATATTCTTTCAATATTAGTACCAACGCGTATTGTTATTATTTGAAGTTTTTTTTTTAAGATGCCCAGCGTAATGCTTGCATTCGGAACTTTGTGTTCGTCCCGTGGCTAGATCCACTGATCTTTTGTTATCCATCTAGGATCTTATGTCTCTCTCCGGTAATCACAAGGGTCACTCGAGTTCGACATTATTTTTGTTAGAAGATTAAGCCAGTTACAAATTTAAGTTCAGGATTATCAATTCAAACTTCCATCTCATCCACCTCAATAATCATGGATAAGGATAATATCTCTTGATTATATTCTTGTTATTTTGGTTGTTCTGTTTTTATTTTATTGTTATTATTATCTTTTATAAATAAGAAGGTCATCCATGTAATCGGTGTTGTGAGATTTCTTACCACCATCCATGTAATCGGTGCGGTGAGATTTCTTACCACCTTCATATTATAAAATTTCTATCTACCTACATGTGAGATTTCTACCAACATGCACATATTTATTTATTTTCCATTTTAAGTTCTTATTTGAGTTTCTGTAGTCGAATTGTTATGATTTTACCACCGCTACGTTTCTCTTTTGTTTGAAGCTGAACTTTGGAGCAATATTTGAGTTATTGGTTTCTTATTAAATCTTCTGCTAAACTTGGTGTCAAGTACACTTCTCATGCTACCGAACTCTAGTGGCTCTTATGGTTATCGATGAGAGGTATAAGATTCTGACTGGATGACAGAAGATCAGTAGATCGAATCACGAGAACATATTATTTCTTTTATTAATAAAATGATAAGAATTTGAGGACAGTGAGTCCAAAGACATACAATACAGTATGTAAAAAATTTTAAACGTTACGTCGGATTTGGAACGTAATGTCCGAAATTTTAAAAAAAAAGTGCATTTCTCATGCTGAAGCATAACTGATTGATCATATTCACAAATCTTCCACTAGTTTTATGCTTTCATTGTTATATTAAACTCCAGGCAGGCATTCATCGGCTTGCTTGCTCTCCTTAGTACTACTTGACGACAAAATATTACATTCCATCCAAAATCAAAACACAAGCTAATATATCTCCTCCTGCCAATGACAATGCCACAGCCACACTGAGTTACAAACAAACTTCTTGCAAAAATTAAAGATGCATTGCAAGTTGCCTTCTCCCTTCTGCAGCTTCTTAGAAAATGCAAACAAATCCTAATCCTGCCAAGCACCAGAGACGGGACATAAACACATTAATTAAAACAATCTAATTCATCTATAATATATATATATATATATATATATATATATATATATATATATATATATATATATATATGAAGATATAAAAGTTAAAGTTTTATAGTATTTATCAATGTTTACTAATTAAAACTATTCATTAAATTTAACATAGGTAATTACGTTTTGCTCTTTCTAAGTAATATGAAATAAAATCTATATCTTATCTTATATATAATACGAAAACTTTCAGGTTTCACCGTAAAATTTTCATATACCAAAAATATCCTTCTCTATATATCAAAATATACAATTAACTAGGAATAAATATGTAAATTACACACCTCTTCACTAACATAATTACTAACAACTAATAATTTGATTTTATTAGACACATATTTATAGATTGATAAATGTACAATTTATATGGATAATCTCACAAACACATTTATCAATGCATCTTTTACTTAATATGTATATTGATTAATAAAAAATGTACATTAATAAATGTACTGGTGTAAGTACCAATATAAATTACACATATACCAACGTGTTAATATGTTAACAAAACCCCTAATAATTACACACTTATACATACAATAAATATTCACCATCTCAAAAATAAATTTATTTTAAAATATTTTATATTATTTTAAAATATATTTATCATGCAAGCATATATTTTTAAAAGGGAGAAGAGAAAACACAAACAAAAGAAACGTGCAATGCACGTCCACGACTTCTAGTTACTATATAATAAGAAAAGTTTTCACCATGAACTTTTCTTCTTCCAAATATATCTTTGCCTAACTTTATTAATTAAAATTGTTCATTAAATTTAATAAGAACAGTTAAATAATTACGTATAGAATTTTATATATATATATATATATATATATATATATATATATATATATATAGTGTGTGTGTGTGTGCGCTCTTTCGATACAGGTACATAAAAAATTAATCAAAATACGTCCAATTAACGTTCATACTAGTGTGTTTTAATGTCAAGTTGTGTATAGGGCCGGACCATCCCGGCCCGAGGTCCAATTTGATCAGTTTTGCCCAACCCGGTGGAAATAGCGGGCCGGCTCGGTTGGATTGGCACCCGACCCAGCCAGAACCGTGATCCAGTCCACGGTGGACCGAGTCGAATTGGTGTGAGTCTGGGCAGATTCACGGTCTGGCCGGGCTGGCCGATTTAAAAAATATATATATTTACGTTTATTTATATATATTTTATATATAATCTATATGATATAACTTATATGTTAATAAATTCAAGTTAAAATTTATAGGTTTTTTTTACTAAGTTAATTTTGTATGATTTAAAATTTATAAGTTATTTTTATAAAGGTTTTTTTTATAATTTATGTAAAAATTTATATAAATATTAAGTAAGAAAATTTTATTTGATTTCTTTATATCAATATTTATATAACTTTAATTATAAGTTAAAAGCTAAATATTTAGAAGTTAAATTTTTTTTCAAATTTTTTTTGAATAACTTATAAAAAATGTATAAATCTTTTTTTTTGAATTTAAATATAAATTTATAACTTAAAATTTAAAGAAGTTATGTATACATAAATAAATAAGTTAAATGTAAACAACTAAGAACATTAAGTAAGAAAATGCTGAATTTATTTTATTAATGATAATAAAATTATAAATGTATTATAATATTAAGTAACAAAAAAAATATAAACTTGTAAATAATATTTTATTTGCATAAAGCTTGTAAAAAATGTACAAGTCTTTTAAAAAAAATTCGTCGAAGTTTATTGCTAAGCTCCTCCTTCAATAGTGCCATCCATAGTAAAAGATTTAAAGTTCAGCTCTGAGATATCGACACTTTCATCTCTTGAGTCTTGAGTTCTTTTTTTAGCACGGGTCCAATCATGAACACAGACACAAGCTTCCAAAATATATGACAGCAACCGACCCCTCTTCTTGCTTAGCATCCTTGAACCCGCTCTAAAACAAGATTTCGATGCTACCGTGGACACCAGGATCATTAGAATATCACATGCTATAGAAGAAAGTACAGGATAAATTTTTTCGTGTCTCTTCCACTATTCTAAATTGAATAATAAGATAAAGAGTCTTCATCTTCTTCATAAGAATTTAGATATAAGGAAAATTCTTGAGTGGGTTGGGAAAAAAAAATTTGCTTCTTCCTTTGCATTACACTTTTAGCATATGATAATTTATACATAAAACCAGAACTATTACCTTGAAAGGTTGTACCAGGTCGGGTGGATACAACTCTTTCTTCATATAAAGCAATTAAACTATCTAAAACATCATTAATTTCTACTTTCAAGCTATCTACATCAACTCTCATATTATCTTCAAATTCGTCTAATAAAATAAATACACCATCTAATTTAATCTTGGTATCAAAAATTGAATCCAAACAATATAGAACAGGTATATTACCCCAATATTTTTTAAATTTGGTTTCCATTTTGGAAACCACATAATCAAAACTAGGAACATTTCTATATCTAGAAAATAAATGAGACATGTTAAGAATTTCTGTTAAAGCTAAATGAGAAGTTGGATAATAAACTCCAGATAGAATGGTTATAACATTGTAAAATAATTCTAAAAATTCAAAAATAGAAGTAGCATTTAACGAATCATTTTCAGTTACTTGATAATCAAAACTAAGATTAGCATTACAATAATGTGTAATAACATCTTTAAACTTCATGGAAGATTTCAACATTAAATAAGTAGAATTTTATCTATGTGATGCATCCTTAACAAATCGCCTGAAAGTAACGCATACATAAAATTTTAAAAGCTTGTTGTCTACTTGCAAAGTGTTCAAATTCTGTAAACATAATCTAGCATTTTCTAAATTTAGTTGAAATAATTCAAGACATTCTTGTACAATCAAATTAATAATATGACAAGCACATCTAACATAAAAAAAATCTACTTTCTAACATAGCCGTAAATTATGTTTTCAAACCATTAATAGAAGAAGTGTTATTACTAGCATTATAAAAAAAAATCGAAAATATTTTATTGTGAATATCATATTCACGCACAAATTGCATTATAGCGCCACCGATTACAGCGTCAGTATGTGAAAATTATAAAGGCTTTAGACAAATGATGCATTTTTGTAACATCCATCTTGGATCTATATAATGTGTCGTGATACAAATATAAACATAATTTTGCTTAGTAGTCTATATATCAAAAGTTAGAGCTAATTTACTAACATGCATAAAACTTTCTTTCAAAGTAGTCTTATCTTTTTGAAAAAAATTCAGAGCCTCTGCTCTAACAGTAGATCTAGAAACTTTAGTAAAACAAGGATTAAGGGTATTACTTGGATAATTATAATAGAAATCACTCCCACAAATATAAAGGGTTGTTCATCACAAATAATATATCTTGCTAACCCAGTCTTGTTACGAGCATCATAATAAGTAAAGTTACATATAGAAGATCCTTGACCACCGATACTTAGCTATGTTTGTCTAGGCTGCATTGTGTCTTTGCCATAACAACTTTCGTAGTGTTATTTTAAAGTGTCCGTGCCATCTTTTTTTTTTCATTTGTAAATTCACTTACTTTCTTACATTCCGCAGCCTTAGGTATTAGTTGTGATCTTTTGGATCTAAAACCGGTGCACCCCCACTATCAGTGACAAATATTTTTGTAAAATATTTCCGTAAAAAGAATTTTTTTCTATTGTCAACATTTGTAGTCGTAGTCATACTTCTAATTTCAGGAGGTGACATTTGTGTTTGTGGCGCAGAAACAAGAATATGATTATTTTCAAATATATTATTATAATAATAATAATTTTTAAAAGGTTGGTTTGAACCATGTTTGTCCATATTTAAAAAAAAAATCAAAATAAATTAGAGAAAAATTAATCACTTCTCTACCAAGAGAGAGAGAGAGAGGAAAGAAAAATCTTAAATCAGAAAAAAAAACTATTCTGTAATATTAAAGTTACTTGTAACGTTTGCTAGAAGCCTCAAAAAAAAAAATTTTCGTAAGAAAATACATTGAGAGGGAAGAAGTTGGACTCAAGTAATTGCTTTACTTCTAAACTTTGTAATTGTCTTGCTTCTAAACTTTGTAAGAGAGAATAAATTATGTTCTATTTATTTTTCATGAATTATGGAATATTTAGAAATTTTTTGGGACCAAATGATCCCAAATACTCTAAAAAAAGAGTTGTTATAATGGATATTTTGGTTATTTCTAGAAAAAATGACCGAAATAACCCTAAAACGTTCAAAATTTTGCCACTAAAACGGAAGTATTTTGGTAAAAATACCACCAAACGAATATATTCCAAAAAAAAATAAGGCTGAACCGGACTTGAACCAGGTCGGTCCGGGCCGAGCCGACTGGGCCAGTCCGAATTGGACACGTCCCGAAAGGGACTGCCAACGGTCCGGACTGGACTAGCGGGTTGGATCCCCCGACCCAGCCAGGACCCGGAAGGGAGGGGGAGCGGGGGCAGTGGGCTGGACCGATCCGTTGACCGAGTCCGGGTCAGCCCGGACCGAATTTGACCGGATCGAATCCGAGCCGTATACCGGGCCGCCTGTCCTTTACAACAACTTGATTTTAACGTGCTAACATGAAAGAGTACCTGGGTCTTGCTAAATTAGTGTCCATTGGAAAAAGACAGAATATGTTATTGCAGAAAGTCTCCGTTGCCTCCTCCTCCTCCTCCTCCGCCGACGGCTTTCTCCCAGCTACCGCTCCGCCTCTTCCACTCCTGCCGCTCCGTCGATCTCGGCCGCGCAAGCCGAATAGCAGGATTGAAATAAAAACAGCACAACAATCTGCCTATTAAGCCCCTATTAGAGGAAAGATCGTCAATAGAAAGGCACAAAAGCCCTCTTGTTAATTAACTTCAATCCCTTTATCGAGCCTTTGCTTATTTGTTTTGTTTTGGCATTTGATGTGGCTTAGTACAGCCCAACCCAAAACACAACATATATACAAATTAGGATCTAGGTCCTTTTTCTGCCAAATTGTAGAACTCGGATCATGGAAAGAGAATCCTTTTGTAGAAGGCCAAAGAAAACTGGTAGTGGCGACAACTTCACCAAAAATGGATTCTACTAATCACCAACTTATTCTCACTTACTTTGAGAGTTAGAGATAAAAAGAACGTAGAATTAAAGGTACCAAAATCTCAAGTTTTGACAATTTATTGCACAAGAGAACAAGGTTTCCTAAGAGCATCTCCAACCTTCAAGTTTTTTTTTTTTTTTTTTTTTTAATTTATATTTATAATTGATGACATAGAAATGAAGACATTGTTAAATATATTGTCTAGAATTAGACAACTAATTTTATAATATTTTCTATAGTTTTTGTCACGTAAATTTTATAATTTTTTTAACAATTGTATTGGAGAAGGATTCTAAACAAAATTTTGTCATTACGGTTAGAGATGAACTAATCCTACTATTCTCCTAGCAACAACAAGTTTAGACTTGAACAAACATGACTCTCAATCCCTTGGGAGTTCAAGTACACATTTACATAAAAAGAAATCCTAAAAAACCTTAGTCAACAGTCTAGAGTCAACTAGGTCAAAACACTAGTTTTTTTCCATGACCAAGGCAAGACCTTGAGTATTACTTAGGAGCTAAGTAATGGCAATTAATCAAAGACCTCAAATCATGCAGGAGATCAAGGATCATGATTGGTAACTAAACAACCAGTTTTAAAAGGTTTATGACAATAGGATTATGACATGTAAAATATTTTTTATATTAAGGTCCTTAAATTTTTAGAAACATACAATCAAAAAATTAGGTGCATTTAATCCATCGGTTTGATAATTGATGAGTTTGAAAAAATTGGAACTCGTGAGTTCCTCTAGAAATTTTGTTTAGGGGATATAGGGTTTTGTTAACACATATTAAGGATAATTAATACATAATTTTTGTTTTAAAAATTGTTATAAACACACAATAAACATTAAAAAAATAGTTTTTTGTATTAAAAAATGTTATCAACATTCAATAAAATAAAATTTTCAATACATTTTTTTTTTTGTATTGGATCTTGATCACATTTTTCAATGCAAAAATTATTTTTTTGATATTTATTGAATGCTGATAATAATTTTCAAAATAAAAAAAACTAAATATAAATTATTTTTAACATGTGCGCACATGTAAGCAAAACCCTAGCATATAACAGGCAATGAGAATAATTGAAGAGGGATATAAAGAATGAAAGTCCCAATGAGGAGTAGAGTTGTTTTTTGGGGTCTTGGAATTTTGAGTGTCTTTTGATGTGGCCATCATTCCCTCTCCCTCCCTTTTGCCCCTTGGAAACAAAAGAAAAGAAACAACACCACCATACCACCCACCACCATCACTCCTTGGAAAATGGAAAAGAATGAGGAACCCCACACACACACTCTCTCTCTCTCTCTCTCTCTCTCTCTCTCTCTCTCTCTCTCTCTCTCTCTCTCTCTCCATTCTCATTCTTATTATCATGTAAAGAGCTAGAGAGAGACCTCTCTCTCTATCCACATTATCATTCTTACTATCATGTGAAGAGCTAGAGAGAGAGAGAGAGAGAGAGAGAGAGAGAGCACTTTGTCACATGTTTGAAGAACAAGTAACAAAACAACAAGAAAGTTAACATGCAGTATGCTAGTAGCCACAAGTGGTAAAGCCTTACTGAACTATGGTGGGACCTTCAACTGATTAACGCAAACATTATGCTGGCCCTACTGTCAACCTCTCTCTCTAAGTATTAAACATGCAAATATGAAAGCTAGCTTATCATACACATGACAACATTGGAACATCTGGTTCAAGACCATACTTCCCCTTTTAGGTTTTGACTAAGGCTTAGTCTGGATTAGAGTCATTAGACTTCTTTGCGGACTGGTTCTGAGTCACCTGCGACTTCAACCTCTTGTAAGTATGGCAACAAATGAGTCAAATTGAGTCAAATTTTTATAAGCTTGAACTTGACTTTACTAGAATTAATCGAGCTCGAACTTGATAAATTTTTTATTTTTATTTTAGAGCTTGAGCTTGGCTTGAACTTGTTTATATTAAGCTTGAGCTTGGCTTGGCTTGGCTTGAGCTCGAACTTGGCTTGATAAGTTCAAAATCAAGCTCGTTGAATTTGATTTCAAGCTTAACGAGCTTGATTTTAAGCTAGTTATGCTTAAATTCAAGTACATGTAATATTAACAATTTATTTATAAAAATTCAATTAAAAAGTTTCTGCTTAAATTCAAGTACATGTAATATTAACAATTTGTTTATAAAAATTCAATTAAAAAGTTTCTTAATATTAATTAATAAGGACATATAAATATATAATGCACACAACCATATTGTTAACAAACATACATAAAATTGGATTTCAACAAAGAACAAATCAAAATTTAAATAACAAAATAAATTGGTAGACAGCCAGCAACGAGCTTCTAAACGAACCAGCTTGCGAGTCAGCTAGCAACCTCATAAACGAGTCAGCTCGCGAGCTCAAACGAGCCGAGTACTTCTAAGCTTAAACCTGGCTCGTTTATTAAACGACCTAGAAAATGAAACTTGAGCTTAGCTTGTTTACTAAACGAATCGAACTCAAATGAGCTTTTATCGAGCCGAGTTTCGAACAGCTCGCGAACGACTTAGCTCATTTGCAGCCCTACTTGTAAGTTACACCTTGAATATGGAGGATTGTCCTAAATGGAGAAAGGTTGTCCAAATTTAATTATCTGAAGTGTTGTAGGACTTATCTCTAGACCAACCATATACCTAGACCCCTAAATAAATGGTTTCGATTTGGGCTCAGACTTATCTAAATAAATGGTTTCAATTTGGGCTCGGATGTAACAAACCAATATTTCACAAACGCAACTACAATCCAAACTGATCATAGTCCTAGAGTCGTGATTTTTTTGGTAAGTCTACTATTGAGAGAGGGAAGGAACAATTTGTAATTAAGTAATAGGACATAGTAGGAAAATAGTTTTGAAGCAGGGACTTCAAGCAATCGAATTGAGAGCTTTTATCCCTCCAAATCAAGATTTCCTTCCATATAATATATAAGTTAAGTTGATTTCAGAGGTACATTTAATTTTGTAGACAATGATTTAGTTTATTTAATTTTTTCATGACCAATCGAAAATAAAACTTATGACATTGTTGTTTGTTTTGTTAGTCCTGAAACTTAATCAAAAGATGGATGAACAAGACCATAAACAAAAGTTCAGTAAACATTTCGGTATATCCTCTGTTGGATCCTGAAATTGTAGTCGAGATCAGAGGTTCACACAAAAGTTT
Source organism: Iris macrosiphon (assembly GCA_036927795.1). NCBI lineage: Eukaryota > Viridiplantae > Streptophyta > Magnoliopsida > Asparagales > Iridaceae > Iris > Iris macrosiphon. The sequence continues at coordinate 55,339,045 of JAYESA010000015.1, forward strand.
TCTCTCAGATATCCTCGATTCCAACGAAGAACTATTATATATAAAGAAAATCTGATTACAACTTCTAAGGATTACAAAAAAAAAGTAACAATTCTTCCTTCCAAACGCAGTTGCAAAAGGACAGAACAAATACAACAAAGCAGAAAAGAAAGAAAAGAAGACGAAACGACAACTCTCGCTGGGGTAATGAAGATTACCGTTGCTCAAAACAAGATTCGTCCCACACGATATGCTCTCAGAAACCAGCAAGTTCATAGAAGAACTAGTAGAACGCTCGATGTTACCTCTGTCACAAACTCGTCTGATCTCCTGAACTCCAATAGTGGCAGCAGGACGATACTCTCTCCATCTCTTAATTTCAAAGTAAGTCCTCAATAGAGGTACGAAAAGAATATTTATAGAGTAAGGATGAAACCCTAACCCTCATCATGGTCGCCAACTGATTACAGAAAGTTATAAACGAATTTAACTCAAATTTCACAAAAATCAGATCTGAATTAAGAACCTAATCTTTCCATAATCGTTCAAATCCCGCAATCAGCGAGTATATGCGCCCAGCCCGCTATCTGCGCGTAGCAACAACGCCACTTTGCGCCCTTGAATCCAAGTCTGGATCGCTAAGTCCTAGCTCCTAAGAGAACTTTTTCAAAAGAGTGACAAAAAACATAAGTACTTTCTTTGAGAAGTTAGAAAAACACCCCCGCATGGCACTCACGTGTGTCACATTCGTGACTCTAGAGTTACAAGCATTCAACAATGCGACCAGAACAAGACATCTAACAATACACGATGCTCGTGACATCGTTCACATCGGAACTGTCGTCAGAATGGTTGTGTAGCTATTGTGATCACGATAGAAGTAATCAACAATGTTACAATTCATATTCTATTTGTCATGATAAAACTAAATAATCCAAAGTCAAACAATACCCACCATGCAAACCTAAATAATCCATTACATATTTTCGTTTAGTTTTATGACCTCGTACAATATTAAAAATTTGTGTTTAGATCTCCATTTGCAACGGCCAGTCTAAATCAACAGTTAGTATGAAATCATAACTCTATTCTGAAAGATATGAAGACATAAACGTAAAATTTTAATATTATCAAAAAAAAAAAAAAACCCTAATAATTTTGTAAAAGAAGTACATATTATTTGGGAGTCTGACATACATGCATGTTATTATCATGGAGCTTGCAGTTGCTTTTTGCAGAGAATCTAAATAGCTTAGATATGGTACAATGATGGATGCGTGCAAGCACTGCCCCCCTCCCTGGCTCGGCCAAACCCTCCTCATTCCCTCACTATGCTACAGTCCAATGACTTCTTCTAAAGTTCATTTGGGCAAAATCAAGAACGAAGAAGACAAGACAGGTACAGACACACACAGGGAGTGATGGATGATGGTTGGCCTAGCAACCAAAGAAAGACTTGCAACACATTTTAGCACCCTCTTGTTAATTTCAGTTGAGGACTGACTTCAAGCATGCAAGCTATAAGTTCATGTTCCTTTTCTATATATATCAGTGGATGATTGAATATAATCCATGTATTTAATCATCAAAGATGAAAAGAAAAAAAGTTGAATAAAGCTTCATCAAGTATATATATATATATATATATATATATATATATATATATATATATATTATGGCCTAACAACCAAAAAAATACTTGAAACATTTTATATATATATATATATATATATATATATATATATATATATATATGGGGCGGTTCAAGATATCCGTGCCTCTCAAATCCCACCGCCTACGAAATCCTGTCAAAGTCTCGTTCTTTCTGCACCATCAGACCTAAGGGTCCACATGAGACCTGTATCGATCCAACGACTAAGGATCACAGGGCTCACACGGAACTTAAAAAAAAAAAAACTTTCAATCCGAACCCCATATATATATATATATATATATATATATATATATATATTTGTGTCCGTAGAATTTATTTTAAATTAAATCTAACGATTAAGAATATTAGAACAACAAGAACATGCGACTAAAGAAGACTTGAGAATCATGCATATAGAACCTTATACATACTCCAAGGAGCCATGGTGGTTGTTGCCAAGGAAGTAAATATCTTTGAATAATAATCCTGCAAAACTAAAGAGAGATCAAAGCTCCAACATGATGAGAAAACAAAACATAATTAATCAAAGAGAGAGAGAGAGAGAGAGAGAGAGAGAGAGAGAGAGAGAGAGAGTGCTTGGCTCCTCGCACGCCACCCACAATAGCCAGTCTCTCTCCCATAGATTGATCTATGTGTGTGGCATACAGGGAGCCAGGCACTGCCCATGTTAAACCCTAATTAATCAAATCTCTTCTTCTTCTTCTTCTTCACTCCATTTATATGAAGAGAAACCTTGAACCCTAGTGACAAAGAGAGGGGGAGGGAGAGAAGAATAAAGGCTTTGGTGGGGATGAAGAGAATTTATAGGGAATGAAGTCATAAAGAGAGCATTATTCTTGATATCATACTATATATTTAATCTTTAGTGTAAGAATAATAAATTCTCCACATTCTACCACCTAATAAAGCATGATAAATAACTAAATATATAAAAGGCAAAGAGTAGAGAGTACACCTAAAACCCTAGAGAGAGAGAGAGAGAGGTGTGTTAGGAAGATTCCTGCTTTTGTATCAAATCTTTTGGTGGCATGGTCTTATATTATAAAATTAATTCTTTTTCTCTTTCTTTTGCTTTTTTTTTTTTTTTTTCTTACTGGCTCTGGCTCTCCTTTTTCTCTTTCTTTTGGACTGAATTTGTCTGGAGGTGCTTGGATCACTCTTGATTCTATTCCCCCTATCTTTACCCCTCCCAATTTTACCATTTCGTACTTTTCCTATTGATCAAAAGTGAAAGAATATATGAAGGAAAAGAGGAGGTTAGTATTTTTAAAAGGGAACATTCCGTATGCTAGGTGTGGTGCTATTGCCTAGGGGTTTTTTACTCCCAACTTCTGTTTAATTCTTTCCAATATTTATTTTCATATACAGCTACATAATTGTGTTTTTCCCCCTAAAAATCATACAAAATGTGTTATTAAAAGGCATTCATCATATGTGAATTTTTTTTTTAATCAAGCTTTCCTTTAAAAGTACAAAATTAATTACCTTATTAAAAAAATCCAAGGCTTTCCTTTATTTATATATATAGTATGGTATTGAAAAATCTATATATATATATATATATATATTAATTAGGTTCTTCACAGACTATCCCTCCCCTTCCCTCCCCTTCAGATTTAAGTGTTCTTTTTCACTTGAATCTCATGTTGTGTCGCACACATGACACTTTTTCTAGAAGTCCGACAATAATTATTGTTCATTCTTCCTCCTTCATGTTCTCTCATGTCCTTCATCATGTTCGGGACTGTCCAGGAAGACGAATATTATCCTTCATGTTTTCTCTTGCCCTTTCCACGTACAGCTTTAGGTCGCCGACAAATGCTACAAGTCATAATTTTTTTTTTTCAAATTTATCGAGTAATATAGACCCGTACCAAAACTTAGTTGTTCTTTACAAATTTGAAACCATATTTTCGGAACGCTAATTGTTTACGTTTACTCTGAATTAAATTGGTTTTAGAATGAACCCTAAATAATTTTCTAATTTTGCTTTAAACCTGAATTATTGCAATTCAATTAATAACTTCTAAAGCACGTTAAAAATTTTAGTATTCATGCAGATCATAATTTTTAGTTTCAAAACTTTTACATGATCACCAATAACTCATAGCTACTTCATCTCTTGATCAATGTAAGTTAACTCAATTTTCATCATGCCTCATCTACAAGAATTTGAGATAACATATGGTGGCTACTTCATCTCGACTCCAATGGAACTTTATGTTGGTGGAGAGATGTATCACAAGTGAGAGAAATTATTGTATGGTTCTGGTTCACCATGTGACAATGATGAGTGGTGAGTTCGACCAATATTTATTTGACACTAGGCATAAACATTTGACATAAAAATTTAAAAAAATATCAAAAAATATAAAAAATATATAGAAATCCACTATGCATAAAATCAAAAAAATATTATGACTTTTTTCTTCAAAATTATTATAAAGAATTTATATATGAATTATAAAAAGTGTAGTGATATGGTGAAAGAGAGAAGTGTCAAAAAATTATTGGCCTGGCTCACCACCATTGTCACGTGGTGAGCCGAGACCATACAATAATTTCTCAGCAAAGCAAGAGGGTTGACACTACCACCAGCTTTAATTTCTTGGGGTGAATTCCTGATTTTCATGAGAGATCAATAGTAATGTGATTGTTATATATTTGATGCCAAATTCTTCTTCTCTGGATGATCTCATTTTCATATATAGTGAAATACAATTTAATGACATGCTTAGAAAACACTATGGAATAAAGAAGATCAAGCACTATCTTTCTTGATCATGGGATATTGGCACTGTCAATATACCTAGATTTGCTACAGAGAGAAGGGTAGAGAAACTTGTAGTTACAAGACCAAAAAAAGTTCTAGACAACTAAATATTGATGACAATTTAATTCCCAATGACGATATTTAGGCTTCTAATTTTCATGGTACAGTAAGGGTTCTTACAATTTGGTGACCCAGATGAAGACTACATTAGGGACGATGATTTTGTTGGAAATAATTGAATGAATTTTTTCAATGGTTGTGTTATTGAAAAAGTTGTTTCCAATTTTTAACGATTGTATCTATTAGAATAAGTGTGTCCCTTCTAAACATTGTGTCTATTCTCATGTTGTGTCTCTTCATTCTTTATAAATGCATAGTCATATGAGTGTTTGATTCAATTGAATCCAAACATCTCATTCATACATTTGAGTAAGCCCAAAAAAAAAGAGACTACCTACATTGCTTCATCAGTTCCTGCGGTTTGAAATATTTGTATCAGAGGAGGAGTACCGTTGTATCCTGGGAGACACAATTGCCACTAAATCGTAAGTACTTAAGCGGAATAAATATTGTCTTAAGGACATTGAACCAGATTCAAGTCTCAATCTCAGTCAGATTATTGATATTCTCAAATTCTATAATATAGAGTAGTAATTATTTTTACTAACAAACTCGTCATATGTTTACAATGAAGGAACAAGTATTGATCCTGAAGAAATAACACCCTCTCAGCCTCCCATTGGTAACCAATATGATGACAATGACACTTTTATCATTGAAGTTGCCATGTTGATGATATCCCTAAAGCTAATGCCCTTGTTGTTGAGGATGTCCCTGATTTCCCTATTGTTGAGGATGTCTCTGGGGATGAACAAAGAACATATTCTTTACATGAATCACAGGTCAGTATGTTGAGAAATAGGTCAACTATGGAAGATGATGAGGATATGGTTGATCAAATGACTTTTAAACCAACTGGTAGTCCCCAGCATGTAGGGGCGACCTTGGGTTAAGTCGGACAAGTCCTCGGATTTGGACAACTTTCATGGTTAGGACAACTCTCAAGTCCATAAGTATCCACCTCTCTGGCAATAGAACCTCCACGACCCACCACAATTCCTCCATGTCAGTTGAACTGACAACCCTTGGCAACCCCAATCCATATTAATTTTGAAATTTTGAGCTCCCACCGAGAATGCCTCGAGTAGCTCAGGAGTCAGAAGAGGAACTCCGAATCCGAACTCCACGTCGGCGTTAGAACCGGAGACATCCACCCCAAAATTTGATATGATTAGTTCTGCATTTATAGTCTTCAACTTGTATTTTTTGATTTTTTTTTTTTTTTTTTTTTTCAATTAAGGGACAAGGACAACCAAAATTAGCTTTAGTAGAACAATCCAACATTACGGACCAGGGATTGTCAGATATTTCTAATCAGTAAGAGTACCTTCCATCTGATGACTTGCTGAGTCTTGATAGCTCAGATGATGAAGATTATGACTATAAGCCAAAGAAGGATGCTAATGTTGGCATAAATGATATGGCTTCTAACCATTCTTATATGTTGAGTTCCAATTTGCTTCTGTAAGAGAATTCAGGTGGGCACTAAACCAAAATGAAATTTATGATGGATGGGACTATGTAAAGTTGAAAATTGACGGGGATAGAGCGACTCAAGTGCAAAAACTGTCATTGGAGATTGCATGCATCATGGGCGATGGAAGGAGCACAATTGTACTAGAGTAACCGCTAATTTATGCCAACATTAGCTTCCTTCTTTGGCTTATAGTCATAATCTTCATCATCTGAGCTATCAAGACTCAGCAAGTCATCAGATGGAAGGTACTCTTACTGATTAGAATTATCCGACAATCTATCACAACAATGCTGGCATGGCTGGTCCGGAAGGTTGGGTTGTCCTACTCGAAGCTAATTTTGGTTATCCTTGTCCCTTAATTGCAGAAAAAAATAAATCAAAAGATACAAGTTGAAGACTATAAATGCAGAACTAATCATATCAAATTTTGGGGTGGATGTCTCAGGTTCTAACGACAACGTGGAATTCGGATTCAGACTTCCTCTTCTGACTCCTAAGCTACTCGAGACATTCTCGGTGTCTTGAGCATATTACAAGTGATCCCATGATATCAATAGAGCCGTTGTACTACCAAAATAAATCAAATTAGCAACGCAGAGAAACGTCGCTAATATATAAAAAGAATGTCGCTAAATAAAATTAGCGATGTACTCAACAAAGCAAATGTATAGTCATATTTTTCTTAGCCGTTGACGACAGATACGTCGCTATTCGTCGTTGTAACGACGACTAGACGTCACTAAATTTATAGAGCAGGAGCTCATTCCATTTCCCATTTTTGAAGGGGAATTGAGAAATAAATTCCATATGCTAGAAAATTATGCTGAAAAGCATGATAAAACTGAGTACCATGAGAGAAATGGAAGATGCCCCTAGGATATTCTAGAGGATATTGGGTTTTTGCCAATGTATCAAAATGGTTTTGGGATAGATGTAGGCCCTTTATTAGATTGGTTGTCATGTAAGAAATGGTCCTAGTGGTCGCATCTTGAGGGGCATTTCCAACAAACAAATACATAAGAAGACATATTATGAAAAGGATAGAGGAGAAGAGGATCAATGAAGAAAAATTCAAGCATCAAACTCTCAAATTAGCTATATCATAGACTCTAGCTGTCAAGTTTGGTAGCCATGGAATGAGGAGTATGGAGTGTCTTTCTTCAAGAAAAGTATGATGTAACCTACAAACTAAAGTTTGTGGTTGTAGGATGTGGAAATTGACTAGGAAGCCATGTATTCATGCTATCATAGCTCTCATGCATAAGAGGATACCCAAACATGAGAATTATGCACCATATGTTGACAGTTGCTATTACAAGACCACTTGCTTAAAAGCTTACAAAAACATGTTGCATCCTAGCTATACCTGGACCTTTGGAGTGGCATGAAACTGGAATGGAGAACATTCAGGCTCCAAATGGATGAAAATGCCAGGATGACCCAAGAAGGCTAGGAAGAAGGGTCATGAGGAAGATGAAGTGCAGAAAACAAAAAATTCAAGAAGTGGGCAAGTTCAACAATGTACTACTAGTAGTGGTCACAGTGCAAGAAAATATCCTAACGAGAATGTTACAAGGTGATCTATAGAGGTGGAAGATGTCACGTCCCTATTCTGTCGAATCGATAAGTCGTTATCGGACGTGATGTCGTACAAATCTAAGTTGCAGACATTGTACAACACGTATTTGTGTGTATTTTGAAATATTGTTGTTCTTATAGAAGTTTGAAGCAGATTAAAGCAGAAAAATTGAATAACAACATGGCACATAAGAAATAAAAAGTAAATGCATATGCTCTGATCAAAAATCTGAGTAAAAGAGTGCTGAATTGGTTTACAACTTGAACAACAAAATGAGATACATCGTTCCATACATTATATCTCTTTACTAGAAATAAAATATAAACACCTTTAGCGGGAGTCTTCAAAATAAAATTGGAAAGCATCAAAATATGGACGAGTTTCTAAGCAGCTGGACGAGCCTTCAGTTCCTCTGCACGTTTCATTGATTTTTCGCACTGGGGACGTGGGTCAGTACATTTGAAATGCACTAGTGAGTGGTGAATTAACCCAACTCACTAAAACAAACACAAAAATCATATGAAAGCATATATACAGTATTATACTAATCTTTCTATCTTCCCCTAGATCAATTAATAATTCATAAGACAAAAATGTAACAACATAATAATTATCACCAAATGATGATCATTATCCAAGATCGATTGTCCTTTCCTTCAAATGAGGCTTACCATGTTCTTCTATGCTTAAGACATTATTAGCTATGCAACTTGAATATATGAAGGTCACTGACACAACAAGTCATCCTGGAGTATCACTTGGTTAGACGTTGATCCTTTCAGTACGGGTAACGAGCTCCACTAAAAGTTTCTGAATCATCAATGCTAGTACGTTAGCACAGTTATTTCTGTTCTGTAGCAACCATTCGAGGAACTACATTTTGTGCAGAAGTTGTCCATGACCATGCATGTCTAAAAAACTTATTTATTAAAACATATCATGAAAGATAACAGAAAACTTGATTTAATTATGTAATATATTCTCATTATGTATTCTACATTCTTCGAGCAATCTCTCGTAATTTCCATACTATCGGATGCAAAATTTATCCATGATTTATATTCAACAACCAATAATACACATTTTATATAACAAGCAAACAACATTACCATAATTTCATATTTTTATATGACAAGCAATAACATTATGGTTACTCTCTTTTATCTTGATTATTTATATTAAGGTATCATTATTCAAAGGATGCAACAAGGAATATGAGAGATTCATTTGTTAAGGCATGAAGATGATGGAAAGAATGACCAAAACCCTCATTGTTGGAGTTGTCAAGAGAAAAAGATCTCCAACACTTCGATCAAATTCCGCTTCTGCGGTCACCTGTATTTGCACCAACAGAGAATCGATACTCTTCTTTTCTCTTTCTCCCAAAATTTGACATGAATGCGTAGATCAATGAAGACAAGTAACAAGATTTATCGAAAATATCCACGAAAATGCATTCATAAAAATAAACGGAAAAAAGTTTTTTTCCAAGACACAATTTCCTATATTTGGCATGCAATTTCGAAGAAGCAAATCCAAAAAGAGAAAGAGTCTTAATTAAATATGTCCCGATCAATTAATATTGATAGAATTTTACAGTGGTCCAAACTGGAAGCGAGGCACTACAAAAAATCACATACCATTTGCATATACAAGAGAGTTGAAGAATTAAGAAGCAACAATAGCTAGGAATGGAGCTTCATCCTCTACTTGAGGAAGAAAGAGGGGAAGGCCTTCCCTGGGAGGAAGAAGTCGAGGGAGGGTAGGAGGGACAACAACTAATATAATCTATACATAAGAAACCGAAGATGTATAATACCTCCACCCAAACTATAGCCCCTAGTAAGTTTGGACTCTGATATCACTAGTAGGGAATACTATATGACCCGAATTGACATCATTAGTAAGAAATACGATATGACCCGAATCAGAATTGATCCATTCCACCCAAACTAGCCTTTCGTAACTTTGGACTCTGATATCATTTACAGGGAATACAATATAATCCGAATTAGAATTGATAGCTGAGATATAACATTGGACTGTGTGCGTCCCATATGTCTTAAAAGAAAAAATTTCATGTAAGAAATGGATCAATCTCAGTTATTTATACTTCCACTTTCTCTCAGATGTGGAACTAAACCTTATGATCAAACTCTTCTTCTTCTTTTTCATCCATTGCAATCATTCACCTTAAACGAGATACTACCCAACACTACAATAGATCTGCTGGTACATGCATGCCCATAAGGCTACCATACCTAATAGCAACAAGTCTGGGGGGAGCTTAGCTGATGAGAAAAATGATATAAGATAGTTCAAGCACTTGCATAAGAACAAAGTGTAGCTGAAGTTTAGGCAATAGCCCAATCTCAACATCAAGCCAAATCTAATGTGTATTGTCACAATTATGTATAGAGAGCTAAGTTTTCCAGGACCCACTTCTTATGTTTGTTGCTTTGGACTGGACAAGGGAGGATCCCTTCATCTTTTTATGCAGCAGGCAGAGTTTGGATTCACATATTGATTGTTTTCGGGGCATATGGCAGATGTACATCGGGTTTGTGGGATCAGGAGATAGATACCTGTCAAGCATGTCTACAGCTGTCTGCCCCTGTGATGAATGACACAGTATTTTTTTGTCTTGAATTGTTTGTTTATATATAAGCAAAGATCAATTATTATATGTTTGTAAATATTATTTGGGAACTATAATGGTTAATGAAACTTTTACGATGTATAAGGATTTTGTATGACAGTTTTGGTAATCCATCTTGAAAATACTTGTGAGTTATGTAAAGAGCACACAGGAGCGTGAGTCTCACTCACTCATCCTTGGATTACTCGACACATACATTATTCAAAAATCCTAGAGAAACTCATGAGTCTTAATTTTTAAAACTCAGCAATGAAAAGTGATTGGATAACACAAAACCGTCTCAAGATATTTGAGGGGCCCTAGGCAAATTAAAGAAAGAAGATAATTACTATTCTCCTTAAATCATGGAACCCTAAATTAATAAAATAATTAAGGAAATGAGATAATTGTTATCACCTTAAATCATGGGATCCTAGATCAATTAAATAATTAAGAAGATGATTTACTTTCTTTTTGTTCCATATATATATATATATATATATATATATATATATATATATATATATATATATATATATATATATATATATATTATATATTGGGCCCCTAAATTATGGGGGGCCTCTGGGATTACATCCATCTCATCTCTTCATTTTTTAAGGGCCTAAACAGAAAAAATAAGTACACTTTTAATATTAGTTAAATCCATATGTCATATCCATATTGTAAGTTCTTATTTTGAGTTCTTATTTTGATATGTGCTAATTAACCAATATTTGAAAAGTTCGACCCCAAGTTATTTAATTTAAAACATGTATTGTTTAATGAGATCGACCAACTGTTGATGGTGGGTGGCGTTCCCAACCTATGTGGAGAATATTTTCGGAGTACGACGAGCGTCATCCGTGTGTCAGAAAAGTTCAGAGAGTTGAAGGCGAGTTTAAAACTGCGGTTATTTTGGAAAGTAGAACAACAAGGTATACCGCGGGTGTAGCTAATTCAGTTTCTGTTCGATTCCATGTTCACATTTGTCGACATTCGCCGACTCAGTATACTGTTGATATACGATCGTTGTAGGAAAATCACTTATATATGCTGCTATTTCAGGTTCACATTTGTCGATATTCGTCGATCTGGTATACCATCGGTACACCGTGGTATACCGTCTGTCGGGCTGAACTCGAATTTGGAAGTATTTTTCTACATCGTTGGATCGTGCGGACGGTCCATATCTGTTGTGGGATTTTGGGGACTAAATATAAGTTTTTTCTAACCCTAATCTACAAAACAATAGGAGTTTTACAACTTTTGGAGAGAGAGAGAAAGAGATTGACGATTACATTGAAGGAATGACACTTTCAGATATCTTCTCGTTGTCTTTGTTTATCGGAAGTCTGTAATCGATTTTCTGCGTCCAGGTAGTTGTGGTGATCCATTTTGGATTGGTGAAAAATTTGTAAATATTGTAATACTCTAATTCATTAGTGAAGATTTTTCAGGGTTGGACTCTGACTGTCCAGTAATTTTTTTCATAAAGATTTTTCAGGTCAAAATTTTGTATGTTTGTATTTTTTTTTTGTCTTACAGTCTTTTTGATTTGCAAAAACAGTTTTCACGCTTTCCTTTCCGACACCAACGTTACCAAACAAGTGAACAACTCGAATTTTTCAGTTGGATTGCATGAAAATGTAAACCTGGGTTAGTAATGTTTCTTGTAGAGTTGAGATCTTTAAAAAAAATTGCTATAAAAGTAAATTTTAAGTTATATAGAGTTGATGGGTTCATTGTGTGGATAAATTATCACCTCGATTTTTTTTTTATTTTTAGAAAAACCAATCTCTTCGAACTCTACAAAATATCTCGTCAATGTAATCATAAAATATTTCAAGAATAAAATGCCATTTAGGTGACATCAAAGTTTAGTGGAGCAACTAATAACCTAATTAAAACCTATTAATTATTTATTATTGGTACACATAGAACTAACTATTTAATAAAATTGTATGGTCTTGAGACAAATCTCTTTAAAATTCTCTTTTGTGTACAAAGACGTTAAGAAAAGTTAGATAAAATAATTTACTATTGGAGAACATCCATCACCGATGTATCATCAAAGAGGATTGAAGTTGATGGCTAAGATATTTGTTGGTGGGGAAAGATAAAAACCAAGTTATTTGTTTAATTAAGTAAATTATTTTCATCTCAAGTAATTGCATTGCCTTTAAAATTTAAAAATAAGTACGTATGAGTTTTTTTTGAGGCCTTTGATGTAGATTGTAGAGGAAAGGGGATCATATCTCGGAAAGAGCCAAAGAACAAAGGACACGCATAAAGGTTTTAGTTGCTCAAGGCTAGTTTCAAGTTACCAAACATGTTGTAAATTACAACCAAAGTAGTACGTTTTGAAAGAATGTTCAAATAGTCCAAACTATGTTTAAATCTCCAAATGAAACAACAATGGGCTAACCAAAGTCGTCCGAACTCATTAGAAATACAATTATGTAGATTACAACCAAGTAGAACGTTTTGACAGAAAATGTTCATATACTAGGTTTGGTCATGCAAAGATGCAGAAAGATTGGAGAACTTGGAAGGAGTCTCGTCACGTTGATATGTTATGTTGGACGGACACTAGAAAATGGTTTCTGTGTCCGTATTTATATCCTATAGGTAACTAAATATCGTATCTGTTTGAAAATATATGTATCTTGTATCTATATCGTGTTCTTAATTATCTTTACTATGTCCGTATTTGTGTAACATAGCTAATATGTTTATGGGAGCATGTTGCCTTGTCCATGCCAGCCTCCATATCATGATTGATAAGGTGTCAGAATCGATGTCGTGGGTGTTGCAGGTTCCCTTCGACTTTCTCTTAACGAAACATGCCCCTAGGGCTAGGTTCCTTTAGATGGTTGTGTTTGCTTACAAATAATTAAGGAAAGGAAAAAAAATTCTAACAATATCATGTAACAATAGAATTTTCAACACAGTGCTCCTAATTGGGAGCGGGGCACTACAGAAGACCACCTACCATTTGCATATACAAAAGAGTTGAAGAATCAAGAAGCAAGAATAGGGATGGAGCTTCATCCTCTACTGGAGGAGGAAGAAAGAGGAAAAGGGCTTCTCTGGGAGGAAGAGGTGGAGGGAGGGTAGGAAGATGTATAATCCCTCCACCGAAACTATAGACCCTAGTATGGACTGTGATATCACTAGTAGGGAATACTATATGACCTGAATTTATATCCCTAGTAGGGAATACAATACAACCCGAATTAGAATTAATCAATCCATCCCACCCAAACTAGTCTCTCGTAACTTTGGATTCTGATATTACTTGTAGGGATTACGATATAATCCGAATCGAAGTGGATCCATATAACATGGGACTGTGCAAATATGTATTAAATGATAAATTTCATGTAAGATCTGGACCAATCTCAATTATATTTGTCACTGTTTGTCATTTAATATCAAAACGAGAACTGAAAGAACTGGATTTGATTTAACAAACTAAGAAAGTACAAAGAAGAGTCCTAGGAGACAATCTAAGTATAAATTTGTTTCCTGGGGGGAGGGGGGTAACGATGGAGGGTTAGGAGTGTAGAAACTCTCTTTACTCCGTGGACGATCCGTTGCACAAGCTCTTCTCTCTCCCTTAAGTGTTGATTCGCAGATAGACAGCCAGCCTCTTGTCCGGATCTGGTACCCTACTATTTATAGTCATATTTGTTGTCGCATGGATGGTGGAGTTTGTCACGTGTCCCCTCCTAACATAAGGGAGTTACAGCTGTGCACGAGTATCCGGGCTCCGCTGTCACGTGAACATTTGTTAAAATTTTGTTGTTTGCTAAGTATCTGGGCGGTTCTCAACTGTGTAGGCACGACTTGGTCAAATGGACACGTGGCCGCTATTTGGTTGGAGATGACCACTCAGTTGCAACAACAATACTTGGTCGACGTAAAATCTGGGACACGTGGCCAAAGACGCACGGAGCACACGGAGTCTGGAACGCACGGGGCTAGAGACGCATTGATCGCATGGAGTTTAGAACGCATGGGCCAGAGTCGGATGGAAAACATGGAGTCTGGGATGCATAGGCCAGAGACGCATGGGATCTTTTTGCCGGGTTGTCCACGTGGCTCTGCACCATCCTTGGGACTTTTGTCTGTTAGTGTGTTCTCGTCCTTCGAGACGAACAAAAAAATTATTTTTGTCAGGATTCTGTGTCAGGCGCCATCTTTGTTGTCATGACGTCATGTCAGGTCGTCCTGCGACCAGTTGTCAGGATGCTTATTTTGACCGCATGGGTGTTCCTTTTCTGGGTCGCATGGTGTCCATGTGATCCATCTATTTTTTATTTGGGGGCGCATGGACGTCGGTCATATGGCTGCATCTTTTTCATGCTTCTACAAGACCCCCTTCAAAGTTTTCAAACTGATAAGTTTGAAATACTTTGAAATAAGAAGCATGGATGGGGTATGTTCGGACCGCATGGTCATTGAGCCGCATGGGCGAATGGTGTCAGGCTGCAAGTATGCATTTAACTGCCAGATTTGCCTTGACCCTTGAGTGAATTTTGTTCGGATTCTGAGCCATCTCCATACGCAGGGCTCGATGCTGACGGTTGTAGGAGGGAGTCCAACCGAGCGTAGCTGTCAGCGGATGAGGGTAGAATTCAAAGGGTCTATTTTCATCGTTTGGTGGCCTCTGACTCCTACTCTAGCGAGCCCGAGCTGCTACCTGCCGTAGAAACGTCTGTCTCCCTAGTGCAGAAGATGAATATCTCCTCAGAACTTCTTGAGTACCCTGCCAACTCGGGGGAGATGATATTGGGTATCGCATCCATGGCATTGTTACAATATGGACAAGCAGCAGGATCTTCGGTTGGCGGCTTGACTTGCGCCAGGTAGACATCGGCGTTCTGTAGTGCCTCACTCAGGGCAGCCCGAGTATCTTTAGAGAGCCACAAAAGCTTAAATAGTGATAATTTTACCGGAGTATGGGCTAATTGTGATAAGATGTCGAAGCTATAGGGCCTTTCCAGCCCTTGTGGTGCATCCTTGTGCAACGGTTTATCGAAGTGCGTCTCCTTATGTTTGGACTTGTCCATCGGTGGGGGCTGAGATGGCCCAGGATCCGTGGTGGTAGGTGCGATAATCGGGGGCGTATCGCCGTACATTGGTTGGTATATTGTGCCTGACCTTGTTGTACCTACTGCCAGCTCTTCTGCTGAGGAGGAAACTGTGTAACAGGTCTTAGATTTTCTGCCTTTAGATTTGGCGGTGGAGGATGCTCCGGGCTGTGTCAAGTCTGACACGAGGTTAGAATGGACCCACATGACCTCTCCACGTGGTGTGGCAAGAGATATTAGCCCGGTCGTCTGGTCTCGAGCTGGTGGAAGGTTGACAACTTACATAGTCGCCTTAGGGACCGGGACTACTCCGTCTTGGACTTCAACAAGTGGAAAGTTGCCAAACTGGAGGAACACCATGTTGGCGGTGACCATCGCATCATTGAAGTCCAGAGAAAGAGCTTTGGTGTCTATCTGACGTTGGATATACTGCTTTAGGGTATAGCACTCATGCATCGGGTGATGGACGTAACGGTGGAAGTGGCAGTACTTTGGGTTGGCAATCTCCGCCGCCTCAGGCTGACGTCTAACGTCGGAGAGCCAGATTTTGCCTCCCTGCATCATCATGTCGAAGATGGATTTGACATCAACATCTTCGAAAGAGTAATTATCCTTGGGTTTTGGAGGAACTGCCAGCTTTTTCTCGGGCTTCTTGGTCAAGGTAGCGACCATAGCCTGTTTTTTCTTTCCTTCACGGCTGTAATTGCCGCCAGTGTTGTTGTTATTGTTGTTATTGTTGTTATTGTTGTTGCTGGGACGCTTGCCATTTTTCTCACCAGTAGGGATATGGATCCCCAAGTGCTGAGTGTCTTTCAGCTTTTTCTCAGCGTTGATAACACTTACAATGAACGTTGTCCAGTCCTTGAACTGGTTCTCGCCCATCCAGAGGCTGACTGCCAGGAGGCAACCTTAGTGCGGCCTAACGGAACCGCTAGATATAGTTTCTCGTCAGTTCCTTCTCACCCTGGACGACATCCATCAGAGAAGACATCGTCATATCATTTCATGCCTCATAGAATCTGTTAAGGAACAGATGCTTGAGGTCACCGAATGATGAGATGCAGTTATCTTCGAGACTGCAGAACCAATCAAAAGCTACCCCTGCCAATGATCCGACAAAGATCCTGGTAAGGATAGCGTCGATGCTGGGTAAGTTCCCCATGGTGATCTCGGAGTAGCTTATGAAGCGGCAAGGGGAGGACTTCCCGTCAAACATGTTAATGTTGAAGGGCTTGTACTTGGGAGGATACGGTACGTCCCTCCACTTTATCAGGTATGGTTATCGCACATCGAGATTACGGAGTGAGTCCCAATTGCTCATGGAGTCTAGGCGAGCCCGAAGTTCTCGGACCTCCCTTCTTGCTTTCTTAGCTTCATCTCCTGCCGAAGGCGCCGATGGTCTAGGTAGGAGAGGATCGCCGCCCGCGGGTGGAGCGGTCGTATTTGAATCTCCGTTGGTCTCGGGGTCCAGGTTTGCTTGCCTAGAGGCCCTTACTGGCTGGGAGGCCATGTTTGCCTTAATTTCCAATATTGTCTGGGTCAAAGCTTTCATTGATGCACTCATCGTGTGCATCATGACTTCAAGCATCTCGAGGCGCTGCCGGTCACTGGGGCCTTCATGGTCGTCTCCGACCATGTACACCTCCGTTACACGGGAAGAAATGGAGGGGGCCTTGGATGCTGTGCTCCCTGTTTTATACCCATGTAGTGAGTGATCTTCAAGGAGGGCGGGAGTCTTTATATCTTCCTCGGATTCGGAGGGATACTACCCCCAACGTAGAAGATTGTGTCGTCTTGGTGGGAGTAGCTATCCTCCGGGATCTCGGCGTCCGTTCCATGAGAATCGTAGTCTCCTCGGAATGCTGGGTTGTCGCATAGATCCAGGGGGACACTGTAACATCCCGTTCCGTTCTAGCGGACTGCCGACTCAATCGGCAAAAGTGCAACTGTTCCGACCCGCTTTGCCTCAAAGGAGAAGCAAAGGATATCCAGACTTGTCCCTACAGGAATCCGGCTTAGGCTTTCAGAGGCTCGCTTGACGTATCGCTCTACCGAGGCGAATCATCGCTAAGGTGGGTGGCTACGGTGAACTTGTCTTTGCTTAGCCAGCACACATAAAATCTGGAATATTCATGCTAGTCGCTAGGTGAATCACCCCCTGCATGCTAATGAATCCAACGCACCTAGCTAAGGAAATAATCCCAACTTGTATTGCCTATGCTAGAACATGGAAATTGAAATACTGCTTATATTCAGACCCTCGCATGCTAAGTCCCTAACGGCTTCATCTCTCGGCTTACCTTCGGGTCCGAGCAAAGGTGTTTACTTATGTTCCTCAGAAACGCATGCTTGTCTGCTTGTACGTTGTCATGTTTTCATCCAAACCCCGGGAGACTACTACGTAGTCGTTCCGTGACTGAATGAACCTGCAAGTATCCGGGACCGTTAGGTCACCAAGGCAATTCCCGAACCAGGGAATTTGCACCCTGACTGAATAAATTACTGGATCACAGCTCGTGGAGCAAACTACTGAATCAACTGGCCTGGCAAGCACTACTGAATCACTGAATCCTGCCTCAACAAGTTCTGTATATATATACTGCATCGAACTCGTTCCATACCGGACTTGTTCAATATATACACATACTGCATCGAACTTGTTCCCGTACCAGACCGAGACCCTGACCTGCATGTCGCGGACAACTTGGAAACAAGGTCTTTCGGTTCCACGGGCGGTCACCGGGGCACTGGGACCGTTTCGATCCGGATGGAACTGCACGATAGTCTACTGCATCTGGACAGGATGGTCTACAACCACCACTGCATCTTTATTGCTTTCCATCCTTGTTCAAGACTATAACGAACTGCACAATAGTCTACTGCATCTGGACAGGATGGTCTGCAACCACCACTGCATCTTTGTTGCTTTCCATCCTTGTTCAAGACTATAACTAGTCCTTTATGGCTATGCCAGCGACTCATGTTCATATAGATAAGTCATCCTCGCTTAGCGGCTATCCGCGTGTGAGTCACTGCATCGCATCAATGAACAACTGAACACCTGAACGATCATGTTAAAACGACCCTCGTGTTTGCACATTCTATGCCTCCTGAATGTTATACTTGCCCGTGCCTGAATTAACAATGTTTGCCTTGGACAGGGAAGGAGATGGTAAGTCTTACCGTGTTTCCTCAAACATCACATGGCGCACTGCCTGACACGTTAGGCTATTCAAATCTTGCATGAAACTGATCCTAAGGCAACTAGAAAGACAACTTAATAGTTGTGCACGGAACTTATATTACGTGTTTGGATTTGTCGAGCGGGCGAGTAGCTTCCCCACCAGTGCATTCAATGTACTGATAATCCACCAGTTTGTATACAGGGTGCGGGAGAACCTCGTTCGGTGCGGATGCCTCCTTCATGCGTGCTAAGGCCAGGAGTTCCCTCTGAAGCCTTGTAACGGTGCGTCCGGAACTGAAGCACATATATAAGACATAATATTGTGAACATAGCCCGAACATCGCCTGTACAATCATTCCACAATTGTAGCCACTTGGCACGCTTTTACTGTTTTTGAGAGAGAGGCTTGAGCGACTTGTAATCTCGGCTATACGCCGCCTATAACACATGTTTATATCAATAAAAGAGCTTGCTTTACTTCAACTTGTGTTTCAATGCTTTCGCTATATTGTCAACTCAGTGAACTGTTACCGATCGCCTATGCGTTCATGACTCCGCTGCTCTCGGACAATCTGTGCGACTCTGTGGCTTAGAACTCTTACCGCCAGCTAATGAATTAAGGCCTTGCACGGGCGCAGTTCACGCTCGTGCGGCATCACGTCCTGATGGGTCAAGCGATCGTTCCGCGGGAGCTCTGGCGAGGGTGATTCCCGCCTAGCGGGAACGGCCGATTTGCCTGCGGGAGATCGGGGCGTGACATGTTGGTATCAGAGCATGGCTTCTACGCCTTTGGACTTTATTTCGAATATCTCTGTTTCGAAAGCTCGTTCATGGGTTATGTGTACGCTCTCTCTCAATGCCTCGATGGGATGTTCCAACAATAAGTCTAAATACTTTTAAAATACGTTTTGATTGATATGCTTGCTTATCTGCTGTTGTGCTGCGAGTGGCCCTTGTGCCAACCAGTGCGAACCCTTGAGAGTATTGCAGTAGCTTGTCCGATTTTCACTCACCCTAAGTTTGGTTGAATGCATCTATTCGAGGGATGCCTTGAACTAGTGCACCATCCAAGACTTAAGAAAGGGTGAAACTTGAGTGCTAAGACTTCGCTATCACTAAGCTGGTTGACATGTTCACGCTAGAAGTGCACTTCGAAAGTGCGCACGATCCAGTCTAAGCGATATGCTGATTTCGAAGCTTGTGCAAGTGAATATCCAAATGAACAAGTACAACGACTTTTCTAGGATTGCCTCAACCCTAGATTACTACTTTTCTTCAGTAAGTCTCGAGGACGAGACTTTTTCTGAGTTGGGTAGGATGTAACACCCCGTTCCGTTCTAGCGGACTGCCGACTCAATCGGCAAAAGTGCAATTGTCCCGACCCGCTTTGCCTCAAAGGAGAAGCAAAGGATATCCAGACTTGTCCCTACAGAAATCCGGCTTAGGCTTTCAGAGGCTCGCTTGACGTATCGCTCTACCGAGGCGAATCATCGCTAAGGTGGGTGGCTACGGTGAACTTGTCTTTACTTAGCCAGCACACATAAAATCTAAAATATTCATGCTAGTCGCTAGGTGAATCACCCCCTGCATACTAATGAATCCAACGCACCTAGCTAAGGGAATAATCCCAACTTGTATTGCTTATGCTAGAACATAGAAATTGAAATATTGCTTATATTCAGACCCTCGCATGCTAAGTCCCTAACGGCTTCATCTCTCGGCTTACCTTCGGGTCCGAGCAAACGTGTTTACTTATGTTCCTTAGAAATACATGCTTGTCTGCTTGTACGTTGCCATGTTTTTATCCAAACCCCGGGAGACTACTACGTAGTCGTTCCGTGACTGAATGAACCTGCAAGTATCCGAGACCGTTAGGTCACCAAGGCAATTCCCAAACCAGGGAATTTGCACCCTGACTGAATAAATTACTGGATCATAGCTCGTGGAGCAAACTACTGAATCAACTGGCCTGGCAAACACTACTGAATCACTGAATCCTGCCTCAACAAGTTCTGTATATATATACTGCATCGAACTCGTTCCATACCGGACTTGTTCAATATATACACATACTGCATCGAACTTGTTCCTATACCAGACCGAGACCCTGACCTGCATGTCGCGGACAACTTGGAAACAAGGTCTTTCGGTTCCACGGGCGGTCACCGGGGCACTGGGACCGTTCCGATCCGGATGGAACTGCACGATAGTCTACTGCATCTGGACAGGATGGTCTACAACCACACTGCATCTTTGTTGCTTTCCATCCTTGTTCAAGACTATAACGAACTGCACAATAGTCTACTGCATCTGGACAGGATGGTCTGCAACCACCACTGCATCTTTGTTGCTTTCCATCCTTGTTCAAGACTATAACTGGTCCTTTATGGCTATGCCAGCGACTCATGTTCATATAGATAAGTCATCCTCGCTTAGCGGCTATCCGCGTGCGAGTCACTGCATCGCATCAATGAACAACTGAATACCTGAACGATCATGTTAAAACGACCCTCGTGTTTGCACATTCTATGCCTCCTGAATGTTATACTTGCCCGTGCCTGAATTAATAATATTTGCCTCAATGTTTGCCTTGGACAGGGAAGGAGATGGTAAGTCTCGCCATGTTTCCTCAAACATCGCACGGCGCACTGCCCGACACGTTAGGCTAATCAAATCTTGCATGAAACTGATCCTAAGGCAACTAGAAAGATAACTTAATAGTTGTGCACGGAACTTATATTACGTGTTTGGATTTGTCGAGCGGGCGAGTAGCTTCCCCACCAGTGCATTCAATGTACTGATAATCCACCAGTTTGTATGCAGGGTGCGGGAGAACCTCGTTCGGTGTGGATGCCTCCTTCGTGCGTGCTAAGGCCAGGAGTTCCCTCTGAAGCCTTGTAACAGTGCGTCCGGAACTGAAGCACATATACAAGACATAATATTGTGAATATAGCCCGAACATCGCCTGAACATCGCCTGTACAATCATTCCACAATTGTAGCCACTTGGCACGCTTTTACTGTTTCTGAGAGAGAGGCTTGAGCGACTTGTAATCTCGGCTATACGCCGCCTATAACACATGTTTATATCAATAAAAGAGCTTGCTTTACTTCAACTTGTGTTTCAATGCTTCCGCTATATTGTCAACTCAGTGAACTGTTACCGATCGCCTATGCGTTCATGACTCCGCTACTCTCGGACAATCTGTGCGACTCTGTGGCTTAGAACTCTTACCGCCAGCTAATGAATCACGGCCTTGCACGGGCGCGGTTCACGCTCGTGCGGCATCACGTCCGGATGGGTCAAGCGATCGTTCCGCGGGAGCGCTGGCGAGGGTGATTCCCGCCTAGCGGGAATGGCCGATTTGCCTGCGGGAGATCGGGGCGTAACAGACACTACCCCCAGCTTGGGCCACCCCCAGGGGTTCTAAGGATGAACTACCCCCAGGAGCTGACAGCTTCTTCCTTGAGCGGGTGCCATGGAAGACGCCTTCCACGGGTGCCGTCGCCAGCCTTCCAGGTAATCGCCTTCACGATGCCGTGGTAGAGAGTGCTGGACTGGAGGTATCTGACTGCTTTCTTCCCTTGGTGGCGGAAAGCTTTCCAGTTGAGTAGCATGAGGCAAAGGTCAACTCCTCCTCCTTTGATAATTGCACCTGATCTTCGGTTTGCCACCAGGTAGGGGCTTTCCGGTACAGTCCCTGGAAGGATGACTGTAGTGCCCCGCTCCGCGTCGGTGCTATGTATAAGATATATCGATTTGCTGACTCAAAAAGTATATCTTTCTTAAGAGCTCCTTGTTGAAGCAGGAGATGACTGATCAAGGTAAGTGGGCAAAAATTTCGTTTCCTGATTCTTACACGCCTTAATAATGAATCTGAGTTTTTAAATACTTGTTTGCTTAAGAAGATAGTTCATAAGAAGAATGATAGAACCTGCCTTGCATGCTAATAAGAGAACTCACATAGCTTGTCTTTGAAACAAACTTGCCTGCTTAACTAAAGAGAACCTGAATGTCTTTGAAACAAACTTGCCTGCTTAACTAAAGAGAACCTGAAATGTTTGTCTAAGAGTAAGAGATTGCATGAACATGTTTCACTATCGCATGTATTTCGAGAGAACCATATTGTGCTTGAACTTGTTCATAGAGGGCGGCATATCCTTACAGAGATAGATGGTCTGCTGGTTTATCTCGTCTACATCCTAGATTTTATCTAATAGTGTTTCATGTATTCCCATCGGTCGAACAATGGCTATTGGTGAAGAGCTGAACCTTGGTCACGGCTGCTACCATGATAGTGAAAAGCAACCATGAGTCACAACTGCTAATAGCATCAGATAAATGAGTCATTGGTTAGCTGGATTACCGCTACCGATCCTGAGTTTCTCGGGGACCAAAAAGTATATAGATAGTTCATCGTGTTAGCTTGATAGAGGATAGTTCCTAGATGGTGCATTGTCCCTAGATTCTTTGGGTATAGCTCACGAGACACGCTCCGCACACCCTGATAGTAGAACATCCGGCTTGCCTTGTGTGCTTGAATGAATCAAACATGAACTTTGTTTTTAAAGATGTTTCCTTAAGAAGTAATATGACTATGTTCTTGTGCTGCATGTAACAAACATAAGTAAAACTAAAAATATCACTAGTAATATAATATTTTATAACATAATTACTTAGTGTTGGTTTTAGTAAATGTTGCTTCTGTTTAGTTGATTTTAGACTCACCAGTACTTTCTCCAAAGAGCTGACCCACCAACAGTTTATTTGTTCGCAGGTACTGGATGGTCTGAGGAAGCGATAGGCGTGCCTCATCCCCAAGACCCAAAAATCTGGTTTCAATTGCCTTGAGCTGCTTTCGTATAGAGGGACATAATGTATGGAATGATGTCATTGTATTCAAAGAACCCTATGCCTCGATTTGCCCCGTATACTCAGATGGTTAAATGCTTACAAAAATGTCCCTCATCTTCTTACTCGATAGATGCGATGATAGCCTCAAACTTTAATGATGTTACCTTGTGCGGGAGCAACCCCAGGCTCGCACGGTATCACGTCCCGGTAACAAACGACTATACGTCCCGTGGGAGCGCCGAGGTGCGGTGATTCGCGTCCGACGGGGGCGTTGGTCGGGAGACCTTCGGGATAGGGGCGTGACAACGACTGCATGTCTGTAAGTACTGCTATTTTATTGCAGTAGCAATTAATAATAATCTGCCGCATCTGTGCCTTGGAGAGGGCACGTCGCACGCCGTAGTAGTTTTCCTTACTTTGCGCTTGTGAGTAATCACGTCACACAAATCATATGAAGGGTGTTTTACCTTTGCATCCTCTTTGTGAGTCCGGGTATCCCGGGCACACGACTGTGCAGGTGCCGTCTTTGCTCCTTGGCCTAGGGTTCGGTTCATACACGAACTTGCCTCGAGGTACTGGTGGAAGACTTTTGAGACTGACCCTGTCCATTGGTCCCTGTAGGCTGGACGCGCGGGTCAGTCTTGTACAACTTTCTGTCAGAGGCTGGCTGTAACCCCCTGAATTTTCAAAATTATTAATACTTGGATTTTCCCAATTTTCTGGAATTTTCTGGAAATTTTCTGTAATTAAAATCAAGATTTTAATTACTAAATAATTTTAATGGTTAATAAATAATATTAAAATATCATGGAAATAATATTTTTGGGTGTAAAATGAAAAACTGGACTTAGGATAATTTTTCTGGAATTTATTGGGCCTCAGACCTATTTTTAAATGCCTAAAAACTATTTACCTATTTTTTAATTAATTATTATTATTATTATTATTATTATTATTATTATTATTATTACTGTTATTATTATTATTTTATTTTTGTTTTTTTTGGGCCCGGCCCGGCCCAGTGGGCCGAGCCCAACAGCCAGCCCAGCCCGGCCATTCCTTGCGGGTCGGGCGGGTCTGCCCGGACCCGCTAGCCGCCCGACCGGGGCGACCGACTCTCCCCTGTCCCTGCGTATTTTCTGGCGAGCTCCGCGCCACCCGCCGCTCCGCCCGGCTCGCCCCGCCCTCCGCGGCCACGACCTTCCCCTCGCCCCGCCTTGGCCGGCCTCCTCCCTCCTATAAAAGCCCCCTCTTCTTCTTCTTCCTCCCTCACTTCCACCCTCCCGCCGGCGAACCACCACCCACTCGCTCTGGCCGCCCAGCACGGCCCCTCCACTGCCCCGACGACCTCCGGCCCTCTCCTCCTCTTCCCTCCACCTCCGGCGTCCAGCAGCAGCGGAGGACAGCGAGCAGCAGCCGCCGTCCCCGGCGCCACCCCGCTCCGCCGTGCCTCCGCCCGGCCCCGCCTCGGCGTCCCCGGCGGCCCCCGGCCAGCACAGCGCCGTTCAGCCCTCCTCCGGCCGGCTGTCGTCTGAGTCCGGCGAAGAAAATCCTAAACCCTAATTCCCAATTTCTTTGTGTCGTGTCGGACACGACACGGACACGAAAAGTCCCTATTTCTCGAGCCTCGTTCAGGTACTCGTATCTTGCACCCTATATCTTCATTTTCAATTTCGTAAATTACGTTGCGAAGCCTGTATGACCCTCTCGGTGCCCGGAAAAACTGCTCGGGGCATCGCGTCCTGTGGTGATCGCACACCGCGATCCAAAAACAGGAAAAACCAGACCATGTTTCACCCCGGAACTAAGTACGTCCCGCCAAACGAGATGACTTGGTCGCGTGTGGTCTTCACAGATACGTGCGCGCCGTCGATACGGACGTGTGAGATTTTGCGGAAGCTGATTCGGGTGTGCGTGCATACCGGAATCAACGCGTATCCGCGGACATCGCCCCGTATCCGACTTTTCTGCAATTTGCCCTAACTTCTTGTACACTCTTCGGATTGAGACAAAACTTGCGCCATCGGACTCGTAGCGATACGCTGGTCCTGTGGGTCAAGTTTGGTTCGATTCTGAGAACGTTGACGAAATCGCGTGTCGTGGGCCCCACAGGCCCAGCTCGACGGACGATTTTGTGATCGGCTCATCGGAATCCAATTCTGGAAGTTCCGTTGGGTTCGTATCAGCGTTCCTGACCTGTTGACACTAAGTTTGGTAAATTTGGAGACCGTTGACCCGGACACATTTTTCTGTGCAAAGCGGGCCCACCGGCGGACCCCGTTTTGACCCGAAACTGTCGTTTTTGCCCTTGTCTCCAAATTGGACCCAAGGACAGGCGTTTATAGCTATTTGACACCTTCTGAGCATGATGGTAATGTTTATTTCAGCTTTTGGACTCATTTCTAGAATTTTCCCGATATACAATTAACTGGATCCAAACAACAGGCAAGTACCTGCACTTCAAGTTTAATCTTTATATTGTGATAATTAATTTCCTGCTCTACTAGTATCCTTGATGATTACATGTAGTTCTAGAATACTGGATTTTATTCTTGAATACTGGAGTTCATGTCTTGTTTTTCATGTCGGGTGGGAGAATACTAGAAGGCATGTAGTTTATCCTTCCCCCTGCCGTATTTAATAGCTGTTGGTACGCGACTGTACCCTCAGCCGGATCTCGATTATTCCTGTTTATTAGCCATTTATGATGGCCGAATTAACCTTATAAATCCCTACATGCCAACTATGTATTCTAAAACAAACACAAGTTCACACAGATAGCTTCTGGTCTTGTTATAGTTCTTGCTGACTGTTGTAGTTTCATTTCCTGTCTTATTTATTCATGTTTCCTCATATCCCTGTTTATAGCATTAACTCTTAGTTATTGTTGTTTCTTTTATGCATATTCTCAATATGATACTCAGTCTAATTGTCATAAATATTTAGTTTAACCTTGTTGTGCATTGTGTACTTGCTCCTTTCCTGACTGGATCCGTTGATTTAGGCGATGATGAGGACCTTGTCCCTACATATTATGGCCCCTATGAGGGAACAAATGACACATATGAGGAGCCAGATCCCACCCAGGAGACCCCTGCTGCAGAGTAGTTAGCAGTAGCTATTTTATTTTATGCTCTTTTATCTTAGTAATCGGGTTTGTCCTCGATTTTATTTCTGAATTCTGTATTAAACATTTGATTCTGTTGTCGCATTTATTTCATTTGAAATCTTAAGCATTGTTTCCCATTATTATCTTGCCTATGTTTTTGTGAATGAGCTAGTTTAGTTAAGTGTGGATTTGACCTAGACAACGTACTACCGCCGACTCTGCGGCGTAGGCTGGACGTACCCACGCACTCGTGCCCGAATTTTCGGGTGCGGGTCGTGACACGTTTTTATGGTGGCCCATGCAGGTCTGTATCCTTAAATAGGGTAATACCCTAGGACAGGATACGGAATAAGATTGAGGATTCTAGGAAAAGCTCATTCACAGTATAGGGTCCTTATTTCAATTCTTGATATCATTTCTGCTCAATTTTTCTATCGCCCTTGATTTCCAAGTAATCTATTCTGATCTTCCTATCCCTTAATCTTTCAGAATGGTCCAGACAAGGAACACAGTAGGAGGCACATCAGAACCAGCTGAGCAGAATGTGCCCGAAACTCTTGCACTCCCGCCGCCTCCATCTACTCCAGCAGTTACTCTAGATGGGGCACAGCTACTCGGAGTGTTCCAGGGACTCGTAGAATCCCAGAAAGAACAGACTGCACTTCTACGGACCAGCCTCTCAGAAGCTCTTAGGTCCCAGGAGTCGCCACACAAGAGGCCAGGGAGTGCCAAAGATTTCAAGAACCTTAGACCCCTGGAATTCTACGGAACTGAGGGCATTCTCTATGCCGATGAGTGGATAGAGAATGTCGAGAGACTCCTGAAGACTGCTCCGGTCCCTGATGATCTCAAAGTGGAGTCTGCAAGCCTGCAACTGTTCGACATAGCTCGGACCTGGTTCAGAGATGAACCCCAACTATCTGCTCCTGACCTCACCTGGGAGGACTTCAAGAGGCTATTCAAGGAGAAATTCTACCCCGAAGTGGCTCAGGAAGCTCTCGAAAGCCAATTCGAGAGACTGGAACAAGGTAACCTATCTGTTGATGAGTACACTGCTGAATTTAGCAGGTTGAGCCACTTTGCGGAGTACATGGTTCGTACCCCGGAGGACAGAGCCCATAGATTCAAGAAGGGGCTGTCTCCGGATATTCACCTTGCTGTCACCACCAGCCGAGCTCGCACCTATGAGGAAATCTTGAGCGTGGCACAAGGCGTTGAGAGAGACATGGGGCATAAACTAAAGCGAGAGAGAGATACCGGAAATGCGGGACCCAACAAACGCCCATTTCAACAACAACAACAGCAGAGGGCCCCGCAGCAAACTCAGCGTCCTCTCCCTCGAGCTCCAGCACCCCAACACCAGGCTCAAGGACAGAACCAACAAGCTGCTGCTTGTAACTTTTGCCAAAAACTAGGTCACACTTGGCAAGTCTGCAGGAAGAGGCTAGGTGCCTGCCTCTACTGCGGCTCAGCAGCGCATCAAATGAGGGACTGTCCTGCTGCTCAAGGACGCCCAGCTCCACCAAAGGCTCCCGTCCAGGCCAGGCCCCCAGCAGCTCAGCGGAGGGGACCCCCGCTTCCAACTCAACAACAACGCTTTGCTCAGTACCAACAGCAGCAACAGAGGGGTGCACCTCAGCAAGGCCGTGCTTTTGCAATGACTCTGGAAGAAGCTGAAGCCACAGCAGACGTGATCACAGGTTCCGTGCTTATAAATTCAATACCCGCCATTACTTTATTTGATTCTGGAGCTTCACATTCATTCATGTCAGTAGATTTCCTTATGAAGCATAGCTTAATCACTGAACCCCTTAGGAATTGTTATAAGATCATTACCGGTGGAGGAATCATCCCGGTTAGTGATGCATGTAACAATTGTCCTATTACATTATGTGGAAGAGAACTATATGCTAGGCTACTCGTAATGACAGTTCCCAGTTTTGATATTATACTGGGCATGGATTGGTTGAGTCAACATCATGCCACTATAGACTGTCACAGAGGTAGTGTAATCTTCAGGCCCCCTGACAAGCCAGAATTTGAATTTGCTAGAGGTTCTAGAAAAATGGGTAATAACAAAATTTGTGGAGCCCTAGTAACAGAAGAATTGCCTATCATCTCTGAATATCTTGATGTCTTTCCTGAGGATCTCCCAGGATTACCCCCAGACCGAGAAGTTGAATTCTCTATTGACTTAGTGCCGGGAGCAGCGCCAGTATCTCAAAATCCCTACAGAATCAACAAGAAGGAGATAATAGAACTAAATGAGCAAATAAAAGAGTTAGAAGACAAATGCTTTATTAGGTCTAGTGTCTCACCCTGGGGAGCTCCAGTATTATTTGTGCCCAAGAAGGACGGAACATCCCGAATGTGTATTGACTATAGGGCCTTGAATGCCTTAACAATTAAAAATAAGTATCCCCTACCCAGGATAGATGACTTATTTGATCAGTTAAGTGGAGCTCGGGTATTTTCAAAGATTGACTTGAGGTCTGGTTACCACCAAGTAAGGGTGAGGAAGGAAGACATCCCTAAAACTGCTTTCAATACCCGGAACGGACACTACGAATTCTTAGTAATGCCGTTCGGGTTGACGAATGCTCCAGCAGTTTTTATGAACTTGATGAACAGAGTCTTTCAGCAATATCTAGACAAATTTGTAGTGGTCTTTATTGATGATATTTTGATCTACTCCAAGACCCCCGAAGAACATGAAGAACATTTGAGGCTAGCATTGGAGACTTTGAGGAAGGAAAAACTTTATGGAAAATTATCTAAATGTGCATTCTTCCTAGACAAAGTAGAATTCTTGGGACATATTGTGACTGGAGATGGAATAGCAGTAGATCCTAAGAAGATAGCGGCAGTAGAATCATGGCCCACTCCAGACTCTATAGCAGAGATTAGAAGCTTCCTGGGACTAGCGGGCTACTATCGGAAGTTTGTGAAGGACTTTGCTAGAATTGCTGAACCCATGACAAAATTAACAAGGAAGGATGAAGAGTTCACCTGGACTGATGAATGTCAGCATGCTTTTGAAGAATTGAAGAAAAGGCTGACTACTGCCCCTATTCTGACCTTACCTTCTGGAACCGGAGGTTTCGCTATTTATAGTGATGCTTCTGGAAAAGGTCTAGGTTGTGTATTGGAGCAGAACAAGAAAGTAATAGCATATGCCTCTAGACAGCTTCGACCTCATGAAAAGAACTATCCAACTCATGATTTAGAATTGGCAGCTGTCATTTTTGCTCTTAAGCTATGGAAGCATTATCTTTATGGAGAAAAGGTGGAAATATTTACAGACCATAAAAGTCTAAAATATATCTTCACTCAGAAAGAGCTGAACATGAGGTAAAGAAGGTGGCTGGAACTAATGAAAGACTTTGATATCACCCTTCAATATCATCCTGGGAAGGCCAATGTAGTTGCTGATGCTCTAAGCAGATATCCTATGGCGATGTACTTGACTATGGACCGACACTTGCTCGAGGACCTAGAAAGTTTAGGTATTGAGGTAATTATACCAGGAAAAGAAGGCCAAATGATGAACTTGCAGATTCAGTCTACCTTAATAGACAAGATCAAGGAGACTCAGTTTCAAGATGAAGGCCTGCGAAGCCTTCGAGGTCAAGTGCAAGCTGGATTAGTGGAAGATTTCAGAATTCATGAAGATGGATCACTGAGGCATGGAGATAGATTATGTGTACCTCAAGGAGATATAAGAGAAGAAATTATGCAAGAGGCGCACAGATCGCAATACTCTATACATCCAGGAGCCAACAAGATGTACAAGGACCTAAGGACGCATGTTTGGTGGCATGGCATGAAAAGAGAAGTAGCCAGGTTCGTATCTCGTTGCTTAGTATTCCAACAAGTCAAGGCAGAAAGACAAAGACCTGGAGGATTGCTTCAACCACTACCGATTCCGGAGTGGAAGTGGAAACATATTACAATGGATTTTATTTCTGGACTTCCAAGGACACCTAGTGGAAAGGATGCAATCTGGGTGATAGTAGATAGACTGACCAAATCTGCACATTTTTTACCTTTCAAAGTAGGACTATCTACAGAAAAACTGGCAGATTTATATATCAGACATATTGTTAAATTGCATGGGGTTCCAGTAAGTATTGTCTCCGACCGAGATTCAAGATTCACCTCTCACTTCTGGAAGAGCTTACAAGCCAGCTTGGGGACTCAACTCAAATTCAGCACAGCTTATCATCCCCAAACAGATGGACAATCGGAACGTACAATCCAGACCCTTGAAGATATGTTCCGTACATGTGTTCTGGATTTTGGAGGATCGTGGGAAGACTATCTACATCTTGTGGAGTTCTCTTATAATAACAGTTACCAAGCAAGTATTGAGATGACTCCATTTGAAACTTTGTATGGACGAAGATGTCGTACCCCGCTATCATGGGACGACGTAGGAGAAAGAGCCTTACTGGGACCTGAGATAGTGATCGATTCAACTGAGAAGGTAAAACAAATAAGGAAAAGACTTCGAGTGGCTCAAGACAGGCAACGACATTGGGCAAATAGCCACCGAAGGCCCTTAGAATTTGAGGTAATTAAATTTATGAAATTCAAGTTAATTTAAACATTATGATTATGCAACTAAGACTTGATTATGACTCTATTTTAAGGTTGGAGAACTGGTATTCTTGAAGATTTCCCCGACACGTGGCACCATTAGGTTCGAAAGAAGTGGAAAACTCAGCCCAAGATTTATTGGACCTTTTGGCATTCAGGAGAAAATCGGAGAAGTGGCATACCGACTGGCATTGCCACCCTCTCTGGATGGAGTCCATAACGTTTTCCACGTGTCGCAGCTGAGAAAATATGTGTCAGATCCCAGCCACATTTTGGATCACTCAGAGCTCGAAGTAGGCCCAAGTTTGACTTACCAAGAGCAACCCGTGGAGATACTGGATCGATCGGAGAAAGTTCTACGGAACCAGGTTATTTTCCTGGTTCGCGTAGCTTGGAAGCACCATTCTCCCGGCGAATCCACCTGGGAGCGAGAAGACGAGATTAAAGAGCGCTACCCTTATCTTTTTGAACCCTGAGGTATATTTTAATTTTCCGGCCTTTCCTTTCGTACCATTGTTATTCTTAAATTTTGAGGACAAATTTTTTTTTAAGTTGGGTAGATTGTAACCCTCTGAATTTTCAAAATTATTAATACTTGGATTTTCTGGAATTTTCTGGGAATTTTCTGTAATTAAAATCAAGATTTTAATTATTAAATAATTTTAATGGTTAATAAATAATATTAAAATATCATGGAAATAATATTTTTTGGTGTAAAATGAAAAACTGGACTTAGGATAATTTTTCTGGAATTTATTGGGCCTCAAACCTATTTTTAAATGCCTAAAAACTATTTACCTATTTTTTAATTAATTATTATTATTATTATTATTATTATTATTATTATTATTATTATTACTGTTATTATTATTATTTTATTTTTGTTTTTTTTGGGCCCGGCCCGACCCAGTGGGCCGAGCCCAACAGCCAGCCCAGCCCGGCCATTCCTTGCGGGTCGGGCGGGTCTGCCCGGACCCGCTAGCCGCCCGACCCGGGCGACCGACTCTCCCCCGTCCCTGTGCATTTTCCGGCGAGCTCCGCCCCACCCGCCGCTCCGCCCGGCTCGCCCCGCCCTCCGCGGCCACGACCTCCCCCTCGCCCCGCCTTGGCCGGCCTCCTCCCTCTTATAAAAGCCCCCTCTTCTTCTTCTTCCTCCCTCACTTCCACCCTCCCGCCGGCGAACCACCACCCACTCGCTCCGGCCGCCCAGCACGGCCCCTCCACTGCCCCGACGACCTCCGGCCCTCTCCTTCTCTTCCCTCCACCTCCGGCGTCCAGCAGCAGCGGAGGACAGCGAGCAGCAGCCGCCGTCCCCGGTGCCACCCCGCTCCGCCGTGCCTCCGCCCGGCCCCGCCTCGGCGTCCCCTGCCGCCCCCGGCCAGCATAGCGCCGTTCAGCCCTCCTCCGGCCGGCTGGCGTCTGAGTCCGGCGAAGAAAATCCTAAACCCTAATTCCCAATTTCTTTGTGTCGTGTCGGACACGACACGGACACGAAAAGTCCATGTTTCTGTAGCCTCGTTCAGGTACTCGTATCTTGCACCCTGTATCTCCGTTTTCAATTCCGTAAATTACGTTGCGAAGCCTGTATGACCCTCTCGGTGCCCGGATAAACCGCTCGGGGCATCGCGTCCTGTGGTGATCGCACACCGCGATCCAAAAACAGGAAAAACCAGACCCTGTTTCACCCCGGAACTGAGTACGCCCCGCCAAACGGGATAACTTGGTCGCGTGTGGTCTTCACAGATACGTGCGCGCCGTCGATACGGACGTGTGAGATTTCGCGGAAGCTGATTCGGGTGTGCGTGCACACCGGAATCAACGCGTATCCGCGGACATCGCCCCGTATCCGACTTTTCTGTAATTCGCCCTAACATGTTGTACACTCGTCGGATCGAGACGAAACT
This sequence comes from Iris macrosiphon, assembly GCA_036927795.1. Classification (NCBI taxonomy): domain Eukaryota; kingdom Viridiplantae; phylum Streptophyta; class Magnoliopsida; order Asparagales; family Iridaceae; genus Iris; species Iris macrosiphon. The sequence goes on from JAYESA010000015.1 coordinate 55,372,035, forward strand.
TGCACCATCGGACTCGTAGCGATACGCTGGTCCTGTGGGTCAAGTTTGGTTCGATTCTGAGAACGTTGACGAAATCGCGTGTCGTGGGCCCTACAGGTCCCGCTCGACGGGCGATTTTGTGATCGGCTCATCGGAATCCAATTCTGGAAGTTTCGTTGGGTTCGTATCAGCATTCCTGACCTGTTAACACTAAGATTGGTGAATTTGGAGACCGTTGACCCGGACACATTTTTCGGTGCAAAGCGGGCCCACTGGCGGACCCCGTTTTGACCCGAAACTGTCGTTTTTGCCCTTGTCTCCAAATTGGACCCAAGGACAGGCGTTTCTAGCTATTTGACATCTTCTGAGCATGATGGTAATATCTATTTCAGCTTTTGGACTCATTTCTGGAATTTCCCCGAGATACAATTAACTGGATCCAAACAACAGGCAAGTACCTGCACTTCAAGTTTAATCTTTATATTGTGATAATTAATTTCCTACTCTACTAGTACCCTTGATGATTACACGTAGTTCTAGAACACTGAATTTTATGTCTTGAATACTGGAGTTCATGTCTTATTTTTCATGTCGGGTGGGAGAATACTAGAAGGCATGTAGTTTACCCTTCCCCCTGCCGTGTTTAATAGCTGTTGGTATGCGACTGTACCCTCAGCCGGATCTCGATTATTCCTGTTTAATAGTCGTTTATGACGGCCGGATTAATCTTATAAACCCCTACATGCCAACTATGTATTCTAAAACAAACACAAGTTCACACAGATAGCTTCTGGTCTTGTTATAGTTCTTGCTGACTGTTATAGTTTCATTTTCTGTCTTATTTATTCCTGTTTCCTCATATCCCTGTTTATAGCATTAACTCTTAGTTATTATTGTTTCTTTTATGCATATTCTCAATATGATACTCAGTCTAATTGTCATAAATATTTAGTTTAACCTTGTTGTGCATTGTGTACTTGCTCCTTTCCTGACTGGATCCGTTGATTTAGGCGATGATGAGGACCTTGCCCCTACATATTATGGCCCCTATGAGGGAACATATGACACATATGAGGAGCCAGATCCCACCCAGGAGACCCCTGCTACAGAGTAGTTAGCAGTAGCTATTTTTATTTCATGCTCTTTTATCTTAGTAATCGGGTTTGTCCCCGATTTCATTTCTGAATTCTGTATTAAACATTTGATTCTGTTGTCGCATTTATTTCATTTGAAATCTTAAGCATTGTTTCCCATTATTATCTTGCCTATGTTTTTGTGAATGAGCTAGTTTAGTTAAGTGTGGATTTGACCTAGACAGCGTACTACCGCCGACTCTGCGGCGTAGGCTGGACGTACCCACGCACTCGTGCCCGAATTTCTGGGTGCGGGTCGTGACTCTGGCATAATAACTAGCAATGCCTGTTAACGGTCGTTCGTATGAGCAGTTGCTTGAGCTTGACGGGCTCGCACTGTCCTGGACTTCTTCAGTTTAGCTACCGCAAACGCGTAGTATGAAGAGTCCAGCTTTGGGTCTTTGCCATTCTCAGTGGGTCGCATAGGATCTGTGCTACAGGAGATACGATCGAAAACAGAGGTTATGTTTCCATTGGGGCCGCATGCGACCTGCTGTCTGCGGTTGTGAGTTGTTGTCGCATGGGCAGTCTTATTCGGCCTCCTCCTCATTGACCGCATAGAAAATGCCTCAGCACCAGGACGTCTGGCATCATAATATTTTTCTCTACCAAAGTTAGGGTGCGGAACAGTTTCTGCGTCAGCCCTGGATGCCGCATGGATATGGACGTTATGGGTGTTTGTCCGACAACCATTATTGGCAACAGAGTGAGAGGCTGGAAGCGTCTGCTCCGCAGCTGGGTGGGGCGCAACGGCCTTGGCCACCCACGTTCTATGAGTCCTCGAGTGGGATGAACTATTTCGGCTGAAAGATGCTGCCGCATAGATAGTAGCAGCCTGATGTGCGGTTCCTGCGGTTGGGAGAGAGATGGGGAGCGCATGCTCCCAGTTGGGTGAGACGCAGTGACCTTGGCTACCCACGTCCTGCGGATCTTCTTGGTCTTTACTTGCCTCGGAGAAGAACTCGCGCTGTCCTCGGAGAGCATGTCCTCGAACACTTGCTGGTCGAAGTGGACCACCAGCATCTTTTTTGTCGAGTCGAGCTTGGCCGCATCAGATTGCGTCACTGACTTCTCAATATAGGAGAAGGAAGTCACCAGCAGAGTCGCCACCGTGTTTGCCATTTAATATCAAAACGAGAACTGAGAGAACTTGATTTGATTTAACAAACTAAGAAAGTACAAAGAAGAGTCCTAGGAGACAATCTAAGTACAAATTTATTTTCTAGGGGGTGACGATGGAGGGTTAGGAGTGTAGCAACTCTCTTTACTTCGTGGACGATCCGGTGCGGAAGCTCTTCTCTCTCCCTTAAGTGTTGATTCGCAGATAGCCAGTCAGCCTCTTGTCCGAGTCTGGTACCCTACTATTTATAGTCATATTTGTGGCCGCATGGATGGTGGGGTTTGCCATGTGTTCCCTCATAATGTGCACGAAAATTCGGGCTCCGCTGCCACGTGAACATTTGTTAAAATTTTGTTGTTTGCTGAGTATCTGGGCGGTTCTCAACTTTGTAGGCACGACTTGGTCAAATGGACACGTGGCCGCTATTTGGTTGGAGAGGACCACTCAGTTGCAACAGCAAGACTTGGTCGACGTGAAATCTGGGACACGTGCCCAAAGACGCACGGGACGCACGGAGTCTGGAACGCACGGGACCAGAGACGCATGGATCGCATGGAGTCTGGAACGCATGGGCCAGAGTCGCATGGAACACATGGAGTCTGTGACGCATGGGCCAGAGATGCAAGGGATCTTTTTCTCGGGTTGTCCACGTGGCCCTGCACCATCCTTGGGACTTCTGTCTCTTAGAATGTTCTCGTCCTTCGAGGCGATCGAAAAAATTATTTTTGTCAGGATTCTGTGTCAAGCGTCATCTTTGTTGTCATGATATCATGTCAAGTCGTCATGCGGCCAGTTGTCAGACTGCTTATTTGGACCGCATGGATGTTCTTTTTCTGGGTCTAATGGTGTCTGTACGATCCATCTGTTTTTTATTTGGATGACGCATGAACGTCGGTCTCATAGCTGTATCTTTTCCATGCTTCAACCGTTACCATTGCAAATCATCCACCTTAATGGACTGTTTCGTATCCCGAATATAGATCCCCTCCCCTCCCCGCCTCCCGTCAACCCGCCAACACACTATAAACCTCTATTTCCGACCATTTATCATGTTCTAAACAGTTTATATCATTGTTTATAGTTAAAAAAATTGTTTAGCCCCTATTTCCGGCCATTTATCACTGTTTTTAAATAGTGTTGATCTACTGCTGATTAGTACAAGGCAGAAAATTTCCAAACTGCTTATATAGATGACATTGCAAGTGTTCATGAAAAGGCGTATGTAGCTGGACTTGAACGGAACAGGTATTCAATGTACTTTTTGGTTGTATTTGTGATTACATTGCTTACAATTTCTTGTACTTTTCTGTTGGCCAATCACTATTTTTTTCTTTGTTTACTATATATATAGGAGGGAAGCTCTTAGCTATTTGTAGACGACATTTCCAACCAGCCCTACCAGGAGGTGTTACTAAAAAGTATTTATAATATAAATAAATATTATTTTTCAGAGATTTATAAGAGAAGAAACAAACAAAAACGAAATTTGTTACCGGCCTCCGGAGAAATCGTACACGAAGCACTGTCCTAAGAGTTGATCCGAGGTCTATGTGCAGATGTTTCTCGGAAACTCCTAGTGGTAAAATCCACCGATTACCGGATTCTCTTCGTTGCACACAACTCGAAGAGAGAGGCCGAACTTAGCTCTGTCCAGAGTAAGGATTCAGAGAACAGAATAGTTTGAGAGAAGAGAGATAGAGGTTTCACGTAGGAGAGTTTTCTGTAAAAAATGAAGGAGAAGGAGACCAAATAAATAGGCTGAAGCTGTTGCAAGGTTCAATGAATCTGGACATGAGCCTCAACGTTCAAATTTGAAAGAGCCAAATTGGTTCAAAAAATAAAGAGCAGCAAAAAGATTTTTGGATCCCAGCCTGAACCCGAAGAGTAAATTGGATCAGCATTCGGCGTCCGCAGGTGTGGGCACGTACCCGCACCCGTTATGCACGCCGAACCGAACCGAGCCAGTCCGCGGCGGGGGCGCGCGCGTGTGGCCCAAGGGGTTCCCCACACAACATCTTTAAGAAAGCAATGAAGAGAAAATAATATATACACACAAGGAGGGGTTGGCCCATCCGATGTGGGACTAAAGGAAAGAAGGAAATTGAGCTTTTGCTCAAGCAAAGCTAACAATCCCCCCCCCCCCCCCCCCCCCCCAAAGGTCAAGTTCCGAAATAGAAGTGACAAAAAAATTAAAATGAAGAGTTTCTGGGCAGGTATATACTATGCATAGATAAGATGGACTAAAGCCTTGAATCTCACTTAGTGACTATTGTCTTTGTCTGAAGAAGTGCTTGATGGACTATATCTTGAATTAGACTCCTTTCACCAGATTCAGAAAATAGCACACATAGTACGCTAGAGGTTCTAGGTCTAACGGGTGGCACTTTTGGTTGGCCATTCACACTAATCCAATTCATGAGAGTTGTCTAGGATCGTCTTGTCCCATAGTCGCGGCCTTCACGACCTCTCATATAGGTAAGTCCTTAAGGGTTGGTGATAGGTTTCAACCACGCATATCAGCTTGGACCTATTAAGAGTTTTTTAAAACTCATCCTATCCATATCACTCAAGAACACTGTCATCAAAGGGATGAAAAATTATTGTACGCATGTATAGCCACTTGGGCATTTTAGAGTGAGATTTTAATCTCAGGTCAGTGTTCCATAAAAGTCACATAAGTCCAGCTTGTTCCTACCCATTGAACCGGCTTCTTGGGATCTCCAGTCAGACTCGGTTGGGTTGCCACTGCTAGTGACTTTACTTATGGGCTTAACCCCATCCCCCTCGATTATTCTAGGATCAAAATCCTAGACAGACCCTTCGTCAAGTGGTCTGCAAGATTCTTTTCTGACTTTATATAGTCAAGAACCACATATTTGTCCAATAGGCTCTTTATAGACTTGAAGCACAGCTGCAGGTGCCTGTTTATCTTAGCATTCACAGAATCATGCTTTAGTAGTTCCATAACAGATTTATTATCACAGTTTATAGAAATTGCAGGAACAGGATTAATAGAAACAGGTATATGCATAATAAGATTTCTTAGCCATTCGGCTTCTGTACATATAGTGTACAAGGCTATCATTTCAGAGTTTATTGTACTCCTAGCTATGATAGTTTGTTTACATGAGCCCCAGGAGATTGCAGCTCCTCCTAGAGTGAAAATATATCCAATAGTATATTTTATATCATGTGAGTCAGTTACCCAGTTTGCATCTGAATAACCTTCTATGATATGAGGGTGTCTATTATAGTGCAACATATAATCTAGAGTACCCCTAAGATATTTAAATACTCTTTCTAATGCTATCTAGTATAACTGATTTGGGTTACTAGTTTATCTACTTAGTCTCCCAACAGCAAAAGAAATATCAGGTCTGGTCCTATTTAATATATACATGAGAGAACCTATCATCTGAGAATATCTGTGTTGTTCTATAGGAGAACCCTCATTCTTCTGTAGAACAACACTACTGTCATAAGGAGTAAGGGCAGGTTTTTTATCAAAAAATTTAAATTTTTGTAGCATTTTCTCGATAGAGTGTGCTAATGATAGAGTATAGCCCTCCTTGTATTTGGACAGTTGCATGCCTAGAATCAAGTTGGCTTCACCTAGATCTTTCATATCAAACTGGATGGATAAATAGTCATTGTTATTAGTAATCAATTCTAATGATGATCCAAAAATAAGGATGTCATCTACATACAAACATAGGATGACACAACTTTCATCTAAAATTTTTTGAGTATATACATTTGTCATACTCATTTGACACGAAACCATATTCTGAGATGATTATGTCAAATTTGTTGTGCCATTGTTTGGGAGCTTGCTTTAGGCCATAAAGAGATTTAACTAATCTGCAAACTTTCTTTTCTTGGCCTTTTGTAATAAAACCTTCAGGTTGTCCCATATAGATTTTTTTTCTCTAGGTCCCCATTTAGAAATACTGTCTTTACATCCATTTGATGGATTGACATATTATGAATGGATGCTAAGGCTAGATGGGTTCTAATAGAGGTGATCCTAACTACAGGAGAGTATGTATCAAAATAATCAAGTTCCTTTTTCTGGTTAAAACCTTTGGCTACTAATCTAGCCTTGTATTTCTCTATGGTACCATCGGCTATAAGTTTCTTTTTGAATATCCACTTACAACCTATGGATTTACTACCTAAAGGTAGGTCTGCTAGAAACCAAGTATTGTTCTCTATGATGGAGTTATACTCACTATTAATGGCTTCTTTCCAGAAGGGGGCATCAGGAGAAGATATTGCTTCTTCATAAGTTGAGGGATCACCCTCTATCAAAAAAGTGAAGAAACCTTCTCCTAAGTTTTTTTCAATTCTTTCTCTTTTACTCCTTCTAGGTTCTATATTTTGTTCGAATTGTGAACTAGATATTTGAACATGAGAGCTGGTGGACGGAGTAAGAGAGAGATTGGAGGGAGAGAAAGAAATTCTATCTTTAAAGGGATATATATTCTCAAAGTAAACTGCATCTCTTACTTCTATAATAGTTTTGTTAGAGATTTTATTTACTTCTGAGTGAGTAACAAGAAATCTATTGGCATTGCTATCTAGGGTATATCCTATGAATACATCATCTACAATCTTAGGTCCAATCTTCCTCTTTTTAGGTTCAGGAATTCCTACTTTAGCCAGACATCCCCATACTTTGAGATAATGGATCCTAGGAGCTCTACATTTCCATAATTCGTAGGGAGTCTTATCATTAGACTTACTAGAAATTCTATTAAGGATGTAACAGGCCGATAATAATACTTCTTTCCATAAATTATTGGGAGCACCTGAGCTGAGGAGCATGGCATTCACCATGTCTAGCAGGGTACGATTCTTCCTTTCAGCAACTCCGTTGGACTGTGGTGAATATAGAGCAGTTACCTCATAGATTATTCCATGTTCTTTACAGAAATTTGTCATATCATTTGATGTATACTCTCCACCATGATCTGATCTAAGGATCTTAATCTTTCTCTCTAACTGGTTCTCAGCTTCAGATTTATAGACCTTAAATCTATCTAGAACTTCATCTTTGGTTTTGAGAAGATATGTATAACAATACTTTGAATGATCATCTATAAAGGTAACAAAGTATTTTCTGCCACCTCGGGTCAATACCCTATTTGATTCACACACATCACTATGAACTAGCTCTAGAAGGTCAGAGTTCCTTTCTACAGATTTGAAAGGTAGTCTAGTATGTTTGGCTTGAACACAGATCTCACACTTATGTTTATCATATATTGGAGTCTTAGGAATAAGATCTAAGTTCATCATCCTTCTTAGGGAACTTAGATTCACATGACCTAATCTATTGTGCCATACATTTGAGGATTCTACATTTAAAACAACAAAGGAAGGATCTGAAATTTTATTTATGGTCTCAAAATAAAAAGACCATCTCTTACAAATCCTTTTCTAATAAAGGAGTTATTCTTAGAAAATACTATTTTATTTGCTTCCATAACAATCTTGTACCCTGAAGCTACAAGGAGAGATCCACTAACTAAATTTTTTCTGATAAACGGCACATGTAACACATCATGAAGAGTCAGAATTTTTCCTAAAGTCATCTTTAGATCTATTCTTTCTCTTCCTATAATCTGTGCCGCTGAGCCATCTCCTAGAGTTACACCTCCTCCACCTAATTTCTGATAGTTTGGAAAATAGGAGCGATCAAAGAAAATATGAACATTAGCTCCAGAATCCAACCACCAATTGTCAGAATGGTAGGAAATGTTGACTAAGGGTCGATAGCTTACAGACCTGAAGGAACTAGAGGAGCCGTTGAGAAGCATGTTTGCTTCTTGTTTGGCAGGACATTTCTCTTTGTAAGAAGTCTGGATAGCTTCCTTCTTCCTATGGAAACAGTTGGTGGCTATATGGTTTGTTTTACCACACACAAAATAAAATCTCTTCTGATCCTGAGTCTGACCGAAGTTTTTTGGTTTATAGTGGTGATGGTTTTGGTGATGAGGCTGAGGGTTATGCTTCTTCTTGAAGATGTTCCTTTTGGGTTTGTGGTGATGATTAGGCTTGGGTTTGCCTTAGGATTCTACAAGGTTTACCTTAGCTTTAGACTCAGACTTAGGGTTAGACCTTAGCCTAATTTGTTCTTCTGTTCTAATTTTCTTTAGGACTTGAGCAAAGGTAAGGTCACCCTGGGTATGAATGAGGTCTTTCTTGACATCAGACCAAGAAGGAGGGAGCTTGTCTATCAAACAGGCTATTTTATACTTAGTAGAAAAAAAAGTACATTTGGCTTAAATATGCCTAAGATATTCTTGGAATTCATATATTTGATCATTCATGGGTTTATTATCTACCATAAAATATCTGTTGAATGAGGAGAAATTGAATCTTTCGATTCCAGCATCATCACAGCTATATTCATCTTCCAAAGCTTTCCAAAGTTCTTTAGCACTCTTATATTCAAAAATATGTCATATAATGATTCAGACAAAGCGCTTAGAATTCTGTAGAAGCAGTGGTAGTCTATTTCCTTAGTTGTTTTGGGTTTAGAGGAGATGGTGGATTTGGACACTCCTACGCCAGACTCGGTCTCATCAGAATCATTTGTGTTGGGTGTAGAACCATCAATGGCTGAGATCAGCCCTAAAGTTGTGAGCCAAAACTTCATCTGACTCTGCCATCTCTTAAAATAGGTCCCGTTGAACTTAGCAGGTTTAGCAGTGAAAGTCTCATCCTTGCCAGTCATGATTGCTATTGAGAAAAACTGAAACTGAAAGATATGTATTTACTCAATAACAATGTCCAATGATTTAGAAAATAGTTCAAGTGATTTTGCTAATCAATCTTAAAATCTTTAGTCTATCAAGTGTAGATTAACTTGGGTTAGCTGTAGGGGCCGGTTCTAAGCTAGCGGTGGTCCGAAGACACTTAAATACCGTGTCGCTTAGGGCTATTTACATCCGGTTGATAAAAGGACCCTTTCGACTTGTTTCCAAATTTATCTTTACTTTTAGAATTAAGACTCAAAGTAATTTGCAGTTTCACTTTAACTATTTATTTACTTGTAGAAAATAATTTCTACTGTTCTAAGATGCAGTAGAAATATGTTCAAACACTATTTTCACAAGGCAAGGTATTTAAACAACTTGATATGTAAGAAATTATTCAATTATAATTGAAATTTAAAAATGATACAAGTTGTTTCAGAATCTTATTCAAATAAAAATTACTAAAGTTATTTAATTATTTCCTATTCACAAAAATTGTCTTTAAACAACTACGAACAATATAGTTGCAAACAAACAGATTAAGCAACTAAGCTACAGCAGAAATAATTTTATTGCAAACAAGCAGAATAAGCAACCTATGAACTTGTTATTCTATTATTACAGTAGAAATAATTTTATTGCTACAGGAAAAATACTTTTATTGCTAAAAAAAAAAAATTATTGCAAACAACAAGGATAAGTAACTATGAATTAGTTATTCTACGATTAACAATAATTTTTCGTAACAGAAAATCAGATTCAACTCTTAGATTGTTACTAAAAATTACTTATAATATAAATAAATATTATTTTTCAGAGATTTATAAGAGAAGAAATAAACAAAAATAAAATTTGTTACCGGCCTCCGGGGAAATCGTGCATGAAGCACTGCCCTAAGAGTTGATCCGAGGTCTATGTGCAAACATTTCTCGGAGGCTCCTAGTGGTAAAATCCCCTGACTACCGGATTCTCTTCGCTGCACACAACTCGGAGAGAGACCGAACTTAGCTCTGCCCAGAGCAAGGATTCAGAGAACAGAATGGTTTGAGAGAAGAGATATAGAGGTTTCACATAGGAGAGTTTTCTGTAAAAAATGAAGGAGAAGGAGACCAAATAAATAGGCTGAAGCTGTTGTAAGGTTCAATGAATCTGGTCATGAGCCTCAAAGTTCAAATTTGAAAGAGCCAAATGGGTTCAAAAAATAAAGAACAGCAAAAAAAAATTTGGATCCCAGCCCGAACCCGAAGAGTAAATTGGATCGGTATTCGGCGCCCGCAGGTGTGGGCACGTACCCGCACCCGTTATGCGCGCCAAACCGAACCGAACCGGGCGGCGGCGGCGGCGCGCGCGTGTGGCCCAAGGGGTTCCTCACACAAGGGGTTCCCCACATAACATCTTTAAGAAAGCAATGAAGAGAAAATAATATATACACACAAGGAGGAGTTGGCCCATCCGATGTGGGACTAAAGGAAATAAGAAAATTGAACTTTTGCTCAAGCAAAGCTAACAGGAGGCTCGGGTGATAATTCTATGAAAGCAGTTGACTGCTGTGATAATGTTGTTTATATAGTTTCTTTTGCTGCTTGTTTTTGTGATGCTTAGTTTCTTAGCAGTTAACTATACTATTTGTATGCGTGCCCGCATCCGACGGAGGTGGCAAGCATATTTCTGAATCTTTTTAAGATATTTCATAACTCTTTTTACATCTTTTCAGTATTTTACATCTAAATTGTTTGTGAACCGATTCAGCATCCCCACAATAAAAGTTATGCCATGTCTTGTATAACTCACAGCATATGATTCTGATATAAGCATCTTCTCGACGTAATGAGCTTACGATGAAGCAAGTTCAACTTTTGTCCGAATGAACTTTATCACAAGAATGAGCAGTAGAGGAAGGCGGCGGAGGAGGAGCAACACCCCCCTCCTCTCCGGTCCTAATCACTCTCCTCCGTCGAACACGAGCACGCGTACGGTGTACACGTAAGTGTCAATTATCTTTTTCGAACTGCATGTATCCTTGTTTTGTGCCCATGTGTTTCTTAGCTCGTATGGAGGCAATATGACCCTTGTTATGATTGTTCTGTACGTGTATTTTTTTGGTATGTGTAGCATGTGAAACAAAAAGAAAACAAAGAGTTTATTCTAAAAAAGCTTGAAGAGGCATTTCCATCTTATGTCTTTGGCGATGTTTGTTCTTTGGCCACATGATACTTAATTTTCAATAACTTTGAGATGTTAACTACTTGATTTTTAGCATAGTGGTAAACTTACCTTTAAATGTAATTTTTGAAAATCCAAATTCCAAAGCCTACTAACCAAACATGGAATTTAGATTAAGCGCACTTCCAAAGCCAAAATCTAAGTTTACCAAACATAATTTTTGAAAATCCAAATTCTAGATTTAGTCCAAAATCTATATTTGTAATTTCCAAATTTGGGACACTTCCATCTTACAAGTTCTAAATGTTCAACCGGATGCGAGATACTACCCAACACTACAGTAGACCTGTCCATAACTGCTCTCTCTTAGGGGATATTTGGTACACGAAATTTTTTCTTATTATTTTTGGACAAATTTATAGTGGAAAATATATTCCCCCTATTTGGTTTAGGTTAAAAAAAATATTTTCGAAAATTACGAATATCCAGATAAATAATTTATCCACAGAAAATGTGAATCGTATCTCTTCAGAATATATGATTTTTTTTTTTTTTTGGGACAAAAAACAATTGTTGCTTTTCCTTTTTTTTATCCTTTTTTGTTTGTTAAGATTTTTTTGTTTCAGTTTTTTTTCTATTTTTCATTTTTACGATTTTTTATTTGATTTCCTTTTCTTTTTTGCTTTTGCTTTTGCTTTTTGGTTTTTTTACAATTTTTTCTTTTTGGTTTTTTTTTTTCCTGTTTTTTTTTTCATTGTTTCGTTTTCTTCGTTTTTGTTTTGTTTTGTTTTATTTCGTTTTTTTTCATTCTTTTCGGTTTTTCTTGTTTTTCATTATTTTGGTATTTTAGTTTTATTTTCACTTTTTTTTGAAATATTTATATAATCACAAATATAAGAATATAATGTTTCAGAAAATTTAATTATTTAGAAACTTTCGAAAATACAGAAACTTTTACTATATAGTATTCTGTGTACCAAACGTGACCTTAGGATTATAAAAGTGTATTCATGACATGAATGTTGCCCCAAAAGTGACATATCTATTAACCAAATTCACAAGGTTGCCATACCTAGCTAACAACCCCCCTGGGTGTAGCTTTAGCTGATGAGAACAATGATATAAGTTAGTTGAAGCACTTGCATCCAAGAACAAAGTGTAGCTGTAACTTCAGGCAATAGCCCATATTCTCAATAATGTGTGTGTATCTAAGCTTTCTTCCCTGGACCCACATGTTTGTTGGTTTGGATTGGACATAGAGGATGCCTTCATCTTTCTTCATGCAGCAGAGCTGCAGGCTGTTTGGATTCACATATTGATAGTAGTGGGGCATGGCATGCATATGGCAGATGTACATCAGGCTTGATTGTGCTATCAAGCTGATAGATACTTGCCAAGCATGTCTACAGCTCCTCTGTCTGTCCTTGTGATGAACCAATGAATGGCACACTATTTTTGGTCTTCAGCTGTTTGTTTATATATAAGCAAACATCAATTATTATGTGCTTGTAAATATTATTTATTTTGGAACCCAAGAAGATTTTTTACAATCTAATTCTCGTTACCAAAATCCTTAATTCATGAAGGAAGATATAAATTTTAATTTTTTTTAAATTGTAATAAATTAAAAATAGTTTTGGTAACCCACGTACCTTGAAAATAATTGGACATTGTAAAAACTTGACTAAATTATAATTTTATACCCTCAATTATTCAAAATGTTCAACTTGATACCCACAACTTTGATAGCTGCTAACTTGATACCATCAACTATATAATAATTTTTATGTTGATATCCAAAACTTTAAAAAAGATAAAATTACCTCACACTTTCGAACCCACACACACTCACCTCCCCCCCCCCTCCCTCTCCGACTGCTCTACCCCTACTCGACCCCCCCCCCCCCTCCAAGTCGCATGCGTCGTCACCGTGCCGCCCGTTGCTGATGCTGGGCACATTGTCTACACCGCCCACGTCCGTCCGCCACCGCCGCTGTTCATTGCTACTGGTGTGCCCCCTCCCCTCCGATCCCCGACGCCGGAGAGGGAGGAGGGGGGCTGCCGGAGAGAGAGCGAGGGGGGAGAGAGAGAGTGGGAAAGGACAATTTGATTTTTTTTTTTTCAGGGTATCAAGTTAGTACCTATCAAAGTTGAGGATATCAAGTTAAACATTTTTGAATAGTTGAGAATATTAAGATGTAATTTAGCCTAAAAACTTTTTTGACAATTATAATTCTCCATTATTTTCAATTATGATGACCTAAGGTTCGTGCCTGACCTGTGGGTTAGATAAATAGCACGTGGGAGCGTGAGTATAATTCTTGGACTACTCACACATACATTATATGTGTTTGTTAACAAATATTCCAAAAGTCTCTTGTGTGTTGATGTGTTGATAGTATCGAACCCGAGTTATTTGAAAATAACATTGTTTCATCACTTCGACCAACGTGACCGAACAAGTGAACAACTCGAATTTTCGTTGGATTGCATGAAACCATGGGATGGGTTATGTTTCTTGTTGAGTTGAGATCTTGTAAAAGTTTTTACTTATAAAAGTAAAGTTGATGGTTTAGTTGTATGGACAAATTACTAACTCTCGAAAAAATAATAAATCTTGTCGAACTTTACAAAATCTCTCTTTAAATGTTAACACAAAATATTGTAAGAATAAGATTTCATTAAGGTGACATCAAAGTTTTAGTAGAAGAATGAGATAGCCAACTATTATTATTGGTACACATAAAACTAAATTTAATAAAAGTACGTGGTTTGCAATGAATTGAGACAAATCTCTTTAAAATTTGGTCTTCTGTGTGCAACGACGTTAAGAAAAGTTGATCAAATAATTACGTCTGAGTTAGCACAAAAAAATTGTAAAGTTCATAAAACACCCTATCATTTCTTTCAAAATGACTTGTATATATCACCAAAGAAGATTGAAGTTGATGGCTAAGATATTTGGTGGTTGGAAAAGATTAAAAGCAACTTCGTGGCTTTTGTGGCTACCGAGAAAAGGTATACGGTCTCGACTGGGTGGCAAAAAGTAAGTGGATCGAGTCGTTCCGAACGTTACGTCGGATCTCGTACGTTATGTAAAAAATAAAAATTATAAAAATAGGCAAATTATTGTCATCTCAAGTTAATGCATTGCCTTTCAAATACTGACACTTTTATGAGGTTTTGTTAAGGTCTTTGATGCATATAGGAGAGGAAAGGAGGTCTCCTAAGGATCAAATATCCCTGATAGAGCCAAAAGAACATTTCATTCTCAAAAGAACAGAAGACACGCATAAAAGATTTTAGTTGCCGAGGCTTCGTTCTCGAGTTTGAAGTTACCAAACATGTTGTAGATTACAACCAAATACTACGTTTTGACAGAAGGTTCAAATAGCCCAACTATGTTTAACAGCATCTCCAACACCATTGCCGTGTAATATATTGTATTTTTAAAGATGCTACATGGACTGCGGATAACCCGAACCCGAAACCGAAACCGAGGACCACGTCTCTGGCCTTTATTGTTCGGATTTTTTTTTTTTTTTTTTGTCTACGTTAGCAGGAACGGAGGCTAGCGTCATCGAGTTTGTTCCGGCCAATAGGAACGTGACACGTGGCAGCATAATTTTATTTTCGGTTCAAACTTCGATACGTGAAGTATTTTTTAGGTGGTATGAGACACAAGACAATATATTTTCTAGGTGACAAGACTATATATATATATATATATATCACAAAAGACAATAAAATAAAAATGTTTTCTCAAATGCAAAAAAATATAAAAGTATTAATATGTTTTTTTTTAACTTCCAAGATAAACTATTAAGATACTTACTTTTATCTATCTTCCAAGATAACTTCTCATTTCCTTCCTTTATTTATTTTTCTTATAATGTAAGGGAAAAGAAAAAATTGAGAAAAAAGTGGAAAGAAAAATTAAAACTTATAATGTAAGGGAAAAGAAAAGTGCATGAGAGGAATTTAAGAAAAAAAATTATGTAGGTCCCACCCAAAAAAATTCTTCCATGAATAGGCGAAAAATGAACACACAATTGATAAAATTTATCCAATGACCCCTCAATTAATTAGTTGTCTTTTTCTATGTTGAGAAAGTCAAAGGCTAACTAGTAATTTTATCTATATCCTACGAACAAATAAAAAATATATATGGTTTTTCACTTTTTCTTTGCCTACTTTTTGGTCATCCAAACAAGGTGAGGTAAAATTAATTTTCATTCCCCTTCATTTTTCTCTCTCAAATTTTCCTTCTCCTCTCCCACAAAGTTCCAAAACATAATTTAAATATTTTTTTATTCATAATTGATGACATAGAGGTGAAGGCATTGTTAAGTGCATTATTTAGAGCATCTCCAACTCTATTGAGACTATAGAAGAAAAAAAGTTGTCGCCACATAGGAATGACAAAATTTTATTTTAATCCCCTTCTCCAATACAATTATCAAGTAAATTGTGAAGCTTATATAGCAAAAGTTATAGAAACCAATGTGAAGTTGGTTGTCTAGTTCTAGATAATGCACTTGGCTATGTCATCGCCTCCATGTTATCAATTATTAATAAAAATATTTAAAAAAGGAAGAAGGGAGAAGTTGTCTTGGAAGTTTGATAACAGTAAGCATTTCAATACATTTGTATTGAAGAATAATTTTCAACTTCATTGTCGTTTGCGAATATAGTTTTGCCACCTAGGAATGACATATATCTTGTGTCTCGTGTCACATAGGAATCACAACACATTACAAGACAATAGGACAATCCTATTGTGACATTGGAAAAAAGTTGTTCTTAGTCTAAGAGCATCCCCAGTCCTATTGTGCCACATAGGAATCACAACACAAAAAACACATTACAAGATGTATTGGAGATTTACTTGACAATTGCTTTGACAACTAACTTCACAATGTTTTCTATAACTTTTATCACATAAGTTTCATAATTTACTTGACAATTGTATTGGAGAAGAATTTTTAAATAAAATTTTGTCATTCGAAACAACTTTTTTCGAAGTCACAATAGGGTTGGAGATGCTCTAAGCCAGTGTTTTAAAAAAATCAACCGGTTGAACCGGTCCACCCGTGAACTAGTAATTTTTTCGGACTAGTTTAATATCGACTCACTGCTGTTGTTGTTTTTTTTCCAAAAATCGGCTTCTTTTGTATAACCCCGTCAGCCCAGCCGGTTAGACTATCGAACCGTCTGACCCAGTTAGATTTTAAACATATGAAACTGACTTTTCCAATCCTACTTTATTTTCGATTAATCTTTAACTTTTGATTTGGATTTTACATGCAATCAAAATTAATATGTTTGATTCTTGACTAATTTTAGTATAAGTAGTATATGTGTAGTTGTGCACTATGTAATATATTTAAATAAGATTGTAAGCTTATATAACTGATTCAATCCGAATTAAATCATCGGTTGAATCTGTTTGACCCAACTTAGTGTTTTGACCGGATCGATCTTCATTACGGTTTTCAAAACATTGCTCTAAGCTCCAAATGAAACAACAATGGGCTAACCAAAGTTGTCCGAACTCTTTAGAATACAATTATGTTTCTTGATTCTACGTCGAGATGATCTACTTGCATAAATATAGGATAACCTTTATGATACTTCCACTAGAATGCAAACTTCGTTCATTTCGTATTCTCCACTTAAACCTAAATCCTTCTCATTCTTTCTTTATAAAGCAAGTTATAGTTAGTATAAATAAAGCAAGTTATAGTTAGTATAACCGCTTGGCAGCTTGAACATGTTGTGCTAGGCACAAGTGCTAAACTTGGCTCACTTCAAGCAACTCGACAACTAGGATTTAGTGTAGTTATTTTAAAATTAAAATATAAAGTATAAGAAAGATTCCGTGTAGTTATTTTCAAGATAAAGAAGGTATGTGTAATAAACATATAACAGAGAAGATGTTAGTGTAAATAATCCTAAAAGATGTGATCGAAAATGAGTCTATCATGATGGGAAGTTAAATGTGGCACCAACTGAAATAAAATAACAAAATACCATCTTATGTGGTTTTGACATGTGCAATCCGAACCAATAAATACTACATATAGGAAGAACAATAACATTATAATTAAAAAGGGAGTTATTTACACTAATCTTTTCTATGTTTTATGTTTATTATACGGACCTCCCTTATTTTAAAAATAATTACACGAAACTTTATGCTTTATTTTCAAAATAAGGGTAGTTAGTGTAATAATTATTTATATAAAATATATGGGAGGTTCGTGTAATAAACATAAAATATAGAAAATTTTAGTATAATTATTTTTAAAATAAGAAAGATTCGTATAATAAATATAAAATATAGAAAATATTAGCGTAAATAATCCATTATAAAGTTTGTAGGACTAGAGATAGACGTGAAACAGAGGAAGAAAATGATTAATTTTTTTTGGAAAAAGACTTGTTATTGTTCATTTCGTTGTACCCACAATTATTTTTTCAACCAAATGACCCATAAATTCCACAAGAGGATTGCAAGAATTTGTGGATAATGAGTTTAGGGAAAATGGAACCTTTATGGCATGACACTAAAAAAGAAAAATCAAAATAGGGTTAAATTTCAGATTTCACAATGTAGCAAGGGAATGACAATGTATACATCTACTGATTGTTTTCTACTACTTTTCCCAAGTATAGCGAACTTTGAAGGGATGTTTGGCTTGCGGATTTGAGCATGAAAGTGATCAAAATTTAAATTTTGAATCATTTCATGTGTTTGATTTGAGAATTTGCAGACAAAATTTACTGTAATTTGACATAAACAATAAATCTTGCCTGTTACGAAATCGAAGTTTTGACATCGAAATATTTTTTTTTAAAGTAGAACACGGAACTGAAAAATTCTCATTCTCATTCACACATTTGGTTGGAGTGCCACTTCCTCTTTAATTTAACAAAATTTTACTATTTATGTCACTTCAACAAATTATTTATTTATTTATTTTAACAACCAACTAAACATCAAATTTTAGTATTTTTCATTTCTTCAAAGCATGAAAAAAAAAAAAAAAAATTTTACTTCACTATACTTCACCGTAATACATATACCAAATATTAATTTTTTTAAATTTTTTTTTTTTAACTTTGCCGAACTAAACAGTCCCTGATTACATATGCCTGACAGTGGATTATGAGGTCAAGCATTTATTTGTTGTGAGTACATATTATTTCTTTACATATCATGCAAATGAATTGTGAATGTATGTCTTTTGTAGCTTCCTTCAGAATATGGAACATGCTTCATTCTCTTATCATGGTTCATTTTTTTCTCGAAAAAGAGGTTTTTCTATTAGTTTGGATATGGCTGTCTATTGGTTACTTTTGGTTATGGCTATCAAAATCTCATGACAAAATAAACTTAATAGGACATAATTTTTAAACTTTTTGGCAGACAGGGTGGATCCAAGCATAGGTTGTATGGTGGAGCCAAAAAAAAAAAAAAATTTAATATATATATATATTGAATTTTTTTTTATATGGGTTAGTCTACTTCTAGAACACCCAAATTTATGGTAGTCCATCCCAACTACAGTTTCTGGATCCGTCCCAGTTGATAGGGGTGCAACTTGAACGAATTAGGTCGGACTTGAGCTCAATCCGAACCCAACCTGATGAATCATAAGCCTAGTCCGATCCAACCTCGGGTCCAACATATGAAGTCCAAGACCAAGCCTGGAGGTTAGGGTTGGGCTCAGGTTGAGCTCAGATTGGATCAGGTCCATCGGATTTCTCAGACTCAAATATAATATTTGAAATAATTTTAAATAAGAGTAATATTAAACACATAATCAAATAGCAATCAAATCTCAATTATTAGAAAATACAAATTAAAATGAGATTTAGGATAAGGAGTTGAAGGATTTTGGTGAAAAAATGCTAAATTGCAACTTGATACCTCAACTATTCGAATTTTTACATCCATTTGATGAATAAACAGATTATGAACAAATGCAATAGCTATTAACATTCTAATTGTAGCAATTCTTGTAACAGGAGAGTAAGTGTCAAAAAAGTCTACCCATTCTCTTTGTTTGAACCCTTTAGCCACTAACCTGGCTTTGAATTTCTCAATAGACCCATCAGGTCTTAACTTCTTTCTGAAGATCCATTTGCAACCTATTGGTTTGCAACCTGCAGGAAGGTTAACCAAATTCCAAGTTCTATTTGAGGAGCATAAGGAGCAGTTACCTCATGTATAATGTCATGCAATTCACAAAAGGAGTCAAACTCGGCAGAGGTGTATTCACCCCCACGATCAGACCTAAGAATTTTAATTTTCTTCTCAAGTTGGTTTTCAACTTCAGCTCTAAAAGATACAAACTTACTGAAAGCTTCATCTTTAGTTCTAAGAAAGTAAACATGGTAGTATTTTGAATAATCATCTATAAATGTAATAAAATACCATTTACCACTACGAGTGAGAATACCGTTCAATTCACAAATATCGCTGTGAATAAGCTCCAATAGCTGAGAACTCCTTTCAACATAATGAAAGGATTTTTTGGGCTGTTTGGCTTGTGTACATATCTCACATTTTTCATTCCTGCTAATGTCAATCTTAGGAATCAATTGTAACGTAGACATTTTCTTTAAAGAGTTAAAATTGACATGTCCCAAACGACCATGCCAAATATCACAACTATCAGTATTATAAAAGAGAGCATTTTTATCAGAACTAGAACTAGATGCAATATTATTTAAACAGGAATTTAATGTACTGCAAGGCATGTCCACAGAAAGTTTAAACAGACCCACACATACATAGCTTTTTCCAATAAAGTTACCGTTCAGGGAGATTACAACTCGATCAGACTCAAATGCAAGTTTGTAACCATGTTTATTTAGCAAATAACCAGAAATTAAGTTCTTGTTTACGTCCGGTACGTACTGCACATTATGCAAAGGGAGAATCTTGTCCAAGACAACTTGAGGTTCACTCTTCCCTTTCCATGCACTCTGGCAACACTCGAGTTTCCCATAGCTACTGATTCGCCTTCCTCAACCTGTCGGTAGGAGGAAAAAGAATTAATATTAGGGCATACATGGACATTTGCCCCTGTATCAACCCATCAGTCAGTAGGCTGATACGAGGACTCAAAAACAGAACATACGATTACAAACCTCTGATCATCGATACCGATAGATTTGGTCCCGGCTATGATAACATGAGCCTGTGGAACAATAGTAGCGTCTGCGGGAGTTCGACGATCAGGATTCTGAAATCCCTGACCCTTCTTCCTGTGGCAGCATTGCCTAGCAAAGTGACCAGGCTTACCACAGTTGTAATATTCCCGCTTAGGTCTGTTGTCTTTCCCAATCACAGCTCTTGGCTTAAGAAACTGTTTCTTTACAGGGTTCCTGTTCTGGGGGTTGTACCTCTGTTGATAGGGTTGGCCCTTAGGCTTTCCCTTAGTTTCAACAATGTGTAACTTTGCCTCGAATTCAGTACTTAGAGGTTCTTTGTCTCTAGTTCTACCTTCTTCCTCAATACGGAAGGATACAAACAGGTCGTCTAAAGACATGTGTTCCTTATTATGTTTTAGTTTTAAACCAAATTCCTTCCAAGATGGGGGAAGTTTATTAATGAAGGCAGCAATTAGAAAATTATCAGCAAATGGCATGTCTTTCTGAGACATCTCGTGTATAATAGTTTGAAGGGTATTAGTCTGTCCAACAACAGACTTCTCATCTACCATTTTAAACTCTAAAAATCTGTCAACAATGTAAATCTCAGAACCCGCTCCTTCATTGGAGTATTTTTTATCGAGAGATTCCCAAAGCTCTCTGGATGTAGATAGTGCAATATATATCATAGAGCGTGTCAGAAAGACAATTGAGAATTTTACCGTGACAGATAAAGTCTGTCTCATTGTAGGACTCTAATTCGTAGGTCCTGGCAGGTTCGTGTAAGTCAGGTTTGATTTTCGGTTCTTTGAGAACCTTAACCAATTTCAAGCAAGCCAGCCGGTAGGTCATCCTACGTTGCCATCTCTTAAAGTTCAGGCCATCAAACTTCTCCGGTTTGGAGGAGTTATAAATATTGGTGGACAGTTCTTCTACGGTGTTCATCATGTAGATAGAAATTTTTTTAACCAGAAAATAGAAAGTAGACAGAAGCTACAAAAAATTCTATTCTAAGATTGTTGGTAAAATTCCTAAATAATGCCAATAGGAAGATATAAAATTAAAGACAAAAAATAGTAGAGGATTCGAGGCACGTTACACGCTGTCCTTAGAATAAAATTTTGCCCCACGAACAGTACAGTGGGTTCCTGGCGATCTATCCCCGAGATACAACGAATCCTTCGATTCACTTCACCGTGCACCCGGTGGCGAATCCCACGAACGATCACAACCTTGCCCGAAGAATAGAGATTGGACGGAGGAGTTTTTAAAGAAATTAAGGTTCTGGTGTTATACAGGAGCCCAGTGTATTCCTAGAGGTTGACTTCCGCATTCAGGGGAAGAGACTAGAGTAGATCCTGAGGTAGATCGGCCGGCAGTACCGGACCAGCAGGCAGCACCTGTGCACCCAGTTCAGCCCGACCATCCAGAGGGTGTTTTCTGAGAACTGATGGATATTCTTCGAGGTTTCAGGATGACCCAGTAGTACCAGAGTGATGTACTCAGCCAGTCGGTCAAGACAGTATTGGAGCGAGATGGTTCTCAGATCCATAATTTTGTGACCAGCTTCGGGTGTCTCAGTCCTTCATACAGAAGATGCAATTTCATCCGATGCATGGTTGCAGGACACTGAGGCCATCTTAGAGGCAGCAGGGACTTCGGCTAGAGAGCGTATAGCAGTAGTGAGACTATAATTGTTGGACTTGGCTCGTGACTGGTGGGCAACGCAAGAGGGTTCTCTCACAACGCTGATTCTATAGACGGTTTTTACTGAGAGATTTCATGCGAGATATTTTGACGCGGTGGCTCGATACAAGCTTCAGTAGAGGTTTAACAACCTCAGGCAAGAGAGCAGGACCGTCGACGGTTATGCGGTAGAGTTTGCGAGACATAGTCGGTTTGCTCCCACTTTGGTAGCGACCGAGTTAGAGTGGGCGAGGAGGTTCCAGTAGGGACTCCATTTAGAGATTATCTTGGCAGTGGAGCAGCATAAGTTTCAGACCTTTGATGCGGTGATGCGAGCAGCCAGAAGGTATGAGTACACATCGCAGAGGATTACAGATCGAGTTGGGAGCCAGAAGAGGCCCAACGTTTCAGGAGGATCGAAATCTCATTCATCAGCACCAGTTCCAGCAGTTAGAGTCCTGACGATTGGATCCTTGAGGAGGGCAATATTATCTGAGCAGACTCCCAAATGTTCCCTCAGCAGAGGCAGTCATCTTTTTTTTCTTTCCGTAGTTGTTTCCATTACGAGAAACCTGGGAATATAGTATCAGAGTGTCGTAGGCACAGGGATTGTGCTTAGTATGTGGGGCATCAGACCACATAGTCGAAGCATGTCCTAGAAGGAACCAGACTGGATCATCATCAGCCCAGTCAATAATTCGGCCAGCAGCATCGTAGTACAGGGCACCAGCACCAGTACAGCAGCAAGTTCAGAGACCTTTGCCTCCACAGGCTCAGGCATTCCAGTAGAGGCCACAATAGTATACGTAGGCCCAGGCACAGGAAAGACTGTACGATTGATGTTTCGTTCCAAACAGAGAGAGAGAGAGAGAGAGAGAGGGAGAAGGAAAACTGATTTTTGTTCTACAGATCTCAGGATCGTGTCCTGGATATATCTCTCACGTAACCTATCCCACTATTTCTGTAACGGGATTACGTGAGAGCGATTTCGTGGAAGACAACCAACCACCAGACCAAACAAAAATAAAAAATAAAATAAGTTAAGAAATTATCTTCGTACCCATGTCCGTTTTGCGGTGCGCAAGCGTGCAAAGTGCTAAGTGCACGAATAATAAACGCGTAAAAATGGGCATTAAATAGCGCACCCGCTCGCGGGTTGGATGAGATCTAGCCCATCCCCTACAAAGCCCACTTACCCACTAAGAGGGGTAAAGCAGTATATAGAAAGGAGAATGACTTCTCCTTTCTCATGTGGGACTAAAAGAAAAGAGTTGCTTTTGTTGAATCATATGGTAAATAAATCTAACAATCCCCCATATGATTTAATAAGAGAAAAAGGAAGGTATAGCACGATAGGACATATAGGAAGAAAAACAAGATATGGGCAATCACACTGTGCATCAGAGGAAGGTGTCTTCCGGACTTGAACCTCCCCTTAGTGTTATACATCTCATCTATACAGACCCAAAGTGACTTAAGTCTTGAACTTAGGATCTTACTTGTACAGACTCAACATACACACAAACACATTGTAGGCATTTGATCGTATCAACAGTTGTGCACTTTTCGGCCAAATGCTATCTCGATTTCTTAAGAGCTCTAAAGAACAGCCCGAGTTCCCATAGAAAGCGGCCCCACTTTCACTCTTAAATAGGTAAAACTTTCTACGTATTTTGCAATTTATATACCCTGCTTTAGAAGCCACAGATTCATTGAGATTTTACAATCACCCTTATTTTTATTGCAGATCAACACTATACATTAGAGGAATGGTTCTTTACAATTACTATCATGTAGTGTTTCCAGTCACACATCAATTTTGTTGTTATCCATTGAACCTTTTCTTGGTGCTTCCAATCAAAGGTTGGGTTGCCTTTGAGGTGACTCAATCTATGGGCTTTAACCCATTCCTCTTGCCGTCTCCAACACAAGTCTCCTTGAGAGCCCTTTAGTTAGAGGATCTGCTAAATTGTTCTTTGATCTGACGAAGTCAATTGCAATTACTCCACTGGATCGCAATTGCTTCACCCGATTGTACCTCAGACGTATATGTCTGGATTTTCTATTATAACTTGTCCTTTGAGCCTTTGCTATTGCAGCTTGGATGTCATAGTGTACAGTGATAGCATGAACTGGTTTGCTCCACAGAGGAATATTTGTTACCAAATTCCTAAGCCAGTCTGCTTCCTCACTGCTGAGGTCAAGAGCTATAAATTCTGCCTCCATAGTAGATCTAGAAATATAGGTCAGCCTGGTAGAGTTCCACGCAACAGCAGTTTCACCCAATGTGAATACATATCCACATGTGGCTTTGGTCTCATCTGTATCGGAGATCCAGTTCGCATCAGTATACCCTTCTAATACAGATGGGTATCCTCCATAGAATAATCCATGGGATATCGTGCCCTTTAGGTATCTCATTACCCGTTCCAAGGCAGTCCAATGTGAACTATTCGTATTGCCAATATACCGACTAAGCTTTCCTACTGCATAGGAAATATCAGGTATGGTACGATTAGCAATATAGTTCAGGCATCCGATTTGCTGAGAATACTTCAACTGAGCCACATTGTCTTCTTTATTCTTCTTCAACCTGATACTTGCATCATATGGAGTACTTACATGTTTAGAATCAAAATAGTTAAATCTTTTTAGAATATTTTCTATATAGTGAGATTGGGAGATACCAATTCCCTCAGAAGTGCAACTTAGTTTAAGTCCTAAACTTACATCAGCAGGTCCTAAATCTTTCATATCAAAATTTTGAGACAAAAATGATTTGATATCATAAATAATATCCATGCCAGTACCAAAAATAAGAATATCATCAACATACAGGCATAATATTACACAAGAGCTACCAACAGTTTTGCTATATACACATTTATCAGAATCATTAATGGCAAAACCATATGATAGAATTACCTTATCAAATTTATCATGACATTGCTTTGGCGCTTGTTTCAGTCCATAGAGAGATTTAATTAATTTGCATACCTTGTGTTCTTGTCCTGGAATAACAAACCCTTCAGGTTGTTCCATGTAAATCTCTTCCTGTAAATCTCCATTCAGAAATGTAGTTTTTACATCCATTTGATGAATAAACAGATTATGAACAGATGCAATAGCTATTAATATTCTAATTGTAGCAATTCTTGTAACAGGAGAGTAAGTGTCAAAAAAGTCTACCCCTTCTCTTTGTTTGAACCCTTTAGCCACTAACCTGGCTTTGAATTTCTCAATAGACCCATTAGGTCTTAACTTCTTTCTGAAGATCCATTTGCAACCTATTGGTTTGCAACCTGCAGGAAGGTTAACCAAATTCTAAGTTCTATTTGATATAATAGAATCTATTTCACTATTTATGGCCTCTTTCCAAAATAAGGAATCAACTGAGGATATAGCCCCTTGATAAGATATAGGATCATCTTCAACGAGGTAGGTGAGAAAACCTTCACCTAGGTTTGGTTCTCGTCTTGTTCTTTTACTTCTCCTGGGTTCTACTGGGGTAATCTCCTCTAGTTGTGAACTAGAGGTTACAATAGGGACTTGTGTAGAAATAGAAGAACTAGAAATTCTATTTTTCAATGGAAAAATATTTTTAAAAATTGTAGCATCCCTAGATTCCATGACTGTGTTAGCATCAATACAATTTATCTCACTCTTAATTACAAGAAATCTATAAGCAGTACTATTTTTGGCATATCCCAAAAATACACAATCTACGGTCTTTGGTCCCAATTTTCTTTTCTTGGTAGGAAAGACAGAAACTTTAGCAAGGCACCCCCACACTTTAAAATATTTCAAAGATGACTTTCTACCTCTCCAAAGTTCATAAGGGGTCTTATCAGTCTTTTTGAAAGAAACTTTATTTAAAATATGACATGCAGAAAGAAGGGCTCCTCCCATAAATAATCAGATAAACCAGATCTACCTAACATAGCATTAATCATATCAAAAAATGTTCTATTTTTTCTTTCTGCTACCCCATTCTGTTGAGGAGCATAAGGAGCAGTTACCTCATGTATAATGTCATGCAATTCACAAAAGGAGTCAAACTCTTCACCCCCACGATCAGACCTAAGAATTTTAATTTTTTTCTCAAGTTGGTTTTCAACTTCAGCTTTAAAAGATACAAGCTTACTGAAACCTTCATCTTTAGTTCTAAGCAAGTAAACATGGCAGTATTTTGAATAATCATCTATAAATGTAATAAAATACCGTTTACCACTACGAGTGAGAATACCGTTCAATTCACAAATATCGCTGTGAATAAGCTCCAATAGCTGAGAACTCCTTTCAACAGAATGAAAAGATTTTCTGGACTGTTTGGCTTATGTACATATCTCACATTTTTCATTCATGCTCATATCAATCTTAGGAATCAATTGTAACTTAGACATTCTCTTTAAAGAGTTAAAATTGACATGTCCCAAACGACCATGCCAAATATCACAACTATCAGTATTATAAAAGAGAGCAGTTTTATCAAAACTAGAAGTAGATGCAATATTATTTAAACAGAAATTTAATGTACTGCAAGGCATGTCCACAGAAAGTTTAAACAGACCCCCACATACATAGCCTTTCCCAATAAATTTATCGTTCAGGGAGATTACAACTCGATCAGACTCAAATACAAGTTTGTAACCATGTTTATTTAGCAAATAACCAGAAATTAAGTTCTTGTTTACGTCCGGTACATGCTGCACATTATGCAAAGGAAGAATCTTGCCCAAGACAACTTGAGGTTCACTCTTCCCTTTTCATGTACTCTGGCAGCACTCGAGTTTCCCATAGCTACTGATTCGCCTTCCTCAACCTGTCGGTAGGAGAAAAAAGAATCAATATTAGGGCATACATGGACATTTACCCATGTATCAACCCACCAGTCAGTAGGCTGATACGAGGACTCAAAAACAGAACATACAATTACAAACCTCTGATCATCGGTACCGATAGATTTGGTCCCGGCTATGATAACATGAGCCTATGGAACAACAGTAGCGTCTGTAGGAGTTCGACGATCAGGATTCTGAAATCCCTGACCCTTCTTCCTGTGGCGGCATTGCCTAGCAAAGTGACCAGGCTTACCATAGTTGTAACATTCCTGCTTAGGTCTGTTGTCTTTCCCAATCACAGCTCTTGGCTTAAGAAACTGTTTCTTTGCAGGGTTCCTGTTCTGGGGGTTGTACCTCTGTTGATAGGGTTGGCCCTTAGAATTTTTCTTGGTTTCAACAATGTGTAACTTTGCCTCAAATTCAGTACTTAGAGGTTCCTTGTCTCTAGTTCTACCTTCTTCCTCAATGCAAAATGATACACACAGGTCGTCTAAAAACATGGGTTCTTTACTATGTTTTAGTTTTAAACCAAATTCCTTCCAAGATGGGGGAAGTTTATTAATGAAGGCAGCAATTAGAAACTTATCAGCAAATGACATGTCTTTCTGAGACATCTCGTGTATGATAGTTTGAAGGGTATTAGTCCGTTCAACAACAGACTTCTCATCTACCATTTTAAACTCTAAAAATCTGTCAACAATGTAAATCTCAGAACCCGCTCATTCATTGGAGTATTTTTTATCGAGAGCTTCCCAAAGCTCTCTAGATGTAGAGGTAGTGCAATATATATCATAGAGCGTGTCAGAAAGACAACTGAGAATTTTACCGTGACAGATAAAGTCTGTCTCATTGTAGGACTCTAATTCGTAGGTCCTGACAGGTTCGTGTAAGTCAGGTTGGATTTCCGGTTCTTTGAGAACCTTAACCAGTTTCAAGCAAGTCAGCCAGTAGGTCATCCTACGCTGCCATCTCTTAAAGTTCAGGCCATCAAACTTCTCCGGTTTGGAGGAGTTATAAATATTGGTGGACAGTTCTTCTACAGTGTTCATCATGTAGATAGGAATTTTTTTCAACCAGAAAATAGAAAGTAGACAGAAGCTACGAAAAATTCTATTCTAAGATTGTTGGTAAAATTCCTAAATAATGCAAATAGGAAGATATAAAATTAAAGACAAGAAATAGTAGAGGATTCGAGGCACGTTACACGCTGTCCTTAGAATAGAATCTTGCCCCACGAACAGTGCAGTGGGTTCCTGACGATCTATCCCCGAGATACAACGAATTATTTGATTCACTTCACCGTGCACCCGGTGGCGAATCCCACGAACGATCACAACCTTGCCC
This sequence comes from Iris macrosiphon, assembly GCA_036927795.1. Lineage (NCBI taxonomy): Eukaryota > Viridiplantae > Streptophyta > Magnoliopsida > Asparagales > Iridaceae > Iris > Iris macrosiphon. Next base: position 55,400,230 of record JAYESA010000015.1, read on the forward strand.
GAAAAATAGAGATTGGACGGAGGAGTTTTTAGAGGAATTAAGGTTCTGGTGTTTTTCTGTTCTTTTTTGTCTCTGTACGATTGTTGTTTCGTTCCGAACAGAGAGAGAGAGAGAAGGAAAACTGATTTTTGTTCTACAGATCTCAGGATCGTGTCCTGAATATATCTCTCATGTAACCTATCACACTCTTTCCATAACGGGATTACGTGAGAACGGTTTCGCGGAAGACCGGCAACCACCAGACCAAACAAAAATAAAAAATAAAAAAATTTAAGAAATTACCTTTGTACCCATGTCCGTTCCGCGGCGCGCAAGCGTGCTAAGTGCTAAGTGCGCGAATAATAACCGCGTAAAAACGTGCATTAAATCGCGCACCCGCTCGCGGATTGGATGAGATCTAGCCCATCCCCTACAAAGCCCACATTTCCACTAAGAGGGGTAAAGCAATATATGGAAAGGAGAATGACTTCTCCTTTCCTATGTGGGACTAAAAGAAAAGAGTTGCTTTTGTTGAATCATATGGTAAATAAATCTAACAAGACCCATCAGTGCAAATAGTCCAACTCCAATCTTCTCACTGTCCTTGTCGATGAATGGAGAAGTTAATTTCTCGTACCTTTAAGTCTATTGTCGTTCTTGTTCGTGGAATTGTTGTATGTTGGTTACGATGGAAGACTTTCGTAGAGATAGATACGGTTCGAGAAAAATGAAAAAATGGGAGGTGGGATAAAAGGGAAAATGGTGCACTAATTAGTGTTGGAAGTTAAGAGAATTTTTTTATAAAATTGTTACAAATCTAAATATATTTTATGAATCAGGGTGGTGGGTACTTGAAAAACATCCAGTAAATTAGTAAAGATGAAATGGGGGTGGTAAATAGATAACTGACACTACACTAAAAGATACGATTATTTACACTAATTTTATATATATTTTATGTTTATTACGTCGATCTCTCCTATGTATTATATTTATTATAGGGACCTTTTCTATGTTTTGTGCTTTTTGTAAATAGTTATTACACTAACCACCATTATTTTAAAATTAAAATATAAAGCATAAGGAAGATCCATGTAATTATTTTCGAGATAAAGAAGATCCGTGTAATAAACATATAACATAGGAGATGTTAGTGTAAATAATCCTAAAAGATGTGATCGAAAATGAGTCTATCATGATGGGAAGTTAAATGTGGCACCAACTGAAATAAAATAACAAAATACCATCTTATGTGGTTTTGACATGTACAATTCGAACCAATAAATACTACATATAGGAAGAACAATAACATTATAATTAAAAAGGGGGTTATTTACATTAATCTTCTCTATGTTTTATGTTTATTATACGGATCTCCCTTATTTTAAAAATAATTACACGGAACTTTATGTTTTATTGTCAAAATAAGGATGGTTAGTATAATTATCATTTACATAAAATATATGGGAGGTCCATATAATAAACATAAAACATAGAAAAACTTAGTGTAATTATTTTTAAAATAAGAAAGATCCGTATAATAAACATAAAATATAGAAAATGTTAGTGTAAATAATCCATTAAAAGGTTTGTAGGACTAGAGGTAGACGTGAAACAAAAGAAGAAAATTATTAAAAAAAATGGAAAAAGACTTGTTATTGTTCATTTCGTCGTACCCACAATTATTTTTTCAACCAAATGACCCATAAATTCCACAAGAGGATTGCAAGAATTTGAGGATAATGAGTTTAGGGCAAATGCAACCTTTATGGCATGACACTAAAAAAGAAAAATCAAAATAGGGTTAAATTTCAGATTTCACAATGTAGCAAGGGAATGACAATGTATACATCTACTGATTGTTTTCTACTACTTTTCCCAAGTATAGCGAACTTTGAGGGGATGTTTGGCTTGCGGATTTGAGCATGAAAGTGATCAAAATTTAAATTTTGAATTATTTCATGTGTTTGATTTGAGGATTTGCAGACAATATTTACTGTAATTTGACATAAACAGTAAATCTTGTCTGTCACGAAATCAAAGTTTTGACATCGAAATATTTTCTTTCAAAGTAGAACACGGAAAAATTCTCATTCCCATTTACACATTTTGTTGGAGTGCCATTTCCTCTCTAATTTAACAAAATTTTACTATTCATATCACTTCAACAAATTATTTTATTTATTTATTTTAACAACCAACCAAACATCAAATTTTAGTATTTTTCACCTCTTCAAAGCATCAAAAATATATATATTTACTTCACTCTACTTCACCGTAATACGTATGCAAAATATTAATTTTTTAGATTTTTTTTTTACTTCGTCGAACTAAACAGTCCCTGAGTACATATGCCTGACAGTGGATTATGAGGTCATGCATTTATATAATTTTTAAACTTTTTTGCTGACAGGGTGGATCCAAACATAGGTTGTAGGGTGCACCCAAAAAAAAAAAAATTTAATATATATATATTGATTTTTTTATATGGGTTAGTCTACTTCTAGACCACCCAAATTTATGGTAGTCCACTCCAGCTACAGTTTCTGGATCCGCTCATGTTGATAGGGGTGCAACTTGGACGAATTAGGTCGGACTTGAGCTCAACCCGAGTCCAACCTGATGAATCATAAGCCTAGTCCGAGCCTAGTCCGATCCAACCTCGGGTTCAACATATGAAGCTCAAGACCAAGCCTGGAGGTTCGGGTTGGGCTCAGGTTGGATCGGGTCCATCGAGTTTCTCAGACTCAAATATAATATTTAAAATAATTTTAGATAAGAGTAATATTAAACACATAATCAAATAGCAATCAAATCTCAATTATTACAAAATACAAATTAAAATGAGATTTAGGATAAGGAGTTGAAGGATTTTTGTGAAAAAATGCGAAATTGTAACTTGATACCCTCAACTATTCGAATTTTTCAACTTGAAACTCTCAACTTTGATATATGCTAAATTAATACCTTCAACTATATAACAATTTTCATATTTATGCCGAAAAATTTAAAAAATGATAAAGCTATTCCTACCTTTCCAACCAACCACCCCCCCACCGCCCCCCCCCCCCCCCCCCCCCCCCCCACCCCCAACAAACACTAACCCACCTACCCCTCTCCTTCTCCAGCATCACCCCCCCCTCCCCTCCGGCCGGCCTACCCCTCCGCGTCACCCTCCCCCCCCCGACACCCACCCCCACATCGGCCCCGCTCCTCCAGCGAACCCCCCCCCCCGTGCCACCACGCCACTACGTTCGTCCGTCCGCCGCTACTGTTGCTGCTCGCCACCGCGCCGCCCACTGCTTCTCGTCACCGCACCACCCATTGCTGCTCGCCACCATGCCATCCCCGTCCACACGCCGCTGCTGCTCGCTGCTACTGTTGTGCCCCCTCCTCCGGTCGTCGGCTCCGGAGAGAATGGGAAGGAGAGAGAGTTGGGAGGAATAATTTGATCCGCTTTTTTTTAGGATATCAAGTTAGTAGCTACGAAAGTTTAGGGTATAATATTGGAAAACTTGAATAGTTGAGTATCAAGTTGCAATTTATTGGTGGAAAATTTTAGGGTTTATAAATTTTTATTTAAAAAGTATGATATATATATATATATATATATATATATATATATATATATATATATATATATATATATATATATATATGTCGGATTTCGGATTCTTTTGGTAACCCGACACACAGGGCCGGCCCTGGCCCATGGCAGCCAGGGCGACCGCTCAGGACCCCATGGGCCAGGAGGGCCCAAAAAAATATTATGTTTAAATATATAAATAATTTTGTACCAAAAATAGAACTAGTATGTACCATGGACCTTTCTTATCACAAAGAAAGTTTGGTGTGGTGGATATTATGTTAGACTTGCACATAAGAGTTTCTTAGTTCATATCTTGGTGGAGACATTTTTTTTAATTTTGCTTTTCTTTTATTCTTTTTTACATTATGTACGGATCTCATTTTGAAAGTTCGCTTCGGATCCCCATGAGCTCAGGGCCGGTCCTGCCGACACATGAATCCGAATCCAATCCGATTTTTGCTCGGTTCAAATATTTTAACCCAAATCCGAGTATCTCCAACCCTAACCCAACCCATTAACGAATTTATTCGATCGGACTCGAATTTAGTCCGTCCGAGTTGCACTCCTCCCTGCTGTTGACAGGTAAAGGCTGTTGAAGTTAACTGGAGGGGTATTGATGTCAGATAGTATATAAGAAAGCTGCTGTGACTTCCGTATATACAAAATTGCTCTTAACAACTGATCTACTCGACTGTATCAATCCCTCGTATCCATCTTCAGTGTGTACAGTTCCTATACTATACATTTTTTGTAGCTCCATCTTCGTGTGGGTGCGTACTTTGACTGAGATAATCATCCTCATGAAGATTTGGATTTAGAAGCATAGGTTGGTGGTCCAGTGAGAGAGAGAACTAATGGAAGAAAGCTTATATGGCCTTATTGATACAAACTTGACTATTGACATGATCAATTTTTGGTTATTAAGATAATTTAAATGTTTTTATTATTTTTATTACATAAACTTTTGATTAATTAAAACTAGTAAATCCACGGGCAAATAAATTAGAATTTATATTTTAATAGGATTTGCTATAGATTTGTTTATATTTCAATTATAATTTGTTATAGATATAAGCGAAGAAAAGAGGGAGTTTTCGGTTACACCGGAAAAGATTGAAAAAAAGGTTAGTCTTAGAATTATTATATTCTATATTTGTTTTAATTATTAATTTGTGGAGGATTTACAAACGGTTTAAAAGGCTTAATTTTGAACCGTTTTTAAGCAAACTTATACAGTAGAGACCAGTAGTTGCGTTCACACGTGTTGCACGTATAAAAAAAACTATATTAAAAATTAGATAAAATTTTAAATTATATTATAATATTTTAAATATGGTTTAAATATATTTTAATTATAACTTGTTATAAATATGTTTTTAAAATTTGAATATGCATTTAATTAGATAATACCATTAGTTAGTTAGTTTAAATATAATTTAAATTTTGAATATATTTTATAATTCGTTATATGTTACGGGGTGTTTAATTATTTTCACAACTATCCGAGAAGAAAACCAACATGGTAGTTAATTTTTTTAATTTTAAAATTTATGTTAATAATATAAATACAGCTTTGACGGCTCATTTTTGAATCGTTTCTAAGCCGTATTATAATAGTAGAGATAAATTGTAAAAGTTTATCGAATCGTAATCTAAGAGTGATATACCTTATTTTTATTTTGATAGAAGTCTCATAAACTTTGTTAATTGCTAATTTTATCAAATTAGTAACTACTAACCATTGAGTTTTAAGTCCTCAATCCTCATATGTACGCCAATCTTCATGGGTTATAGGAAATAAATTTTGTTGTGGCAGAATTTAGAAGACCACGGTCTACAAGTATCAAACACCTTATTACTACTAATCAACATAATTGATATTAATAGTAATAGTTGTCAAATGTCAACTTGGTAGGTTTAGATAAATAAATCTTAGACTTTTTAGTAGTAAATTACAGTGAAGTATTTTACTCCTGTACAGTCGATCCCAAATTTCAAAAAAAGTTATGTTGGCCATCCCAATTTCTTTCTTCCATTCAGCCCCTTAAGGTTCATCCCTCTAATAATATTCACAAAAATCACATTTAACAGTGAAGCATTTCATTTACGGTCTCATATCAATTCTTTTTCAGTACCCATGTAACCTGCTTTTTTTTTTTTTTTAGTCTCAGACCAATACTAGGACCCAAACTTGAAAATATTATAAGATATTACGTACATTTCGGCAGGTTGCAAAAATAATCCAAAAATTGCCTGCATGGAGACCCTTAAATTTGAATATATGTAGTTGATCATTCAATATATGTACTATACAGGCATAACCATTAACAAATTGTCGTGAATGGATACAAACATACCGACAGAAGTATTTGAAATCTGTGAACAAGTTACAACTTGATCAGTCAACGAAATGGTTAGAAAACTAAATATAAGAGTATAACAAAGAAGTTTGGGTATATAATGTATCAGTAAATCGTTCAACATCAATGTATGTTTTTACACGAGGATTTGCCTTTTGGTAGAAGCCTTGACCATTGTCAAAATTTAATTTCATCTGAAATTTTGATTGCAATCCTCAGTATCTGAGGTAAAAGAGGCACCTGACAATTCTGCAAGTCATTTACTGGGCCAAAAATGTTTACGCGCTCAAAGCAGCAGTAGCAGCATAAGCAAGGTTAGCTGCATTTCTAACCACTTCTCATGGCATCTTGTCATCCTCTTCTTTGATCATGGGCCGCAGCGTTATCTTTCGCATTGCGAAATTGTAGTCAATCATTTTTCTTAGTGGATGCTCTCTTCTTCTTCATCAGAAAGTGACTGACCAATGGCTATGAGGCTCGTTTGACTGCTTCCATCTGTCGTCATAGCTCGAACAGCCTGCCATTACATGAATTCGGTGGTGAGATGAGATTCTTCTGCAATTCCGCTAGGTGGATGGAGTGTTTAAAATTATAAAATACCGACTTCTGTGGAGGAATAAAATCAAATTCAATTAATTTATCATCTCAATCATTGGTGGTTTTGTATCATAAACGCACTGCACTGTGAGAATGAAGCATTTCAATTAAATCTTCGTGACGCATACATATCTTATCAGCTACTTTACATGAAGGCAGGCCTGGCACTTAAACCATATATCTCAAGAAGTGCATCCAAATTACAAAAACAATATAAACACACACACAAAGTTTGTTTAGAAAATTCATCAATATGCATATAGAACATCTTATACATATTGATATGTAGAAAATCATTAAGTTGTCAAATGTGCTGTCATACTCTGCTACATAGCAGTTCGTAACTTTCTGGATGGATGCAAAATTTGAGCCTTATTCGGCATATCTTTTACACGTTTGCTGTAAATATTTTCTTAACATTTCTTTCTAAAATAAAAGAATTCCTTTGGTTATGTAGTTGTACATATGTATGAGTCAGATTGCCTACATTTTGAAGAAAATGTAATAGATATAACATTAAACAAAGAAAAATGAATATGCTATTGTAGTTGTCTTTCTAGTCTGATGGAGAAAAACAAATCTTAAATTTTGAATGAAATGTCGGACTTGTCTAAGAGCTTTCGAAAGTGTAGGGGCCTGGTCCCGTTGCGGAGCACGGTGTGGGCTAGCGGCTGGAATGATCGAATCGAAATCAGATAATGGAGAAACCTTGCCAGTATTGATTGATCGGGACAAGTGAATGGTGAACATTTCCATGTCATGGATTGGATTCTTTAGAAGTTGTGCCCAAGATGTAGTGTATCGTGTCTTGGAAAAAGAATTCTATATAAGGGTCTCTGCCTCAAGACCTTTGCATTATTGGTTTTTGATGTGTTTTCGTTGTTGGTTTTATGATGCGTTTTCGTGAATGTTTTCGATGAATGGTTTTCAATGCTTGCTTTCATTGTCTCGCATTCATATCGAATTACTGAGAGAAGTAGAATTTGAATCATTGTTGGTGCAAATGCAGGTGAGCAGGAAAGCGGTGCCTGAAGTCGCGTGGAAGACCTCTCTTTCAGCATTTCACCAACTAATGAGTTGCTTCGATCATTCGATTAATCCTTAATGTTCACGCTTAACAAAAGGAATACTTTGTTACTACGTAGTGCGTAGTACTCTAATTAATTATACCTAGCAAGAACCCAGAAAGATAATAAAAAATAAGTAATCATATTTTATTTACCCGTGTTGTTGTATAATAACGGATTATATTGGTAAATCCCTGGACTGAACGATAAGTATGGTGAACTACGGCTCAAGGCAAAATAATGAGAACTGTGGCATACATTATCAAGTTTCTGTACATGCATGATATGTTATTTTATAAGTTGAAGTTGCATATACATGCATGGTCACCGACAACTTGTGCACAAGGATAGATTCCTTAAAACGATACTCCGGGGCTATGGAACCGTTTTGACCTAGGGGGAACAGAGGGTGCTGACTAACTAGCATCGAAATAGACGGGACTTTCAGTGAGGCTCACTACCTGCGCTGTAAAGGACACCGAAATTCTATTTTAGTCGAGTTGGCTCATGGCAAGTGACCAAATAGACATGTATCATAGCTAACAATGTCTTATGCAGGCAGAGTAAGTTATTATTAAAATACAAGAAAGGACAATGACTGTGGGTAATTATCACCAAGTGGTGATAATCATTATGTTTCCTTATGTTCCTATCATATGAATTGTTAATTGAACTTAAGGCAACATAACGAGATCAATATTATAAAATGCTACTTTCACATTTTCTACTTAATGTTTATTTCAAGTGAGATTGGTTACGGCCGCTCACCAGTACACGACAATATACTGACCCACGTTTCCGCGGGCACATGTGCTAAGAATTTGCTAGCTGCTAGACGATGCTGAAGGTTTTAGTCTGATTCTTTAGAAGCCTTGCACTTTTAAAGGTTCCTAGTGGAGAAGAAGACTTTTGCTGGAGGTGTTTATAAGTTTCTTTATTTAATAAGGGATATGATGTATGAAACAAGTTGTATCTCATTTCAATTATTTCTGCAAGTTATAAATCAAGTTTGGCATTTCTACTCGGTCGTTTGAGAGCCTTATGCTTTCCATTGCAAAGTTATCAATAAAGAGCTATTTCTATTTTCAATATGTGTATTCAATTTCTTTGTGATCTGCAGCAAATTGCCTGAAAAATGTTTTATAAAATGAGCATGAGCACGCCTTGTACAAGCGCAATTCAGGCTTGTACGATATCACATCCAGTGGCAACCTTCGGTTTTACGGAATCATAACGTGACAGAAAGTAATTCAATAGCAAATGGAGCCACTATTGTCAATCTATGTTGCATGGACACAGCATGACATGATACCGCGACATGGACATGACCCCTATTTTGGCATATCCTAGTGTAATTTCAAGTGTCCGTGTCATGTCCAATACAAGTCCGACATGACGAAACACAGAAACATCACCAGGTTTTGGAGTGCCCATGCTTCCTAATTCTCAATCTTTCCAAATTTGAATGTAGTGCAGATATAACAAAAAAAATTGAAAAGAGAAGAACATCAAATGTTAAAATACGAGTTTACCAGAAACACATCCTGGAGATATTGGGAGAAGACATTGCATACCTTCTCAATTTCATTGCTTACAAGAGGATTTTCTCTTAGATACTGTAGTGCTTTTTCTCTGCCTTGCCCCAATCTGTTCAAAGTGAAAACAATGGTCAGCATGACGCACGATATATAGAAATTTCCCATTGAGTTTAATATTTAACTTTGTTTATAACTAAAGAGCCTACACCTTGTACACAAGCACTAGTAAATTGTGCACCCAAAATAGAACCGACAAAGGTGATCATATGCTGCATATTGAAGATGTAATTCATGTTGGTACCAGAAAGAGCATCACCAGATTAGAAATAATATTGCTGATGACAATTTGTGCAGCTACTAAATTTTCATGAGAACGGTCCAAATAGCCTCAACTAGTCAGCTATTAGAAAGGTCCTTGATGTTATTTGGGCAGATTATGATATAGTGATTGTGGAACCTATGATTGGGACTTCTAAAGTTCGTGCAGTTAATATTTATTATGAAAAAAAGAAAATTAACAACTAAACGATAAAACATCCCGATGTCATGGTTCAACAATGATGCTGTTAGGCAAGCAAATAATAAGCACCATACCAGGACGGATTAGTTTCAGAACTGACCACGGTTGATTTCGAATGGAAATGAGAATAGTTATGCCCATAATAGCAGGCTACTCCATCACGAGGCCATTCAGAAGTGTTTGCAAGTGATAAGGGGACAAACCTGTGATCTCCATAGCTGTACCATGAACCTTTTTTTGCCACAATGTCCATGGTCTCAGCACAATCCAAAACACAGCCCTGTAAAACAAAATCGATTAGATGAGGGTGTGTGCTCCAATTATGTAAGAATACAATCTCAGCTACAAGGATATAGTGTGTTCTCCTATTATGTAAAAATACAATATCAAGTTGCAGGTTTACTCTTACCAGTTTACTCACTCCCTCCCCGAAAATGATCTCAAATTCAGCCTGTTTGTACGGTCTGGACACCTGAATAAGGTGCAACCAAAATGTTCATTAAGTTCACCTTAATAACCTTATTGCAGTAAGAACTGCAGGAAAAACCATTTACTAACTGCAGCGTATCAGTGTTTCAGATTACTGGAATAATAGGCAAGTAGCACAAGAGCAGATAAGTTGTCTAAATATCTAGAAGGTAAATAATCATCCCAAATTCTGAGTTTTTATATTGAGTATTAAAACATAATAGTTTAACAATGTCATAAAAACGTAAAAGAATTTCAATGTCATACCCAAAGTCGCAAATTATTTTCAGTGTCATCCATCCATCAAAAAACGTAACAAAATGATGTGGGCACGCCACGCGTGGCACCAAGTGTTTCCACCTGAATAAACTTAGCAGGACTTTCAGACATTGCTGAGCTTTATATTAAAAACACATTATTAATATTTTTCTCTTTTAGCAACATCTAAATATCTTTATATAAAAAAAACTTTATTATATCTTTTTCTTTCTTATATTATTTTCCTTAGTTATATAGTAAAACATGTATGTTAGCATTACTACTAAGTACTAACTTTCCCTAATCTTTGAAGATTTATATAACCTTGTTTGGTGGAGATATATAAGTAAAAAGTGGGTTCAAGAAAACAGGAGCACAAATATAAATAGTTGCTCAGAAGAGAGATCACTTTTGCTTCGTAGAGTAGTAGAGATCTATTCAATCTGATAAACAAAATGAAATGAAACTTGCTCTTACGTACTTTACTTTTTTGCACTCTTACACGAACCCTAACTCCAATATCTTCATCACCTTTCGGCTAGTGAAAAAAAAGAAAAGGTTGTGATCAAAATAAAAGAAGAAAAATGTACTGCTAACATGATAAAACTAAAACAAAGTCTCGAGGGGCATGTGCTTACAGACTTTATCTTCCCAATAGGACGTATCTCAAGACGGACTGATGCAAAGAACTTTAAAGCAATACCTCCACTGGTTACTTCAGGATTTCCATAGAATACTCCAATCTTACCAAGTATAGCAGGGTGACAATTGGTTAGTTCTAGTAAAGGAGAACCAATTACTAAAGAAAGAGAAGGCAAGGATCAAACCTTGTGTCTAATCTGGTTCAAGAATATAAGAGTACAACCAGCTTTTGAAGCATTCCCTGACATCTTACGCAGTGCCTGACTCATTAAACGTGCTTGCAGACCCATTTGCTGCATACCAATCTCACCCTAAAAAGATTTTTTGCCTTCAAAAAGTTAATCAAGGATAACATGTGATCAATGATCAAGTGTAGGCACCTGAAGAAAGCTTACTTCAATTTCAGCACGTGGAGTGAGAGCCGAAACTGAATCAACGCAAATTAGATCTATTGCTCCTGATCTGCACATGCGATCCGCAACTGAGACAAAAGAATGTCAGTTAAACCACAAGCTATCATGTGAATTATCTTTTACTGTCCAACTAAATTTATAATTATTAAACTATCTTCCACGATAAAACCTGGACGAAAGTGCCTTCCCATGGATTACAAATAGTACATTTTTAGAAGTGGTGTCACGTCTCACCCAATGGGCCAGCCAGGACATAACCCGTGCATAGGCCACATGTGCACACCACTTGGTCAAACTTGCCAAAATGGTTAACATGGATGTACACATAGAACCAAACACTCAAACACAAGCCAAAATGGTTAACTCAGGTGTATACAAGAGACTCAAACACTCCAATATAAACAAAGTTTGAAATATCGACAACAGAATAGGTTTCGTATCGATATCGGCAGTTTCAGCTATTTCGGATTGGAATATCTGGTTCTTCGTTTTGGAAAGCCAAAAATGAAAATAAAAAAATCTTTTAAAAAAGCTAAAAGGATATTTGACATAATTTTATATAAGAAATCATATTGATACATTATAACATTGCAAGTCTTCAACAGAAGTGAATCCTTGTGTTGACGCTTTTTTCATCGCTCTATTTTTTTCGTTCAAATTTTTTTTTCTGAATTGACGGGGAAAAAGACCTAATGTCAGTATTGGTAGTGCTAGGCATCGGATTGGGATGTTCAAAATTGTATCAATATCGGCAGTGTCATATCGGTATCGGCTGATACTTCAAACCATAATATAAATCGATCAAATTCTCATCCCATATCCGTTACAAGATTATAGATGGGGGTACATAAGTGGTGTCTAATGATGTTGGACAAACAAAGTATACAAGACCTAACAACTTTATCTCACTACGACTTGTCTAATGCATTAAAGAAATTTCGCAATCATAATATGAAAGGAGGTTTTATAACAAATTGAAAACCTCATCACATGTCCAAGATCCTTCAAAAGCAAAAGTAAAAGAAGGAAGTCTATATCAAGGTTTTAAACATTGGCAGAAACACCATTCACGACCACCCGAAAAAGTACCAACTAATATCAAAAGCACTGAAACAGATACAAAAACCAAAGCTGAAACCGACAAAAAACAACCGATTCAAAACCATCAAAAACACCTGAATGCCGAGACCAATATTCATAGGAGGCATATCCTATTTTTATGTATTCAAACCACATAACATGTCAAACTAGTACCCCTATTCTGCTAGATGTACTAGGTCCAGAATATGCAGCTGCAAAAAAAGACCACCAGCAATGACTTAAGAATCCCTACATCAAGGTTGCCAGACCTATCAGGGTTGTGAGAAATGTCAAAAGGACATTACATCAAAGATTTCATTATGGTTACTGAGCAGGCGTCCCAATGCCACGAGGCTCCTGCTTAAGCGGGTTTGGGGAGGATCACTATGTATGCAGCCTTACCCCCGTTATATATAGGAGGTTTTTGTGACTCGTGTTGATCGAAAGTACCTATAATGCAACAAAGACAAGATTTCAAATACAGAAATTTTGAATTGGCAAGGTGTTTACTGATTACCTCCATGGTGAAAAGACGAATATATTTCTTCCTTTATTACATTAGGTTTACAAGGCAAAACTCTCAAATGTTTCTATCTACCTTGCAACTGCAACTTTAGATTTTTTCCATATCCCCTAATTCTAATCTCCATCTCCCCTTCAAGTCTCAGATCGAAATTTAGTTCCATTTCCTATTAAAGATATTCCAGATGTAGAGACAATTTGAAGGTTCAGAGAAGAGTCAAAATGGGCTGGCATTCGACAAAACCTATGTTTTCTAACGTTGAGGTTGTAGAGACGCAAGACTTTGTTGGTGGTATTTGGCTATTGTGGCGGCATGATCTTGTGGAAGTGGAAATTGATTCGGAGGTGCTGACCCGCAACGAGACATATATGACTAAGTGACATTGAATATGGCGACAACAACATCATGTCGTAGAAGGAGATAACAGGTGGAGCCAACGACCCACTAAGACTCACATATCTACTACATTTCCGAGTGACCTGTAACCAACTTGAAACGGATGACTTCCGGATGTTTTGAATCCTCGAAAAAGTTAGGCAAGCTCTCTGGTATCACGAATTTCTCATGAATAGCAGGGTGGTCCTATTTTCCGAGTGGGTCGTAGATTCTCTTTGTCTTCAATGTGATCACCATTGTTATCTTCAACCGGAGTTGTAAGGGTCCGACTTTGCATTAAGCTAAAGGAGTAGCCCAGGCCCGGTAGAGCAGCCCGAACAGTAAGGCAAGAATCAGTGTTGCAGTCTTAGCTAAAGCAGCCATCACATTGGGGTCAAATGCGCCCTGCCCTGAACGGAAGGCATGGACTCCGCAAGCGTCCCGTAACCTCAGATAAAGAAACTCCTCAATCATTAGAAAAAAATTATGGCGCACTATGTGACTATTAGTCATAGTTCCTTGTTGTGGTCGGTGCTCAAGAGCATAGTTTACAGTATCGGCCGATATCGATCCGATACGGTCGATACCGATATAGTTCAGCATGTCTTGATTCGATATCGACCGATATCGATGCCGGCCGATACTGACATTTGGGATCTCTTCTCCAATCAATTCAGCAAAAAAAATGAACGAAAAAGACCAATCAGTAAGGGTGTAAAAGTATAGTAAGATTGTAAAATCATGTAAAAGAAGAAAACTTATCTATCGCAGGTAAACCAATCGGTAAGGTCAGCTACTATTTCATTCAATTCCTAAATTATTAAGAAACAACACATGAAATACTTAAATTTATGTCTGAATGTATAAAATAATATTTCTAAAAATTTAATAATTTAATAACAATTATTTGTTTTCCGATACCAAAAAACTGATACTCTGATCTGAAACCGTTGATAATGCCAGTACCGTCGATCAAGATACTCATATGAAGGATCCGATACCGATTCTGATACCGACAGTACGAGCTTTGCTCGAGAGTTTTCGTTGAATACCTCGGTATGACGAAGATTGAACCTACAAAAATGTGTCTTTGGAGTGACGTCTGGAAAAGCCCCTCTTTAAGTAAATGCTCTAATGAGGTCGTATACAACAACTTAACCGCAAAAAACCTGGGTTAGGCCTGCCCTCATCCCTAGAGGAGCCGTATGTTAATATAATAAAAAAATCGTCAAAATGTGCTGAAAATTCATGATCAAGTTAAAATAAGGCCGAAAAGGCTAACACGGGCTGATTGAGCCAGATCCTTTACGTAATAGGGTTGTATTCGGATGATGGTGATCGGCTTTATGATCCGAGAATATATCATGGTTGGACAACTATCTCACTATCACTGGCCCAGATCTAGCATATGCCTATAGTTTATCGACTTCGCAGGAAACACTCGAACGATTAGATGATTTTTGAAAAAAATACTTTCATAGGGATACAATTCAAAGATCAAGGAAAAATCATAATATTTGATGGAAGAACAAGAGATACTTTTGAACGACATGTTCAAACAGGAAAGTCCTATATCCAAAAATTAATTCATGAAGGGCTTTACGGATTGAAAGTGTATCGAAGAAATTGGTCTTCGTCCTTGCCATTATATCCTAAAAATTAACTTACTCGATTCGATTATGTCTACTTTTGTGTTCTGGTAAACTTTAGATTACCCGATTACAACTATATGGGCATACTCAAGATTAATGAATTTACATAATTGCCCCCTCCATAAACTACACAAAAGATTTGGGGCTATGCGTACAGACCTTGGTGCAATTTGTATTGAATACATGACATTATCTCAAGAACTCAAACATACATCCTCCAAGATGCAGGAACAAGTCTTACCATTGCGTCAAGCGACACCCCCATTATGGTTCCTGACCATAAAAATTAAATGAGCAACTCAACTACAAAAATAATCTTTTTTTATTTTCATCAAGATGAATGAAGATCAGATTTGCAATCAACAAAAGATCATCACTGCTCAAATAATCTCCCTCGCACTAATAAATCAGAAATTTAGTGATAAAATTCTGCCATCTAGGAAGCACCAACACTAAAAAGTTTGGTGTCGTGTCCGTGATGAATTTTGTCAGACACGACAAAAATACACTAGGGCACAACTCAAAATACCCTGTCCAGATCACCGTGTCCATATCATATTGTGGCATGTCATATTCATGTCCATGCAGCATGGTCTATCATTAACTTGTACTAGATGACTTCTGGCACAATAGAGAGAACTTGGAAGATATGTTAACAATATCCCAAAAGATTGTATGGATATTCACAAGGATTGTAGAGGTACAGTTATACCACTAAACCCACCACCATCCTTGCTCTAACTTTAGCCATTTTGGAGTAATATGTTTATATTATAAAGTAAAGAAATCTAGATGCGGATTTACACAAGTAGGTAAAAAGGAGTTACTTTCTAGTGCCATCTCCCCATGATCAGGCTGGCAGACAATTAGATTTTCAATGTCCACACCCAATGCTCTAGAATAAGATGGATCAAAAGCATGCTCCGCATCAACCAGCATGGCATTTCCTCCAAGTTTCTGCAGTTTAGATGTAAACATACATGTGATTAACGCAATATTTTAGCCCAAATATAGTAAATTCATAACCACGTTCCTGAAAAAACACCTGTATCTCTGCAATTGCATGCAGTGCTAAAGTGGTTTTTCCACTGCTCTCAGGACCATATATCTGTAAAATAAATAGTTTCATAATCAGACATTAACCAGTGCTCTGATGCCTGCCAATTCTGGAACTGGAAACATAATATATATTCTGACCATTATTAAATGTGAGTGATTTCTCAAGTACAAAGAAAGAGTAGGCATTGTAAGTGCCGGTGATCATCAAAATTCCAAGGAAACCAAAGTACTGCTAACGATGGCACAGTTTAACCATGTCTGACATTCAAATTCGTATAATAGTTTCTTTTTATCCGGTAATTGAGGCTATTTGAGTTTATCAGAGGCGGAAGGAAGATGACATATCCATATCCAGGCTATTGAGCTTATTAAAGATTAATGACAATGATGGGGTTTGGTTAAAAAAGTTGGTAATTGTTAAAGTATCTATCACTGCACAAAACTCTAACGTTGTGAGTGAGGGTTGAGAGTTAAATATTTATATTATTCCAACACCTCCGCAAATCGAAGATCCATTTGGAAAGAGAGTTGGATACACAGAGTGGTACAACTTTTTTGTATCCACTTAAAATGTGTGGCAAAGGATTTGAACATGGGTTGCTCTAATACCATGTTAAAGTTGTGATGGGGGTAGAGGATTAAATATTTATATTATTCCAACAGTAATATAATATTCAGATATAATTAGGAAATACAGTTCCTTGATTTATATACAACAACAAAACCCTTGTCCCAAAAATTTGGTCTGGTTACATGAATCGAGTTCATCTACTCAGTTCTATCAAAGGCCATCCCCTAAGTTATATTAGCAAACATTGTCTCTCTTTTATATATCTTAAACCATATTCTTTTGATCTTTCCCTTCCCCTAGTTTTGGCAAAACACACTCACTGATTAGTGGCCCCCAACGACCACTGGTGCACATATTCAAACCATGTCAAACAATCTCTCTTGATCCTAGATACTTCTAGGAAGTCCCACAAATGAACTCATTTCTTAATCAACCTTTTCCATATTGTCACTCGTCCATAAATTTTTCATTGATGACCTCACGATCATAGAAAACTATGAAGCTTAAAAGCCAGAAACTTCTAGGAGGTCAACGAATCTCAATAAGAACCTTGATCCGGTGGTTCTAACTTGGGAGCTCGTTTTTCGGGTGACGAGAGCATGTTTCTTCGGCAACATGATCGTTTTCCATAACATGACCATAATTTTAAAAGAGGACAAAAAATTTGGAAAGAAAATTGAATTTTTTTTAATACATGTTCATCGAAGTAACAAGAAACTAAGAATTACTTACCTTAACATCATAAAAATCACCATACGAATGATCTCTCTTTAGCTTTGAACTGAACTTTATAAATTCTAATAAATATTAGGATACCTATAAATTTTGATAACAATAATTAATAAACATAAAAAAAATATTAGAGCACTTCCATTACGCTTCCAACTTTAGACTCTTCTAAGTAGTCGCGCTCCCCCTTCTGGCTTCTATGCTATGAAGTACTCCACTTTAATCATCTCCCCTGGACAATATCGTCCTCGACCTCACCTTCATGATAACTGGTCAACACTATCCTACTATAGAAGAATGTAACTCTTCCTCTCGGGTATTCTGAATCATTAAGCAGTAACTATTCACTTGTCCCATTTCACAGTTGCGTTTATCCGACTCTGGAATCTGGATTTAATATGCTTCAAAGCTTCAAACATTTTATCTCCGAATTAACGCGTACCATAATCTGTAAACTAAAAAATAACATTGACCGATAATTATAAACCATGGAACCTCGTCTTTTGTTTATAACTAAAGCAAACCAAAGAGATTTGACTAAAAGATGAAGTTGATGCCTATGGTGATAGACTGATAGGGAATAAAGATGCCTCAGTATTTGACCTCAACATGTCCTTCATCAACTCAAAATAACTGCTAGACTCCAGTTGTCCTCGTATTAATGCATATTTTTATGATAAATCAAGAAATTGTGGTAACAAGTATGAGGAGGCTTCAACATATTAACATTGCCTCACTGTGTAAGATGCAAATTGTTCAAAGAAAGCATTTTGGTAGAAGCAAAATAACCCATCACGATTACATTTTCATTCATAACTATTTCTAAATAAAACGATATTGATACTTCCGAAGTCGCAAGAGATTTCAAATTTGTTCGAAATGAATCTAGGCCAGCAGAAAAGTTCCAAGACACGTGCATAGAAAGCATAACAGAATTTACCTCAACAATTCTTCCTTTTGGGAGGCCACCACCAAGAGCAAAATCTAACGTTAGACATCCACTTGGGAAGGTCTCGCTGCAATGAAGATGTGACTCGATTAATGCTTATCTTGTAAAAGTATTAGTAAATCTCCTCTAAATATTTGAATGTGCATAAACATCAAAAGCCAACATGCTTTGTTATTGACAACAAAAAGAAAGGAAAGCATACACTAAAGCACCACCAGCACTGCCTAATCTTGTAACGCTCCCTCTCCCAAAAGAATTGTTAATGTCATTCATGGCTGATTCCAATGCCTTTTGCTGCATAAACATTACAAGATAATTTGCAAATAAATTATTATCTAGCATCATCCGAGTCTTTTTCCGTCAGATTGTGGTCGGCTATAGAAGATAAGGAAGCTTCATAAAAGACTTGACAAAGCTTTTATGACCGGTTGTCGACCTAATGTCAACCCTCTATGTTGTGTCAAATTCTAAGCGAGGCGCATTTCTCCAGGATTTATCCAACCGGTCATAAAAACGAGGCGCCTCTATGTTGGATAAACACTATATATTGGATAAAAACGTCAAGTCGACAACCGGTCATAAAAACAAGCCGCAGCTAGTGCGCCTTGCTGCAAGGCACGTCTTTGACTACCCTGGTCCTGCTCAAACATATAGACCAAACTAATAACATTTGGAATGATATTTTGGTATGACAACAGGGTTTATCCAATATCCACTTGAAAATACAATATTGAAGGAAAAAGAATTATGGGTTTTGCTCAAAAATATGATGAACTCCTCAAAGATACATTTCAGACAGAATGAGTAGCAATTACCAACTTTTAAAATCACAATTTTGGGGAAACCCATGATGGCAATTGATCAAAACTATGATATACTCCTACAAATACCACTTTTGAACAACATTTTAGCATGACATTATGGTTTAGCCAATACCCATTAAAGAGAACATAGTTGTAAAGATACCATTTTTAATATATTTTGCTCAAAACTATGACAGTCGAAAAGATACCAATTTGAAAGAAACCTTGGTATGACAGTAGTACTTAGTCGATACCAAATCTTAAAATGGCCATGACGTATTCTTATCGAAACTATGATACACTCCTAAAAGAGTACCAATTCAAATGAAAGTTTGGTATTACAAAAAGTTTAGTCAATACCCATTTACTATACATTTGTAACTAAGAAGCAGGGACTCCAAAAATTAGTGTCGTGTCCCTGTCACATATCTTGGACGACACTAACGCTCCAAAATACACTTGGACATGACAAAATCGGTGTCGTGTCCATGTTGTCGTGTATGTGTCATGAGGAAAAAACCTTTTTTTAAGGAAAATCCATGAAGAGTTCTGATCAAACCCTAGGAAGCACAAACACTATGAATATGGGTGTCAGGTCATGTTGCCTCGTGTGGACATGACAGGTAGGGCACACTATTGTATCTGCATTGCGTCATGTCTTATTCGTGTTCATGAAACTTCGCATGAATGCAGGATTTACCCAGTAGTCAGTACCCGTTTTGGGTTTTTGATCGAAACTATTATTGAGGTAGTGTCTAGTGAAACATATTTGTCTATAGACGAGCTAATAAAACACATTTCTTAACCTCCAAAAATCAGCACAACATTTGTTTCCAAGTCATGTTGGGCACGTACTGGACACGACACAACAAAATCCATGATGGATTTTGCACAAAACTATGATAAACCCCTAAAAGATACCATTTTTAATGAAACTTCATGCATGAAAGAAGGGTTTAGCTGATACCCTTGATGGGTTTTTTTTATATCAAAACTCATTGAGTTAGTGAAGCATACTGTCTGTAATAAACGACTTAACAAAATCCGCTTCTTAACTAGCTCGGACACTTCAAAAGTCCATCCAGCATCTGTTTCTATGTCGCGTCGAACATGTATTGGACGCGAGACAGACAATCCAAACACACTAGGACGTGCCAAAATCCATGATGGGAAAACACACTAGGACATGCCAAAATCCATGATGGATTTCACTCAAAACTATGATAAGTTCCAAAAAGTTACAATTTTGAATGAAGTGTTCACATGAAAGAAGGATTTGGCGGAACCACATGCTGCGTTTTTTCATCAAAACTATCATAGAGTCAGCGAAGATTACTCTATCCATAAAGATTTAACAAAATACAGTTCTTAACTAGGAAGCACGGACCCTCAGAAAAATCGATACCATGTCTGTTTCCATATCGTTGTTGTGGGGCACATATTGGACACAACACAGACACTCCGAAGTACACTATGATACGCCAGTCCATGCTCAGAACTATCATAAACTCCTAAAGACACCATTTTTAACGAAATTTTAATGTGGAACTACGATAAACTCCTAAAATACGCCATTTTTAACAAAATTTTCGCACGAATGACGAAAATCCCAAGATGGGTTTTTGCTAAAAAAAACAATGATCGAGTATTGTGGGAAGGCTTACTCTGTCAGTCAAGCGAGGATCGGTGTCGTTGGATAGGGCGCCGTTGCCCTTCGCTTCGTACTCGCACCTGAGATGCTTCCTTCCCTGCTCCTTCTTCTTCGGAAGTTCTATGGGAAGTTGAAGAGAGAAAGGAAGTGAAGTTGGGAGAGAAGGGAAGAGTGGAGGGACACTAGGAATTCTTGGATGGAAGTGAGAGATGGAAGAAGCCATAGAGAAGTGATGGAATTAGGGAAGCGAGTAGTTTTCCGAATATTTGGAACGGAGAGAGAGAGAGAGAGAGAGAGAGGTGTTTGTTGAAAAGACCCACTCACTTTGGAACACGGGAGAGAAAACAAGTATGGATGTTCTAGTATGGAATATTGGGACGCGAGAATATCCATTCCTATTATTCTTTAGGGTTCATTAGTGCACATTAATTGAAATACAAAATTTAGGCTGTTGATAACACAATTTACTTAGAGCTAGTCCATTAAATTTTTTTCAAAAATTACAAGTTTGCCACTCATCAAAGCACTAGGACTAGTCCACACCAACCTATATAAGTCAAAATTATTTCTCTCTTTATTTTTCACCCTCACATGAAGAAATCTCTCATTCTATAAGTCCAAAAATCTAAACCTAACTTTGAAATTTGATAGTTGTGGTCCAAAGTGGAAAAAAGTTTTGCTTTAGTGATTATCCAAAGAATATTCTTCCAGTATGTCTTCGACAACATACGATGAATAAGTTTTGCGATTGTCACAAAAATATTTAGTTATATTTGACTATTATAGGAGCGATGCATGAAATTATCTTCGATGAAGAAGCCGGATCATGAAATCTATTAAATATGCACTCCGGTCCTTCCGAAGAACATGTCGGTTGTTCCGAAGCACGTACGGTACGTAAAATGATAACCCTATTTCGACAGTCATCGTGTAAGGACTGTATAAAATTCGACAGTCCTATATAAATATAGGACTGTCAAAATTTTGACAGTCCTATATACTAAGTGGACTGTCAAAATAGTGACAGTCCTGAATCTTAAAGACTGTAAATTATTTGAACTGCCAATTATTTGAAGTTATTAATTTTTAGATTATTTTATATTGGTTATAGGACCAACCTCGTACAGATGTTGCGGTACATCATGCTATTGGGGTTGATGTGGAGAATATATTCTCAACGGATATTCAATTTGAATCCCAGGAAGAAGTATTAGATTGGTGCAGAGAAGTTGGAAGACGACATAACATAGTCATTGTCATTGCAAGATCCATCAGATCTCGGCCGAGCCGAAAATATGTAGAGCTGGGCTGCGAAAGAGGAGGTATGTTTAGGGAGCATCGTAAAAAAAAGGTGGTGTTAAAAAAAATCCCCAAAAAAAATGTTGGGACGAGAAAATTTGGTTGTCCATTTAAGGTGTTGATTGTAAAAGTAGAAGATGTGAAGTGGATAATCGAAGTTAAAAATGGAATACACAATCATCCTATTCCAGAGACACTTACGGGTCATGCCTACGTGGCACGGTTGAAGGAGGATGAGAGAAAGTTGGTTGAAGAACTGTTCCTTTCCGGAGTTGCACCGAAACAAATTTATTCTGCCAGTGCGACAAAAAGAAGATTGGGAGAAGTCAACCATGAGAACGATCTATAATAGTTTGGCGAGAGTGAAATATAATAGTATGAAAGGAAGAATGGCGATGCAGCAAGTATTGAAGTTGCTCGGGGAGCATCACTACGTGGAGTACCATAGAAGACATCCACAAAATGATGAACTCCTTTCATTATTTTGGGCTCATCCTGATTGCACACACTTGGCTCGGTCCTTCGCAGACGTGTTGGCCCTTGATTGTATATATAAGACCAACAAGTTCAAGATGCCTCTTTTTTACGTTGTTGGTTTACATCTAAGGAAAAAACATTTTCAGTCACTTTTTGTTTTATGAAGAGTGAGACAGTAGAGGATTACACTTGGGCGTTGAGAAAACTACAATCCCTTTACACAGGATACAAAGAGCCCTCTGTTTTTTTTACCGACAGAGAATATGCGCTGATAAATGCTATAGATATTATATTTTCTCATGTGCATAGACTACTATACACTTGGCATATAAATCGAAATATCCAAGCTCAATGTAAGAGAAAATTTAAAAATATGGACGGTAAAATCGACATGCTTCGCTTCAAAGAATTTTACAGTGATTGGATGGCGAGCAAGTAATACAGACAGCTACGACACAGCATGGTACATGTTCAAATAAAAGTGGGAGACGAGTAACCCGACATGCATATCTTATATCAAAGATACTTGGCTAGAACCACATAAAGAATAATTCGTCTTAGCATGGACGAACATGGTGAAGCATTATGGCACAATCACTACGAACCGGGTTGAAGGATCACACTCAAGTTTAAAAAGATATCTACGGTCATCGGTCGATAATTTTGTCTCCGTTTGGCAATCGATTCAGTTGCTGATTATTTCCACGGTGAACGAGATTGTAGCATCATTTGAGATAAGCCTCAATATTATAAAACATGAATACAAGCATGAACACCTCTTGGATGGTTTAATCCATGTAGTATCTTACAAGGCCTTGGGCTTATTGTTTGAGAAGATTGATAGGTCGAAGTTGGTTGGTTATGATCCCGAGGTTTGCGGTTGTTCATATCGACATTCACTCGGCATTCCTTGTGTACATGAGATTAACGAATATCGTCGTCAATCTATACCTATTCCAATAGATGTTGTTGATCAACGTTGGAGATAGTTGTCGATAATGCCGACGGTGGAAGTTCACGATGATTTCTTTTCTTTGCCACAAGTGAAACTCCTGCACGCAATGTGGTGTGTCGTATCGAAACCGGAGAGAAGATCCATTGAGGTTAAAATCCAAGAAATTGTAATCCCCGCAACAACTCGATTGCAAGAGCCATCTGTTGTTCGAACTCCTAAGGGAAGACCACACTCAAGAATGAGTAGAGCAAAAAAGAAGGAGATGGAGTCAACTAAAAGAGATACATCCTTGTTTGAACATATTGAACGCAATTTGAGGCAAAGTCGGTTATCGAAAGTGTGGTATTTTCATAGAAAAAGAGTAAGCTTACTATTCGAAGGGGGAAGAAACAGAAAATGAACGATGCAGTCATGGCGGAGGGTTTAGATAACTTCTCTGATTCATATAGTCTATACATTCTAAATTTTTTACCTGAGATACGGGATTTCATTTGGTCTATTATTGATGTTCGTAAGGATGGCCATTGTGGATATCATGCACTAGCAAGACATCTAGGCTATTCAGTTGAAGCAGGATGGAGACAGGTTAGGGAAGAGCTGTACGAGGAGTTGGAGTCTCGTCTACCCTTCTATAGGCAGATACTCGGCGAAGAAATTGTTAGAGATTTGTTGGCAAGCATACCTTGTACGAAAATAGTTACCGGACCAGACCATTACATGGATGTCTCGCCTGCTGCATACGTATTCTCTAATAGGTATAAGATACATATTGTAATTATCTCACAAGGCATTAACAATACTTTCTTTCCAATGTGCGCTCCCCCGGCCGAACACAGACTATCCAATCTATGTTCGATAGGGCTTGTCGGACAACACTTTGTCATCCCAAGGTTGATTGGTCATTCTCCTATTCCTCCACCTTCTACGCTTTGGTATAAACACGCACCAGAGGAAGCGATCGCATGGACGACACCCTACACGAATGCAATTGCTGGATATAAGAAGATAATGAAAATAGAGGATCCAAAAATCTTGCCGAAGGACTACTTTGATATTCTAATCGATTGATACATCTTATATTATATGTTGTGCAATAAGCCATGTATGTTGAACTGTATATTGAACTGTATGTTGTGCAATGAGCCATGTATGTTGAACTGTATATTGAACTGTATCTTGTGCAATGAAAGAAATAAAACTAGAACTGTATATTGAACTGTATGTTGTGCAATGAAAAAAATAAAACTAGAACTGCATATTGAACTGTATGTTATGCAATGAGTCAAAATCCGTATAAAACTATGACTGTCAAAATTTGGACAGTCCCACAAGCACACTAGACTGTCATAATTTTGACAGTCCTAGTTTTAACCCACTGTGATATATATAAAACTAGGACTGTCAAAATTTGGACAGTCCCAAAAGCTAAGTGGACTATCAAAATTATGACAGTCCTAGTTTTAACCCACTGCCTGTACATTTATATACTGTGAAACTAGGACTGTCAAAATTTTGATAATCCAATAAGCCATGAGGACTGTCAAAATTTTAACAGTCCCACAAGCTATGAGGACTGTCAAAATTTTGACAGTCCTAATTTTAACCCACTGGAAATTTTATATAAAACTAGGACTGTAAAGATTTTGACAATCCCACAAGCAATGAGGACTGTCAAAATTTTGACAGTCCTAATTTTAACCCACTGTCTGCACATTTATATGTAAAACTAGGACTGTCAAAATTTTGACAGTCCCATAAGCTATGAGGACTGTCAAAATTTTGACAGTCCTAATTTTAACCCACTGAAAATTTTATAGAAAACTAGGACTGTAAGGATTTTGACAGTCCCACAAGCAATGAGGACTGTCAAAATTTTGATAGTCCTAATTTTAACCCACTGTCTGCATATTTATATGTAAAACTAGGACTGTCAAAATTTTGACAGTCCCACAAGCTATGAGGACTATCAAAATTCTGACAGTCCTAATTTTAACCCACTGTCTATTTTATATAAAACTAGGACTGTAAGGATTTTGATAGTCCCACAAGCAATAAAGACTGTCAAAATTTTGACAGTCCTAATTTTAACCCACTGTCTGCACATTTATATATAAAACTAGGACTGTCAGAATTTTGACAGTCCCACAAGCTATATGGACTGTCAAAATTTTGACAGTCCTAAATCTAACACACTGGAAATTTTATGTAAAACTAGGACTGTCAGTATTTTGACAGTCCCACAAGCTATGAGGACTGTCAAAATTTTTACAGTCCTAATTTGAACTCACTGTCTCTGCAAAATTTTATATAAAACTAGGATTGTCAAAAAATTTACAGTCTGATAGCTTTCAGGATTGTCCAGAATTTGACAGTCCAAGTTTTTAGTCACTGTCTATGCACATTTAACAACTGTATATAGCAAACTTAAAACACAAATTGTAGCAAATTGTAGCAACTTAAAACATAACCAATCAAAATATTTCAACAATACATAACCACTCAAAGTTTTTAAACTGTAAAGTTTTACATGTCTCAAAACAAATTTTAGCAAAGTTTTACAAATCTTGAAACATGGCCTAAACTTCATGCCGCCTCTTTATACGTTGCTCTCTATTTTCCAGAAAAGGAAAATCTTCAGCGTTGTCGATTTGTTGTAGCTCGTCATTGATTTCCATATAATTCGTACCCTGGCAACTTACGAGGCTTCTTCCCAACTTCTTCACTTTTCTAGCCTATTCATGAGAATTAAAAAAAATTGTTAGGTTATAAACATTTACACATATCAAACTGAAAGTGAAGAAGTTGGCTCACCATCTTGACCAATGCAGTGTACAAGACAGATTTGGCGGAGAGATCTGATGGTACACGCACAATATCGCCTCCACGTTTGAACAACGTAGGTAGTCCGACACTAGCGTAGTAGGCGAGGTAGTCGTTGCTATATTTCGTCATTTTTACTGCTGCTTGCCGTTCGGTTTCTCTAATAACGTGACGTTGCCACTCAGTGAAGAAGTCTGAGACCCAGTTGAACGCCGCATGAATATAGTTTAGTAGTTTTGTACCTCGTGGAGCAGTTATCATTTTCAATATGCGCTTTGGGACTGTTTGTACGTAGCCAAACTGACGGAGCACTCTATCAGGCATATAAGCCTCTTCAATTTTATGACAACTTATCAGACCGTGATATAAAATAACTGGTTGCAATGGACGACTAGTCTTTCGCAAATCACGATATGGATCCCAAACAATCTGTAATGTATAAAATTTAGCAAAACGTCATTTAGCATAACGTAATTTAGTAAATTATTACCAAACATTAAAAAATTATATCTTAATTCACCTCTTCTATCGTCATATCTTCGAGTGTATTCCGTAGGGCGGCCAATGTGTGTGGACGTTTGGCATCTTCCTTAGTTGGCTTCCATCTGCACATTCTAGGAAGGTGTCCGTCATACCCTCGGTTAAGTATAGCCCGTTGTAGGGTTGGAAAGTGCTTCTATATCCATGCCTTCACGTAACCAAGTTAAAAAAATATTAGTCCAAAAATTAACAACAAAATTTTTAATTATGTATACAAGTTGACAAAGATATATCTATACATGGAGTAGAGTTTGGCATCTGGATATTATCTTCGAACCGACGCGGGATGCCGTACCAAGCTCGCGGTAAAGGTATTCTAGTATACCGCTTTTCTAAGATATTTCTTTTACCGTGTCTATGTCATCCAAATTCAGGAGATATTTGGCATGTATGGACGTTCCAGACTTATCCATAATGCCGACAACCCCTAAGATGAACTGCATATATCCATATTATCGCTATTATCCACTTCGGGGTCCGGATCAGCGAATGTCTCCTCCAAATATTTTAAAAGAAGTCCGTACAACTTCTTGAATTCTCGAAGGGTGGTAAAACTAGTGGCATCAACTCCCAGACACCCTGATACATAATCCACGATATGGTCATAAAAGTTGATGCTCGATTCATCAAAAGTATGATTCATTATGACTCGACCATCAACCCTAAGTCCCAATATATGGTGGACGTCATCAAGGGTAATCGTCAACTCCCCGTTTGGTAGATGGAAAGTGTTGGTTTCTGGATGTCATTGTTCTACAAATGCTGATATCAGTGCATTATCCACCGTCGTATATGAGTAGTTATCCAAATATTATAAACCGGTGGGAATGATTTTAGCCTTCACATCGTCTCCCGATAATTCAAACCTCCATGTATCGCATTTTTTACCGTGGTTGATCACCGTTAACATACAAGAACTCTCCTGAAAAGTAAACAATTGGATGAACTTATACCTATATATAAAATGGACTTATCTATAAATAATTGGATGAACTTAAAACTTACAACTATATATAAAATTATCATAACGTAATGTACTTACCGGATTGTTCCATATTTGGTATGCAATATGGTTCTCGATCGACGGCAACATAGAGCAACCATTTGGACGAGTCTCGACTGGACTATCTGGCTACTGAGAAGGTCTTGAACCATCAGTAGCCCAATTTTTGAGGGTTTGTGGGAGAGTCTCGATAGGACTATCTGCATGCTGAGAAGGTCCTGAACCATCAGTTGGCCGATTTTGGACATTTGGTATGTCCTCATCGGAGGAGAAAGAAGAACCAGAAGTACTAGGAGGAGCACGTCTCTTCGAACGAGTGACAGTCTTCTTCGTCAGTCGACATTTCCTAACTTTAGGGCGTGCCTCGGGGTCACGGATAGTGAGAGCTGGTTCAATAGTACGCTGAATATTACATTCCTTACGCATCGACACAGTAGGGCATCTTCTTATGATATCTTCATCCTCAGTGCCCTTCCGAGGGACGTGACTATAAGACAAAAAAAATTTAACATCCCAAAATAATTGAACATTCAGGACTGTAGAAATTTCCACAGTCCTAAATTATACAGGACTGTAGAAATTTCTACAGTCCTCAATGTATATAGGACTGTAGAAATTTCTACAATCCTCAATCTATATAGGACTGTAGAAATTTTTACAGTCCCGCATGGTTCTGCTCCATACGTTCGACGAATATCGAACTTGTATGCCCTAAATCGGGTACGACCCTCCAAAAAATGTCCAAACTATATCCTAAACTATATTCAGGACTTGTATGCCCTCATTTTAAGATTGGAAAGATAACCACTGGAAATTTTCGAAATGCAATAGAAATTTTTAAATTTTTTGTAAAATTTTCTAAATGCAATAGAATAAGGAGAAGGAAGAATTGTACCTTGATTATTTCGAGACTTTGGGAGCCATCGACAAGGGGAAGAAGGAAGAAGTGGAGGAGGACGGCTCCGACAAGAAATGGAGGAGGGGAGAGGGCTCCGGTAGAGGTTTGGAGGGTTTGGGAGTATAGTTTAAAATTTGGGCTAGTATGAGTAAACTTTTGGGCTAGTATGAGTAAATTTCATTCATTAATGGGCTAGCCACAATCATGGGCTAGCCCTAAGTAAATTATGTAGTGCCCTTATCAACAGCCAAAATTTGAGATCTTATGCCTCATTTGGTTTACGGATTTAATAGTATTGGAAAAGAATGTTATTTTTTTTCTTTTATATTTGGATACCAAGAAAATGGGCTTGTGATAAGGGCACTACAAAATATACTCAGGGCTGCCCATTCCTCTTTCCCTAAAAATTACAAGTTTGTCACTCCTCAAACTTACTTAGGGCAGCCCACACTAACCTATATAAGTAAAAATTATTTCTCTTCTTTCTTTTTCACCTTCACAAGAAGAAATCTCTCATTCTCACAAGTCCTAAAATCTAAACTTAACTTTGGAATTTGATAGTTGTGGTCCCAAGTGGAAGAAAATTCTAATTTGGTGATTGTCCAACGAATATTCTTCCGGTATGTCTTCAACAACATACGATGAATAAGTTTTGTGATTGTCACCAAAATATTTAGTTTTATTTGACTATTGTAGGAGCGATGCATAAAATTATCTTCGATGAAGAAGTCGGATCATGCAATACATTAAATATGCACTCTTCTCCTTCCGAAGAATATGTCGGTTGTTTCGAAGCACGTACGGTACGTAAAATGACAACCCCTGTTTCAACAGTCATCATGTAAGGACTGTATAAAATACGATAGTCCTATATAAATATAGGACTGCCAATAATTCGACAGTCCTATATAAATATAGGACTGCCAATAATTTGACAGTTCTATATAAATATAGGAATGTCATAATTTTGACAGTCCTATAGACTATGTGGACTGTCAAAATATTGACAGTCCTGAAGATAAAATGGTGACCAACGTATTTTCTTAAAGACTGTAAAAAAATTTACAGTCTACTCAATACATTAGTATGTACAAATTATGACAATCCTAATTTGGACTGCCAATTATTTGAAGTTATTAATTTTTAGATTATTTTATATTGGTTATAGGACCAACCTCGTACAGATGCTGTGGTATATCCTGCTATTGGGGTTGATGTGGAGAAGGTATTCTCAACGGATATTCGATTTGCGTCCCACTAAGAAGCATTAGATTGGTGCAGAGAAGTTGGAAGACGACATAGCATAGTCATTGTCATTGCAAGATCGATGAGATCTCGGCCGAGCCAAAAATATTTAGAGCTGGGCTGCGAAAGAGGAGGTGTGTTCAGGTAGCGTCGAAAAAAAAAGAAGGTGTTGAAAAAAATCCCCAAGAAAAATGCTGGGACAAGAAAATATGGTTGTCCATTTAAGGTGTTGATTGTAAAAGTAGAAGATGTGAAGTGGATAGTCGAAGTTAAGAATGGAATACACAATCATCCTATTCCAAAGACACTTACGGGTCATGCCTACATGGCACGGTTGAACAAGGATGAGAGAAAGTTGGTTGAAGAACTGTTCCTTTCCGGAGTTGCATCCAAACAAATTTATTTTGTCGTACGACAAAAAGAAGATGAGAACAAGTCAACCATGAGGATGATCTATAATAGTTTGGTGAGAGCGGAATATAATAGTATGAAAGGAAGAATGGCGATGCAGCAAGTATTGAAGTTGCTTGGGGAGCATCACTACGTGGAGTACCATAGAAGACATCCACAAAATGATGAACTCCTTTTATTGCTTTGGGCTCATCCTGATTGCACACACTTGGCTAAGTCCTTCGCAGACGTGTTGGCCCTTGATTGTACATATAAGACCAACAAGTTGGGTTTACGTCTACGGGAAAAATATTTTCAGTCGTTTTTTGTTTTATGAAGAGTGAGACAGTAGAGGATTACACTTGGCCGTTGAGAAAACTACAATCCCTTTACATAGGATACAAAGAGCCCTCTGTTTTTATTACTGACAGAGAATATGCACTGATAAATGCTATAGATATTGTATTTCCTCATATGCATAGACTACTATACACTTGGCATATAAATTGAAATATCCAAGCTCAATGCAAGAGGAAATTTGAAAATGTGGACGGTAAAATCGGTAAGCTTCGCTTCGAAGAATTCTATAGTGATTGGAGTCTTGTATGGCGAGCAAGTACTAAAGACAGCTACGACACAGCATGGTACATATTCAAACAAAAGTGGGAGACGAGTAACCCGACATGCATTTCTTATATCAAAGATACTTGGCTAGAACCATATAAAGAATAATTCGTCTTAGCATGGACGAACATGGTGAAGCATTATGGCACAATCACTACGAACCGGGTCGAAGGATCACACTCAAGTTTAAAAAGATATCTACGGTCATCGGTCGGTAATTTTGTCTCCGTTTGGCAATCGATTCATTTGATGATTATTTCCACGGTGAACGAGATTGTAGCATCATTTGAGACGAGCCTCAATATTGCAAAGCATGAATACAAGCATGAACACCTCTTGGATGCTTTAATCCATGTAGTATCTGACAAGGCCTTGGGCTTATTATTTGAGGAGATTAGTAGATCAAAGTTCATTTGTTATGATCCCGAGGTTTGCGGTTGTTCATATCGATATTCACTCGGCCTTCCTTATGCACATGAGATTAACGAATATCGTCGTCAATCTATACCTATTCCAATAGATGTTGTTGATCAACGTTGGAGACAACTGTCGATCATGCCGACGGTGAAAGTTCACGATAATTTCTTTTCTTTACCACAAGTGAAACTCCTTCACGCAAGGTGGTGTGTCACATCGGAACCAGAGAGAAGATCCATTGAGGTTAAAATTCAAGAAATTATAGTTCCGGTAACCACTCGATTGCAAGACCCATCTGTTGTTCGAACTCCTAAGGGAAGACCACACTCAAGAATGAGTAGAGCAAAAAAAAGGAGGTGGAGTCAACTAAAAGAGATCCATCCTTGTTTGAGCATATTGAACATAATTTAGAGCAAGTTGAGTCAAAGTTGGTTATCGAAAGTGTGATAATTTTGAATAAAAAGAGTAAGCTTACTATTCGAAGGGGGAAGAAACAGAAAATAAACGATACAGTCACGACGGAGGATTTAGATAACTTCTCTGATTCATATAGTCTATACATTCAAAATTTCTTACCTGAGATACATGATTTCATTTGGTCTATTATTGATGCTCCTAAGGATGGCCATTGTGGATATCATGCACTCGCAAGACATCTTGGCTATTCAGTTGAAGCAGGATGGAGACATGTTAGGGAAGAGTTGTACGAGGAGTTGGAGTCTCGTTTACTCTTCTATAGGCAGATACTCGACGAAGAAATTATTAGAGATTTATTGGCAAGCATACCTTGTACGGACACAGTTACCGGTCCAGACCATTACATAGATGTCCCACCTGCTGCATACGTATTCTCTAATAGGTATAAGATACCTATTATAATTATCTCACAAGGCATTAATAATACTTTATTTCCAATGTGCGCTCCCCTGGCCGAACATAGACTATCCAATCTATGTTCGATAGGGCTTGTCGGACAATACTTTTTTATCCCAAGGTTGATCAGTCATTCTCCTATTCCTCCACCTTCTACGCTTTGGTATAAACACGCACCAGAGGAAGCGATCGCATGGACGACACCCTACATGGATACAATTGCTGGCTATAAGAAGATGATGAAGATGGAGGATCCCAAAATCTTGCCTAAGGACTACTTTGATATTCTAATCGATTGATACATCTTATACTTTTGTATCATTTTATAATTTTGTATGCGATAGAAATAAAATTTAACATCTTCTACTTTTATAGCGTGATAATGCAATAGATAGTGACTATGAAAGAAATAAAATAAAGTACTATATGTTGTGCAATAAGTTCTGTATGTTGAGCTTTGGTATCTTTTCCAACATTTATATAGATAGTTTTAACCCACTGTCTCTGCACATTTATATATAAAACTAGGACTGTCAAAATCTAGATAGTCCCACAAGCTATCAGGACTGTCAAAATTTTGATAGTCCTAGTTTTAACCCATTGTCTGCACATTTATATATAAAACTAGGACTGCCAAAATTTTGACAGTCCCATAAGCTATCAGGACTGTCAAAATTTTGACAGTCCTCGTTTTAACGCATTGTCTCTACACATTTATATATAAAAGTAGTACTGTCAAAATCTTGAGAGTCCCACAAGTTATCAGGACTGTCAAAATTTTAACAATCCTAGTTTTAACCTACTGTCTGCACATTTATATATAAAACTAGGACTGTCAAAATTTTGACAGTCCCATAAGCTATCAGGACTGTCAAAATTTTAACAGTCCCATAAGCTATCAGGACTGTTAAAATTTTGACAGTCCTACTTTTAACCCACTGTCTCTGCACATTTATATATAAAACTAGGACTGTCAAAATTTGGACAGTCCCACAAGCTATCAGGACTGTCAAAATTTTGACAGTCCTACTTTTAACCCACTGTCTCTATACATTTATATATAAAAGTAGGACTGTCAAAATATGGACAGTCCCATAAGCTATCAGGACTGTTAAAATTTTGATAGTCCTAGTTTTAACCCACTGTCTCTGCACATTTATATATAAAAGTAGGACTATCAAAATTTGGACAGTCCCACGAGCTATCAGGACTGTCAAAATTTTAACAGTCCTAGTTTTAACCCACTGTTTGCACATTTATATATAAAAGTCCCAAGTCCTAGTTAAACAAAAATAACCAGTCAAGAATAGGACAACGAACTTAAACAAAACATAACCAATAAAAATTTCCAAACACAAAGTTACATCCAACTTTCAAGTTTTACATGTCAAGATTAAACAAAACATAACCAATCAAAGCTTTACAACTTAAAAGTTTTACATGTCTCGAAACACAAACTGTAGCAAAGTTTCATATAAAGGCTTCTTGAAACATGGCCTAAACTTTATGCCGCCTCTTTGTACGTTGCTCTCTATTTCCAAGAAAGAAAAATTTTCAGTATTGTCGATGTGTTGTAGCTCCTCATTGATTTTCATATAATTCACACCCTGGCAACTAACGAGGCTTCTTCCCAACTTTTTTGCTTTTCTAGCCTATTGATGACAATTCATAAAATTTGTTAGGTTATAAACATTTACATATCTTCAAACTGAAAGTTGGTTGCCTTACCATCTTGACCAATGCAGTATACAAGACAGATTTAATGGGAAGAACTGATGGTACACGCACAATATCGCCTCCGCGTTTGAATAACGTAGGTAGTCTGACATCACCGTAGTAGGCGAGGTAGTCGTCACTACATTCCGTCATATTTACTTTTGCTTGTCATTCAGTTTCTCTAATAACGTGACGTTGCCACTTAGTGAAGAAGTTCGAGACCCAGTTGAATATCGCAGGAATATAGTTTAGCGGTTTTGTACCTCGCGGAGCACTTATCATTTTCAATATGCGCTTCGGGACTGTTGTACGTAGCCAAACTGACGGAGCACTCTATCAGGCATATAAGACTCCTCGATTTCATGATAACTTATCAGACCATGATATAAAGCGACTGGTTGCAATGGACGATTACTCTGTTGCAAATCACGATATGGATCCCAAACAATTTGTAATATATAAAATTTAGCATAACGTAATTTAGCATAACGTAATTTAGTAAATTATTACCAAACATTAAAAAATTAGGTCTCAATTCACCTCTTCTATCGTTATATCTTCAAGTGCATTCCATAGGGCGACTAATGTATATGGACGTTTGGCATCTTCCTTAGTTGGCTTCCATCTGCACATTCTAGGAAGGTGCTCGTCATACCCTCGGTTAAGTTTAGCCCGCTTCAGGGTTAGAAAGTGCTCATATATCCAAGCCTTCACGTAACCAAGTTAAAAAAATAAGTCCAAAAATTAACAATAATTTTTTTTATTATGTATACAAGTTGACAAAGATATATCTATACATGGAGTAGAGTCTGGCATCCAGATATTGTCTTGGAACCGACGCGAGATGCCGCACCAAGCTCGCGGTAAAGGTATGCTAGTATACCGCTTTCCTAAGATATTTCTTCCACCGTGTCTATGTCGTCAAAATTCAGAAGATATTTAGCATGTATCGACGTTCCAAACTAATCCGGAATGCCGACAGCCCCTAAGATAAACTGCATATATCCACGGGCCACATTATCGCTATTACCCACTTCGGGGTCCGGATCAGCGAATGTCTCCTCCAAATATTTTAAAGGAAGTCCGTATGACTTCTTGAAGTCTCGAAAGGTTGTAAAATTTGTCGCATCAACTTCCAGACAGCCTAATACATAATTCACGATATGGTCATAAAAGTTAATGCTCGATTCGTCAAAAGTGTGATTCATCATGACTCGACCATCAATCCTAAGACCCAATATATGCTGGACGTCATCCAGGGTAATCGTCAACTCCCCGTTTGGTAGATGAAAAGTGTTGGTTTTTGGATGCCATTGTTCTACAAATGCTGATATGAGTGCATTGTCCACCGTCGTATATGAGTAGTTACCCAAATATTATAAACCGGTGGGATTGATTTTAGCCTTCACATCGTCTCCGAAAAATTTAAATCCCCATGTTTTGCACTTTTTCCGTGGTTGATCACCGTTAACATACGAGAACTCTCCTGAAAAGAAATAATTGGATGAAATATAAAATGTAGTTACTATAAATAATTGGATAAACTTAGAACTTACAACTATATATAAAATTATCATAACGTAATATACTTATCGGATTGTTCCATATTTGGTATGTAATATGGTTATCGATCGACGACAACATAGAGCAACCGTTTGGACGAGTCTCGACTGGACTATCTGGCTGCTGAGAATGTCCTGAACCATTAGTAGGCCGATTTTCGAGGGTTGGTGGCCGAGTCTCGACAGGACTATCTACATGCTGAGAAGGTCCTAAACCATCAGTTGGCCAATTTTTGACGGTTGGTATGTCTTCATCGGAGGAGGAAGAAGAACGATAAGTACTAGGAGTACTAGGAGCATGTCTCTTCGAACGAGTTACAGTCTTCTTCATCAGTCGACGTTTCCTAACTTCAGGGCCTGCCTCGGGGTCGAGGATAGTGAGAGCTGGTTCAACAGCACGCTGAACATTGCGTTCCTTACGCATCGACGCAGTAGGGCGTCTCCTTATGATACCTTCATCCTCAATGCTCTTTCGAGGGTCGTGACTATAAGACAATATATATATATATATATATATTAACATCCCAAAATTAGTTGAACATTCAGGACTGTAAAAATTTCTACAGTCCTATATGTATACAGGACTGTAGAAATTTCTACAGTCCTATATGTATATAGGACTGTTGAAATTTCTACAGTCCTATATACATAAAAGACTGCAGATATTTCAACAGTCCATAATATATATAGGACTATAGAATTGTCTACAGTCCTGCATGTTTTTGTTCCATACGTTCGACGAATATCGAACTTATATGCCCTAAAATTGGGTTTAAGACTCCAGAAATACGTCAAAACTACATCCGAAACTACATTAAGGACTTGTATGCCCTAGTTTTAAGATTGGAAAGATAATTTTTGGAATTTTTTTGAAATACAATAGAAATTATTAAAAATTGAGAAGGACAAGGAGAAGGAAGAATTGTACCTTGATTCTTTTGAGAGTTTGGGAGCCATCGACAAGGAGGAGGAGGAAGAAGTGGAGGAGGAGGGCTCCGAAAAGAAAGGAAGGAGGAGGGCTCCGGTGGTGGCGGTTTGGGGGTTTGAGAGGAGAGAGTAATGTTTGGGCTAGTATGAGTAAACTTTGGGCTAGTATGAGTAAACTTCATTCATTAATGGGCTAGCCCCAATATTAGGCTAGCCCCAAGTGTATTTTGTAGTGCCCTTATCAAAAGACAAAAAATGAGGAGAAAAGAAATAGAAAAGAAATTGGTTCCCCTGTCTATCCATCCAAGGATTCACATGGTTCACTTTTTCTCCCAATTTTTTTAGCCTTTCCAAACATCGAAAAAAAGAAATTATGAGAAAAACAATTTTCCAAAAAAAAAAGAAGCAAGAAATTGATTTTCTTTTCTTTTCGCGAACCGAATGAGGCCTTAGATAATATTCTCACTACAATATTTTAGACCTATTTACAACTTAAATACCATAAACTTTCTCGGATGTACATATTGTTATCTTAAAATATTATAATCAACAATTAGATACCAAAAAAAAAAAATTAAAAATGGAAGAAAGGTGTCCTTAATTGGCTAGTATGACTATATACAACTACGTTGGGTCCAAACGAAGGTAAACATGTACAGACAAAGATAAACATGCACAAAATTTGTTAAACATGCACGAAATCTATAAACACATGCAAAAATTATGTAAAATATTCACACATGATACGAAATAATTTCAAATATTTATAAAAAATCATAACGTGGTAGAAATGTAGCCTTATCAGACTCAGTTTTATGTTTGACGGCTCTAAGATGACTGATTGTTCCTCATAACAGTCATACGAATCATCGATTCATTATGTAAAGCATGTAATCGACACATATTATGTATATCTTCATTTGTACTTAACACCCACTTGTATTTGTGTTGTCCAGAAACTTTGTATGATAAAGGTAAAGGGTTGTTTCGATCATAGTACTCTCACAAACTCGACCATGTATCCCGACGTACATCGAGTTTTGTGAGAAGAAGATTAAGTGACAAAATCCAGAAACATGATAAGCCATCCAAATAAATTCATTATCACCTTCCTAAGAGAAGTAAAAAAAATGATAAAGATATGAAAATTTCTAGGGTAAATGATTGAATAAAGGGATTCTTATTACCATTATTTTTCTTCCTTCTTCAAATCACAATGATTGGAAGAAGAATGTTGGTGGGGGTCAAGAGTGTCAAGTTCCGATTTTGAAGGACCGAAAAGTCCTTATTGGATGTGATACCGTATAAGTCTAAGTTATGCTTATACAAGACACGAAATTACATATAAACAAAACATACTGAATTGAGAGTAAAGTAGCATAACTTTAATATAGAAAATTAAATAACAAAAATAAGGTGTAACACCCTTTTTTTAAAAATTTTAAAAATAAACTTTCTAGATTTTTCGGTAATTTTTATTTAATTATTAAAAATGTCCTTCATGGATTAATATTTTTATGGATTAAATTAATTATTAAATTATTAAAAAAATTATATTTTTGGGTGTATTATTAATTATTGGATGTTATATAATTTTTCTGGAATTTATTGGGTTCAAAAACTATTTTTAAATAGCTAAAAACTAAGGTTTTAATTAAACCAGATTAAACCGGGTTGAACAGGACTGAACCGGACCAACCCAACCCAACCCAGCTGAACCGGACTGAACCTAAATCCTAACCTTATGGGTCGGATCGGATCCGGACCCGACCCGGCCCTACCCGACCCGGACCCTAGACCTAACGGGTCGGGCCTGGACCCGACCTGTCTACCCGCAGACCCTACCCGACCTGCCAGTGACACCCCCCCATATTTCCCCCACGCTCGGCCAACTGCCCCGCCTATTTCGCCGGCCACGATCTCCCACACCCCGACTCCGCTGGCCGCACGACCCACCCCCGCCCCGCTCCACGACCTACGACCCACGCTCCACCGCCTCTCCCTCTCCCCTCTCTCTATATTAACCCCAGCCGACCCCCGCTCCCATCCACCACCATCACTATCTCCGGCCACCGCCACTCCAACTCCGGCCACCCCGATCTCCGCCGCTCTAAGCCACCGTCGAGACCCAGCGCCGACGATGCCTCCACTCCAGCGACCGGCCGACGACCCGACGGCCACAACAACGACCCACAGCCGCACAGTGCCGCCGTATCGCGTCACGCCCCCTCGCGAATGCATTTTTCAGTCGATATCGACCCCCTGTTCAGGTAAGAATTTCTCTCTCCTTGCCGCCTCGATTTTCGTTCTGTCGAATCCTGTGCGAAGACCGCGTGACCCTCTCGAACCCCGTGCAACTCGTTCGGGATATCGCATCCTGTGTCGGTTGCAAACTGCGACGCAAAAACAGGAAAATAATTTTCAATTTCTAAAAATTCAGAATTTGTCCCTAACACTCCAGTTCATGACCGTTTTGCGTGCAACTTGTTAACTATTTATGAAAACTACTTGAACAGTAATTTAGACTGTATAACCTAGTTTTAAAAGCCTATTTTTGTTCAATTTATGGTGTTGTAGATTATGATTTATTCGAGGGTAAAAATGGCCAAAAACTTGGTATTTAAAACCCTAATTTTTCTGGAACTGGGTGCACCCCGCTAAATGAGGCGACTTGGTAGTGTGCGAACTTCACCGAAAGGTGCGTGCCATTAATACGGACGTGTGGAATTTTACAGAAGTTGATTTGGATGTGCGTGCACACCGGAATCAATGCGTATCCGTCGACAACGGCCCGTATCGGCCATATTCTGAAACTCGTTTTAACTTCGTGTGTGCTCATCGTTTCGAAATGAAACTTGTTCCATCGGATTCGTAGCATTTTTCTGGTCCTGTGACCCAAGTTTGGTTCGATTCTGAGAACATTGACAAAATCCCGTATCGTGGGCCCCGCGGCTCCACTTGACGGGCGATTTTGTGATCGACTCATCGGAATCCAGTTCTGGACATTCTGTTGTGTTCGTATCGTCGTTTTGGACTTGTAGACACTAAGTTTGATAAATTTGGAGAACATTGTCTCTGGCACATTTTTTGGTACGAAGTGGGCCACATGTGGACCCCACTTTGGCCAGAAACTGTTATTTTGCCCCTGTGTGCAAATTAGACTTATGGTCAAGCAATTCTAGCTATTTAATATCTTCTGAGAGTGATGGTAATATTTATTTCAGCATCCGGAGGCGTTCCTGAAGATTTTACGAATACCGGAGCAACTGTTGGAATCCAAACACTGTACCTTGCCAACTTGTAGTAATTTCTATTATAGTATTTATTTCAATTCTTTGTATATATATATATATATACTCTTGATATATCTGTTCAACCTAGGACCGTGTGACATTGCTTAGCATCTGAATAACATTCGGGTATCGACGTCGTACGCGGAGTCGTGTAACGTCACTAGAGATTGATATCGCGACCCTATATATATATCTTCGTGCTTGTATTATCAAGTACGTCATACCATAGGACACTTGACACTGTTTATGAGACAGAATCTTCCTGAGATATTTATGGTGATTCTGTATAGGTTACATGATTCGTGATATAAATATTACATGTACTTAGCTATCATTATGACTCGTTGCATCAGTTAGAGGTCATTATCTTACGTGACATGGACATGAGACATCGTGGACATGAGACGTGTGATTACATTGGGTGGGAAGAGTATTACCATATCAAAGGCTAATTATATTATATATATATTGTTATCTGGAAGTGTCTTAGACTCGAACCAGAGCTTTGGCACATGTACTGGCCCTTCGAGAAAATACTGCTATGGGTTTTTCCGACACAGCCTATAGTAGTCTCAGCCTGAGTATGATTAATGCTCTCACTTGCATATCACGTAGCTGGTTACATACTTTACCCTATTGATTCATTTTATACTGCATTTATTTTGGCATGTTGTTTCTTGTACCTTGTTACGTTCCTCTGAGGACCTGGTCCCTTGCCAGTTTTGCAGCATAGACCACTGTGGAGTCTTCCTGGAGTTGCTGATGTGTGTTGCTTTGTCATGCAGAAATTGGTGCCAGGTACTTATATCATTTCTTCCGGAATCATGGTTATTATTCATATTGTTTATTCATCTGCTGATATAGCCTAGTTTTATAGACTCATATTCCTTCCTCGAGTCTATTCGAGCTTATGGGTTACTGGCGGCTACTTTAGCACATGTAGCTCATTCTTGTATATTCCGTTCATTGTGGATTGAGGCATAGATATTTATATTTACTTGATTACATAGATAGTGACCATTCTAGTACAGCTTATACGTATTCGAATCGGACCAGAGTCTGGTCGAATGCGTAGCTGGCATGTTACATATTCCTAGTCCTACGTATTTTGGGACTGGGACATAACATATTTTTGTGGTGGCCCATGCAGGTCCTGATTAAATCATTTCGATTACTTTTTGGTACTGAGCGAGCCTGTAAACAAAGTTAGCAGTGTTAGCATCTCAATCCACAACTGGCTTAAAAATTCTTTGGCATTTGATTATCGCCCTTGAACTTCATAAATTATACTATTTTAATCCCCTCGATATCCTTATTATTGTTTATCATCTTTTCCTATTTCGGAGAGATGAATGTTCGAGCACGGTATTTCCTCCAGAAGCAGATCCTTGTCAAGACAGAAGAAGATATGCTGGATATAATTTTTTGAGAAAACGGTTACCCTTAGTAGGATAGTAGATAGGTTATTCCTATATGCTAGAGTTAGTATAGAGTTTAGCATGAGAATTGAATATAGTATCAAGGGCCTAGAACTAATAAAACCTTACCCTTCCTTAAGGATAGAACGTAATTTGAAAGCATTGGAAGAAGGGAAAGAGGGTTTGATTCTAATACACTGGAATACTTTAGGGAATACATAGCTTGATGCTAGGGATCAGATGTGGCTCATACCAGAAATTACATTATGACCTTAAGAAAAAGGAACCTTGTGTAGCAGGCCATAATGGTTAAAAATTTAGTTGTCTTGTGACTTGTATTATCAAAAATTAGATCTTATGACCCAGTTGTTACACCCATACTATTTTTGCC
Organism: Iris macrosiphon; assembly: GCA_036927795.1. NCBI lineage: Eukaryota > Viridiplantae > Streptophyta > Magnoliopsida > Asparagales > Iridaceae > Iris > Iris macrosiphon. The sequence goes on from JAYESA010000015.1 coordinate 55,441,901, forward strand.
GAAGAAGGATGAGACGGTACGCCTGTGTATTAACTACAGGACACTGAATGCTGTAACCATCAAGAATAGGTATCCCTTGCCACGCATTGATCAGTTGAGTGGTGCGAATGTATTCTCAAATATAGATCTTGGATTCGGTTATCACCAGATTAGAGTGCGTAGAGAGGATATACAGAAAACAGCCTTCAGGACCAAGCATGGATACTATGAATTCTTAGTTATGTCATTTGGGTTAACCAACGCGCCAACTGTGTTCAAGAGTTTGAGGAACGGAGTTTTTGTACCTGGACAAGTTCGTGGTTGCGTTTATTGATGACATCTTGATATATTCCAAGAGCCACGCAGAGCACGAGCAGCACTCTTTCAGCAGGCCCAACAACAGAAGAGGGCACCACCGTAAGGGCGTGGACAGGCTTTTGCGATGACAATGGCGGACACACAAACTCGTGGATTAGTGAATACGTGTATGATTTAAGTTATTCATAGCTATCTTTTCCTAGTAATGATTTAGCACGTGCCTGTTAGTTCATGTCTTTAGCCTTGAACCTAGTATCTTGAACTTGTTAGTATTTGATACCCAAGTTTCTCATAGGTTGTAGTTGATCCTTGCTCTAACCAGATTCCATTACTCTTGAACTTCTTCTCTCTCAATGCCTAGGGAAAAGTTACCCCTTTCCTATTTGTTCTGCTTAAACCTCACCCTCGATCTTTCCTTGTTCATGTATCTTACTCCTTGTGTCGTATTTCAACCAATATGTCTTGCAACCACGTCATCTCTTCTGACCAGTTTTGTGTTGTTTTCTTAATTGCGACGACGTAATTCTTTTAAGGTGGGTAGATTGTAACACCCTATTTTTTAAAAATTTTAAAAATAAATTTTTTGGATTTTTCGGTAATTTTTAATTAATTATTAAAAATATCCTTCATGGATTAATATTTTTTGGATTAAATTAATTATTAAATTATTACAAAAATTATATTTTTGGGTGTATTATTAATTATTGGATTTTGTATAATTTTTCTAGAATTTATTGGGCTCAAAAACTATTTTTAAATAGCTAAAAACTAAGGTTTTAATTAAACCAAATTAAACCGAGTTGAACCGGACAGAACCGAACTGAACCCAAACCCTAACATAATGGGTCGGATAGGATCCGGACCCGACCCGACCCTACCCGACCCGACCTGGACCCAAGACCTAACGGGTTGGGCCTGGACCCGACCCGCCTACCCACAGACCCTACCCAACCCGCCTGTGACACCCCCCCCCACGTTTCCCCCACGCTCGGCCAACTGCCCCGCCTATTTCGCCGGCCATGATCGCCCTCACCCCGACTCCGCTGGCCGCACGACCTGCCCCTGCCCCGCTCCACGGCCCACGACCCCCGCTCCACCGCCTCCCCCTCTCCCCTCTCTCTATATAAACCCCAACCGACCCCCGCTCCTATCCACCACCATCACTATCTCCGGCCACCGCCACTCCAACTCCGGCCACCCCGATCTCTGCCGCTCTGAGCCACCGCCGAGACCCAGCGCCGACGATGCCTCGGCTCCAACGACCGGCCGACGACCCGACGGCCACAACAACGACCCGCAGCCGCACAATGCCGCCGTGCCGCGTCGCGCCTCCTTGCAAATACATTTTTTCGTCGATACCGACCCCCTGTTCAGGTAAGAATTTCTCTCTCCTTGCTGTGCGAAGACCGCGTGACCCTCTCGAAACCCGTATAACTCGTTCGAGGTATCGCATCCTGTGTCGGTCGTAAACTGCGACGCAAAAACAGAAAAATAATTCCCAATTTCTGAAAATTCAGAATTTGTCCCGAACACTCCAGTTCATGACCGTTTTGCAAGCAACCTGTTAACTATTTCTAAAAACTACTTGAACAGTAATGTAGACAGTATAACCTAGTTTTAAAACCCTATTTTTGTTCAATTTATGGTATTGTAGATTGTGATTTATTCGAGGGTAAAAATGGCCAAAAACTTGGTATTTAAAATCCTGATTTTTCTGGAACTGGGTGCGTCCCGCTAAGTGAGACAACTTGGTCATGTACGAACTTCATCGAAAGGTGCGCGCCGTTAATACGGACGTGTGGGATTTTGCGGAAGTTGATTTGGATGTGCGTGCACACCAGAATTAACGCGTATCTATCGACAACACCCCGTATCGGCCCTGTTCTGAAACTCATTATAACTTCGTGTGTGCTCGTTGTTTCGAAACGAAACTTGTTCCATCGGATTCATAGCATTTTTTTGGTCCTGTGACCCAAGTTTGGTTCGATTATGAGAACGTTGACAAAATCTCGTATCGTGGGCCCCGTGGCTCCACTTGACGGACGATTTAGTGATCGACTCATCGAAATCCAGTTCTGGATATTCCATTGGGTTCGTATCATCGTTTTGGACTTCGTAGACACTAAGTTTGATGAATTTGGAGAACAATATCTCTGGCACATTTTTTGGTGCGAAGTGGGCCACATGTGGACCCCACTTTGGCCAGAAACTGTCATTTTGCCCCTGTGTCCAAATTAGACTTATGGACATGCAATTCTAGCTATTTGATATCTTCTGAGAGTGGTGATAATATTTATTTTAGCATCCGGAGGCGTTCCTGAAGATTTTACGAATATCGGAGCAACTGTTGGAATCCAAACACCAGGCAAGTGTACCTTGCCAACTTGCAGTAATTTCTGTTATAGTATTTTTTTGAATTCTTTGTACATATATATATACTCTTGATATATCTGTTCAACCTAGGACCATGTGATATTGCTTAGCGTCTGAATAACATTCGGGTGTCGATGCCGTACGCGGAGTCGTGTAACGTCACTAGAGATTGATATCGCGACCCTATATATATATCTTCATGCTTGCATTATCAAGTACGTCATACCATAGGACACTTGACACTGTTCATGAGACAAAATCTTCCTGAGATATTCATGGTGATTCTGTATAGGGTACATGATTCGTGATATAAATATTGCATGTACTTAGCTATCATTATGACTCGTTGCATCAGTTAGAGGTCATGATCTTGCGTGACATGGACATGAGACGTCGTGGACATAAGAGGTATGATTATATTAGGTGGGGAGAGTATTATCATATCAAAGGCTGATTATATTATATATATATTGTTATCTGGAGGTGCCTTAGACTCGAACCAGAGCTTTGGCACATGTACTGGTCCTTCGAGAAAATACTGCTATGGTTTCCCCGACACAGAGCCTATAGTAGTCTCAGCCTGAGTATGATTAATGCTCTCACTTGTATATCACGTAGCTGGTTACATAGTTTACCCTATTGATTCATTTTATACTGCATTTATTTTGGCATGCTGTTTCTTGTACTTTGTTACGTCCTTCTGAGGACCTGGTCCCTTGCCAATTTTGCAGCATAGACCACTGTGGAACCTTCCTGAAGTTGCTGATGTGTGTTGCTTTGTCATGCAGGAATTGGTGCCAGGTACTTATATCATTTCTTCTAGAATCATGGTTATTATTCATATTGTTTATTCATCTGCTGATATAGCCTAGTTTTATAGACTCATATTCCTTCCTCGAGTCTATTCGAGCTTATGGGTTACTGGCGGCCGACTTTAGCACATGTAGCTCATTCTTGTATATTCCGTTCATTGTGGATTGAGGCATAGATATTTATATTTATTTGATTACATAGATAGTGACCATTCTAGTACAGCTTATACGTATTCGAATCGGACCAGAGTCTGGTCGAATGCATAGCTGGCATGTTACGTATTCCTAGTCCTACGTATTTTGGGACTGGGACATGACATAAGGTCATAACACAATCGTATTTATTCATAACTTGCAGCAATTACAAACGGGTTTCAAAAGCCAATTGAATATCCCAACTTGGCTTACAACTTTTGAAACTGAAAAGAATTATAATAACTTAATTCCATATATTATATATCTTCATACAAAAATAAGAATGCGTCGTTGATCTCGAGTTCCAAAAGGATGAGGGTCTTCTACCACCTCAGAAAATTCAACACAAAATCCAGCACTTGTGGAAGTGGGGGTCAGTTTATTGGAAACTGTGCTAGTAAGCAACAAAACTACACTCAAATAAAATCAGACACTAACTAATCATGTAAGAAAATATTTTTTTAATATGGTTGTCTTTTTATCTTTTACCTACTTCCATTTCTTGTCAATACTCAATTCAAAAGCATATTCCATTTCAATACTTAATCAAAAAAATTCTAGTTTCTTCTTTCTTACATTTAAGCATTAGAGACTAATTCATGAACAATAACCATTCATTTCTTCCTTCAAAAAATGCAACATTCATCTTAAACCATATTCAATTATTAGGGACATGATAGCAGCATTATACTTAAATCAATTTCTTCCATAGGAACAGTTCGTAAAAAGAAACATAAAACAATAACAATATCACTTATACAATGATTATTATCCACGGGCAACTATCCATCCATGCAACAAACAAGGATTAGAATAATTTGCATACACAATTCTATATTTTTTTTGCCAGTCCCTGCACCAAACTATTAGGCCAGTAATAATATTGTCCTTAGCATGCGACCTAACTCCATGATGGTTCATGGGTGACTCTCTATAATTAGAAGTTGGGACGTCCAAGCCCATCTATCTAATAGATATGACCCTCCCTGATTGTGAGGACGTACAAGGCTCAGGGTATCCCATCTATCATAGGTTGATACGATCCCGGTACTCCGACAATAGATCAAGCGAATAAACATTGTGCACAAAATCAAAGACCAATGCATAAATGCAGCTTCTATCAGATAAAATATTATAATACAACAGCTAAATAACTAGTAAACATTTTTGTCTTTCTTTTCTTTCTGACCATAGAGCTATAGCTTTGTTCTTTCTTTCTTTTATTTTGACGACCATGTCGTGTTCTTCCTTTCTTCTTTCATATCATTTTTTACAAACAGTACAATATTATCTATACACTTTTCTATTTATACTATGCGGTAAAGAAACATGAAATTATTTTGTCTTTCATTAACGATTAAAACACATGGATTTGGTTATAATTAGCAAGACTGTGTTTGTATGGTGGTTATGTGTGAAGTGTTAGTATCAGTGATTTGGTTCCTGTGTATTTGATTTGCTACTGTGGTGGGTAATATTATGCATACTGTTATTATTCACACACTAGGGTATGATCTAGAAAGTAATATTAATACTTGGTTGTGGGGGTGCTCAGATACCTTAGTATCAATTAGGTAGTTAATGGAAGTGAAGGGGGTTCAGTCACACCATTTGATGCCTGGATATGTGGTCAGATAAGTATTGGTTGGAGTTGTTGTTAACTTCAACAGCAGCAATATCAGTGGTAACTGATACACATTGTTAAGTCTTGACACTCAATTAGGGGATTCGGTTGTGTCAGTAGATTAGGTAGAGTATCAGGTAGTGTATCTTTCCAATTGCAGTGAATAATGTCTATTAATTAGACATACAATAGTTAGTATGTTATCTATGTGCCAGCATTTTATTGGGATTAGTAGAGGATATCAACAGTGGTGGGTAGCAGAGTTGGGAAATTGTATGTTTGTGTGTGTGGTTAGGTGATGTAGTGAATGAAAGCAAATGCAGTGCAGTTCTTACACTTCATTGAGGTGTAGTTAGCTTGTTAGCAGCAGTTAGTAATAGCAGTTAAGGGGGGGCGGGGAATCAAGTTCAGGTATATTAGGAGAGAGGGGAGGGGGGTACTATGTATCAGCTGTTAGTATGTTAAGTTATGCAATAATTAGTTAATAGCATAAGTGTTAGTTAGTTAGTTAGTTAGTGGCAGTTGAGTGTACTAGAAATCACTTGGTTGTGTCAGTAGATGATATAGCATATAGGTTAGTATATATAGAATGAGTTTTCAGTTCTAAGTTAGTAGTATCAGTTAATTATTATACTATCAGTCAGTAGTACTTAGTAGGTTAGAGTATAGTATAAGTTAGTAGATGTTAGTGAGTACCTGGAAGTTGAGGGGGTTCAGTTGTCTAAGTCTGTAACTGAATCAAATGCAGTGCAATCACTCCATTGGCAGGGTTGGTTGATGCCTACGTTCAGGGGGTCTTGAAACTGCAGGTTTCAGTTAGTTGATCAGTTAGCATTTGGTATTATAAGTGCTAGTTAGTATAGTTGTGTCAGTTAGGAAGTTAGTATTAGTTAGATAGTTATTTATTTATATACTAGTTAGTATATGATACCTAGAGTATTTTAGCACATAGGTATTAGTGTTATTGGTTAGCTTAGCTAGTTAGAAACCAAAACCTTAGCTTGAACCTAGAAAATTAGTGTATGACCTAGAAAAGACTTAGAAAGCATGATTAGTGCATCTTTTAACTCTTTTTTCTCATTTACACCAATTAACATAATTTTCCTAAATAGGATTTTGTGACACCAGCTTGGGCATCGAGAGACACATTTGCTTAGGACCAAAGGCGTGTACATTTTTCTGTTAGTTTTTATTTCATAATAGTGTATATATTGCATGTTCTAGAACTGTATACTAGATTCTGACACAGTGGTTACACAGACTAGTACTATATGGATTCTGTCATGGGATGTTATCCCCTACCGTGTTTAGCGGGTACTCTTTCACACGTATTTTATCGTATATATCGGGTATTGATTATCATGTACTTTGTGTTCACACACTGCTCGTATTCAGTGTGCCCATATTCGTGTTCGTAACGTGTCATGATTGGATCCATGAGTATTGGTTGAGGATAGGGGAGTAGGAGTTCGTTATGTGATATGTCACGCCCCAGTCCCAAAATACGTAGGACTAGGAATACGTAACATGCCAGCTACGCATTCGACCAGACTCCGGTCCGACTCGAATACGTATAAGCTGTATTAAAATGGTCACTATCTATATAATCAAGTAAATATAAATATCTATGCCTCAATCCACATTGATCAGAATATACAAGAATGAGCTACATGTGCTAAAGTCGGCCGCCAGTAACACATAAGCTCGAATAGACTCGAGAAAGGAATATGAGTCTATAAAACTAGGCTATATCAGCAGATGAATAAATAATATGAATAATAACCATGACTCCAGAAGAAAAGATATAAGTACCTGGCACAAATTCCTGCAAGATAAAGCAACACACATCAGCAACTCCAGGCAGGCTTCACAACGGTCTATGCTGCAAAACTGGCAAGGGACCAGGTCCTCAGAGGGACGTAACAAGGAATAAGAAATAGCATGCCAAAATAAATACAGTACAAGAGTAAATAAAATAAATAGGGTAACTATGTATCCATCTATGTGAAATGCAAGTGAGAGCATCACTAGTACTCAGGCTGAGACCGCTACAAGCTCTGTGTCAGGGAGCCGGTAGCAGTAATAACAAGTAATGGGTCTAGCTCTGCTCGAGAGTCTACAACCTCACAATAGTAGTAGATATATATAGAACAGCCTGTAGCCTGTGTGTCTCTCCCCACCCAATGTAACCACACGTCTCATGTCCATAATGTCTCATGTCCATGTCACGTGAGATCATATCTAATGCAACCAGTCATATAATCTCTATAAATATAATGTCTATGTCAATCCTGCATCCTACACAGAATCACCATGAATATCTTAAGAAGATTCTGTCATATGTATGGTGTCAAGTGTCCTGGGTTATAATTTACTTGATGAAAACAAGTACTAGAATGTAAAGGGTCACGAATGTCCATTTCTAGATGACATATCCAACTCCGCGTACGGGGTTGGCACCCGACTATTAATCGGACACTAAGTAAGTCACACGGCCCTAGGTTTAAGCATGTACAAAATTTTTATAATTAAGTCAAAGTAATAAATAACAGAACTGCAAGTTGGCAAGGTACACTTGCCTGGAACTCCAAGTTGATAATACAAAGAACCTGCTCTCGAATTCACGCTCGTGCGATCCCAAGAGCCTAAATATATAATATCATAAAATTAGTTACTATGACATGGTTCACTAAGCATGCACAAGAGTACAACTACTCTACGTCATTAATCATTAGATAATTATGGTCTAATTTAATCAAGGATACCACTTATACAATGCCATCAATTATTTAGAGTCTAAAATAATTTGGGGTTCTAACAAAGTAGGTTGTCTAAGGTTCACTAGTCAAGGACCAAGAAAGTGTGTAAACACCAAGCCTACTAGTCACATAACATCATCAATCCTCATAAACATGGTTATAACAAAGGTTCATATAGGTACTAGGTATTCTGACACTAGATTTCCATATACAACATATCATCAACCTTGGTATTTACTAAGTGTCAAACTATGTTAACCAACTTAGGGTTAGTTTTGTCTATTAAAACAAGCACATAAGCATTAACAATAGGTCAAGTTAGGGTCATCACAAACAATCACATACTATATTTCTCAAGTATATCCGTTCATCCAACTATATACAACTCTCGTTCTACTACAAAATATCAAGTATACATAGACAAGTCAAATCTGAATTTATAATAAGATCATGGCATATACCTTATTTCTTTCTTGTATTTGTCATGAAACATGTGTGCAAGCATTATTATAACTAGTGAACAACCTTAGCATGACATCTTTTATATTCCAATATAGTGTTTATAAACAATAAAACTAGCTATCACAAAACCTAGGCAAAATGCACTACTAGTTGCACAATATTTAATCATGTCTCAACCATGCATTTATTTATATATAACACCCTAAACAAAATTTATACATTCTGAAATTTAGTGATAATTAGAGTAAAAATTATATTTTGTAAGTGGTTGCTTGGGTTTTAGATCATGGCAAAGTGAATAGGACAACAAGTGCATAAATAACATTCAAGTCTAGATATGAGAAGTAATAAATATTATTGGTATAATATCATACAAAGTTAGTGAAATTTAATAGGGATATGAAGTACATATAGAAAGGGTTGAGTAGGAGGAGTTGGAGCTCTTACCAAAGTGAAATAGAAAGGCAAAAGAGGGTTGTGCACTGCTTGCACAAATCTGTCCAGATTTGGATAATTCGTCTCGTAGCTACTGTCCGGGGCTTCAAAACATTTCTCCAAGTACTTTGCGGATTAGAGAGATTAGGAAAGAGGTAGAGGATGAAGATAGGATAGTTGTTGAAGGGGTTTTAGTGCTGGAATTGGTGGCAACAGGGTGTTTAAGTGGTGCTATTGCTGACGGATTCAGCAGGGTGTCTTCGTTTTGTAAGGGGTGTTTGGAGGAGTTGTAGGATAATTTAGGTACTTAGTTATAAATGAAACATGTTAAGGAGAGGTAGGAGAAGGATATTTGGGTGCTTTAGTGGTGGTTTGGAGGCTATGGAGGTGGTGGAGTGGCCTGAGAAGAGGATACACTGAATTCGGATTCAGCCTGGACACCTCTGATGGAGGGCTATTTTTGAGAAACTTAGAATAAATTTTGATGGAAGGTTTGTGAAGAGAAAGTGATAAGGAAAGGGAGAGGAAGAAGCATACAAAATTTGAGAGAAAGATACTGACTGTGGAGGGAGATAGGGCCAGATTGGTGGGGGTATTGCTGAATTAAGATTCAGCCTGGGTAGGGTTGGATGGATGAAGGTGTGGAGGGAGATAGAGAAGGAATTTGAGATGGTTTGTGAATAGAAAATGTGAGGAAGAGAGTTAGAAAGAAGTTTTCTTCAGGTGGTTCTAATGGGGGAGGTGAAGAGATGGGGGTTATGGACAGCCTAGTGGGGAGGGGAAGGGTTTGGAGTTACCAATGGGGGTAAGGAAAGGTCACAAGTTATAACCCCTTTCCTTTCACATTCCATCCTAATGATTTAGTAAACCCATGGCTGTCCAAAACTGAAATAATTTTTAATATGGATGTTCAAACCTAGCTTAGTCAACCTAGGTTAAGTCCAACTACTTCTAGTTGGGTCAGGTTCGGGTCGTTGCGGTTTAGTTTGACTAGGTTGGTCCGATTCACTAGAAAATTGATCATTTGTGACTATTGAGGGTAGGTAGCACATAGAGGTTCAATAGATTAGGATACATGTATCATGTGTGTCTTAGACCTAGTATAGATCATGATCATACATTAGGTCGAAAGAATTGGTCGAAATTGGATCTCCAATTTAAATCGGAATGGTCAACTGTTACACTGTAGGTGCTAGAAATTAAGTTTTTGACCCGAATATTTTACATTAAAAATAGAGCACAAGTAGATATGTTTGAGTGGGATATTATAATCATAAATTAAGGTGGGCTCGTCTAGATCATGCATATAAAATTTATTTGGAGATAATGGCTAATGTTGTGCTCCTAAAAATTAAAGTTATGAAAAATATTTTTAAGGGATACTTTTGTTTACTTAATCCAAATTAATAATAAAACTAATAATTTTAAATATTATATTAAATTAAAATAGCTAAGTCTTTGGGGGGTTTACAATCTATCCACCTTAGAAAAATTTTGTCCTCGAAATTCAAAATCTATCTCTCCAACCACAACTCATCCTATCTCTAAATATATAAATATATCTTGGTACTTACTCATACCCATTCTAAAAACCTTAAACTTCCATATACATACAATTTAATCGTCTAAGGCTGTTGGTCCTCAAAATATATTTTTACCACCATGTACTATCTCATTATTGTTATCATGCTAATCGTCATCTAGAAAAATTTATCACCTATAGGCCTAGGTTTCACAAGGATGTCGCAACACAAACTCAATTTGAATCATTCAATATTTACAAGAAAAATAATGCCATATCTTAACTCTTAAAGGAGTGCATGGGTTAGGCACTAAAATCTTACAAGCACAAAATATTCAAGGCTACCTATGTAGTATCTAAATCCTTTATTCTACAGCTAAGACTGCTATTATATTTTTATTCTTTCCTTGGTACAACGTCATCAACCTATTGTATCCCCAATAAAATACTCTAACCTAACTTCTTATAATTGCTCTTAGCAGCAATAAGTCTAATCTAGTCAGTCAGTCATACATAGTCTAGAATCTCAACTCAACGATTCCTAAGAGAAATGCATATAATAAAATACGACATAAGCCCCTATTCAAATACATAGTACAAAATATATATATAGAAATTATGTAATAAATATCTATTCAATCATTCTAAATACCCTAGATAAAAATATAATCAATACAATAAAAAGAATAAGATTTCTAAAATCCAAAATTCCATCGGCTATGGTAAATTAAAAATAGGTTCTCATCACCTACTACTGAGGATAGGTCCAGCAAGATCATACCCTATTAGTCAAAAATCTAAATCCCTGACCCTAATAAGTTTATGTGTAAATTTATAATATTCAGCTATCATTCATATAAGACTTCTATCTTCCATTTACATTTTTCTACCATATGTAAATCTATAATCTAAGGGTCTTGTGATAATCCTCTACAGAATGACTAACAAGTCAGTATGTGATTCTGAACCTGTGTTTAATTCCTTAAAATTCGTATCACTTCGAGACCGATCAACAATTTTTACTCGCACTAAATTTTCAAAATTCTAAAAGCATTATAATTTATAAATGCTAAAATTATTATTCTTGAAGTCCATACCACAATCCCTTCTCTTTGGATTATGCGACCATAATATCTTTTCTTTATCATTTGTTTCCTACTCACCTTCATATCCTTTTTATATGTTAATCTTGTTTTCAATTATAAGCTTCGTCAATCATGACCCAGTACTTTTCGCTTCGTAGTATAGATCTTCTAGGAAACTGCCGAGTGATAAATCTTCGGTCCTTCCTAGATCTTTCTCTTAATTTAAAATGCTCAAGATCATGTACTTCTCGTGACTCTTCTTGTTACCATTCTACTTTCTTCACCTTGAACCTAAGATTTTCTCCTTGTTCATTCCATGTATACCCTTCATCCAAACTATATGGATACCATATTGTTATAGCTTATCATCTATTATAGGCAATTCACTATATCTAACTCAAGGCTATATCATAAAACTCTCATCCTTCAACCTATTTTCTCTATCACAGATACTAGCTTGTCAATGGGTGGTACTCACTTGTTCAATTAACACTAACAATCCAGTTAATCAAATACATCTAATTTGATTTCGAAAGCTATACTTTAGTACTTGAGTTATCTAATTACTCAAACATTAGGTCCAGCAATCTACATATCTATTTAGTCCAGACCTATAGTCATCAATAATTTAAGGGGTCATAAGATCTAATTTTGATACTAAAAGTCATAAGACAACTAGAGATTTAACCACTATGGCCTGTTACGTAAGGTTCCAATTTCTTAAGGTCATAATATAATTTCTTGTATCACCATCATGAGCCATATTTGATCCCTAGCATATAGCTATGTATTCCATAAAGTATTCTAAACCATCTTGCTAACTTCTTCAAATTACGGCTACCTTAAGCAAGGGTAAGGTTTTATTAGTTCTAGGCTTCTAATACTATATTTAATTCTCATGCTAACAATCTATACTAGCTCTAGCATATAGGAATAACTTATCTACCTATCCTATTAACGGTAACCATCTTCTCAAAAATTTATATCTAGCATATCTTCTTCCGCCTTGACAAGGATCTGCTTTTGGAGGAAACACCATTCACGAACATTCATCTCTTAGAAATAAGGAGAGATGATAAACAATATTAAGGATGCCGAGGGAAATAAAATAGTACAATTATGAAGTCCAAGGGCGATAATCAAATGCTAAAGAATTTTCAAATCAGTTGTGGATTGAGATACTAATACTGTTAATCCTGATTACAGGCTCGCTCGGTATTAAAAAATAACCGAAACGATTTAATTAAGACCTACATGGGCCACCACAAAAAAATATGTCACGCCCCAGTCCCAAAATACGTAGGACTAGGAATACGTAACATGCCAGCTACACATTCGACCAGACTCCGGTCCGACTCGAATACGTATAAGCTGTATTAAAATGGTCACTATCTATATAATCAAGTAAATATAAATATCTATGCCTCAATCCACATTGATCAGAATATACAAGAATGAGCTACATGTGCTAAAGTCGGCCGCCAGTAACACATAAGCTCGAATAGACTCGAGAAAGGAATATGAGTCTATAAAACTAGGCTATATCAGCAGATGAATAAATAATATGAATAATAACCATGACTCCGGAAGAAAATATATAAGTACCTGGCACAAATTCCTGCAAGATAAAGCAACACACATCAGCAACTCCAGGCAGGCTTCACAACGGTCTATGCTGCAAAACTGGCAAGGGACCAGGTCCTCAGAGGGACGTAACAAGGTACAAGAAACAGCATGCCAAAATAAATACAGTGCAAGAGTAAATAAAATAAATAGGGTAACTATGTATCCATCTATGTGAAATGCAAGTGAGAGCATCACTAGTACTCAGGTTGAGACCGCTACAAGCTCTGTGTCAGGGAGCCGGTAGCAGTAATAACAAGTAATGGGTCTAGCTCTGCTCGAGAGTCTACAACCTCACAATAGTAGTAGATATATATAGAACAGCCTGTAGCCTGTGTGTCTCTCCCCACCCAATGTAACCACACGTCTCATGTCCATAACGTCTCATGTCCATGTCACATGAGATCATATCTAATGCAACCAGTCATATAATCTCTATAAATATAATGTCTATGTCAATCCTGCATCCTACACAGAATCACCATGAATATCTTAAGAAGATTCTGTCATATGTATGGTGTCAAGTGTCCTGGGTTATAATGTACTTGATGAAAACAAGTACTAGAATGTAAAGGGTCATGAATGTCCATTTCTAGATGACATATCCAACTCCGCGTACGGGGTTGGCACCCGACTATTAATCGGACGCTAAGTAAGTCACACGGCCCTAGGTTTAAGCATGTACAACAATTTTATAATTAAGTCAAAGTAATAAAAAACAAAACTGCAAGTTGGCAAGGTACACTTGCCTGGAACTCCAAGTTGATAATACAAAGAACCTGCTCTCGAATTCACGCTCGTGCGATCCCAAGAGCCTAAATATATAATATCATAAAATTAGTTACTATGACATGGTTCACTAAGCATGCACAAGAGTACAACTACTCTACGTCATTAATCATTAGACAATTAGGGTCTAATTTAATCAAGGATACCACTTATACAATGCCATCAATTATTTAGAGTCTAAAATAATTTGGGGTTCTAACAAAGTAGGTTGGCTAAGGTTCACTAGTCAAGGACCAAGAAAGTGTGTAAACACCAAGTCTACTAGTCACATAACATCATCAATCCTCATAAACATGGTTATAACAAAGGTTCATATAGGTACTAGGTGTTCTGACACTAGATTTCCATATACAACATATCATCAACCTTGGTATTTACTAAGTGTCAAACTATGTTAACCAACTTAGGGTTAGTTTTGTCTATTAAAACATGCACATAAGCATTAACAATAGGTCAAGTTAGGGTTATCACAAACAATCACATACTATATTTCTCAAGTATATCCGTTCATCCAACTATATACAACTCTCGTTCTACTACAAAATATCAAGTATACATAGACAAGTCAAATCTGAATTTATAATAAGATCATGGCATATACCTCATTTCTTTCTTGTATTTGTCATGAAACATGTGTGCAAGCACTATTATAACTAGTGAACAACCTTAGCATGACATCTTCTATATTCCAACATAGTGTTTATAAACAATAAAACTAGCTATCACAAAATCTAGGCAAAATGCACTACTAGTTGCACAATATTTAATCATGTCTCAACCATGCATTTATTTATATATAACACCCTAAACAAAATTTATACATTCTGAAATTTAGTGATAATTAGAGTAAAAATTATATTTTGTAAGTTGTTGCTTGGATTTTAGATCATGGCAAAGTGAATAGGACAACAAGTGCATAAATAACATTCAAGTCTAGATATGAGAAGTAATAAATATTCTTGGTATAATATCATACAAAGTTAGTAAAATTTAATAGGAATATGAAGTACATATAGAAAGAGTTGAGTAGGAGGAGTTGGAGCTCATACCAAAGTGAAATGGGAAGGCAAAAGAGGGTTGTGCACTGCTTGCACAAATCTGTCCAGATTTGGACACTTCGTCTCGTAGCTACTGTCCGGGGCTTCAAAATATTTCTCCAAGTACTTTGTGGATTAGAGAGATTAGGAGAGAGGTAGAGGATGAAGATAGGGTAGTTGTTGAAGGGGTTTTAGTGCTGGAATTGGTGGCAATAAGGTGTTTAAGTGGTGCTATTGCTGGCGGATTCAGCAGGGTGTCTTCGTTTTGTAAGGGGTGTTTGGAGGAGTTGTAGGATAATTTAGGTGCTTAGTTATAAATAAAACTTGTTAAGGAGAGGTAGAAGAAGGATATTTGGGTGCTTTAGTGGTGGTTTGGAGGCTATGGAGGTGGTGGAGTGGCCTGAGAAGAGGATACACTAAATTCGGATTCAGCCTGGACACCTCTGATGGAGGGCTATTTTTGAGAAACTTAGAATGAATTTTGATGAAAGGTTTGTGAAGAGAAAGTGATAAGGACAGGGAGTGGAAGAAGCATAAAAAATTTGAGAGATAGATACTTACTGTGGAGGGAGATAGGGCCGGATTGGTGGGGGTATTGCTGAATTAAGATTCAGCCTGGGTAGGGTTGGATGGATGAAGGTGTGGAGGGAGATAGAGAAGGAATTTGGAGATGGTTTGTGAATAGAAAATGTGAGGAAGAGAGTTAGAAAGAAGTTTTCTTCAGGTGGTTCTAAAGGGGGAGGTGAAGAGATGGGGGTTATGGACAGCCTAGTGGGGAGGGGAAGGGTTTGGAGTTACCAATGGGGGTAAGGAAAGGTCACAAGTTATAACCCCTTTTCTTTCACATTCCATCCTAATGATTTAGTAAACCCATGGCTGTCCAAAACTGAAATAATTTTTAATATGGATGTTCAAACCTAGCTTAGTCAACCTAGGTTAAGTCCAACTACTTCTAGTTGGGTCAGGTTCGGGTCGTTGCGGTTTAGTTTGACTAGGTTGGTCCGATTCACTAGAAAATTGATCATTTATGACTATTGAGGGTAGGTAGCACATAGAGGTTCAATAGAGTGGGATACATGTATCATGTGTGTCTTAGACCTAGTATAGATCATGATCATACATTAGGTCGAAAGAATTGGTCGAAATTGGATCTCCAATTTAAATCGGAATGGTCAACGGTTACACTGTAGGTGCTAGAAATTAAGTTTTTGACCCGAATGTTTTACATTAAAAATAGAGCACAAGGAGATATGTTTGAGTGGAATATTATAATCATAAATTAAGGTGGGCTCGTCTAGATCATGCATATAAAATTTATTGGGAGATAATGGCTAATGTTGTGCTCCTAAAAATTAAAGTTATAAAAAATATTTTTAAGGGATACTTTTGTTTACTTAATCCAAATTAATAATAAAAATAATAATTTTAAATATTATATTAAATTAAAATAGCTAAGTCTCTGGGGGTTTACATGATCAAGCCCAAGTGTAATTATAAAACCCCATATTTTTTACATATTATTTAATTAATTAATTATTGGAATTTATTTATATTAGTTAGTTAAATAGAAAATATGACTAACTAGATGGCATATCCATGAAGCTAATGGATGACACGCGTAGCAGTAGTAGTATTCTCTTCCTATCACCATCTCGCCCCTTGGGGTGGCTCATCTTCTCTTCTATATCCATTTCTTATCTCGTGCTTAACTCTTCCTATCATAGTCGTATCCTTTTGTGCCATTATGAATTGTTTGATTGCTTCAACCTCATCCTTTTTTTGTTAGTTAAAAACATAAATGGTTTAGTAAATGATTAATAACTAAAAGATGAGTACATAATGATAACCCTTATGTATATGCACTATAGCAATATCTGTATCCTCTTATTATTTTAAATCATGTTTAGCATCCCTTAGTCTAATAGGAATTAGTTGGATAGTTGAATTAATACTTACTTCTAATAGTTTTATAAAGTTAGTCAAGACCTTAACTGTTGCCCAAAAAAAAAAAACTTAGACTAAGCTTAGAAAAGAATTGAAGGCACTTGTTATGAACTGACGACTATGAAAAATAACTAGTGAAGTAGCGACAACTGCAGCTAGACCATTATAGTAGAGTAGTCGAAGTATTTGCAGACATACTGGTCAGGTGGCATGGCAGTATTAGACTACGATACTTGACGGTTACAAAAAAAAATTATGGTTATGAGATTCCAGACAGGTATCCCAAGATTCTCGACCCAATAAATAAATTTTTCCTACCACCTAGAAAATAGCCTCAAAAGACTTTGACTACTAGTAGAAT
Source organism: Iris macrosiphon (assembly GCA_036927795.1). Taxonomy (NCBI): domain Eukaryota; kingdom Viridiplantae; phylum Streptophyta; class Magnoliopsida; order Asparagales; family Iridaceae; genus Iris; species Iris macrosiphon. Next base: position 55,459,219 of record JAYESA010000015.1, read on the forward strand.
TCTTATAAGTTGGGTAGCATAGACGAGTTAGAGAATAATAGAATAGGGTATGGACAATAAATAAGAAGTGTTAAGTTGACTGACCATGACTTTTAGGAAGCACTGCTAGATAACAATGAAGTATAATAGCTATAGTGATTCATTATGAATATGGGTTAGTATCAATTTTGAGGACAAAATTTTTGTAAGCTTGGTAGAATGTAAAACCCCATATTTTTTTTATATTAATTAATTAATTAATTATTGGAATTTATTTATATTAGTTAGTTAAATAGAAAATATGACTTAATGATTTAATTACCTAGATAAATTAATTATTTAGAATTGTTGCACAAAGTCCTATTATTTTATTTTAGGAATCTTGTGGAAGGGTGATAGAATTTAATTGGGTGCAAATATATTTTTAGATACCTTAAATATAGATGCAAATAAATAAATAGCGTAATAATAATAATAAGTATTAAGTAATAGTTATTAATTATGATAGTAATATTAATAATTAGTTATAATAATGATAATAATAATAATAATAATAATAATAATAATAATAATAATAGTAGTAGTAGTAGTAATAATAAGAATAAGAAAACAATAAGAAAAAGATTAGAAAAGAAATAGAATAGAAAAGAAAGAAAGAAAAAGAATAAAAAGAAAAGAAAAAGAAAAAAAGAAAAGGAATTAGAAACCTAAATGGATTACCAAACCCTAACCCAATATACTAATAAAGCCTACCCGCCTAATTCCCAAACCCGACCTGCTATTCTTTTCCCTACATCAGCAGATGCTAGCAAGCCCCCGCGCGCTGAGAGCCGAAACCCCTTTCCTTATATATATATATATATATATATATATATATATATATATATATACTTCGGTTAAACCAAAAACCCTAACCCTAAAATCTACTCTACCTCGACCAGAGACGCGACCGCGCCGACCCAGAGCCGACACTGTCGGAGTAGCCGCCCGCAGCACCGGAGTGACCGCGCGACCGCATCAACCGCGCACGCCGCGACAGCAGTTTGAACAGCGACTTACCTCTGTTCAGGCTTCGTTTTCCGCGCCATTGCTCGACCAAACTCGATCCCGTCTTCACCGGTATGTTCACGACCTTTCCCCCTTCCAATACTGTGCATTATTTTATCTCGAACAGCGCGTAACCCTACGCAAAAATTGAGGCAAAGTTGGCAAAAAAATGACAACTTTAGATCGCAGAAAACTGTGGTAACCACCCATATTTAAGGACTCGTATCTCCCAGCACAGAGATCCGAATTTAGTTTTTCTTCTTGCTATACGAAAACTACCTAACCGAAATTAATTCTTAACAATCACAAAATTTTATTTGTTGCTGTATGGTGAATTAAATCAGATTGAAAATCATGAAAACCTACTTTTTCAACTTCCAGAATTTGCGATACGAAGCGCGCTCCACCAAACGGGACCGTCCCATCGCGTACCAATTATACCGAAAGGCGCGCATGGTATATCCATTCTTGTGGACTTTTGCAAAAACTGATTCGGACACGTGTGCGCGTCGGAATCACTCCGTATCCGCAAAAAGTTCCCGTATCGTAATTTTTGAAAAATACTGCACCATTTAGTGTACGCTCATCAGAACGCGACAAAACTTACGCCATTGGATTCGTGGTATCACGCTGGTCCTGTGACCCAAGTTTTACGCGATTCTGAGATAGTTAACCAAGCCGCCTATTTGCGGGCCCCACGGTTGGTTTTTTGAGCGAATTTGTGTTCGGCTCACCGGAATCCAAAATTGGACATACTATTGAGTTCGTATTGACATTTAGAATTAGTTTGACCTATAATTTGTCCCATTTAGAGACCTTTATCCCTGTCACGCTTTTCGGTACAAAGTGGACCACATGTGGACCCCGTTTTAATCCGAAATTACCGTTTTTCCCCTGTGTCCAAATTGGACGAAAGGGTAGTGTTTTCTAGCTATCTCGCTTATTCTGGGAACGTTGGTGATATTTATTTCAGCATCCGGAGACGTTCATTCTGAGGCCGTAGTTTCTGATCCTGTGTGCTTGACTCATGGACGTTACACTTTGCAGCTCTCTTGCCAGGCAAGATACCTTGCCAAATTACTTACAGTACTTTGCATGCTTATTATATTTCTGTATATTCATTGTATGTATAGTTTCTTTTAGTCATTATTATATATTAGATATGTTGACACACACACTTGACACTTAGTATCATGAGAGGACAATCAGTAGGCGTATGGGCTATAACCACTCTGGTAAACCGTAGTATCTAGCACGCACTATGGTAGTGTGTCGCGCTGGTTGCTACAACTGAGGTATGTCGATTTCTGATATCCCCTGACGTGTGTGTGAGTTATGAGATTTAGATCGAGTAGACTACCCATGCCCATACGTCAAAAATTTATCCTCATTATGCATTCATATAGATTATCTTATACAGCGTACTTACATATTTTCTACCTATTATGCATGTTTATTGTATTCAAATTGGCATGCTTCTTTGTATCTTTTTACGTTCCTCTGAGGACCTGGTCCCTTTCCAGGTGTAGATGTTCATGATTATTCGCAGGAGCACGGATCAAGACTTACTACTTATCTCTTCCGAGGAGGTCTTACCTTCCGAGCATCTTTGATTATCTCTAGCGATGGATCGCTTCGCTGATACCTTTATATCATCATCTTATTTATATTGGAGATTTTATACTTCTCTCTCATTCTAGTTTTGATATAGTCATTGGTAGTGGATTTGTCTCCACCCGACTATTATTTTTGATTATTCAGACTCATTATGCTAGTTTTGTTATTTCTTTTCTATGACTTGTTGTGTGGATGAGGTTAGTATATCTGTGACTTGTGACACTATATATACCACATGTGAGTTTATATTCATATTATAGCGTATGTGTGTATAATGGTATCCATATATTGGAGTTACCTTATACATATGACTGGCATGCTTACGTGTTCCTAGTCCTACGTATTCTGGGACTGGGGCGTGACAGTAATCGTGTACATGTCGATAACATATCACACATGTAATCGAGTTATCATATTGTATTTGTGTTTAACCCAAATCGATCACATAATAAACTCGTACTCCGAGGCATATTAGCTAGTTTATCTTATTCTTTACTTGCAGTGATTCTCTATTGCTTGTTTTTTACTTTCCAGTACATTACATGTTCACCCTAGTTTATTTCATTCCTATTGCTAGTTATCTTGTATTCTTTTCTATTACTTGTCATATATGCTCTACCGTGTAATTGGATCTGCTTTCAGAGGTATGTACTTCGTTCCAATCCCGACTGGATATTTTTTTGATGATTGGCTTGTGGATCAGTCTTCCACTTACTACGGGCCGCTGGACGGCGTACCATTAGAGGATACTCCCTTAAAGCAGGAAGACCTAGTTCCAGATACTGATGAGGCTTAGACTTATTATTTAGACGTATATTAGACTTTTATTGAGACTTTTGGCATGTATATTATTTTGGAGTTGTATTGTGCCTAGACTCATATTGTGGACTTGTGATTGTATTATGATCCATATTATTGTGGACTTGTGATTGTATTATGATCCATATTTTTATCTTCCTTATTCCATATCGTACTTTATCTTCCTTAGTTTGAAATTGTGATTGAGTATAGATATCATTATCATGACATTATATTTGTTCCTCCGTTTGGAGTGGACATGACACTGATAGGTACCTTATATATATTGTGTGAGATATTTAGTTAGTATTGTTGACCTAGACAGCATTCTACCGCTGTGGCTGCGGCATAGGCTAGACATTGCTCACAACTCGTGCCCTTATTCCGGGTGCGGGTCATGACACATTTTCCCCCATTCGATCACCAAAAATTTTAAACCGAGCTCCCCCCTCCCTCGTGTGGCTGCCCCCCTCCGGCACAGCTCCCCTCCCCCCCGAGCTCCTCCCTCCGGCATAACTCCCCTCACGCGGCTTCCCCCCTCCAGCACAGCTCCCCTCCTCCCGAGCGCCCCCCTCGGCACAGCTCTTCCCCTCCGACGACCTCTCCACAGCTACGGCCACCTCTAGGTAAACCCTAAACCTCTCTCTCTCTCTCTCTCTCTCACTCTCTCTCATACACGGACATGACACTACACACACAGACACGACACTCAACACACACACAGACAATTGCCCTAAATTGGTTCATGGATTTGCCCTATTTGTCGGGGTTTAATATAATACTAAAAATTAGATTTTTCTAATATTAATTAATGAACAAGTAATTAGTATTTAATTATCATTTTAAATATAATTTTTTTTTATTTTTACTTGGTTTAGATGTTAGTATAGTAAAAAAAATATTAATTTTCGTACTTAAATTTGGACTTATGTTGCATGACCACGAATGTAAGTATATGATTATGTTTCAGAGGGTAGGATGTGTATCAAGTTAGGGTATCTTGGAGTATAATATCAATTGCAAGTTAGGGGCAGTACGAGTGTTTAAGTATCAGATATTGCATAAGTGTACATGTTCTATAGATATATACATGATGTAAGTTAGTATATGTTATCTTTTAGTTATCAGTTAGATACATTAGTGTGTGTGTGTGTGTGTGTGTGTGTGTGTGTGTTGAGTGTTTGCACTATAGTGTATCATTCTTTGGGTGTTCAAGAGTAGGTTGGTTTGTGTGACTTAGTGTCAGGTAGTATAGGAATGAGGGTTGGTATCATATCATTTCCAGTAAGGGTGTGCTCAATACAAGGACTGTTGGTATAGGTTAGAATTTAGTTTGTGTGTATGTGTGCCAGGTAAAGAGGGGAAAGCTCGGGTATGGACATTGTAGGCAGTTAAGGGAAAGGTACTTAGTATTTAATTTAGTATGTATATAGATATCTGTTGGTGAGTGTTTATATATATTTAGTTTGAGGGTGTGTTTAGTGAGTGGGCGTAGGAGTGCTCAAACCAAGTATTAGTGAGTCTCTTAGTGTCTGTGCTTTAGGGGTATATATATAAGTTTATCACTTAGTAGTTATATATATATATATATATATATATATATATATATATATATATATATATATATATATATATATATATATATATATATATATATATATATATATATATATATATATATATATATGAGAGGAGTAAATAAATGCCTCTAATTCATCTTTGCCTCCATTTGAACGATATATACTTGAACGATGTTTATTCATCTTTTCAGAAGTATCTGGAGATGAATTATTACCTACGTCATCGTTCATGGATGTACAACCGTCATCTTGATGACATGTACGATATGTGGGATAAATTTATAGAGGGTGTACAACAGTTCCTGCAGTTCGCGAAGGCGTTCCCTCAGTACATGAACGTCACCAAAATTAAGTGTCCGTGTGTGAGATGTCACAACTTGAAATATCACTCAGAAGTGGATATGACATATCATTTGTACTCGAGGGATTTCACGCTGAATTACTATCAGTGGATCTCACACGGAGAACTTGTGTCTTTAGCATCGGATCTAGAGCCTTATGGGGAGTCATATATGGATAACCACGACCATGTTGATTACGATGACGGGTGCGTGAACATAGTTTTCGACGATGCTAGGCCTAGTTTTGATCCGGACAATCATGATACAGCTGAGAAAGCACCGAATACCGATACTGCAAAGTTTATGGAGTTACTGGAGAATGCAATGACTCCATTATATCCTGGTTGTGAGGATCATTCACCGTTGGAGGTAGTTACAAGACTGTTAAGCATCAAGTCCAATTTTAACATGTCGTAAGAATGCAACAACCGACTGATAGAGTTGATTATAGAGATCTTACCGGAGAGTGCTAAGTTGCCTAAAGACCTTTACCGATTTAAGAGAATGGTGAGATGATACTGGATAGGATATGAGAAAATTGATGCATGTCGCAACGGGTGCATGTTGTACTACAAAGATGACAAGGATGAAGACGCATGCAGATTTTGTGGAGCGGATCGCTACAAGACTACCAAAGTAGAGGAGGGTCTGTTGAAACAAGAAAGCCTACCGATTTGATGCACTACTTGCCTTTGACGTTGCGGTTGTAGAGGTTGTTTATGGTGAAGGAGACTGTAGAAAACATGAGTTGGCACAGGCGGGAACAGATCGAAGGAGTGTTTGATCATCCACCCAATGGAGAAGCATGGAAGCACTTTGATCGAGAGTATTCAAATTTGGCCTCGGATCCGTGTAATGTCAGATTAGGGCTCTCCTAAGACAGTTTTGCCCTATTCGGACTTTCGGGCTCCCAGTATTAGTGTTAGCCTATGATCGTCACTCTGTACAACCTACCGCCTTGGATGTGCATGAAGTCTCTGTTTATGTTCCTAACCGTTATTATCTCGAGTCCGAACAATCCGAAGAGAAACATCGATATGTATTAACAATCATTGATAGATGAGTTGAATCAGCTGTGAGAAGTAGGTGACAATGTTATGCCCCACAACCGCATGGTACATTACGCTAAGTCTGATTGAACGAGAAAATAGCTGCTTACATTTTAATTTATTGGATTTAGGAACAAATATTGATTTAAGTTAGTTTTATGTGCAGATCGCTAGCGGAGTTCGATGGATTCAGATGTTCATTCAGAGCACTACTGGGATAGCTGGATTTGAGCTATAATGCCGTCTTCCTTAGTCTGATTAGTCAGATAATTTGGAGAGCATGGCCTGCTCGCACGGTCATACCAATTGAGTAGATCGTGCTTTGCATCGAACTACTGGTTCAAGGGATTGGCCATATTGGCAAGGTAGGGTGCTTAACGGAATCAGACTTGATGAGTGGGCTCTGTCCCTTCTCCTCTACTCCTTCATGCCTAATAATATGGAACGCACGTAAAGACTTGAACACTTGGACTGGAACTTAGAAATTAACTGTGGCATGCATAGAGTGTATGTCGTTTGCTTGGATAGATTTGTGGCTTGAGTTGGTTTACGCGTTAGGCAGTTGGAGCTAGATTTGGATTATATTTGGGGCAGTTAAAATTATACATCTTGGTTGGAACATCGGGCAATTCGGGCGGGCAAGCGAGCGTGAATCCGTGCACGAGTATCAGTTGGGTGCTTTGTCATACAAAGCGTGCAGTTGTGGTTCAAAACCGGATAACTGCATCGGTGAGGACATTGTGCCACTGTTGGGGCATTGTGCCACGGGATTGTTTTGAGCGAGGGTGTTGTACAAATTGGAACACTGTGTCGAGAAGCGGCAAAGTGCTTATGGGGATAACTTGAGATAGTGCCTTGGGTTATAGTTAGAGAATGGTTAAGGATAGTTGGTTGGATTGAGGCTAGATAGTTTGGTAGGGCGAGAATGCTCGATTCTCTAGTCATACCTACTTGGAGTTTGCATCGATCACGGACAACTTGTTGCGTATAGGGTTTGGTTTTCTCAAACGGGAAGGCTCTGGGGCACTGGGACCGTTCGGCCATGGAGGAAGCAAAATTGGTAACGTGCCTTGGACGCAGTGCCGCAGTTCAATGCGATTCAAGCAGGCTAGCTACTCAGCGCTGGATCGAGTAGAACTGCAGTTGAACAGTCCTTTATGTCTTGGCCAGTGACTTCATATAGATAAGAGTTGCTTTCTTTAGTTTGTGCTTTTCGTGTAGGCGGCGGCCACCTTGCCTCGGCAAGAGTGTGCATATCGAATATTGGATTATAAGGTTTGGATTGAGGATGGATATTGAGGCTTGGATGATGGTTCGAAAGATTTTCGCGTTGCTTGGGTTTGATTAGGACGGTTTACATGCTAGTTTTCTTTTGAGTTGGATATATCTACTTGTATATATTGGCTTGAGTTGAATGCTTGCATGCTTAACCTGCTTTACAGTTTTCCTTAACATGTCATACCTTTGTCATAAAATAAATTTAGGATTCAACTAGAAAGATCACCATATAACTGTTTGCATTCATTTTCTACTTAGTGTTGGCTTAGACGAGTGGGTTACCCCGCTCACCAGTACGGCTGTGTACTGACCCACGTTTTTGGGCATTATTTCAGGTATGCAGGTGTAGTGGCGCTGCTTGGATATACGGGTCATAATGTATGAACGGTAAGTACCTTTGTGGGCTAGAGAAAGAGCAAGAGTAATGCATTAGCCTTTGTGGCATTCTCCTTGTGGAATTTTTATTTGGACCCTATCGAGAGCTTTGCTGCGTATACTCTGATGTGTGCTTGATACACAATACTTGACTTTCGATGCAACTTGGTCATTTTGATGATAACTTTGATGTTTGACAACATCGCCTTGTGCGAGCGCAACTCCAGGCTTGTACGACATCACGTCCCGATGAGAACAGTTGTCCTACAGAAGATTGGGGCTTGATATATTGGTATCATAGCGCCCGGTTCATTCCGTCAGACCTTATCCTTTGGTTCATCACAAACTCTAAATAGCTTTCGCGTGTCATTTAACTCTTGGCTCTACTCGATGCCGCATTGAATGTTTCATATAATAAGTCTATATATTGCTGGTTGTGGCTGCATGTTGTTTTTTGTTGCGTTTCTTTCATTGGTTTTCGGTAGATTGCTTTGCATCGTAGGGCGTTATTGCATTCGTGCAGCAAGTTTTGTGGCGTTATTATATTTGTGCAGCAAGTTGAGAGGTGTCGTTGCATTGGCTTGTCGTTCGGGGAGTTTTTTGTTGCATCAGTGGAGCAGTTAGTTGGCAGACGAGATTGGTTATGTGGCATATTGTGAGTAGAAGCATCGGATGAGAATGGATTATTGCACGAGTTGCTTGTGTAGCGAATGTGTTGGATGGAATTTGATTTTTGGCTGGGTATATCACATAGAGCATTGGTTGAGCAGGTTTGAGTTAGCTTGGGGATATCAGGATAGCATTGCACGAGTTGCTCGTATGGCGAATGAGAGGAGCAATTGGGTATAGGGTTAGATTACTTGGAAGAGCTCGTTGCACGAGTTGCTCGTGTAGCTGAAAGTATTGAGAATAGAACATGACACAAGTTGCATAGTGAGATTGACAGAAGAGTTAGATGGTTCATGCGTTGGCTGAGTTTCATGTCAGACTTGAGTTGGGGATGGCAGGATTCACGCATAAGGGATGGCTCAAACGGATCTTGGATCAGTGCAAGAAATTATGATGCGAGTAGTAACTTGATTCAAAGTGGTATATGGTATACCACATAATGGGTAAAAGTATTTGAATATTTTGGATAGACATGAATGGAATTGCCGCAACGGACACGGGTGACAGGAATACGAGTTGGTTGGTGCACATCGGCTGAGTTAGGAAGAATGAAAAATGGAGCAAGCGAATGTTGAGTTGAGCAATCGAGAACGGACTTGTGCAAATGGAAGTATCATTTGACTTGAGAGATGGATGAGATCAGAACAAGCAATGGAAAGAGTATTTAGAATTTGAAGGATTAATGCAGACCAAGTATTGGAAATAAGTTGAGATCGATCAGATGGAAAGCTGAATATCAGAGTTCGCTTGCACGATTTGGAAGTTTGGTGGAGCATTCATGAACGCAAAGAGAGAGTTGAGCATGAGGAACGAACAGTTGGGATACGCTTGATCAAGCGATGGGTGAATCGAAGGATAGCGAGCACGGACTATAAATTTTGGAAACACATTGGAGCTGTTGGTTGAGTAATGACACACGATCTGGTTTGGAGGGGCAATGCGATGGATTCATACGGACGTGAAGGATTTTGAATTTTGGCACTCAGAAAGTTTGACTCAGGTTTAGCGGAAGTAAAAATTTGGCGGAATGGTGCAATGATGGTGGACGGATTCTCCGGAAGACATAAACGGACATGAGGCAAGTCTAGTTGATGTTAAGTCATATTGGAAGTTAACACTTGCAATACTGAGGCGGATTGAGGCAATAAGTAAAGGCAATATGGATTTGAGATTTCAAGAAAGAAGGCTCCCTTGCACTAATTAATATGAAATCTTTTAAGAGAAGAAAATGTCAGGGAAGGTTCCGAGAAAGAAAAATCCAATCAAGATGAATCTCAAAGGGGTAGGGGAGACAGGTAAGTCTTGGATTTAAAGAGCAGTGCATGAGCCTTGGGAGCAGTTGTACAAGCCTTCTGTCATCTTCACAAAGTCCCGGTACAACTGGCAGCTCTACAACGAGATGAGAAAGCTCATATGGCATGTTGGGCATGGGGTTTTCGATCTCTGTTCTTGTGCGAAAGTCTCAGACCTTTCAATTCATAGATGTGGATCTCGGACCTATGAATGGGGATATTCCCGATACTCACAAAGAAAAAGGGAAGTGACTTGGACAAAAAGGGAAATGACTTGGACAAAAAGAGAAGTGACTTGGACAAAAAGAGAAGTGACTACGTCTAGGACTACTGGGGTATCTAATCCTATTTTCTTCCCTAGCTTTCGTCTCTCAGTGTCAGTGTTGGCCCAGCAGAGTGCTTTCGCCGTTGGTGTTCTTTCTAGATGATGGAACGGGGAGACCTAGGATGTAGAAGATCATACATGAGTGATTCAGCAGATTTAGATTTCTATATATCCACTCATGTGGTACTTTATCATACGATTCATATAAGATCCATTTGTTTAGGCTGCTTTACTTCTTCAGGCTGGAAAAGCCTTTCATTATCTTATTAGATCCCATTCCTTCCCGTCTTTCCTAACCTTGGTTTTCCATGAGTGAACAAAACATATTGAAGTTTTGGTTGGGACAAGGTTCTTTCTGGGAAAATCATCACACCCATATTGAAAGCAAGGAGCGGATCTTTGCATCGATGAAATGGAGGAGAACGATCGACTTCCTTATCTGAAGAATTTTCTATCCAATCTAGAGAAAAATGTGACATGGCAAGCGATCGACAATAAATGCCGAGAATAGGTTTCTTCTTCCTTTCTTTAAGCAGGTCTTTCTTCTTTTCCTTAAGCAGATAAGGATTATGGTTTCACTACACTAATAGGATTATGACTGGCCTATAATAGAATCTTTTTAGGAATAAGAAGAGACAGGATTGCTAGCTCTGACTTGGAGGGAATAAAGTGTTCACTTTCCTTCTTTTCTTGCTTTCTTGATTCCGATAGTGATTAAATTTCTACTCCAATTCTTTCTAGTCGAGTTTCTCGATCTGTTATTATGCCTCGAGAAGTAGAAAGAAATACAATCCCCATTCCGCCTAAAATCTTAGGAATTACATCCAGAATAGACCTAAGAAAACATGCTCCCAGGAAGATACTTGACATGTCCCCCCACTTCCCGGTCCATCACAAGGGAAACGAAAACCAAGATTTGCCTTATCAGGTATCAAACGGGAACTACGAGCAAACAGAACACCCGAAGCCTTTAAGCAAAGGAATGGCTTTCTCTCTGGGGAATTTCATCAATACTGATCGTAGACAATTGACATTAAGTGGGAAAAGTAGACTTCAAGTATTGGACTTACGTGAGTTGGTCGGGTCAAGGACCTGGGGCAGTCGCTACAGAGCAGACTTGAAACCGAGCGGAAACATGGCTGGGAGTAGCCTTTAAAAGTGCTGGTCTACCCTGATTTACCCCAATTGTAAGAGCGGAGCTCTACCAACTGAGCTATATCCTCCCGAGCTAGGGGATTTCGGAACAAGGAAACACAATTTTCATCAATTATCTCAATGATTTTATTAGAATGAGGAAACAAAAATTTGGAAAGGGATGTAGCGCAGCTTGGTAGCGCGTTTGTTTTGGGTTCGAAATGTCACGGGTTTAAATCCAACTGGTGGAATACATCGCATCAACCAAGACGTGTAGGCAGATCAACTCATCAAGTTTCTATTGAAATAGGATCTACACAAGGAATTTGTTACAGGAATAGGTAGAAGTATAAAGTACAATCCGAGTGTTTTCAAATTTGATTCATTCTCATATATATGGAATATGAAAAACCGAGCTTTTTAGCTCTAATTGGCATCTTGGCTTCCGTACCGGGAGAGGCACGAGTTCATTTTTGACTGTTTTGAAGGTTAGGGAATGGCCCACCTCGACGCATTCCCTGCCATCGTTCCACACAGAAAGAAAGAGCGTGGAGCCCCGGCCCAGAGTTGCGGTATCGGTATCGGCTACGGTTAGCGAGGTATGGTTGGCATTATTTAGAAGGCCAAATTTTCCAATTTGGCAGTTCGATATATGATTTATCATTCATGGATGTTGATAAGATCCTTCCATTTAGCAGCACCTTAGGATGGGGGGAAGAATCGGTACGAATCGGATTTTTTGAGGAACGTATTGGTAGAATTATTCCTGAGATACTTACTCCTGAGAACTTGAGCCCAAAGACAAATTTGTCACGCCCCAGTCCCAAAATACGTAGGACTAGGAATACGTAACATGCCAGCCGTATGTATATGAAACTCCAATGTGTTGGAAGATCGTAACACACACGTATGCTGTACATGAATATCAAATCCACAAGTGATAATATACTATCAACTAGTCACATGCAATCTATATCTCATCCACAGCACAAATAAAGAAATAGGAAATAAATAACTGAATCTCAAATATGAAGTCTCAAAGTATGATAGTCGGATGGAAACAAATTCACTGCCAATCGACTATACTAAAAACTACTAAATGAGAGAAGAGATCAACTCTAATATAAGATAAATGTCCACAAAGAAATAACAACTAGAATATCCATCAGCTGCGATGAATCAATGGTACTCTGAAGGTAAGACCTCCTCAGTCTGGTATGAAGCTTCAGGTCCGGGTCCGTACTCCTGTGGATACTCCTGCAAGTCTATACCTGGAAAGGGACCAGGTCCTCAGAGGGACATAACAAGATACATATAAATATGCCAATAAAGTACTAAAAATAAACATCCTAGGGTCGCCTACCCATCTATGTGAATGCAGTTTAAGAACAACTTTCCAACACGTGGGCTATCTGGCTAAAATGGGATTGGTATGATTCTCTCGAAGATTCAGGGGCCTAATAAGCATGATGTCTTTTGAACCTAAGAGGCCGCCTGATAATATATAGTATATAATGGTCATCATGATCGCGCATCTCCGACGGAGCATACGGGTTACACAAGAAAAGTGCAAAGGAACCTAAATGCCTTACTTGTTGTTCTCCCACCCCATGCTCTAAGCATGTTACATCCATAATACGATGATACCTCTAAATAACTGTCAGATCTTCTAGCATGCAAAATTTCTATCAGAAGTTATCCCTATCCGTCGTACGACCTATACGTACCAGTGGCCACCCGAGTACGCAAGTCTGTATCATACATGTGACTCACACTCGTGTAATAATAGTGTCATGGCCAATGAAACATAAGGATGCCTCATGATAATGGGGTGGTCTCATAAACTAGGTCAACAGGCATATATATAATAAAAATAAAATACGACGTCACCGTCGTTGCACCCAAGTTAGTCTTGGACGCGCATTTCATATAGCAGTTAAAATATATGAACTAAATGACAGAAATAAAATACATGCATCATATGGAATATAAATCACATTACAATGGCAAGGTATACTTGCCTGGCAAGTAATCTGTATAATGTAAGCGTCCAGACGTCAAGTACACAGGATTAGAAACTAAGGCCTCTGAATAAACGTCTCCGAATTCTGAAATAAACATCACCAACGTTTCCCGAATCAGCGAGATAGCTAGAAAATACTACCCTTTCGTCCAATTTGGACACAGGGGCAAAACAGAAATTTTGGGTCAAAGTGGGGTCCACATGTGGCCCACTTTGCACCGAAATGCGTGCTAGGGGTAAAGGTCTATAAATGGGAAAAATTATAGGTCAAACAAATTCTAAACGTCAATACGAACTCAATGGTATGTCCAAGATTCCGGTGAGCCGAATACAAATTTGCCCAAAAAGTCAACCGTGGGGCCCGCAAATAGGCGGCTTGGTCAACTGTCTCAGAATCGCGTGAAACTTGGGTCACAGGACCAGCGTGACACCACTAATCCAATTGGAAAAGTTTTATCATATTCTGACGAGCCTACACTAAATGGTGCGGTGTTTTGCAAAAGTCGCGGTACGGGGTCTTTTCACGGATACAGATTGATTTTGACGCACACACACGTCCAAATCAGTTTCCGCGAAAGTCCACACGTCATGATATACCATACGCGCCTTTCGGTGCAATTGGTACGCGATGGAGCAGTCCCGTTTGGCGGGGCGTGCTCCGTATCGCAAATTCTAGAGTTTTAAGAACAAGTTTTTCATGATTTTTAACCCAATTTTATTCTGCATACAACACCAAATAAAATAATATAATTAATAGAAAATAATCTCGGTTATATGCTCTTCACATAGCAATTTTTTTTTAAAGTTTGGATGTCTGTGGTGGAAGATACTTGTCCTTAAACATGGGTCATCGCAACAGTTTCTGTAGTTAAAAGATCATAGTTTTTCTCCAACTTGGCCTCGATTTCTACCTATTTTTAAGCGCTGCTCGATGAAAACTAATATACAGAGTTGGAAGAGGGATAGGTCGTGAACATACCGATGAAGATGGTTTGGAAATCGGTCGCGAGATGGAATGAAAAACTGTGCGGGAAGCAGGGAACGTCGCAGTCAAATTATGTCGCGGCGCTCGCACGGTCGCGGACGTGGGTGGCAGACACGGTGGCGGCGCTGGTCCCGGGCAGTGGAGGTCGGCGGCGTTGGGAAGTCGGTGTCAGGTCGGCGTCGGGATGATGAGCGGCTAGGTTAGGTTTAGGTTTAGGGTTAGGGTTTATAACAAAAGAGTGTATATATATATATAGAGAGAGAGTAGAGGGGTTCGAGATACTGCGGGTGGCGGGTTCTGGGGTGCAGCGGTCTGCTACTCGCGCGGGGGAAATAGATTAGCAGTGGGTTAGGGTTAGTTTAAGGTTAAGGGTTTAGTGATTATTCTTTTTCTTTTATTCTTCTTTTCCTTCCTTTTCTTTTCTTTATTCTTTTACTTATTATATATAATTATAATTATAATTATATATATATATATATATATATATGGTATAAAAAATATATATATATATATATATATATATATATATATATATATGGTATAAAAATGCCAAAAAAATTTATTAGTATTTTCTAAAATTCTCTCATCCTTCTACAAAGTTCCTTAAAATAAATTAAAATAAAAAAATAATAGTTTTTTCCATAAATTCTAAATGCATCTTTAACTAATAATTAAATTTAATAAATTTATATTTTCTAATATAGTACAAAATAATGCAATTAAATTAAATAATTTATTTAAATACTTATAATATGTTTTAAAATTAGGGGTTTTATATTCTACTCAACTTATAAAATTTTTGTCCTCGAAATTAAAACTAAGCCACGATAGAAAAATCAAGGATTACATATGGTAGAAAAGAACAAGGTAAATTCATACCTTGGTCAACGAACAGATACAGAAAATGTTTGCGCATGTCGTCCTCACGCTCCTAAGCCTTTCCCTGATGCGTCACTGTAAATCACATAACCTTATGATCCTGATAGAATAGTCAATACTGGTGATGTGGTCAGTCGCTTCTTTAATTCCTCGAAAGTGGCTTGACACTCGTCGGTCCATATGAACTCTTGATCCTTGTACGTCAACCGAGTCATAGGCGCTTCTATCCTTGAGAAGTTTTCCACGAACCGTCGATAATATCCCGCAAGTCCAAGGAAACTCCTCACCTCCGATGCTGATTTAGGATCGGGCCATGTCTCGACTGCCGAGATTTTCTCTGGATCAATAGAAATACCATCTCCCGTAACGACATGCCCAAGAAACGAGACTCTATCCAAGAAAAACTCATATTTACTGAGCTTCGCATATAACTGCTCTCTCATCAAGGTCTCTAGAATAATCTGCAGGTGCTTCTCGTGCTCCTCGTGGCTCTTCGAATAGACAAGTATGTCATCTATGAAGACGACCACGAACTAGTCCAAATACTGATGGAATACTCGATTCATTAAGTCCATAAAGATAGCTGGAGCATTGGTCAACCCAAATGGCATGACCAGAAACTCGTAGTGTCCATATCTTGTCCTGAATGCGGTCTTCGGGATGTCCTGCTTCCGTACCTTCACCTGGTGATATCCCGATCTCAAGTCTATCTTCGAGAACACCTTGGCTCCACTAAGCTGATCAAATAAGTCATAAATGCATGGCAATGGGTATTTATTCTTCACGGTCACTGCATTTAAGGCTCTGTAGTCAATGCACATACGCACTGACCCATCCTTCTTTGGTACAAACAATACTGGGACTCTCCAGGGTGATGCACTTGGTCGGATGAAACATTTCTCCTCTAATTCTTTCAACTATGCCTTCAGCTTATCCATCTCCTTCTTTGCCAATCTATAAACATGCGACGTTATGGGTGCTGATCCAGGTGTCAATTCAATTAAGAATTCTATGTCTCTGTCTGGAGGTAGTCCTGGCAACTCCTCTGGAAAGATGTCTTGGAACTCTAAAATATTAGGGTGATAGATAACGTCGTCCATTGCAAGCTGCACACCATCAAGGGCTTCTGTGGATCCTCGTACAAACTCAAGTTTCGGCTGGCCTGGTACCTTAAAAAGAATACTTCCTCCAAAACAGTCGAAGAAAGCATGATACTTGCTTAGCCAGTCCATCCCAAGCACAATATCAAAAGTTGGCATAGGGAGGACTAAGAGTCGGACATTCATCTCTCTTTCATGAATTACTACAGGACACGATCTACAAATCCGACTAACAGGTACAACTCCTCCTCTGGTGAGAATTCTAACACAACTAGGTAAAGGTGTGGTGGCAATATTGTGTTTGGCAATAAAACTAGAAGATATGAACGAGTGGGTGGCTCCATTATCAAATAATGTCACAATAGGAAAAGTAAAAGCAATAGTAATACCTGCTATGACATCAATATCCTTATCCATGTCATCCACTTCTAGTACAAAAGCTTGTCCATTCCTCTGTGGAAGTCCATGACTGGCCCTCATGTACTGATCCTCCTGAGTAGATAGCGGTGGTCCTCGCTAAAATTCTCTGGCTGCTGGGGGTCGAGGTACTTCTGGTCTAGTCATCTGCTGAGCTGGCTTCGGTGCTGGAAGTGCTAGCCTCTGTACTGGCGGTAGAAGTATCAATGTCTGTTGCATTGGACAGTCTCTCGCCATAAGCTGTCCGGAACCATACCACATACATTGTCCTAAGCGAGTCCGACAGTCTCTCGAAATGTGCCCACGTTTCCCATAATAGCTGCAGTGGGGCTTCTCCAAATTCTGGTATGGTCCTGCTTTGTGCTGATGCTGTTGTTGCTGTGCCACAGGACGTCTGATAGGCCCTCCTTGCTGTGTCCTTCCTGGTCCTTGCCGTGTCTTTAGTTGACCTCCTTTTACCTTGCTGATGGTCTCTTGTAATCTAGCTTCTGTCAATAATTCGGCATAAGAGATCCGGGAATGAGCTTGTGTAGTGTTGGAGTTCCTAAGTCAGGCCACGGTGAAACCTCTTAGCCTTCACCAAGTCATTCGGTATCAGGGCAGCACCATATTTACTAAGGCGACTAAACTCTGCATCATACTCATCAACGGTCTTTTTTTCCTGCTCCAGATGAAGAAACTGATCGTACAACGCATCCCTTACAGTGTCCAAGAAGTACTTTCTCTCAAAGCACTCCAAGAATTGTTCCCAAGTCTGATACATACCCAACTGGCCTCCATTGATTCCCACCAGTGATGGGCGTTACCATCTAGCTGCGCCCTTACGCCTGTCATCCATAGGTCGGTAGGCAGCTGTGATGCTTCTAATAACTTCTTGGTGTGGGTAATCCAGTTTGTAGTCTCCTCTGGGCTCTCAGTGCCTTTATACGGCTTGGGACCCATCTATAAGAAGTCCTTGACTGAACCAACTCTAGCTCGTGGTACTGGAACTAGTGCCTGAGCTGGTACATAAGCATGTCCAGCCATTCTCTCAAGTGCTGCCAGAAATTCTTGCCTCTGCTCTGCCGCTTGCTGCCTCTGCTCTGCAGCTAGTGTGGCTGTCTACTGTCTCTGTTCCTGTATCATCATTTGGAAGAATTGAAATAGCTGTGTCTGGCCATCCTGTGGTGTCGATAAAGCCGGAAAAGTCCCATTAGGTGAAGCAGAAAGATCAGATGGAACTGGGTTGTGAGTCTGTCCATCCGGCCCCGGAAGTCTAGGAGACGTCGAGTCTTCTCCTCGAGTTTGGCCGTTGACTCCTGAAGGTGTGTCACCTCCGGCGGCAGTACATCCACTACGCGAATCCATCTCACTGCAAGAGGTAGACGAAACGATTAAAAGAAGTACAGGAATCAAACATGATACAAGTATTTAAATAGGAAATTGGAAGGAAAGATGAGTTTTAGTCAAGTGTGGATGAGATCCTATACTCTATTCCTATACGCAGGCTTGTTTGGTACAGTAACGTAACCGAGACAATATATTCAGGACCTGCATGGGCAACCACTAAAACATGTCACACCCCAATCCCAAAATACGTAGGACTAGGAATACGTAATACTTCAGCCGTATGTATACGAAACTCCAATGTGTTGGGAGATCGTAACACACACGTACGCTGTACATGAATATCAAATCTACAAGTGGTAATATACTGTCAACAAGTCACACGCAATCTATATCTCATTTACAGCATAAATAAAGAAATAGAAAATAAATAACTAAATCTTAAATATGAAGTCTCAAAGTATGATAGTCGGATGGAAATAAATCTACTGCCAATCGACTATACTAAAAACTACTAAATGAGAGAAGAGATCAACTCTAATATAAGATAAAGTCCACAAAGAAATAGCAACTAGAATATCCATCAGCTGCGATGAATCAAAGGTACTCCAAAGGTAAGACCTCCTCAGTCTGGTATAAAGCGTCAGGTCCGGGTCTGTACTCCTGTGGATACTCCTGCAAGTCTATACCTGGAAAGGGACCAGGTCCTCAGAGGGATATAACAAGATACATATAAAAATGCCAATAAAGTACTGAAAATAAACATCCAAGGGTCGCCTAACCATCTATGTGAATGCATTTTGAGAACAACTTTCCAACACGTGGGCTATCTGGCTAAAATGGGATTGGTATGATTCTATCGGAGATTCAGGGGCCTAAAAAGCATGACGTCTTTTGAACTTCAGAGGCCGCCTAATAATATATAATATATAGTGGTCATCATGACCGCGCATCTCCGACGGAGCGTACGGATTACACAAAGAAAGTGCAAAGAAGCCAAAACGCCTTACTTGCTGTTCTCCCCACCCCATGCTCTAAGTATGTCACATCCATGACACGATGATACCTCTAAATAACTGCCAGGTCTTCTAGCATGCAAAATTTCTATCAGCAGTTATCCCTATCCGTCGCACGACCTATACGTACCAGTGGCAAGCCGAGTACGCAAGTCAGTGTCCTACATGTGACTCACACTCGTGTAATAATAGTGTCATGGCCAATGAAACATAAGGATACCTCATGATAATGGGGTGGTCTCATAAACTAGGTCAATATGCATATATATAATAAAAATAAAATACAACGTCACCGTCGTTGCACCAAAGTTATTCTTGGACGCACATTTTATATAGAAGTTAAAATATATGAACTAAATGATAGAAATAAAATACATGCATCATATGAAATGTAAATCTCAGTACAATGGCAAGGTATACTTGCCTGGCAAGCAATCTGTATAGTGTAAGCGTCCAGACGTCAAGTACACAAGATCAGGAACTAAGGCGTCCAAATAAACGTCTCCGGCTGCTAAAATAAATATCATAAATATTCCCGAAATTAGCAAAATAGCTATAAAACACTACCCTTTCGTCCAATTTGGACACAGGGGCAAACAAAAATTTTGGGTCAAAGCGGGGTCCACTTGTGGCCCACTTTGTACCGAAATGCGTACTAGGGGTAAAGATCTCTAAATGGGACAAATTATAGGTCAAACAAATTCTAAATGTCAATACGAACTCAATGGTATGTCCAATTTTGGATTCCGGTGAGCCGAACACAAATTCGCCCAAAAAGTCAACCGTGGGGCCCGTAAATAGGCGATATGGTCAACTATCTCAGAATCGCGTGAAACTTGGGTCACAGGACCTTCGTGATAACACTAATCCAATGGCGGAAGTTTTGTCGCATTCCGACGAGCTTACACTAAATGGTGCAGTGTTTTACAAAAGTCACAATACTGAGTTTTTTCACGGATACGGGTTGATTCTGACGCGCACACACGTCCAAATCAGTTTTTGCGAAAGCCCACACGTTAGGATATACCATATGTGCGTTTCGATAAAATTGGTATACGACGGGACGGTCCCGTTTGGTGGGGCGCGCTCCGTATCGCAAATTCTAGAGTTTTAAGAACAAGTTTTTTATGATTTTTAACCCAATTTAATTCTGCATATAACACCAAATAAAATAATTTAATTAACAAAAAATAATCTCGGTTACATGGTCTTCACATAGCAAAAAGAAAATTTAAGTTTGGATGTCTGTGGTGGGAGATATTGGTCATTAAACATGGGTTATCGCAATCATTTCTGTAGTTAAAAGATCGTGATTTTTCTCCAACTTGGCCTCAATTTCTACTTAGTTTTAAGCGCTGCTCGATGGAAACTAATATACAGAGTTGGAAGAGGGATAGGTCATGAACATACCGGTGAAGACAGTTCGGAAATCGGTCGCGAGATGGAACGAAAAATTGCACGGGAAGCAGGGCACATCGCAGTTAAATCCTGTCGGGGCGCTCGTGCGGTGGCGGACGTAGGTGGCGGACACGGTGGCGGCGCTGGTCCCAGGCGGTGGAGGTCGGCAGCGTTGGGAAGTTGGCGTCTGGTCGGCGTCGGGATGATGAGCGGTTAGGTTAGGGTTAGGGTTAGGTTAGGGTTTATAACAAAAGAGTGTATATATATATAGAGTAGAGGGGTTCGGGATACTGCGGGTCACGGGTTCTGGGGTGCAGCGGTCTGCTACTCGCGCGGGAAAATAGATTAGCAGTGGGTTAGGGTTAGTTTAAGGTTAAGGGTTTAGTGATTATTCTTTTTCTTTTATTCTTCTTTTCCTTCCTTTTGTTTTCTTTATCCTTTTACTTATTATATATATATATATATATATATATATATATATATATATATATATATATATATATATATATATATATATATGGTATAAAAATGCCAAAAAAAATTATTAGTATTTTCTAAAATTCTCTCATCCTTCTACAAAGTTCCTTAAAATAAATTAAAAAAATAATAGTTTTGCCCATAAATTCTAAATGCATCTTTACCTAATAATTAAATTCAATAAATTTATATTTTCTAATATACTACAAAATAATGCAATTAAATTAAATGATTTATTTAAATACTTATAATATGTTTTAAAATTAGGGATTTTACAAAACTGCTCTACTCCGCGCTGAAGAACTGGGAACTCACGGATGAGCTCCGCTCCCTCTCTGATCACTTCAGACTTTCTTTCGAAAGTGCCACTCGGTCTAATGCGACCGAGCCAGCATACGAAAGATATAAGTCGGTGTCGCTGCAGTGACACCGAAGCTAGACCATAGTCACAGGTTTTGTCGTTCCCATAGCTTCTCTCTTAATGGTTAGGCATGAACTCTGCAATGGAGCTCCACAAAAAAATATTTTTGAGTCAATCTACTCAGCACCTTTTCATGCGATAGAAGTAGGAAGTTTCTTCAACCCGGTGACCGGCCTAATCATAGGCACCTTTGGGCGAGATCTCCTCTATTTTTTTGAGGATCCACTGTGATAATGAGAAAGATTTCTACACGTTCGACCGGTAAGGATGGTATCCAATTGCATATTTTTCTCCTTCCACCTCCACATTTTTTTGATTCATTTTTCATTACTTGTGAAAGTCTCCCTTGAGCTTGGACAGTTGCCAAACCAAACTAATTTGCGCCTCCTTCCTTTCAGGGGGCGGCTACTTCTCAAAATCGGTCGTGAATCATCTACCTCAGCGTACTAAGCCAAGGGGGTCACGGACCGACCATAGACCATGTTCAATAAGCGGAACGCATTCGCTTTCCACTCTCCGATTGCCCGTTCCCCTACAGATCTTGGCCTTACCACTCGGTCCCCGATGGCCAGCGGGGGATTCGGTATAGCAGCTCACGTTCCCGCTGGACTGGACACGTGTTAACTATCCGCTTCGTCCACACCTGCTTGCGCAGGCACTTCCCTCTAAGGCGGAACGCTCGCCTACCGATGTATTTTTACATCCCACAACTTCGGTAGATTGCTTAGCCCCGTTCAACTTTCCGCTGATTCAATAGCAGCTCCCATTCCTGCAATATTCGTTGCTTCCTCAACAAGAGATTTGATCCTCATCTCTGGAACTCTGGGCTTCTTCAACAATAGCGAATTCTACATCGCCCGTCAAAAGAGAAAGAAGCAATTCCTCTCTCTGGTAGCAATTTGGTCTCCAGTCGATGGTAGTAAAGGAAGGAAGGCGCCCGAAGACGAGCGCTAGTGAGGTTCTCGCTAAAATAAAGAAAGGCTCAGAAAGAAGTATGGTGCTTTTGCCGTTGATCAAATAACTATTCTAGTTCTACCGTATCTTTTGTTTTATTTCTTCTGGAACAATCACAAAAAGTTTTTATTATGGATCTACTACCAGAAATTCAATGTCTTTGCTCAAGAAAAAATCCAAAAGATGTTTCGCACTATAAAATTGGATAGGTTCGATTTATGGTCATTGGTAGCCTCCTAAAAGGATCTACTAAATTCATCGAGTTGTTCCAAAGGATCAAAACGGCCAGTTATTAAAGGAATCCCCTGTCGGCTCTCTTTGAAATACGTTTAGCCGTTTCTGGTTGGGCAGGTTCAATGGCTCTATACGAATTATCGGTTTTTGATCCCTTTGTCCTGTCCTTGCCTGTATCCTTCCTTTTTTGTAGGCCTGTTTTCTAGTACTAGAAATGCGATACAAGTAATGAATTTCGGACTTCCCGCAAAAACAGTATAAACAAAGAAAGTAAAGGGATTGAAATAATTTTTTGAAAGATAGAGAGGCCGCACCTGGTGAGGGAGAGGAGACTGAGGCGGGAGACGCCGAGGAGGAGGAGACTGAGGAAATCTTTTTTTATTGAAAGATGTTCGTTCATTCCTACTACTTAATCTTAATTTCTTTTTATTCTACTTTTTCGGAGAATGGACTCCGAGAATTCTTTTTGCAAGTGTCACGCCCCAGTCCTAAAATACGTAGGACTAGGAATACATAAGCATACCAGCCGTATGTATATGGCAACTCCAATATATGGAAACCATAACACATACGTACGCTGTATTATGAACAATAATTCACAAGTGGTATATAATTATCACAAGTCACAGGGCATAACCTAATCTCATCCACAGAATCAAATATAAATGAATAACCAATCAACTATATAACTGAATCAAGTATAAGATGCTTGATAATAACAAGTAGTTGGGTGGAGACAAATCCACTACCGAACTAGAATATAAGAGAAACAAAATAAGTACATCTAATGATCAATGAGGCTCGAAGAGAAGACCTCCTCGAAAGAGAACGAAGTAGCAAGTCTTGATCCATGCTCCTGTGAATAGTCATGATCGTCTACACCTGGAAGGGACCAGGTCCTAAGAGGGACGTAACAAGATACAAAATACATGCCATAATATAAATATTGAATAAATAAAGGGGGTGTGCTAACCATCTAAGTGAATGCAATGTGAGGACAACCTTGGTACGTATGGGTAGGTGTAGACATAACGTCCACACTCCGAAGAGCGTGGTATCTGTACATGTAACGTCCATCGTTCCGAAGAATGAGGTATCTGCAAATATATACGTCTGTATCGCTCCGAAGAACGCGGTATCTGTATAAAAGAAGTTATTGGATCCGTGGCTCCTCTGGATACTACGAATTCCAATGTGTGTATCCCTTATGCCTACCATTTGTCCTTCCCGCCCAATGCCAATGTACAAGTAGCGAACACGATGTAGACATCTCATACTATAATGCAAGTCGCTAAAGAAATATACAACTAAGCTAAATACCGTCACACGTGCTACTCACACGATGGCCAGTCGAGTATGAAGCACGCGTTCCTACATGAACTCACTCTGTGACATGCAATGATACATGTCAAGGCCTGGGGAGTCATACTGATAACTCTATGATTTTAGGTGCGTCCACTAGACACTAGGTCAGACACAAATCCTAACGTCAACGCCTTCGTTGACTGCCCGAGTCTTTCTCAGACGCGCACAGTTATATAATATTAAAACAAATAAATATACAACTAAATAATAACTGAATTTAAACAGTACAATAAGGCAAGATATACTTGCCTGGCAAGAAAGCTGCATAGTGTAAACATCCAGATGTTAAGTAGAAGTGATCAGAAACTATGGCCTCTGAATGAACATCTCTGGATGCTGAAATAAACATCACCAACATTCCCAGAATAAGCGAAATAGTCAGAAAATACACCCTTTCGTCCAATTTGGACACAGGAACAAAACTGTAATTTCGGGTCAAAGCGGGGTCCATATGTGGGCCATTTTGCATCGAAATACGTGTCAGAGGTAAAAGTCTCTAAATGGGACAAATTATTGGTCAAATAAATTCTAAACGATGATATGAACTCAACGGTATGTCAAATTTTGGATTCCGGTGAGCCAATCACAAATTCGCCCTTAAAGTCAAACCGCGGGGCCCGCGAATAGGCAGCTTGGTCAACTGTCTCAGAATTGTGTAAAACTTGGATCGCAGGACCAGTATGATACCACGAATCCAATGGTACAAGTTTCGTCGTATTCCGACGAGCGTACACAAAATGGGGTGGTAGTTTGCAAAAGTCGCGATATGGGTACTTTTTACGGATACGGGTTGATTCCGGCGCGCACACACGTCCGAATCAACTTCCACGAAAGTTCACACGTCAGTATATACCATACGTGCCTTTCAGTATAATTGGTACGCGACGAGGCGATCCCGTTTGGCAGGGCGCACTCCGTATCACAAAATTTAAGTTTTAAAAAATCAAGATTTTAGTCATTTTGGAGGCGAATAATTTAACACATAAAAAGAATTAATAAAAACTAAAAGAACAGAAAAATTCTTGATTATATTGAGAAGAAAATTCTTCAATTAGATTTTAAAAATATTAAACAGGTTGATGACAAATTGGGTGTGAACATGGGATTTGGATTGAAGTTTCTGGACTGTTATGGTCAATTTTCTTCCATTTTCCGGTCAATTTTTTGACCAATCTGGGACACGAAAACTCATCCCGCTTGAATGAAAATCATAGAGGGTTAGGTTGTGAACGTACACGGACAAACCGCTCGAGAAAAGGATGAGAAATCAGTTTATATATATATATATATATATGAGGTTCTCGCGCGGGTGAGATGGCTGAAACGGGTTGGAGGTGAGTAAGACACGGGCTCGGGGCTCTGTGTTGCAGTGGGCTGGGGTAAAGGCTTAGGAATTTGCCTATTTGTTAGTTATTTTTTAAGATTTTTTTCCTTTATTTCTTTTTCTTGCATATATATATATATATATATATATATATATGGTTAATAAAATTTCGAAAAATTATATTAGAACATTCTATAAATCTCTCAGCCTTCTACAAGACTTCCTAAAATAATTAAAATAAAATAATAGTAGTTTTGCTCCTTAAATTACTAGATGAGTATCTACCTAGCAATAAAAATCAATAAATTCTATTTTCTACTTAACTAGGAATTAATACAATTAATTTTAATGATTAATTAAATAATTAATACTAAAATTTTTAGGGATTTTACACTTGAGTTGGTTTTCTCGTTGGGCAGTTGTAGCTAGAGTTGGATTATATTTGGGCCAGTTGAAAAAACAGTTGGAATTATACATCTTGGTTGGAACATCGGGCAATTCGGGCGGGCGAGCGAGCGTGCATCCGTGCACGAGTATCATTTGGGTGCTTTGTCATGCAAAGAGTGTAGTTGTGGTTCAAACCGGACAACTATATCGGTGAGGGCAGTGTGCCACTGTTGGGGCATTGTGCCACGGGATTGTTTTGAGCGAGGGTGTTGCACCAATTGGAACACTATGTCGAGAAGCGGCATAGTGCTTATGGGGATAACTTAAGATGGTGCCTTGGGTTATAGTTGGAGAATGGTTATAGATCGTTGGTTGGATTGAGGCTAAATAGTTTGGTGGGGCGAGAATGCTCGATTCTCTCGTCATACCTACTTGGAGTATGCATCGGTCATGGACAACCTGTTACGCACAGGTTTGGTTTCCTCGAACGGGAAGGCTCCGGGGCACCGGGACCGTTCGGCCATGGAGGAATCAAAATTGGTAACGTGCCTTGGGCGCTGTGCCGGCGGTTCAATACGATTCAGGCGGGCTAGCTACTCAGCGCTGGATCGAGTAGAACTGCAGTTGAACAGTCCTTTATGGTTTGGCCAGTGACTTCATATAGATAAGAGTTGGTTTGCTTTGCTTTGGTTTGATTTATGCTTTTTGTGTAGGCAGCGGCCACCTTGCCTCGGCAAGAGTGTGCATATCGAAGATTGGATTATAAGGTTTGGATTGAGGATGGATATTGAGGCTTGGATGATGGTTCGATAGGTTTCTGCGTTGCTTGAGTTTGAGTAGGACGGTTTGCATGCTAGTTTTCTTTTGAGTTAGATATATCTGCTTATATATATTGGCTTGAGTTGAATGCTTGCATGCTTAACCTGCTTTACAGTTTTCAATAACATGTCATACCTTTGCCATGAAATAAATCTAGGATTCAACTAGAGAGATCACCATATAACTGTTTGCATTCACTTTTCTACTTAGTGTCGGCTTAGACGAGTGGGTTACCCTGCTCACCAGTATGGCTGTGTACTGACCCACATTTATGGTCATTATTTTAGGTACACAGGTATAGTGGCGCTGCTTGGATATACGGGACATAATGTATGAATGGTAAGTACCTTTGTGGGCTAAACAAAGAGCAAGAGTATTGCATTAGCCTTTGTGGCATTCTCCTTGTGGCATTTTCATTTGGACCCTATCGAGAGCTTCGCTGCGTATACTCTGATGTGTGCTTGGTACACAATACTTGAATTTTGCTGCAACTTGGTCGTTTGGATGATAACTTCACCTTGTGCGAGCGCAACTCCAGGATCGTATAACATCACGTCCCGATGAGAACGGTTGGCTGCGGAAGATTGGGGCATGACAGACAACACGTTCGATGTTTCTAGAAAACAAAATTTTTCGATAAGGGCAGCACTTATGTGTACCATCAATGACTTTTCGGCCTATAGAATATTATCAGAATGGAGCACTCATGGCCGTCTCTCATGTTTGTATTGCATGGACCGCACTAAGGCTTTTTGTTTAAAACACGGAGGCAAACCGTGCTTCTTCAATTGTCATCGACAATTCCTTTCGAAGGATCATCCGTACTGGAGGAACATGATTGCTTTTCGTGCCGACTTTGTGGAGAATGCCAATCCATCGTCAAGGTGGCCCGGATACACGATATGGAAAGAGGTAAAAGATTTACCAAGTGCTATTGAAGAGCCTGCTAAGGCGTACAAGTGTGACGAATTTGGTCGCACTCATAATTGGATGAAGAGGAGTATATTCTAGGATCTGCCATATTGGAGCACCAATCTGATCCGACATAACCTTGATGTCATGCATATCGAAAAAAATATGTTTGAAAACATAATTAATACTGTAATGGACGTAAAGGGGAAAACGAAATACAATCTGAAGGCCAGGTTGGACTTGCAAGAAATATGTAGATGTCCTGCGTTGCATTTGATAGAAGAGAAAAATGTAAAGTTAAAGCAGCATAAGACAATTTTCTTACTGGAGAATGGGGAAAAAGGAAGACTTTTTAGGTGGATTCAGGGCCTAAAATTTCCAGACGGGTACGTGTCGAACTTGAGAAGATGCGTCGACCTCAAGAAGAACAAACTGACGGGTATGAAGAGCCACGATTGTCACATATTCATGGAGAGGTTAATTTCGATTGCGTTTCGGGAATTCTTACCGCATGTCATTTGGAATCTATTGACAGAGCTCAATATATTCTTCCGAGATCTTTGTATTACTAAGTTGCTCGTCGATCGTCTAGAAAAGCAAGAGAATGATATTGCGGTAACACTTTGCAAGCTTGAGAATTTGTTTTCTCCTGGATCCTTTGACTCCATGGAGCATTTGTCGATTCATCTTTTCTATGAGGCACGTATTAGTGGGCCTGTCGGTTATCGGTGGATGTATCCATTCGAGCGACATCTGAACCTTATGAAGCTTATGTGCTCGAGGAGATTATAAACTTTTGTTTGGCGTATTTAAAATCTCATGTTGCTACTAATCGGACAAGAGATCCGAGAAACGATGACGGATATCAAAAATATAATAATTCAATACTGAAAGTATTAAATACGTCCGGAAAGCCTTCGGAGAAAATAAACAAGAGATATTTGAATGACGATGAGCTAAGGCTGCTCAGTTGTATATATTACACAATTACGAGGAGGATGAAGTGAAGAAGCTAGAGGGGTAAGTAATTAATACGTCCACGTTATCTCAATGTAATGGTATAAGCTCGGTAATGTTATGCTACTAATCGGCAGTTGTTTCATTATTTTTCAGCATATATAATGATGAGCTGAGGTCGGTTAGACCCTACATAACAGACGAAGAAGTATAAAAAGAAATGAAACATTATTTTTCTTCTTGGTTGAGCGCATATGTAAGGAGCTCGGTAATTACTTTTTGTATATGCACTATACACAATAATCAAAGGAACGTTGAACTTAATTTCTTATCTTATGGTATTTAGGTCGATCGTTCAGACGCAACACTTGAGAATGAATCTATTAGAACTCTAGCTACGGGGCCAATTTATGCTGTCAAAATATGGCCAATCCTCCGGACGAGCATCGGATGGAGATTTGGGCCGACGGCACAAAGTAAGTTAATTAGTTAACATTTTCTATGAATATAATTATCTATGTATAGATATCGTCCGTCGAGGGTACAGAGACGCCTGGGACTTTTTCCGAGATATAATTATGGTGGCCCTTGGATCAACTACTCTGATGCTCCAGACGAGAGAAAGGCGTTCTGGTTTAAGCGCTTTAATGTAAAAATATATTTGGTTTTAATATCAATCATCTAATTTAATTATATTATATAACTTACTATATTACTTCTTGTAGGATACGTATTTCTATCCACCCCACCGGGACGAACTGATCGAGGAGATATTTTCTTCCGTCGTCGCCAAGCTAGTCCGAGATACGATCAATGATCAAAAGGACCATGATTGTCACGCCCCAGTCTCAAAAATACGTAGGACTAGGACACGTAAGCATGTCAGCCGTATGGATATGGCAACTCCAATATATGGAAACCAAAATCCATACGTACGCTGTAATATGAATATCAAATCCACAAGTGGTATAAATATATGTCACAAGTCACAGGGTATAATCTAAATCTCATCCACGAAAATCAATATAAATAAATAACCAACATCTATGAAACTAGATCTTAATAGGAAGCATCTAAGGATGATAGTTGGGTGGAAACAAATCCACTACCAACTAGAATATAAGAGCAAATACAATATAAGGACAACACAACAAACACCATATAAGGTTACCAGCTAACAATCACGGGCTCAAAGAGAAGACATCTTCGAAACATATGTAACCATCCGAATCTACGCTCCTGCAAATACTCAAGAACTGCGACACCTGGAAGGGCCAGGTCCTCAGAGGAACATAACAAGATACATAAAAGCATGCCAATAAAGTACTGAAATAAATATCCAATTGGTCGCATAACCGTTTAAGTGAATGCGGTTAAGAACAACTTTCCCAACGCGTGGACTATCTGGCTAAAATGGGATTGGCATTGTTCTCTTGGAGATCCAGGGTCCTACAAAGGCACGTCGTCTTTTGAACGCCGGAGGCCCGCCAGATAATAATATAATATATAGTGGTCATCATGATCGCGCATCTCCGACGGAGCGTACGGGTTACACAAGAAAAGTGCAACGAAGCCCACACGCCTTACTTGTTGTTCTCCCTACCCCATGCTCTAAGCATGTCACATCCGTGACATGATAATACCTCTAATAACTGCAAAGTCTACTAGCATACAAAGTTTCTAACAACAGTTATTCCTAACGTACGACCCATACGTACAGGAGGCCAGACCTGTCACGCAGTCCGTAATCTATATAAGACTCACACTCGTGTAACAACTGTGTCAAGGCCAATGAACCTAATGATGCTACATGATAATGAGGTAGTCTCATAAACAAGGTCAATGCAAATACATAAATAAAAATATACCGCGATGACACCGTCGCGCGCATTTTATATAACAGTTAAAATATATGAACTAAAGACAGAAAATAAAGATGCATGCAACATATAGAATATAAATAACAGTACAATGGCAAGGTATACTTGCCTGGCAAGGAAGCTGCAATGTACCAATATCCTGCTCCAGAAGTCGCGCAGAACAAATCCAATATCCTATGTACATATAGTATAATACAATAAAATTATTAGTCATTACACTAGCACATACACAACCATATTTACACTAGACTCAGGGGGTACACTAGGGGGTGGCACTAGTTATCTAACACGGTCAATTACGCGTTTAATTACGTGGGTGTCGTATCTTCAAGTACTATACGCAATCAGTCAGTCAACTAACAGGTGTCTATGCCAGTACGTTAATGTACGCAAGACAGGCAATTCACAAGTTCTTAGGGTCAACATGGTCAAGGTAAGTACGGGACAGTCCACGGTGTCCTAGGGTCGTACAGTCTGAATACACCTACTCCTAATTATTATTAGCATATAATTAGTTACAATATACATATATACCATATATATATATATCATCCAATAATTATACGTATATCAAGTTGATTAGTATGCATATACTAAATATATATAAATATATCAAACTGAATAATATACGCGTATGAGTACAAGTTCGTGTACGCAACACTGGGTTCACCGACTCAGGGTCCGATACTAGCTAGCAGTCATAAGCAATACACATGTCCTAATAACATATACTCAAGTACACATACGAAATAAGAAGGTGGGACAGGTTCGAACCTCGGTGTACGCGCACGGGATCGGTTGGACGACGACGAAGAGAGGTTGACGACGATGGTGACGATAATGAGATAACAATGAGTAGATGATGATGATGGTAAGATGACGATGAGGTAATGATGATGATTATTACGACGATGATGAGATGACGATGATACGATGATGATGATGACGATGATGATGAGATAGCGATGAGGTGATAATGATGATGATTACGACGATTATGAAATAACGATGAGGAGATGATTACGACGATGATGAGATGACGATGATGGGATGATGGTTCGATGATGATGATGGGATGTGGGCTGTCAGAGTTCGGCTAGGGGAGCTTCTCCGACGAGTCATGGTGAAGGTGAAGATGATGACAATGGCCATGGTGGTGATGTTGATGATTACGATGATGGGGATGGTGTTTCTCCGGCCAGGGGATGGTCCGACCGGCTAGGAGGACAGTGGAGAGGTGGAAGAGGAGGCTCAGATGATAGTTCACCGGAGAAGAAGGAGAGAGGGGAGAGGCCAGGGCGGATCGAGGCAAGGAGAGGGTGTCTCGGGTGATGGCAATGGTGGGGTTGCTGGTGGTTGTCATGGTGATGGTGGTGAGGTTGGTTGGGATGAGGAGGTCCAGGCAACTGATCAACGGCTCAGGCGAAGGAGGGAAGGCTGTGGAGATGTCGAGGTCTCGGTGGTCAGTGTAGGTGGAGTCCAGCGGGTCTCCGGGAAGGTCAGGCGGAGGCACTCAACGAGGGAAGAGAGAGGAGGAGCGGAGGAGGCAATGGTGGTGGTTCGGCTCTGAGTCGTCGAGGGAGGTTGATGAGGACGGGGTCGATCTCAGGCTGGGGAGGAGGACGATGAGAGTGGGATGATGGCCGGGGAAGATGACGGAAGACGGCGGGGATGGGTGGTTCGTGAGGTCGGGGAGATTGCTAGTAAGTGGTCGGGACAGCAGCGGGTTAGGGTCGATTATGAACAGCGGGTGCAGCGGCGTTCTTCGGTCGACGTGCAGGTGGTCCAGCGGCTGATGGGTCGTTCAGGCGGTCGGAGGCCGGCGGGTGCAGCGGCTCGGTGAGGAGGAGCTGCTCCGGCGGAAAAGGAAGGCTCAGGACGGAGGTGATGAATAGGAAGTTTGGGGAGAAGGTCGGCTGAGTAATAGTTTAGGTTCAGGGTGATTTAGAAAAAGGAAAAAGGGAAGAAAAGTTGTATTTATACACATGTGGACTTTTGGGTTTAACCTAGGTAAACTTGACTTTGGTCAACATCTCCTTGGGATGGGCCTTGGGCTTGCATGAGGATGTTTGAGGGCCATAATTGCATGGTTTAAAATACAAGGATGGGGTTTAGATGAGGGATCGATGCTGTGCGTTTGCATATTCCGATAAATTACGAAAAAATTCATGTGAAGGAAAAAACTGGGTTTTTTCATGAATTGTCCAATGGTGGGGATACCTCAATGCAATTTTGCATAAAAGCCCCCAATAATTAAAAAAATTGCATAAGGACGGAAATTAGATTTAATTAATCAAATTGAATGCGCATGATGTTCTAGAATTAATTAGAAGTACACGAAATTAAAATTAGGTAGGACACAAGTATCAGGGACGTAGAGGGTACAATGTAGAATATTAATAAAATTCGGGTTGCACAAAATGATCAAGATTGTGTCTCCAATTTCGATTGGGACGCACAAGGGTATGAAGTTTTGAATTTATTTAGAAATAGAAAATAACGTCCGCGACGTTTATTGTGCGACTAAAATATAGCACCAGAGAGCATGATTATAAGTTACACAAAGGTCAGAAAGGTAGGCGAGCACGTCTCGGACAAGGGTATAAAGTTTGTAGAAAGGCATGGGCTAGTGTAGTGCTCCAATTATTGGAGGAACGGTAAGGCGCACTATTTGTCATAATTATTGCATAATTAAATAAATAAAATATTATATTTCTATTTGGGTTCAAACCAGCCCTAATTTTACTATCTAAGCAAAGTAGGCCTAATTTTTGGGTGAGGGGGTTTACAATCTACCCAACTTAAAACAATTTCGTCCTCAAAATTAAAATATGGTAGGGTTCTCTCTATCCAATCTTACTTGGTTACAGTCTAAAGGATTCTCCTCAAGTAATCATTGCAGTTTCTACCCAACTTAGAATTTACCCATCTATCATCTAAGGCTATATATCTAAGAAGGCTATGCCCCAAATTATTTAATCATGTTATTTAATCATCCAAGTTTTTAACACCAAACATAGCATCTATGGTATGTCCTTAATCATTTATAAAGAGAGTCACCAAGTCATATGATAAGCCTATGAGGTATATCTAGCACTATCAGTGTATCACTTATTCCAAGCACAAGGTTTCGTCTTTCCGAAACAAGGAAAGACGAAAAACAATGGTAAAGAGTTCAAGGAGGGTATAATAGAATGAAAGTATGAGAATCAAAGCGTTTAAATGATTCAAATGGGAATTGTCAAGGCAATTGTGGATTAAAATACTATTTGGTAATTTCTTATTCGCACGCTCGTATTAGTACAGTTATGTAACCAATACGATCCACTCAGACATATCTAGAGGGCAAGTACAGGTGTCTAGTAGTCAACTTTATATCTCAATCCACGTAAAGTATTATTGCGAAGGGCGAATCAAGCGCACTATGGTTGATCAGACCATAATACACTGATTCTGAAATGTATTAGTGTGGTTGATCTGGCCCCAATAACACATATGTCATGAACAAGCTCGATAAAGAATAGGCTTGCAAAAACTAGGCTATAATAGCGGCATAAGTCAAGGTAGTACAGCAAATATAAGTACGCTAGATGATGATAAAAGGAGGTACAAATTAATTCAAGTTCACAAAACAAAAACAAAATAAGGAATAATACTAAAAGACTCTACAATCTCTACAGTTATCATACAACCTCCTTGTCTAAGTCGCTAGTCGACCAAATAGGGGCATGGACCTCTAAATTCTATCGTCTGAATAAACACTGTCGTCTTATGCTAGCATACAATTAATGCCATTCAGTTACACTTTAATAATGGGTCAAAGACTATGTGATACTAGGTTATGAGGTATACTACCTAACTTATAACAATTGAACTACTATTGCAATTGTCTTAAGGATACCGTAGAAGCTCCTGTTAAGGTCTACGAGAATGAGTCTTGGTACTTATTAGGGTAGCCGCTTACATTACATAGATTATGGTCGTCTTAAGTCTTAGTCATAGCGCTTATGGAACAAGTGTCAATAGCAAGAATATAAATGTTACTACCCTCAAGGGAAGGGAATATAACTCGTATCGAGGTGAGGGTACAAATTACGTGATTTAAAACTAAGGGATGATCATCAGGTCATAATCTACAAGATCAACTCAAACTTATCAAGCTCTAACTACCAAGCACATAATTAAAAATTCAAGATTACAACTATAACTTTAGCAAACTATATATCCTATCATAGAATACAATCACTCGGTTTACAATCAGAAGCGTCAGATGGCACGAATTGAAAGATGGAGAAAAGAAGAACATAATTTAGTCGTCGTACAATTAGCGAACGTTAAGGTCGCAGAGGAACAATATATGAAATTTAAAATAGGGGCTCTAGATAGCATCATGGTTTTCTAAAGGGGAGTGGGGTGCTAGTTGCTATGTTCGAGGCATGATGAAGAGAGAAAAAAATATTGATTATATTCCTCTAGGATTCCTGAGGTGCTGTCTACTAATAATAAGACAATGATCTAAGTTTGTAGTTCTCCAATACTATCTAACTATGAAGGTTAGGTTCAGTCCTAATTTTAAATTTTGGTTTTCTATTAGTTCCTCAATACTAGGGTCAAACATTATGTAAAAACTTCTAATTAACTCTAGTAGTGTCTATACTACTCATAAGTCTTCATAATACATCAGGGGTAATGGTAAACTAATCTATAGATAAAAAATTCTAGGGTTCACTAGATATTATAAACTTAGTGGTGTGTCTATATTCTCGTTGTATTCTTAATAGGTGTGCTACCATAATTATCATCCTAATAACAGGGGGTTCCTATATTCTAGCAGAAAGCTATACTCAAAGAACTATTAGGGAAGTACAGGAATCAAGTAGGATATAATTATTCGAATAGTATGGACGGGAAGGAGAGCGAATCATAATCAATTATGGATGAGATCCTATACTCTATTCCTATGTGCTGGCTTGTTCGGTACAGTAACCGAGACAATATGCTCTCGACCTGCATGGGCCACCACAAAAATATGTCATGCCCCAGTCCCAAAAATATGTAAGACTAGGATACGTAAGCATGTCAGCCGTATGGATATGACAACTCCAATATATGGAAACCAAAATCCACATGTATGCTGTAATATGAATATGAAATCCACAAGTGGTATAAATATATGTCACAAGTCACAGGGTATAATCTAAATCTCATCCACGAAAATCAATATAAATAAATAACCAACATCTATGAAACTAGATCTCAACAGGAAGCATCTAAGGATGATAGTTGGGTGGAAACAAATCCACTACCAAATAGAATATAAGAGCAAATACAATATAAGGAATACACAACAAACACCATATAAGATTACCAGCTAACAATCACGGGCTCGAAGAGAAGACATCCTCGAAACATATGTAACCATTCGAATCTGTGCTCCTGCGAATACTCAAGAATAGCGACACCTGGAAGGGCCAGGTCCTCAGAGGGACATAACAAGATACATAAAAGTATGCCAATAAAGTACTGAAATAAATATCCAATTGGTCGCCTAACCGTCTAAGTGAATGCAATAAAGAACAACTTTCCCAACGCGTGGGCTATCTGGCTAAAATGGGATTGGCATGGTTCTCTTGGAGATCCAGGGTCCTATAAAGGCACGTCGTCTTTTGAACGCCGGAGGCCCGCCTGATAATAATATAATATATAGTGGTCATCATGACCGCGCATCTCCGGCGGAGCGTACGGGTTACACAAGAAAAGTGCAACGGAGCCCACACGATTTACTTGTTGTTCTTCCCACCCCATGCTCTAAGCATGTCACATCCATGACACGATAATACCTCTAATAACTGCAAAGTCTACTATCTTACAAAGTTTTTAACAGCAGTTATTCCTAACGCACGGCCCATACGTATAGGAGGCCAGACCTGTCACGCGGTCCGTGATCTATATGAGACTCACACTCGTATAATAACTATGTCAAGGCCAATGAACCTAATGATGCTACATGATAATGAGATAGTCTCATAAACAAGGTCAATACAAATACATAAATAAAAACATACCGCAACGACACCGTCGCATGCATTTTATATAACAGTTAAAATATATGAACTAAAGACAGAAAATAAAGATGCATGCAACATATAGAATATAAATAACAGTACAATGGCAAGGTATACTTGCCTGGCAAGGAAGCTGCAATGTACCAATAACCTGCTCCAGAAGTCGCGCAGAACAAATCTAATATCCTATGTATATATAGTATAATACAATAAAATCATTAGTTATTACACTAGCACATACACAACCATATTTACACTAGACTCAGGGGGTACACTAGGGGGTGGCACTAGTTATCTAACACGATCAATTACGCGTTGAATTACGCGGGTGTCGCGTCTTCAAGTACTGTACGCAATCAGTCAGTCAACTGACAGGTATCTACGCCAGTACGTTAATGTACGCAAGGCAGGCAATTCACAAGTTCTTAGGGTCAACATGGTCAAGGTAAGTACGGGACAGTCCACGGTATCCTAGGGTCGTACAGTCTGAATATACCTACTCCTAATTATTATTAGCATATAATTAGTGACAATATACATATATACCATATATATATATCATCCAATAATTATACGTATACCAAGTTGAATAGTATGCATATACTAAATATATATAAATATATCAAGCTGAATAATATACGCGTACGAGTACAAGTTCGTGTATGCAGCACTGGGTTCACCGACTCAGGGTCCGATACCAGCTAGCAGTCATAAGCAATACGCATGTCCTAATAACATATACTCAAGCACACATAAGAAATAAGAAGGTGGGACAGGTTCGAACCTCGGTGTACGTGCACGGGATCGGCTGGACGACAACGAAGAGAGGTTGATGACGATGGTGACGATGATGAGATGACGATGAGGTGATGATGATGATGGGATGATGGTGAGATGACGATGAGGTGATTATGATGATTATTACGATGATGATGAGATGACGATGATGCGATGATGATGATGACGACGATGATGAGATGGCGATGAGGTGATGATGATGATGATTACGACAATGATGAAATGACGACGAGGCGATGATTACGACAATGATGAGATGACGATGATGCGATAATGATGATGGGATAATGGTGCGATGATGATGATGGGATGTGGGCTATCGAAGTCCGGCCAGGAAAGCTTCTCCGGCGAGTCATGGTGATGGTGAAGACGATGACAATGGCCATGGTGGTGATGTTGATGATTACGATGATGGGGATGGTGTTTCTCCGGCCAGGGGGTGGTCCGGCCGGCTAGAAGGACAGTGGAGAGGTGGAAGAGGAGGCTCAGGTGATAGTTCACCAGAGAAGAAGGAGAGCGGGGAGAGGCCAGGGCAGATCGAGGCAAGGAGAGGGTGGCTCGGGTGATGGCAACGGTGGGGTTGCTGGTGGTTGTCATGGTGGTGGTGGTGAGGATGGTCGGGATGAGGAGGTCCAGGCGACTGATCAACGGCTCAGGCGGAGGAGGGAAGGCTGTGGAGATGTCGAGGTCTCGGTGGTCAGTGCAGGTGGAGTCCAGCGGGTCTCCGGCAAGGTCAGGCGAAGGCACTCAACGAGGGAAGATAGAGGAGTAGCGGAGGAGGCAATGGTGGTGGTTCGGCTCTGAGTCGTCGAGGGAGGTTGATGAGGACGGGGTCGATCTCAGGCTGGGGAGGAGGACGATGAGAGAGGGATGATGGCCGGGGAAGATGACGGAAGACGGCAGGGATGGGTGGTTCGTGAAGTTGGGGAGATGGCCAGGAAGTGGTCGGGACAGCAGCGGGTTGGGGTCGACTGTGAACAGCGGGTGCAGCGGCGTTCTCTGGTCGACGTGCAGGTGGTCCAGCGGCTAATGGGTCGTTCAGGCGGTCGGAGGCCGGCGGGTGCAGCGGCTCGGTGAGGAGGAGCTGCTCCGGCAGAGAAGGAAGGCTCAGGACGGAGGTGATGAATAGGAAGTTTAAGGAGAAGGTCGGCTGAGTAATAGTTTAGGTTTAGGGTGATTTAGAAAAAGGAAAAAGGGAAGAAAAGTTATATTTATACACATGTGGACTTTTGGGTTTGACCTAGGTAAACTTGACTTTGGTCAACATCTCCTTGGGATTGGCCTTGGGCTTGCATGAGGATGTTTGAGGGCCATAATTGCATGGTTTAAAATACAAGGATGGGGTTTAGATGAGGGATCGATGCTGTGCGTTTGCACATTCCGATAAATTACGAAAAAATTCATGTGAAGGGGAAAACTGGGTTTCTTCTTGAATTATCCAATGGTGGGGATACCTCAATGCATTTTTGCATAAAAGCCCCCAACAATTGGAAACATTACACATGGACAAAAATTAGATTTAATTAATCAAATTGAATGCGCACGATGTTCTAGAATTAATTAGAAGTACACGGAATTAAAATTAGGTGGGACACAAGTATCAGGGACGTAAAGGGTACAGCTTAGAATATTAATAAAATTTGGGTTGCACAAAACGGTCAAGATTGTGTCTCCAATTTCGATTGGAACGCACAAGGGTGCAAAGTTTGGAATTTATTTAGAATTAGGAAATAACATCCGCGACGTTTATTGTGCGACTCAAATATAGCACCAGAGAGCATGATTATAAGTTACACAAACGTCAGAAAGGTAGGCGGGCACGTCTCGGACAAGGGTATAAAGTTTGTAGAAAGGCATGGGCTAGTGTAGTGCTCAAATTATTGGAGGAACAGTAAGGCACACTATTTGTCATAATTATTGCATAATTAAATAAATAAAATATTTTATTTCTATTTGGGTTCAAACCAGCCCTAATTTTACTATCTAAGCAAAGTAGGCCTAACTTTTGGGTGAGGGGATTTACAATGATTATTTGGAAAAATCAATCCTAGGGTGGATCACGACTGAGCAGTAGAATCGGATGAGGGCTAGATTCGACGATCCCAGGTACAAGGAAAAGTCGGAGAAGGCGAAGGAGGACAGGAAGAAGGCAGGAAAGTAGTGTGGTGGGTCGATTTTGATGACGAAATATTTTTGTCGCATGGTAAGTATTTGAACGTATATATATTATTTTTAATCAAAGTAGGATAAAATGGTAAATTTTAGTAATAATATATCTATTTGTAATTAACAGGTCATGTGGGGTAAAGACACTAACATTGTGATCGGAAGGGCGGACAGCTCATCGATGATAGGGCCACGTAGACTTACGTAAGTATTACTTTATATATTTTTTATTTTATTATATTTAGAAAATATGCAAATAAATATCCATGTAATTAGTAATAAGTTGCTTAGATAATAGGATTATTTACACTAACTATCCCTATATTTTTGATTTATAATACAGGGTACCCATGCTTTTGAACAACTTACAAAATATGCAAATAAATATTCATGTAGTTAGTAACAAGCATATTGATCGAGCGATTCATTTTTTTTCTAGAATGAGTATCTACAGCTCCGTGAGCAGTCGACGTAATATGCTGCGTCTGCACCTCCCGATGGAGAGGCCAGTACTTCCTGGCAGCCACCGGCCCACCCAGTTCTGTCGGCTGAAGAGCTGTGGCAGACCACCTCTGGTAGACTTCAGAGGGGTATGTACTATGGTACGGGATCCTACGACGCCTATGTTGCGACGCAGGGCTCTAGGACCCCCTTTGCCCCTGCGCATACCCCACAGCCTTTCCAGGAGTCGGTGCGAGTCCAGCAGGAGAGAGTTGATCATCCGATTATGTCTCTGTGTGACGAGATGATTAGACTGATTTTGTAGCAGCCCCAGTCCCAGCCGCAGATGGACGATGCAATTATCTTAGCATATTTTGATACGCTCGAGCAAAACCTTTTGGAGCTCAGGACTATGACCGAGGCAACATAGCGGGACATTACGGATCTGGCATCATCGATACAGTATTTCGTCACTCGGATTATAGGTGTCATGGATTCATACAATGATCGCATATAAGCATTGGAGCGGATACGTCCTCCTAGTTCGTCGGCATCGACACCGACTCCACCAACGATACTGCCTCCTAGATTGACATCGGTGGCGCTTTCACAGAGCAAGTTGGACTATATTGTATTCCAGTTATGCGGTGGTGTTCCTCCTCCACCTTCTGATCAACATTAGTGTAAACACCCGAATTTTTTAGAAATTTAAATATAATTTTTAGCATTTTTCTAAATTTTTTTTAATTATTTAAAATTAATGTTCTTCAGTGATTAATATTTTTTGAATTAAATTAAATATTAAAATATTATAAAAACTAAATTTTGGAGTGTAAAATAAATAATAAGATATTATGTAATTTTTTTAAATTTATTGGGATCAAAAACTATTTTTAAATAGCTAAAAATATTATTTTTAATTAAACCAGACCGAACCAGCCTGAACCAAACAAAATTAAACCCAACTGAACCGAACCATACCTAATGAGTTGGATCTGAACTGGACCCGACCCGCCAACGTGCCCCGGCCCGTTAACCCTAATACACAGTAACTGAAAAATTTTAATCTTCCCGACCGTTAACCCCGACCCACCAATTCTCCCCCGACCGTTCGCCTCCCCGCCGTCGTAACCCGCCGGTGACCCATCGGTTCCACTCCCCACCGCCGACCGACCGTCCACCTCCTCGAAACTGCCAGCCCCTCTCCTATAAAACCCGATCACCACCATCACAACCACCGCCACCACTCGACTCCGTCCAATCAACCCGACGACGACGACGACGACCCGCCGACTTCTCCGCGGTCGTTCATCGACGACGACCATAATGACTCCGACCACCACCATAGCAACCTGCCGCTGCCGCCGACAATGATTTGCACCGCCGCCGCCACCGTTCACGCATAGCAAACCGCGGCCGACCCCTGTTCCGGTGAGTTTTACTTCCTCCTTGCTGTGTCGATTTTTGAACGGCTTATTGTGATGTGTTCGATGTATGACCCTCTCAAACCCTGTACAATTATATTGGGGTATCATGTCCTATGTCGGTCGTAAATCGTGACGCAAAAATAGGAAAAATAACCCAATTTTGGAATTCAGAAACTGTCCTGAAGCCCCATGTTCATGGTTGTTTTACGTCCGACCTATTTAATATTTTTAAAATTCACTTAAATAGTAAATTAGACAATATAACCAAGTTTTAAATCCTGTAATTAGTTTATTTTAATTTGCTGTAAGTTGTGTTTTATTCACGGGTAAATTTGACCAAAAACTTGGTTTTTAAAAGCTAAATTTTTTTGAAACTGGGTGCGTTCCGCTAAACGAGGCGACTTTATCGTATGTAAATTATATCGAAAGGCGCGTATCGTCAATGCGGAAGTGTGGGATTTCACGAAAGTGGATTTGGATGTGTGTGCACACCGGAATCAACGCGTATCCATCAAAAAGTCCCGTATCGTGCCTGTTCTGATACTCGTCATAATTACATGTGTGCTTATCCTTTCGTAACGAAACTTGCACCATCGGATTCATAGTATTACGCTGGTCCTGTGACCCAAGTTTGGTTCGATTCTGAAAATATTAACGAAACCCCGTATGTGGGCCCTACGGCTCCACTTGACGGGTGATTTTGTGACCGGCTCATAGGAATCCAGTTCTGGATATTCTGTTGGATTCATACCATCATTTTGGACTCATAGACACTAAGTTTGATAAATTTGGAGAACTTTATCTCTGGCACATTTTTCGGTGCGAAGAGGGCTACATGTGGACCCCACTTTGACCAAAAATATCAATTCTGCCCCTGTATTCAAATTGGACTTATGGGTAGTCAATCCTATCTATTTTATGTATTCTGGGAGTGATGGTAATATTTATTTCAGCATCCGGAGGCGTACCTAAAGATTTTGTTGTTACCGAAGCAACTAAAGGAGTTCAAACCCCAGGTTAGTGTACCTTGCCAAACTTGCAGTAATTACCTTAATATTATTTGCTTAATTTATTCTATGACATATCTGTTCAACCTAGGACCGTGAGAAGTTGCTTAACGTCCAAATAATATTCGGGTATCGACGTCGTACGCGGAGTTGTATAACGTCACTTAGAGAGTTGATACCTCGATCCTATATTTTCGTGCTTGCTTAACCAAGTACGTCATACCATAGGACACCTGACACTATTCATAAGACATAATCTTTCCTGAGATATTCATGGTGATTCTGTATAGGATTATAGGATTTGTGACATATGACTTGCATATATAGAGATATCATTATGACTCGTTGTAATAGTTAGAGGTCATGATCTTGCGTGTTATGGGCATGAAACGTGAGGTTACATTGGGTGGGAAGAGTCTTACCATTCTAAAGGCTGATTATGTTATATATATAGATATTCTGGGAGTGCCTTAGACTCTGACCAGAGCTTTGGCACACGTACTGGCCCTTCGAGATAATACATGCTGCTATGGGTTCCCCAGAGCCTATAGTAGTTTCAGCCTGAGTATGATTAATGCTCTGATTTGCATTTCACATAGATGGTTACATAGTTTGCCATGTTGATATATTTTATTTACTGTATTTTATTTGGTTTGAGTTATTCTTGTACCTTGCTATATCCCCTGAGGACCTGGATCCGGATTATGTCCCCAGGTATAGCAGAGGAGATCTACCCCGAGGTATACGGGACAGGAGCAGACACTAGAGCAGTACCAGCACCAGAGGACGAGGTATTGCCAGATAATTTCTTCCGAGTATTTTGTTATATACTCAGTCATTTCTGTTTATAGATACTATGTTTCCCGTCTCTTGAATTATTGTACTAAACTCATTATCGGGTTGTTCCCCGAGATACTTTTATTGAGACTTGTTGGATTATATTTCTCTTTTTGATTAGTCTGACATTTTTGAATTATGTTTATCATCTGTGGATGAGATTAGAATTAGACTGTGACATGTATCATAGACCATTATATTTATTTTACAGCTTAAGCACACTCTAATGGGTCCATTAAATTGGATTTGCCCATTGGAGTGTGCTGCTGGCCATTGCCATGTGGCTAGTCCTTCGGTATTTGGGACTGGGGCGTGACATAGTTTTTGTGGTGGCCCATGTAGGTCTACGACTATATTGCTTTGGTTTCAACTAAGTAACCGAGAAAATCTGAGATCAAGATAGGATAAGTTATAGGATCTCATCTACTTGATTGATTTATTCTTGACCTCTATATCGACTTCAAAATAAATTCTTGAATTGTATCCTGCCTTGATTCCTCTGTGCGCCTCTTATAGTTTATTTTGGATACAGAGTAATGGATTCACAAGCAAGCGACGAGACTACCGCAGGAACACCACAAGTTGCAGTTGTCACTTACGATGATGGAGTAACACCAATGGGTGGAGGTTCATCAGC
Organism: Iris macrosiphon; assembly: GCA_036927795.1. NCBI lineage: Eukaryota > Viridiplantae > Streptophyta > Magnoliopsida > Asparagales > Iridaceae > Iris > Iris macrosiphon. Next base: position 55,502,955 of record JAYESA010000015.1, read on the forward strand.
ACAACAAAGCAATCAAGCAAATCGACATGCCTCGAGGTTCCGACGAGATGACATTCCACTACCACCGTATTTTACTCCACCAATGTCCGTTTTTCCACCAGGACAACCTGTCACTACCACATTCCAAAAAAAGGAGTATTTTCGACTTTTTATGTATTTAATATTTCGTGTATTTATATTAAATAATTATATGAGATGTGTATTGAATATATTATATTATATGCAGTATTCATAAATGTCTGAGCTGGTAGACTGGACCTAGAAGCCCACTAGACAAACACCTATCTGAATTATAGGATTTTGTATTTAATTTGTATTAATTAGAATTTAATTATTGGAGGTCGTAATTAATTACCGTAATTTATTTAATTGTTGCACCTTACCGTTGCTTCGATATTTTGAGCGCTACCCTAGCTTTTGCCTTCCAAGAAATTTTACAGCCTTGCCCTAGACGTGCCTGCCTTCCTTTTTGCCATTTTTGTAATTCATAATTATGCTCTCTTGTGCTTTATTTTAGCCGCACAATAATCGTCGCGGACGTTTATTTATTTTCTAAATAAATTCTGACTTTGTATCGTTGTGCGTTCCAAATAAAATTGGAGGCAATCTTGGCCTATTTTTTGTGCGACCCAAATTAGGGTAATATTCTGTTCTAAGTCTTCTTCATTATTGATATTCATAACCCGACCTAATTTTGGCCCCATGTACTCCTAATTAATTTTAGAACACAGCTTGTATTTATTTCTAATTAAATTGAGGATACTATTTTGACTGATTCCGTAAATCCTGGTTTAATTCCAATAACCTGCTAATTGAGCCCATACCTAGCACACAATACCCCCCTCACCTTACAAAATGCCAAACACCAAATCGCCCACCCAATTTTCATCATCTTATGCGCCTGTGCAAATACCCAAATTTAAGGGGGCTAATTTGCAAATTTGTATTAGGTGTCAACACCCCATTGGTTCAACCAAATGGAGAAGCCCAATATTGACTAGTCAACACCCCCATCCTCACATGTAGGAATTTTCTTCATGACAAATCATGACCATCCATTCTAGAGGGGTGCATCCTCACCCTTCAATTCCCACACACTCTCTCCCTATTTAATGTCCTATCACCAAGCCCTAATCCCCAAAAACCTAGGCTAGCCCACACCCAACCGTAGCCCCCCATTTCTTCATTTTTTCTTCTTCTCTTCTTCTTCTTCTTCTTCCTTCTTCTTCTTCTCTTTCCTTTTATATTTGAAAAAGGGGAGGGATCCTCAACCCTCACCCACTGTTCACCGGAGGTCACCCCGACACCGGCATGCATCTCGACTCCGGCCCGGCAGCCCTCACTGCACATGGACCCCGGCCTGTTCAGCTCGACCCACTGCCCTCTCCGGCTGCTCCTTTGTCAGCCCGGCCACGCAGCTCAGACAAGCCCGACCGACCGCCACATTCCCTCTACCCTATTCCACCACAGCTGTTGTCCAGGTCGAGCCCGACCCCGCGGCTCAGGCCAGCCGACTCCAGCTGCTGCACTCCGGCTCCACCTCCCCTCGAGCCACCTGTTCGTCGAGCCACCACCACCCTCGTCTTCGTTCCCGATGAGATCCACCGCTCGTCCCGCTGTATCTCCCCGATCCGGCGAGCTACCTCAAGCACATACCCCGGCCAACTTCCCGTAGCTCAGCCACTCATCCCGCTGAGCCACTGCCATCGAACCTGAGCTCCCCCTCCGGAGCGGAGCTGCTCAGCCACTGCACCGACGAGAGCTCTCCAGTCGGCCCCCGTACTCCGGCAACACAGCTCCCCTCGAGCTCCTCCCCCGGCGCTGCATTCCTCCCGACCTCCCGACCTCCCGAGCTATGCTTCGGCTAGCCTCCACCTCTGCAACCCTTCCCGACTCCCTTAGCTCCTCCCCTCTCCGGCCTACAATCCCCGGCTATCACCACCACTGCTTGCTGCATCCTCCGGCGAGCTGCAACCCGCTGCTCCTCCCTCCGTTCGAGCTCACCCCGACCCTGGCTGCATCCTCAACTCCGGCACCCGCAGCTCCTTACTGCTCCTCCTCTCGCACCACCACCCCGGAGCCACCAAAACTACCACCACCACCACCCGAAGCCAGTGCGGCCATCCCCCACGGCCAGCTCTCTCTCCGGCGGGCTGTGCACCAACCCCGGTGAGCCTCTCCTTCTTCCCTCCTTAAAGCATAATGTAATTTATAGTGTATATATAAATTAGTATAATGTATGTATGTATTTAATGTATACGTATATGTATATACTAATATATGTATATGTATATTATGTATTTAATTAATGTTTAATATGTATATATATGTTTAATATATATATGTATATGTTTAATATATATATATGTATATGTATATGTATGTATTTAATATTGTTGGTATATATATAAATACGTACTTAGTATATGTATTATTGGTATATGTATTATTTGATATATATATACATATATATTCAATATATATATATATATATATGTTTTGTATATACTTAATATTCTTTCAACATATATAATTTGTATATATGTATAAAAATATATATTTTGTATATGCTTTTAGTATATCCTTAATATATATAGTATAAACTTAAATTGGTGTATTAGTCTTAGTATATTTTAATAATAATGTTGACAATATATATATATATATATATATTTTAAATTGTATTTTTGGCATATATATATGTACATATATATTGTTCAACTAATATATATATTATACATAAAATTAAATGGTACATATATATTGTATATGTATTTAATTGGTGCATGTATATATTATAAGTATTAATGTTAGTTAAAAATAGGTATATGTGTGTTAGATGTCTATCTACTAGATGACCCTAGTTGACCAGTATCATACCTGGTATAGCCCTGAGTTATGTTTTTGTGTTGTGTTAGTGTAGCATCTGATGCAACATTGTATTATTTTATTATATGTTTATAGGACTGTTGGATCCACCAGACGATACTCTGGGGCAGGACATTGGTTTTACCAGCTAAGGACCCAAGGCGAGTACATTTTCTGATTAGCTTCTTGTTTATGATATCCCCTATGTTCATTGTATCTAGTGTAAATATCCATATTCTCGACACACTGGTTACACGGATTGGTGTATACGGATCTCGTCATGAGATGTTTTTCCTTATTCATGGTGTAGCTTGTACAAGTCTTGTTTCATTGTTATCTTGTACATGTACAGACACTAATTTCCAGAGAGATTTACTACCTCCCTAGGGAATCCCGTGCCATAGCGTACCATGATTGGATCTACTATACCAGTCGGGGGTGGGGAGTATTTTAGTGTAGATATGTGATCATACCCAACTCTATATGCATCATAGCTCACCCCATATCTCACGTCAGATGCGACCTGACCATTTACATGCTTCATAGCTGTTACATGTGATTAGCCTGACCTCTACATGCATCATAGCTAACCAAATGATTAGCCTAACCTTACATGAATCATAGCTAATCATATGTAACTAGCCTGATCAAGTTCCCAAGTCGATCACATGTTAAAGCTAGTACTCACACACATAGTCATAGTATTCTTGCTCATTGACATATTGTTTCCTTTCCTGCATTTACTTACAGTATTTTCAGTATATCCTTTATTGTATATTTCTCGTACATATACATACATCTTGTATATTTCCATCTATATACTGCTACATAGTTTATATCATTGATATAGAACTGCTATTAGAAATGTACTTTGCTCCTTCCTGACTGGAAAATATTTTCCAGACTATGCCTAGAGGACTGGTATCCGACACTTGTGGACCACATGGTGAGTAGCTGCAGTCTTGGACTTAGCAGTTCAGTCGTGATTCCAGAAGGTTTAGCCGGAATCACTAGTATCTAGTTAGTTTTTCAGTTGTCTATTTTGGTACCGGATTTGTCTCCGGCATTTTGTTGAGACTTGAATTTATTGTTGAGTTAGATTTATTTACATTAGACTTGTGTTGTATTTCATCTTATTTCTTCGATTTCTTATCGTGCTGTAGTTATGTGATTGAGTATGTTATTCATTTATTTTGTGTCATCCGTACCTCCTTATGGAGATTGGATGCTCGTGTGAGATTGCTTAGTTAGTATCATGACCTAGACAACGTTCTACTGCCGATGTTGCGGCGTAGGTTGGACGTACCCGCGCACTCGTGCCCCTATACCGGGTGTGGGTCGTGACACGTTTTTAGTGGTAGTCCATGCAGGCCAGACTTCGCAAGTTGTGCGATTTCGTGGTAGTGCGACATATTAGTTGTACTACTGCGTGCCTGCTATAGAATATAGGACATATGATACTAGGATGAGAGAGGATACTCAATCACAAAATTCTTGAGAGATTCCTGGGACGACTCCTTGAGAATCTTATTATAATTCCAATTTAAATCCTTCGCCCTTGTTTCCGTCCGTCCTCACTCGTTGATATTGAATTTGATTATTGTTGATTAGTTAATTAAATTAGGATCTTGGTTTCATTGTAGAGTTTGATTTCATATCGAGATAAATTTTATGGACTAAACTTTACGATATCATCTGATGACATATATTAATGAGAACAGTAAGAAAGGTAAAACGTCCACTTTGGTTATGGAACCTGGAGTTTATCGCAGCCATACCGGTTGGCGTGGCGAAGATTCTAGATGACATAATTATAGGGTTGCGTACTTTAGTTACGGAACCTGTCGTTTATCGCACCTATGCTTACTGGCATGGCGAGGATTCTCAGCGTCATAATTTCTGACCGACGTGTATGATTATCAGGTTGTATCTTAAAAATTGGTTCTTAAAGTATCATCTCAACATACAGGACTTTTTCCATCGTTTCTTTTGGTTGCTAGCAGTAGGAATACCTTTAGTCCTCAACCCAGTTCCTTTTGAACTTCTATTCTTTGAGGATTCCTTGTTAAGTATGATGATTAGTGACTTGTAATTATATCTGTGTCTTGAGTATTAGTATTGACTGAGTGTTGCTAGTGAGTTGTAAGTATTTTCTAGTTGGACATGTGAGCAGTAGGCCTTAATCTAGAGTTAACCCATAGCATAGTACCTTGTAGCAATAATTCTAGGATAGGTGTCATTATAGTACTGAGAGTAAATGAGAGTATAGAGTATCAGTGATAGTTCCAAGAGTTAGTATCAGAGCCAATATACCCATCCTGGATAATCATGATTATGTAATTGGATGATCTATGTAAACAATTAAGTATCCAGGAATTGTGTTAAGGATTAAGGGAGCATGATGTTCAATTTTATAATTGATATCGGGAGTGTTAAAGGTAAGGAAATATATATGCATAAAGAGCTATAATGAGATGTCATGAGTAGATAAATATCAGGATTGGTAATGAGAGTTGTGAAGCGTATCACAGATTAGTTTAACAGGCTGTAAAAGATTAAAAGAAAATACATAAACATCAATCAAGATGAGGAACCATATACTTGCCCATGAGAGTAAAGAAACATGAGTGTTATAGAAGGTACAGGTAATCATGAGTTCTAATAAGTTGATGAGATGATCCAATAATGAAGCTAGTGATATCATACCAAGGGTACTAATGATTCTATATCGAGGATTAGTCGAGAATGATGCTGATAACAGTAAGCACTTTGCGTGATGATAATTAGATGATATACCAGTTGATATAGATTGAAAATTATGGAAGAAAATATATGTGATGATAACTTTGATCATTTGGAGGTAATAGTGCAAGTGATTCGGGCAGTACAGTTTTAGTACCCAGTTGAGAGTTGTAGACAATAGATGTATTGAGTGCACCTCGAGTATTAGAGACCGTGAGCACTTATATGTATATTTGTGGATTTATAAATTAAAGAGTGGAAATAAATTTTAATTTTGAGAATAATTGAGGAGTTGAGATTGTGTCATTAAAATTTTGAGGATTCCAAATTTGATTCAATAAACATGGTCAAGGTTATAAAGATTCTAGAGGTGATTAAAGTTTGATTTCAATATTGAATATTTGACCCTTGAGGAAGTATACTTTTTTGTTGTTCAAAGGTTAAATTTTGATGATTTTATTATAAGGAAAATTTTATGGTGGATGATATATATTAGTGTATGAGTAGATGATATACATGCGTAAAGATCTGTTGACTTGGGCATGATTGAGATGGCACTGCAAACAGACTTGGGTGTCAATCTAGGGTTGTATTAAGGAGAACAATACTTAGTATGGTATTACACTTGGTGTGCACTTGAGTGATAAGAACAACTAGTATGAACAATCATAGTAGGAACGAGAACTAGCAGTGGGTGTACTTATAGTAGAACAAGAGGTACTTAAAGAGATAGAGGTATCAAACTTTGCATGCATCATTGACCTATGATTGTGTTAGAGGTTCTTGGTATCAGATTTTGGTATTAATAGACAAGTGTAGGCAATGAGGATGTATTCATGAATGTCTTATGGACTAATGATTAGATGATATGGGTATCAGTGTACAAGGATAGGAATTAGTTAGTGAATGTGCCAGAGTTAAGTGTATATTAGAGGATAAAGATATCCAAGTAATGGGTTAGAAGACTATGTTCTGTCCTTCCTTCTGTCCCTTCTATTTGATTGGTTGACTGATTTCCCTAGTACTGTAGTACGTATGCATGATTTTTTCTTGTTAAAATGTAGTTAGTAGTACACCCTGACAGAGACTGCAATACCATGACAAAAGACACATGATCGTACATATTTTCTTAGATTGCATGGCTGTAGGTAGAGTTTTTTTCTTAGGCCATGATTATTGGGGTTTGACCATAGTAGATTTATGAAGAGGTTATGACTTGACAAGAGAAACGGGATGCTAAAACTTTTGGAAGATAAGCATAAAGAGTTAAGAATTTAATATGGCAGAGTTGAGGAATCATTAATTTTGTCAAGATTGGGATATGATTAAATTATCATTAAAATTTGAGGATAAACATTAATTTAAATGAGAGGTTAAGAATTCAATATGCTAGGATTGATGATTATTGATTATGATATATTTTATCATTAAAAACTTGAGGAAATTAAGAAGATTAGTATTGTATTTATTTGACTATAAGATATAGATTTACTTAAAAATTGCAAGTTAGGATTTTGCGAGTATTATATTATTGGAGTATTGTGTGGAAAAAGGAATCAAGGATTAGATCACTAATGGATTAGTGTTGAATTCAAATTTTGAGATAAGTTTTTAAATTTTTATAAACGTGCAAGGACTGGATTTTCGATCAAAGGATAGGATAGTAAAATTTGTATTTAGTGATTTACTCAAAATTTGAGGAGTAAAATATTAATGGGTTAGTGTTTAAACACAAACTTTTGGACGAGATTTTTAAATTCTATTGGATTCATGGGTTAGTGTTTTCAGATGGAATTTCTTAATTTATAAAAATGTGCATTGTTTGGATTAAATTAGAGGATTAGGTATCAAATTTCAGGTTTTAATTACTAACAACAGATTCTGAGGAGACTATGATACGAATGGAATTCGATGATTTTATTTCGAGGATTTTCAGGGATACAAAGATTTCAGAATTTTTAAAAATCGTGAATTGACAAGGTGGATTATTTCAGGATTATGTGGGTTGGTGAATTTAACCATTGATGGAAAATAATATAATAAATAAACACTACTATGAGGATTTTAAATTTCGAGGACGAAATTCTTTTAAGGAGGGTAGACTTGTCACTACCACATTCCAAAACCAGGGATATTTTCGACATTTTATGTATTTAATATTTCGTGTATTTAAATTAAATAATTGCATGAGATGTGTATTAAATATATTATATTATATGCAGTGTACATAAATGTCTGAGCTGGTAGACTGGACCTAGAAGCCCACTAGACAAACACCTATCCGAATTATAGGATTTTGTATTTAATTTGTATTAATTAGAATTTAGTCATTAGAGGTCGTAATTAATTACCATAATTTATTTATTGTTGTACCTTATAGTTGCTTCGATATTTTGAGCGCTACCCTAGCTTTTGCCTTCCAACAAATTTTACAGCCTTGCCCTAGACGTGCCTGCCTTCCTTTCTGCCATTTTGGTAATTCATAATTATGCTCTCTTGTGCTTTATTTTAGCCGCACAATAATCATCACGGACGTTTATTTATTTTTTGAATAAATTCTGATTTGTATCGTTGTGCGTTCCAATCGAAATTGGAGGCAATCTAGGCCTATTTTTTGTGCGACCCAAATTAGGGTAATATTCTGTTCTGAGTTTTCTTCATAATTGATATTTGTAACCCGACCTAATTTTGGCCCCATGTACTCCTAATTAATTTTAGAACACAGCTTACATTTATTTCTAATTAAATTGAGGATACCATTTTGACTGATTCCGTAAATCCTGGTTTAATTCCAGTAACCTGCTAATTGAGCCCATACCTAGCACACAACACCCCCTCACCCTACAAAACGCCAAACACCAAATCGCCCACCCAATTTTCATTATCTTATGCGCCTGTGCAAATACCCAAATTTAAGGGGGCTAATTTGCAAATTTGTATTAGGTGTCAACACCCCATTGGTTCAACCAAATGGAGAAGCCCAATATTGACTAGTCAACACACCCATCCTCACATGTAGGAATTTTCTTCATGACAAATCATGACCATCTATTCTAGAGGGGTGCATCCTCACCCTTTAATTTCCACACACTCTCTCCCTATTTAATGTCCTATCACCAAGCCCTAATCCCCAAAAACCTAGGCTAGCCCACATCCAACGTAGCCCCCCATTTCTTCATTTTTTCTTCTTCTCTTCTTCTTCTTCTTCTTCTTCCTTCTTCTTTTTCTCTTTCCTTTTATATTTGAAAAAGGGGAGGGATCCTCAACCTTCACCCACTGTTCAACGGAGGTCACCCCGACCCCGGTATGCATCTCGACTCCGGCCCGACGGCCCTCACTGCACACGGACCCCGGCCTGTTCAGCTCGACCCACTTTCCTCTCCGGCCGCTCCTCCGTCAGCCCGGCCACGCAGCTCAGTCAAGCCCGACCGACCGCCACATTCCCTCCACCTTATTCCACCACAGCTGTTGTCCCAGTCGAGCCCGACCCCGCGGCTCAGGCCAGCCGACTCCAGCTGCTGCACTCCTGCTCCACCTCCCCTCGAGCTACATGTTCGTCGAGCCACCACCACCCTCGTCTTCGTTCCCGACGAGATCTATCGCTCGTCCCGCTGTATCTCCCCGATCCGGCGAGTTACCTCGAGCACATACCCCGGCCAACTTTTCGTAGCTCAGCCACTCATCCCGCCGAGCCACTGCTATCGAACCTGAGCTCCCCCTCCGGAGCGGAGCTGCTCAGCCACTGCACCGACGAGAGCTCTCCAGTCGGCCCCCGTACTCCGGCAACACAGCTCCCCTCGAGCTCCTCCCCCGGCGCTGCATTCCTCTCGACCTCCCGAGCTGTGCTCCGGCGAGCCTCCACCTCTGCAACCCTTCCCGACTCCCTTAGCTCCTCCCCTCTCCGGCCTGCAATCCTCGGCTATCACCACCACTGCTTGCTGCATCCTCCGGCGAGCTGCAACCCGCTGCTCCTCCCTCCGTTCGAGCTCACCCCGACCCCGACTGCATCCCCAACACCAGCACCCGCAGCTCCTTGCTGCTCCTCCTCTCGTACCACCACCACCCCGGAGCTACCAGAACTACCACCACCACCACCCGAAGCCAGTGCGGCCATCCCCCACGACCAGCTCTCCCTCCGGCGGGCTGTGCACCAACCACGTGAGCCTCTCCTTCTTCCCTCCTTAATGCATAATGTAATTTATAGTGTATATATAAATTAGTATAATGTATGTATGTACTTAATGTATACATATATGTATATACTAATATATGTATATGTATATTATGTATTTAATTAATGTTTAATATGTATATGTATATGTTTAATATATATATGTATATGTATATGTATATGTATATGTATATATTTAATATTGTTAGTATATATATAAATACGTACTTAGTATATGTATTATTGGTATATATATTATTTGATATATATATACATATATATATTCAATATATATATATATATATATATATATATATATATATATATATATATATATATATATATATATATATATATATATATATATTTTCCTGGTATACGTATAATATTTGGTATATGTATATATATATATATATATATATATATATATATATATATATATATATATATGTTTTGTATATACTTAATATACTTTCAACATATATAATTTGTATATATGTATAAAAATATATATTTTGTATATGCTTTTAGTATATCCTTAATATATATAGTATAAACTTAAATTAGTGTATTAGTCTTAGTATATTTTAATAATAATATTGACAATATATATATATATATATTAAATTGTATTTTTGGCATATATATATGGCACATATATATTGTTCAACTAATATATATATATTATACATGAAATTAAATGGTACATATATATATTGTATATGTATTTAATTGGTGCATGTATATATTGTAAGTATTAATGTTAGTTAAAAATAGGTATATGTGTGTTAGATGTCTATCTACTAGATGACCCTAGTTGACCAGTATCATACCTGGCATAGCCCTGAGTTATGTTTTTGTGTTGTGTTAGTGTAGCATCTGATGCAACGTTGTATTATTTTATTATATGTTTATAGGACTGTTAGATCCACCAGACGATACTCTGGGACAGGACATTGGTTTTACCAGCTAAGGACCCAAGGCGAGTACATTCTCTGATTAGCTTCTTGTTTATGATATCCCCTATGTTCATTGTATCTAGTATAAATATCCATATTCTCGACACGCTGGTTACACAGATTGGTGTATACGGATCTCGTCATGAGATGTTATTCCTTGTTCATGGTGTAGCTTGTACAAGTCTTATTTTATTGTTATCTTGTACATGTACAAACACTGATTTTCGGGGAGATTTGCTACCTCCCTAGGGAATCCCATGCCATAGCGTACCATGATTGGATCTACTATACCAATCGGGGGTAGGGAGTATTTTAGTGTAGATATGTGATCATACCCAACTCTACATGCATCATAGCTCACCCCACATCTCACGTCGGGTGTGACCTGACCATTTATATGCTTTATAGCTGTTACATATGATTAGCCTGACCTTACATGAATCATAGCTAATCATATGTAACCAGCCTGATTGTTTGTGGTATTAAACGAAAGAACGAAGTGTATATAATAGGAGGTTTTACACGAAACCTGCCTTCTTTGGTTTATAAATAAACTTGTACAATTTGATCCTATACGAGGATGTGGGAGTACAATTTATTTAACCTGGGTAAATATTGCTATAGGTGTCTGATCTGCAGTCGATCACTTTAGCCCTTGGACTACACGATGATGAAGAAGTGCCGTAGAAGACAGGAAGCAGCTTCGAAGGTTGCAAAAGAGGGTGGATGCACGATGCCAAAGTCGTCGATCCCTACTCTTTGCCTGAGCTCCGAATTCTCCTCTCTCTCTCTCTCTCTTGACCTCTGGTTCGATCTTTCTTGGAAGTTCGACCTTGGATCTGATATTGGTTTTCTTGACCAATTTCTGACCCTAATTTCTTCGACCATTTTCCTCTGTTGATAGAGGTCTCTATTTATAGAGTTTTGGTGACAGTGACCACTCCATCGGTGTAGAAACCGAGGAGTGGAAAGTACAGCACCCTTTTATACGACGGTTTAAAATAACCAATGCCTGCATATAGATGACCTTTTGAGTGAGCATGTGACGCGTGTCCAACTAAGGGGATAAAACGCGTATATCTGCTGCGAAGATCACGGCGTAGAAGCCATGTAGGTAGTTATCCCTTGTGTAGAAGAGGTTGGGGTAGAAGCCAATAACTGTCACCATGGCGTAGAAGCCAAATAGTTATCAAACCGGCATAGAAGCCGAATAGGCGTAGAAGCCGAGTAGGCATAGAAGCCGAGTAGGCGTAGAAGCCGAGTGGTCATAGAGGCCGAGTGGGCGTAGAAGCCGAGTGAGCACAGAAGCTGAATGGGCGTAGAAGCCGAGTGAGAACAGAAGCTGAATGGGCGTAGAAGCCGCTGCGTAACGTGCCAGAGTGCTGATATGGACGTCTTAGCCGGAAATTACAGCTTTTGAAGATATAATCAAATCTCTTGCATTAAATGCAGAGATTTGCCACCATCCTGCGCATTAAATATAGAGGTATGTTTTTGAAGGTCTGCAGGCCTTCTGTGCATCAGTCGCAGAGACGTGCCTCAAGAAACTGTCATCGCTCTGTGCAGGAACTGTCACCGCTCTGTGCATTAGACGTAAAGACGTGCCTCGAGCCCCGTACGAAGTGCAGTCTTTTGATGTGGCAGGCGGTTTGTCTACTGTGGAGCATAAACAGCTTATGTCTACCTGTGTAAAACAAGGCAACGTACCCCTTTGTGCACGTAAAAGCAGTTTACGCAAAGGAGATGGCGGTAAATGACAGTCTGGGTCGCAGTGCTGTGCCATCATTATAGCCGTCGTCTGGGTAGTCGAGCAGTATCCCTTTGTCAGAAGTCCAGACGTCAGGTTCATTACAGGATCTGACAGGTTCACTTCGGAGAACACGAAGCATCTCTCATACACTTCAATGTGCGTTGAAAGAGGATGGGTTTTACGCCCAGGAGTCGATGAAGCACCCTGTTTACGCTGAAGCGGCTTGGACGTACTGCCCTTACGCGGATGGTCCTTTGAGCTTTTAATATTTCACGCTGTGTTTAGCGGAAAAAGCTCTGTTGCACGTTTGATGGCTCTGAAGGCCTCTGTTTACGCTGCTCCGCATCAATATGCTGCGTATAGCCGTCCGGCGTATTTTTCATGCTTCTACAAGACCCCCTTCAAAGCTTTCAAATTCCTCAAAATTTGGAACGCTTTGAATGAAGCATGAACCACTCCTCGTAACTCAAAACGTTTCTGAATTGAGCGTTAAAACGGTCGATGCTGACTTTATGGCAGATTTATTGGGGACCGGTGTGACCTCTTTCGCCTATAAAAAGGCTGAGGGTTTAACCTGTTCTCCCCACATTTCCATCACCACGCAGAGATGATCACCGGAGTTCGTCGGGTCGACCTGAGGAAGAAGGAGATAATGTTCTTCCAGCATGTAAGGAGCCGAAGAAGACGGCATCTTCGAGCAAGTGTCCACTGCAACGATGGATCATGGAAGGATATCTTAGCCTCCCTTGCTCGGGATAGTCAGCAACTTTATATGGCGGTTCTTCCAGGAGAAGGAAAGGGTCGTATTAGACCACGCTGCTTGCAAGTGACGCCTTCTCCCGTTACCTCCGGGGATGAGAGCAGCAACTAGCTCTGACCTCGGGTATTGAGTTGGGTGAAATACCTCAACTCAATCTATCACGACGTACGGAGCATGGGATCTGCATAATTTATGCAAGCCCCAACCCTGTATTCTCCCGCCGTTGATCATTGCCATGTCAGTCAGTTCGCTGGGACTGACTGCTGGAGAAGATGGATGAAGAATTAAAGCCCATTGAGAACCTGTCAGAACAGCTTCTGGGCGATCTTCAGACGACGATGGGGAAATCCTTTGTAGATGGAGTTTCCCTCATATGTAACCATGAAAAATGAAGAAAAACCCCTTGTAGACAGGATTTCCCTCATATGTAATCATAATTTTGATTTTAATAAAATTGTCTTTCTTCTCTATATATGATCGTTTTGCCATACGTTGCTATGAAGTCTGAATATGTGTAGCTTCGACACGTCTGATTCTTTACGCCGACTCTGTATAGAAAGAGTGCTAGGTCCAGTCTTTTACGCATAGCGAATAGTCCATAGGACGCCGTTGAGCATTTTGAACATTTAGAACTGTCCTGCTGCTAGGACTGAGGAACCGCGTAGAGCTCTGAACTGTTGTTTTTACTTCTGATGAACAGAATTTTTGTTCAGACTTCGTCTTCAAGAATGATTTCTCGAAAATCCCTTGGAACAGGGTCGAGAAATGGCTGTCAAACTGAGTTGCCATCTTGATAGACGAGATATTCAGACTGGAGTCTGGATGAACCTCCAATTGACCCGAGAAGAAGAGTAATTTTTCAATGTAGAACTCTGTATGCTTCGGGTATATGGGATATCTTGAGGTCAAGAACGAGTATCTTCTGTTGCGAACTCTTTGCAATTGACCGCTTTGAGGACCGTTCAGATGTACGCGTAATCTGACCGGCGTATCTTTCAGATGTGCGGGAAGTCATGGAGCGTAAAATTATTAGTCTGTAGCCTCTGAGCATAAACTAAATACCATCGAGCGTGAAATCATAGACTTGTGGTTCCTGAGCGTGAAGTCGTAGGTTTGTAGCCTCTCGAGCATAAAAGCTACTGAGCACAAAGGCATCTGGGCATAAAACCTGACTTGTAGCCGTCGAACGTAAAGCCGTAGATTCGTAGCTGTCGAGCGTAGAAAGCTCCTTAGCGTAGAACTGTAGATTTGTAGCTTCTGAAAAGAAAATTTCTCCGAGCGTGAAGTTGCGGATCTGTTGCTTCTGAGCGTAAACTAAGCGCCACCGAGCGTGAGATCATCGATTTGGTATCTTCTGAGCGTAAAGTCGTGGGTTTGTAGCCTCTCGAGCATAAAAGCTACCGAGCACAAAGGCATCTGGGTGTAAAACCATAGACTTATAGCTTGCGAGCGTAAAACCGTAGATCTGCTGCTGTCGAGCGTAGAAAGCTCTTTAGCGTAGGAACCGCTGACCTGCTTTGTGCGAAAAACTTTTCGAATTCGCTGACTGTCCGCCTTCTCTGAATAATAGGCTGACGTAGGACCCAATCATAACCGAATATTAATTAGGATATTTGGTTCGGGTTTCGAGGAGTCCGTCCGAGGATTCGAGGAGTCGACCCGAACTCTATATATATCCCAAGCTTTTGAGAGAAAAACTTTTCATCCGTCTTCTGCGAAAGAGAGCCTTCGACTGTTTTAAGTTTTTTCCTCTCGTTCTTTCTCAGAGCACTCCGAGTTTTCAGAAATGGCGCCGAAACAAATCCCCTCCACTAAGGGAAAGAGTATAGGTTCTTCTTCTCGTTCTTCTGCCCCAGCGCGAGAGTCTTCGGTCGGGCAAGGTAAACTTTCTTCTGAGCGAAGCATCCCGCCGACGAGTAGCGCACCCGGCCTTAGAGGTAGAGCCTTTGGGATGACAAAGAATGACAAAAAAATCCTTCGCACACGTTGAACGTGGCCGCGCTAGGTCGTCTTTTGTGCTGATAGCCTCTTTGAGGAAGATGACGCACGGAGACGTTTTTATCTTTTATGTCCATATTTCTAATGTGCCAGCGTAAAAACTCCATATTTTTGCAGTTTTGAGCGTAAAAGCTCTGACTGCCGAAAACTTGGTGTATACTATAAAATTTTAGTTTTACGCTTGTGGATGGGACCTCCGGCGTAATAACTAGAATTTTGGCAGTCTGGCGTAAAGCACGGACTGTATACCGCCAATTACGCTTCTGGATGTGACTTCCGGCGTAAAATGACCAAATTTTGTACAGTCTTGGCGTAAAGCACAGACTGTCGTTTCTTGGTCTTTATGTTGCAAGATTTGTAATGACGTATTTTCCTTGCACTTTTGCAGTTAACTTGCATGAGTCTCCACTGGTCGAGATGATGGGTTCCGTTGCCGGGATGCTGCACTCAGACTATCTGGAGGATCTGTCCCACTTGACATTTCCTATCTCCGGACCCCAGTATCCTGAAGGAAGGGAGATCTTGATATCGGCTCAGGGCTAGCGGACGTTGCTGAACATGATTAACGGAGAGCCCCTGATGTACATAGACGGGGACCAGTACATAAAGTTGGCTTTTCTCTTTGGGGACATGATTGACAAACAGTCCCAGAAGAAGCCCAAGAGAGAACCCTGGGTTTTCCCCGCCGAGAGTGTGGTCTTGTATCTGCCAACGATGCCGAGAGATTATCCAATCTCGGCTTTCTCCCATGTGACACATTCCAGGAGGATATCGTGGACGCTGACTCCCGATCTTCACGGGAAGCTGGGAAAGATCTTTCATCTGAAAGGAGCTGACCAGGGGTCGTTTGTCAGCCGCCCTTCTGGCGTTGTGACGGTGTTCAGGGGACTATGCCCGGGCAGTGTCCCGAGTGAAGACAGTTCAGTGATCCAGCCGGTCCAATTGCCGACTTTCTGTAACGACTTCATGGGGCGAAGGGGGGTATACCCCAAGAAGAATCCTCGGTGCAATGGGTAGATCACCCCAACAAACCTCCGATGGGCTTGCCTAGTTGACTGGGCCTTGAAGCATTTTCGGAGAGAGCTGGAGGGCATTGGACTGTATGCTGCTGTGAGTGCGACGAGTGTTGGGTTGCCTCCCAACCCTAACCTATTTCTGGCACTGATGGAGCGATATATTCCGCTCACCGGGACCTTCGCCACTCCACTGGGGGAGTTGGGGTTGGCCCTCCATGAGATGGCAGTGATCTCGAGACTGCCGATGGGGGATACCCCATATGAAGAGTATGTTCCCACCAACCGGGAGTTGGAGGACTCGGACCCTCGGGTTGTGGAGGTGTATCAGGAGCTGATGTGCCACTACTTCGCGTGCACCAATTTTTATGATGAGCCTTCTGATTTGGCTCACACCACTAAGTGGACGTCCTACCTCTTCTTCCACCGGGCCAGGGCCGCCAAGTCGGAGAAAGTTTCGGGGGGCAAGAATGAGCTCGTGAACTGTTTGGGCATACTCAGTGCCCAGGTCGTCGAGGATCTTATGGAGGATGCTAAAGCTCCAGATCAGATTCTCAATGAAGGGGTAGAAAAGTATCCTGAAGGCACTAAGGCCTACAGTTACTTGAGGCGCTGTCGCAGGCCTCTATCTAAGGAAGCCCGGCTGGCTAGTTTCCTCTCCATATGGCTGCGTCGAGTAGTGGTGCCCGGTATTGCGTCCGTGGACCGCATTCACCGGAATATCCTGTGGCCTGCCGTGCGTCTGGTGTTCGGGGCAAGACTGGGCCTGCTCCCTGCCATGGTGTGCCGTATACAGGCTGGCTTGAGAGCCATGACTGATGGATTGCTCGTCTATGAAGCTCGGCGTGATAGCTTTCCCAGGGTAGAATTACCATACCTGTACTTGATGGAATGGTTAATTCTTCACAACCCCCGGGTGATGTCTCCCGGCCCTGGCAGTAGTTCGGGGGGTAGTTTCTTGCTGAACTACAAGGACTCTCCCTAGAATATGAACACAGTTTTAGACTGTCGGCTGGTGCTGAACCTCAGTCATTGCTGGAAGCTCCTCTGCATTGTCGCCTCTGTACATCGCAACTAATCGGGGATTAGGCTTGAGGATTTAGGTGGAGAGAAGACCAATCTTTCTCCGGAAGCTTTTAATTGGTTGGTCTGCATCAGACCCTCCTATTTGTTGTACAGAAGCGAAGATCATTGCTTCTTCGAGCCCTACTTGCCTAGTCGGTTTGCCAGGCAGTTTGGGTACGATCAGTTGCACGTGGGCAATGCCGTCACCAGCTTCAGGTCCAGGGGAGGACTCATTGATGGAGCCAGAGGATGGTGATATTTTATTATGGGTTGCACAGGAGCAATCTTTATCGTGCCGGTCGTCACACTCTCCATGGAGCTGCGCATCTTCCATTCGTATGCCCAGTTCTACATGGCGATCAATACCTTCAATCACGATTTTGACATGCGTGGAAGCTTTAGGGTGCCTTCTCCCAAGCCAGGGGGAAGAGTCGAATTCCCCTCGGTTTCTTCTGATGAGGGTGAGGAGTTCGTCACTCCAGATGAGCCTCTGGTGTCGGTGCCGAGGTGTGAAGTGCCTCCGCCTGCAGGGGCTTTGGTAGTCTCTGGGAAGCGAAGGTCTTCTGCTCCCAAGGAGGCTTCTCTTCGTAAGAGGAGGAAGAAGACGGTTGCTCATCCTCTCCGCGTTCTTGGCATTGAGGCTCCTAGAGAGGATCCTGCTCTCTCCCCTGTTGGGGATGTCTCTTTGATTGGAGGTTCCTCGCCTTTCGGAGAGGGACCCTCAGTTTCGGCTGGCGGTGCCGGAGAACCCCTGCTTGAGTCTGCCGTTGCTGCCACCGCCTCCGGTAGTGGAACAAAATCGCCTACGTGGCCGAGGTAAATGAGAGAATCTTTTCCTAGACCAGCAACGGATGAAACTTCTGTCGTGTCCGTGAGCATGCCTAGCGAGATTCCAGCCGACGAATCTCGATTGCGTCTTGGTGAAGGCTCGGTAGAGCACCTGGCGATGTCGGTTGGCCCACCCCCTTCTCCAGGTATGACAGTTCGTATTGCGTCATTAAGGCATGATTTAGCTACATCGGCTGCAGATGCGATATATATACCGTTGGCTACGGGTAAATGTCATCTTTATGTCTCCTCTTAGAAAGATTACCATCATATTGATATCAACTTTTTTGTCCTCTTCTCAGGGGACGGCGTCCACGGGGAGTATAGCGTTGAAGCGCCTTCTGGCTCTGCTCGGGCTCCTGGCGATGATACGGAGGCGTCTGACTTCGAGGAGGAAATATCTTTGGGGGCCAGCTCGCCCGGAGTGGTTTTGTCATCTCAAGAGGAGGACGAACCCGTTATCGTGACCTCGCCTCTCGCGAGTATGCCGATGACTTCGACCGTCGTTGTCGCACCTCCTTCGGTCGCACCACCCGTCGAGGCGGCGGCTGTGGTCACCTCGTCTGCAATCATTTCTGGAGGGGGACTCGCTAATATCGCGGCCACTCTTGGCGTCCAATCGGATCTAGTTGCACTGACCGAGCAATATACCAGCCTCTTTTACACCAGTTTGAAAACGCTGATATCAATGGTGTTGGCGAAGAATCTAGACTTCGAGTGTCTGAAGAAGGCTTCTCTGTTTTCGATCGGGGCGGTCAGGGAGTTCGGCGATTCTGGGGTAGCTGACGTCCTGGAGGCGATGGTTAATGGTTTGGAGTAACCTATTAACGAATACTTGCAGCTGACTCAGGGCAGCCTTGAAGCTGAGGTCCAGGCCAGATACGACCTCATGACTGTGCGGCTTATTAAACAGCTGGAAAGCCTAGATAACTCCATCAAAGCACATAAGTTGGAGATAGATGAAAGAAAAGCTGTCGTGGAGGAGGCTTTTGCTCTTCAGACGAAGTGCCAATCCGAGCATGAAGGGAACGTAGCGAGGGCCCACAAGTTGAAGGAAAAATTCGCTCTGGCAGAGGAGTGGGCTTCCCAGTCGTTGGCATGTCTAGATGTAGCGACCGGTCGACTGAGCACAGCGCGACGGGATTTGGAGCGTACAGAAGCCGCCCTTACGGGTTCTCTTCGGGCAAGGGCCGAACTGTCCTTTACGAGCAACTCCGAGGCACGGCTGGAGCGTGCCCGCGCCGATGCCTTGGTTTCCAGGGATAAGAGGATAGCTGCACTGGTGCAGCTGATTCGCGATCTGACCGCTCCCCCACAATGATGTACCCTTTCTTTTTTTTGCTTCCCAGATGTAATTCTGCTCTCTTTTTTCTTGGGGAATAAATAAAAGTGACTCTTTTCTGACTTTGTGGACCTATCATTTCGGAATATAAATGACAGGTTTGGGCGAGAGTGATATCAGAGTTAGTATGGGCGTGATAGACTCTCGATAAACTTTTAGTAGGACATATCTATTCAGAGGTCATACAGACATGATAGAATATGCTTTGGTAGGATATATCTATTCATAGGTCATACGGACATGATAGAATATGCTTTGACTAAAGTTGGTAGACAAGACACTATTAGAGGTAATATGGACGTGACAAACTTTTGATCGTGACTCCTTTGGAGATGGAGGTACACGTCTGCTCAAAGGTGACATGGACATGGCAGTTTTTGTGGACTCAACACCACTTGCGTACTTAGAGTTAAGTATGGGTGCTAAGTTGAGATGATAATCGATATCAGAGGTAATATGAACATGATAATCGATAGCCAGATAAGAATAGTTTGTTCAGAGGTAATATGAACATGACAAACTTTTGATCGTGACTCCTTTGGAGATGGAGGTACACGTCTGCTCAGAGGTGATATGGACATGGCAGTTTTTATGGACTCAACACCACTTGCGTACTTAGAGTTAAGTACGGGTGCTAAGTTGAGATGACAATCGATATCAGAGGTAATATCAACATGATAATCGATAGCCGGACCAGAATGGTTTGTTCAGAGGTAATATGAATATGACAAACTTTTGTTCGTGACTCCTTTGGAGATGGAGGTACACGTCTGCTCAGAGGTGATATGGACATGGCAGTTTTTGTGGACTCAACACCACTTGCGTACTTAGAGTTACTTAGAGTTAAGTACGGGTGCTAAGTTGAGATGACAATCGATATCAGAGGTAATATGAACATAATAATCGATAGCCGGATCAGAATGGTTTGTTCAGAGGTAATATGAACATGACAAACTTTTGATCGTGACTCCTTTGGAGATGGAGGTACACGTCTGCTCAGAGGTGATATGGACATGGCAGTTTTTGTGGACTCAACACCACTTGCGTACTTAGAGTTAAGTACGGGTGCTAAGTTGAGATGACAATCGATATCAGAGGTAATATGAACATGATAATCAATAGCCGGACCAGAATGGTTTGTTCAGAGATAATATGAACATGACAAACTTAGCTGGGTTGGACCTGAAGAATCCACTGGGGAAATTTTTTAGAGATTCATCATCTGGTATTTTCTTGAGGGAGCAGATTGTCACGTTAAAGTGAAACCAATTTGTAGTGATCGTCCCCTCGTTTATAGATGTAAGGTGATGACCTTGGCATCGATCAACTCCTGAATCCTCCTTTTTAGTACATAGCACGTCTTTGTAGGATGATGAATGTACTGATAAAAGAGACAATAATCTGGGTTATCGTCTTTGCCAGCCCTTTCAGGGTATCTGATGTTGGGTAGCTGAAGTTTGTTTTCCTTCATCAACGTTTTGAAGATTTTACTGATGTCATCTTCATTGAAGGAGAAAGTCCCCTTCGGCCTTCGGGCTCCCGATACCTGAGTTTTACGATCTTCCGGGAAGATCGTCATCGTTGCATCATCATCAGACTTAGAGAGGATTCTACCCCCAGCTTTGGATGTTGTCTGGTTTTGTCGAGGGAGACTACCCCCAGACTTGTCGTTGCATTCGTCGACAGAAGTTGCTTTAAAAGGTCGTGCTTCTGGTTTTACAGGATCAAACTCTCGAGGTTGGGAGTTTGCAAGAGATGCAGTATACCCCAGCCCGAAACGAGCTTGTTGATGGTGAAAATTATCACGCAACGGTGTTCGTCTACCTTTTCCATAGTTGAGGCCTTGTTTCAGCTTCAAATCAAAACCCATGCTCCGTATAATATTTAACGCTTGCAGGCTATATCGGTGGGTTTGTATCCTGCCAGTTTCAGACTCGCGAGATTCTTCCTGTATGATCGGGGTATCCCGTCTGCGACCGAAGATTATTGGATGCTGATCATCGCGAGTTGGTGGAATAATAAAGATGGAGTCTTCATGTGGTCCACCTGTTATAACGATATTAGACGTCGATGTATCATCCCATAAGATCTTCCTACGTTTGACCGTCAGGGGAATTGAAGCCTGTTTACGACTCTTGTCTTTGCGTTTCTGGATCAGATAACCCCGCAGGTTAGAAGAAGTTGCAGAAGAAGAAGATGATGGCTTATTCCTTTTGTTCCTATCAGTGGGCATGCGGAGGTTGGGCACCATGGTTTTCCCTGTGCTACCTGTGTACAACAGGTTGGCCATCTGGGTGGCGGATAATCCCCGGGGAGGATGTCTTTCCGCAACCTGAGCTTGCTTTACGCCGTGGGACTTCGCCTGGCGTAATTGGGAGATTTGCTCAGACTGGCGTAAAGCTGAAGAGGTCCTCAGTCGGCCATCGGCTTCCCGCATAATCCGGAGGGTAGGCAGATTGCTCCCTCGCTGGCGTAAAGGCCGAGAAGCTGAGTACTTTGTCGCTTGCTTTCCCTTGCGGAGATCACAGTGCTCATCTGGTTCCCCTTAGAGGTCAGATGTTGTCTTGCGCACGGAGCATGATTTGTACTTCCGATTTGGCGTTGAGGCATCCTCAGAAGTTTTGTCTGTACCGCGCGTAGCGGGAGACTGGTTTCTACGCGTAGAGCGCAGTGAATACTTCTGGGTTAGCGCTGAGGCTTTGCCCGAAGTTTTGTCTGTACTACGCGTAGCGGGAGACTGGTTTCTACGCGTAGAGCACAGTGGATACTTCTGGGTTAGCACTGAGGCTTTGCCCGAAGTTTCGTCTGTATCGCGCGTAGCGGGAGACTGAATTTTACGTGCGGGGCACGGAGGAAGAAATGCTACAACCTCATTGGTCGAAGAGATCGGAGAGTCCACAGGAATAGTAGAGGAGGTCTTGGGCATCCAGACCTTGCGCAGCTTCCTGTTGTCTTGGACGGAGAGAGGGTGAGAGCTACCCCCGGTTCGAAGCATGTCTTCGTAGGCAGACTGGTCGAATTGGACGACCAGTGTCTTCATCACGGTTCCTACAGATACCGCATCGTGTTGAGCAATTACTTCCTCATCAGAAGAGAAAGATGTCCCCAGCAGAGTCGCCATCTTGTTTGTGGTATTAAACGAAAGAACAAAGTGTATACAATACGAGGTTTTACACGAAACTCGCCTTCTTTGGTTTACAAAAAAACTTGTACAATTTGATCCTATACGAGGATGTGGGAGTATAATTTATTTAATCTGGGTAAATATTACTATAGGTGTCTGATCTGCAGTCGATCACTTTAGCCCTTGGACCACACGATGATGAAGAAGTGCAGTAGAAGACAGGAAGCAGCTTCGAAGATTGCAAAAGAGGGTGCATGCACGATGCCAAAGTCGTCGATCCCTACTCTTTGCCTGAGCTTCGGATTCTCCTCTCTCTCTCTCTCTCTCTCTCTCTCTCTCTCTTGACCTCTCGTTCGATCTTTCTTGGAAGTTCGACCTTGGATCTGATATTGGTTTTCTTGACCAATTTCTGACCCTAATTTCTTTGACCCTTTTCCTCTGTTGATAGAGGTCTCTATTTATAGAGTTTTGGTGGCAGTGACCACTTCGTCGGTGTAGAAACCGAGAAGTGGAAAGTACAGCACCCTTTTACACGACGGTTTAAAATAACCAATGCCTGCGTATAGATGACCTTTTGAGTGAGCATGTGACGCATGTCCAACTAAGGGGACAAAATGCGTATATCTGCTGCGAAGATCACAGCGTAGAAGCCACGTAGGTAGTTATCCCTTGTATAGAAGAGGTTGGCGTAGAAGCCAATAACTGTCACCATGGCGTAGAAGCCAAATAGTTATCAAATCGGCATAGAAGCCGAATAGGCGTAGAAGCCGAGTAGGCATAGAAGCCGAGTAGGCGTAGAAGCCGAGTGGTCATAGAGGCCGAGTGGGCGTAGAAGCCGAGTGAGCACAGAAGCTGAATGGGCGTGAAAGCCGAGTGAGCACAGAAGCTGAATGGGCGTAGAAGCCGCTGCGTAACGTGCCAGAGTGCTGATGTGGACGTCTTAGCCAAAAATTACGGCTTTTGAAGATATAATAAAATCTCTTGCATTAAATACAGAGATTTGCCACCATCCTGCGCATTAAATGTAGAGGCGTGTTTTTGAAGGTCTGCAGGCCTTCTATGCATCAGTCGCAGAGACGTGCCTCAAGAAACTGTCACCGCTCTGTGCAGGAACTGTCACCGCTCTGTGCATTAGACGTAAAGACGTGCCTCGAGCCCCGTACGAAGTACAGTCTTTTGATGTGGTAGGCGGTTTGTCTACTGCGGAGCATAAACAGCTCATGTCTACCTGTGTAAAACAAGGCAGCGTACCCCTTTGTGCACGTAAAAGCAGTTTACGCAAAGTACTGCGCCATCATTATAGCTGTCGTCTGGGTAGTCGAGCAGTATCCCTTTGTCAAAAGTCCAGACGTTAGGTTCATTGCAGGATCTGACAGGTTCACTTTGGAGAACACGAAGCGTCTCTCATACACTTCAATGCTGCGTTGAAAGAGGATGGGTTTTACGCCCAGGAGTCGATGAAGCACCCTGTTTACGCTGAAGCGGCTTGGACGTAATGCCCTTACGCGGATGGTCCTTTGAGCTTTTAATATTTCACGGTGTGTTTAGCGAAAAAAGCTATATTGCACGTTTGATGGCTCTGAAGGCCTCTGTTTACGCTGCTCTGCATCAATATGCTATGTATAGCCATCCGGCGTATTTTTTATGCACTGATCAAGTTCCCAAGTCGATCACATATTAAAGCTAGTACTCACACACATAGTCATAGTATTCTTGCTCATTGACATATTGTTTCCTTTCCTGCATTTAATTACAGTATTTCCAGTATATCCTTTATTGTATATTTCTCGTACATATACATGCATCTTATATATTTTCATCTATATACTTCTACATAGTTTATATCATTGATATAGAACTGCTATTAGAAATGTACTTTGCTCCTTCCTGACTGGAAAACATTTTCCAGACTATGCCTAGTGGACTGGTATCCGATACTTGTGGACCACAGGGTGAGTAGCTGCAGTCTTGGACTTAGTAGTTCAGTCGTGATTCTGGGAGGTTTAGCCGGAATCACTAGTATCTAGTTAGTTTCTCAGTTGTCTATTTTGGTACCGGATTTGTCTCCGGCATTTTGTTGAGACATGGATTTATTGTTGAGTTAGATTTATTTACATTAGACTTGTGTTGTATTTCATCTTATTTCTTCGATTTCTTATCGTGCTGTAGTTATGTGATTGAGTATGTTATTCATTTATTTTGTGTCATCCGTACCTCCTTATGGAGATTGGATGATCGTGTGAGATTGCTTAGTTAGTATCATGACCTAGACAGCGTTCTACCATCGATGTTGCGTCATAGGCTGGACGTACCCGCGCACTCGTGCCCCTATACCGGGTACGGGTCATGACACAACCTATGGACGGACAGCAGATGTTCCAAATATTCTACACAATGATGTAAGCCCAACAGCAGGTTCATCAAGTGGCCCAGTAAAGCTGGGCGGAGAAGTTCTTTGACGAACTTAGCTCTAAGGTACAGAAATTAATCAGCTCTGTTGCAACTACTTTATACACGGACGTCCTTGCTACAGCTCGACACATGGATCGCGTCACCAGGAGAGAGTCCAGCCAGAAGAGGCCACATGCATTAGCACCAGACCGAGCACAGCCTGAAAGAGCTGCAAAGCGACCACAGATGAATCCACCACAGAGAGCAGTATCGTATTCCCTAACCCTTCTTACTTGTCACTACTGTTGAAATTTATGCCATATTGAGAAGGAATGCATATGCAAATGGGGATTATATTTAGCTTGCGGATCCAGTCAGCATTCGGTAAGGGATTGCCCTGAGCGTCGAGAGAGAGCACCGATGATTCATCGACCAGCCCTACCAGCACCATCACTAGGACTCCCTACTTATCATTATTGTGGCAAGGTATGCCATCTTACCAAGGAATGCTGACGCAGATTAGGATTGTGCTTGGTTTCCGGATCCAGCCAACATTCAACCAAAAATTGCATGGAGCATCAAGGAGAAACACCAATTGTTAACCGACAAGTTTTACCAGCACCGGGAGGATATCAGCCGAGGCCACCCTTCGCACCACGAGCAGCACCCTTCCAGCAGGCCCAGCAACAGTAGAGGGCATCACCACAAGGACGTGGACAGGTTTTTACGATGACGGTAAAGGAGGCACAGACTCGAGGAGTAGCGAATACGAGTAAGATTTAAGTTTTATCATAGCTATCTATTCCTAATAATATTTAGCATGTGCCTGTTAGTTCCATTCCCTAGCCTAAGCCTAGTATTATGTTAGCATGAACTTGTTAGTCTAGATGTCACTAGTAACCAAGTTTTCATAAGCTGTAGTTGATCTTCGTTTTAATCAGGTTCCTTTACTCTAGAGTTACATATCTCTCATTGCCTAGGAAAATATTTGTATTCCTTCCCTACATATTCTGATTGAACAAATCCCTCACCTTTCTCTCGATTTTTTCTTATTCATGATTCCTTATTTTCTGTGTCGTGCTTCAACAAACATGTCTTACAATCGCGTCATCTCTTTTGATCGGTTATGTTTTATTTTCTTAATTGCGAGGACACAATTCTTTTAAGGTGGGTAGATTGTAAACACCTGAATTTTTTTAGAAATTTAAATATAAATTTTTGGAATTTTTTTGTGATTTTTTTAACTATTTAAAATTAATGTTCTTCAATGATTAATATTTTGTGAATTAAATTAAATATTAAAATATTATAAAAAATATATTTTTAAGTGTAAAATAAATAATAAGATATTATATAATTTTTTGGAATTTATTAATCTCAAAAACTATTTTTAAATAGCTAAAAATATTATTTTTAATTAAACCAGATTAAACCAGACCGAAACAACCTGAACCGAACCAAATTAAACCCAACAGAACCGAACCAACCCTAATGGGTTAGATCTGAACCTGACCCGACCCGCCAACCCGACATGACCCGTTAACCCTAATACACAGTAACTGTAAAATTTAAATCTTTTCGACCGTTAACCCCGACCCGCCGACTCTCCGCCGACCGTTCGCCTCCTCGCTACTGCGACCCGCCGACGACCCCTCGGTTCAACTCCCCACCACTGGCCAACCGTCCACCTCATCGAAACTGCCAGTCCCTCCCCCTATAAAACCCGACCATCACCATCACCATCACAACCACCGCCACCACTCGACCACTACGACGACGAAGATGACGACGGC
Source organism: Iris macrosiphon (assembly GCA_036927795.1). NCBI lineage: Eukaryota > Viridiplantae > Streptophyta > Magnoliopsida > Asparagales > Iridaceae > Iris > Iris macrosiphon. The sequence continues at coordinate 55,529,759 of JAYESA010000015.1, forward strand.
GACGACGACGAAGACGACGATGACGAAAACGGCGACGACGAATCGCCGACTTCTTCGCGGCCGTTCACCGCCGACGACCACAACGACTCCGACCACCACCGCAACAACCTGCCGCCGCCGACGATGTGCACCACCGCCGCCACCGTTCACGCATAGCACACCGCGGCCGACCCCTGTTCCGATGAGTTTTACTTCCTCCTCGCTGTGTCAATTTTAGAATGCCTTGTTGCGATGTGTTCACTATATGACCCTCTCGAACCCTGTACAATTAGATTGGGGTATCATGTCCTGTGTCGGTCGCAAACCGCGACGCAAAAACAGAAAAAATAACCCAATTTTGGAATTCAAAAATTATCCCGAAGCCCCATATTCATAGCTGTTTTACGTCCAACCAATTTAATATTTTCAAAATTCACTTAAACAGTAAATTAGACAATATAACCAAGTTTTAAACCCTGTAATTAGTTTATTTTAATTTGTTGTAGGTTGTGTTTTATTCACGGGCAAAGTTGACCAAAAACTTGGTTTTCAAAATCTAAATTTTCTCAAAACTGGGTGCGTCCCGCTAAACGAGACAACTTTGTCGTGTGTGAATTGCATCGAAAGGCACGAATAGTCAATACGGACGTGTGGGATTTTACGAAAGTTGATTTGGATGTGCATGCACACCGGAATCAAAGCGTATCCGTCGAAAAGTCCCGTACCGGGCCTGTTCTGATACTCGTCATAATTACGTGTGTGCTTGTCATTTCGCAATAAAACTTATGCCATCGGATTCGTAGCGTTACGCTGGTCCTGTGACCCAAGTTTGGTTCGATTCTGAGAACGTTGATAAAACCCCGTATCGTGGGCCCCACAGCTCCACTTGATAGGTGACTTTGTGACCGGCTAAGCAAAATCTAGTTCTGAATATTCCGTTGGTTTTGTATCATCGTTCTGGACTCGTAGACATTAAGTTTGACAAATTTAGAGAACTTTGTCTTTGGCACATTTTTTGGTGCAAAGTGGGCTACATGTGGATCCCACTTTAACCAGAAACTGTTAATTCTGCCCCTGTATCCAAATTGGACTTTTGGTTGTCAATCCTAGCTATTTCATGTATTCTGGGAGTGATAGTAATATTTATTTCAGCATTCGAAGGCGTACCTGAAGATTTTGCTGTTACCGAAGCAATTGTAGGAGTTCAAACCCCAAGCAAGTGTACCTTGCCAAACTTGCAGTAATTGTCTTAATATTATTTGCTTGATTTATTCTGTGATGTATCTATTCAACCTAGGACCGTGAGACGTTGCTTAACGTTCGAATAATATTCAGGTGTTGACGCCGTACGCAGAGTTGTGTAACGTTACTTAGAGAGTTGATATCTCGATCCTATATTTTCGTGCTTGCTTAACCAAGTACGTCATACCATAGGACACCTGACACTATTCATGAGTAAGAATCTTTCTTGAGATATTCATGGTGATTCTATATAGGATTACAGGATTCGTGACATATGACTTGCATATATAGAGATATCATTATGACTCACTTTAATAGTTAGAGGTCATGATCTTGGTGTTATGGATATGACACGTGAGGTTACATTGGGTAGGGAGAGTCTTACCATACTAAAGGATGATTATGTTATATATATATAGAGAGAGAGAGAGATATTCTGGGAGTGCCGTCGACTCTGACCAGAGCTTTGGCACACGTACTGGCCCTTCGAGATAATACATGCTGCTATGGGTTCCCCAGAGCCCATAGTAGTTTCAGCCTGAGTATGATTAATGCTCTCATTTGCATTTTACATAGATGGTTACATAGTTTGCCCTGTTGATATATTTTATTTACTGCATTTTATTTGGCTTGGGTTATTCTTGTACCTTGTTATGTCCCCTGAGGACCTGGATCCGGATTATGTCCCCAGGTATAGCAGAGGAGATCTACCCCGAGGTATACGGGGCAGGAGCAGACATTGGAGCAGTACCAATACCATAAGACGAGGTGTTGCCAGAGGATTTCTCCTGAGTATTTTGTTATATACTCAGCCATTTCTGTTTATAAATACTTTATTTCATGTCTCTTGAATTACTATATTAAACTCATTATCGGGTTGCTCCCCGAGATACTTTTATTGAGACTTGTTGGATTATATTTCTCTTTTTGATTAGTCTGACATTTTTGAATTATGTTTATCTTCTGTGGATGAGATTAGAATTAGACTGTGACATGTATCGTAGACCATTATATTTGTTTTACAGCTTAAGTACACTCTAATGGGTCCATTAAATTGGGTTTGCCCATTGGAGTGTATTGCTGGCCATTGTCACGTGGCTAGTCCCTCGGTATTTGGGACTGGGGCATGATAATTAGTCCTAGGTTGGACAAATAGTTATGAATTTGTGTGAATTTGGCCCATTTTTTGGAATTTGTGTGACATTGGCCCATTTTTGGGTCTGTTGTATATATTCTTTTTGCGATATAAGGATATTTATTTCAGACTTTTATGTATGTTTGAATTTGTATGACATTGGCCAACAGTGACAGTAGATTTGAATTTATCGGTGTTTAATAATTATTTTATTTATGACAAACTATTTTTATAAATTATGAATATATTTGTATAAACTATAGGCTAAATATTGATATATAAATTATTATGTAACATTCTGTATTTGTTTTAAATTTTTTACAGCAATTTAGCACCGTTTAGTGACGTACAAATACGTCGTAGAGAGATATCAGAACGTCGCTATCCCTGTACCAAGACGTCACAAATATGTCGCTAAAAGTCGCTAATTTGCTGATTTGGCAATCTCTGCCATGCCATCAAGACGTAGCTAAAATACGTTGCTAAATATCGCTATATTCAAAAAAAATATTAGCGACGTACATGCATTGCTAAATGTCGCTAACGGAAGAATGTCAGCGATGTTTAGTTACACAGTAAATGTCACTAAGTATAGAAATATCAACGATGTTTTGCAACTAAATTTGTGTCGCTCATATACCGACGTTGCGCTGTAAAACGTCGCTAATTGGTGAAAATTTTGCAACGTTTATACGTCACTAAGATACGTTGCTAGTTGCGACGTATAGCAACGTATTTTCAGTCAACGACTAGCTAGGCCACGATAATTATAAAATGTCGCTAATAACGTCGATATTTTATTTCAGCGACATAATTTTATAATTTAGCGATATTTTGTAGCATCGCTAACTCCACAATTTTTAGTAGAGGTTAATGGCCCGCAGCTGACGTGCCCCTCTCCTATTGGCTCCAGCCTTCTCCTGCTAGTTCTGGATCCGCCACTTTAAATCATGTTCCTCCTTCCAATGGGGGGCCGCCACGTGGCACAAACTATTGGGTGGTTGGAGGGGGGAGGGGTGGTATACGGATCATAGGGAGGCTCTGCAAGACTTGTTCAAGTGTTTTCCCATGGGTAAACACTAATTAAGAGTTACAAGAACGAGTTTAGAATGAAAATAAGGGTTTATTGATTGGTAAACAGTACTCCATGTATTGGTGGTAACTGGTAAGGTTGTGCCCCTAGCTAGACCTCGTGGCATTTAGACGCCATGATGTTGAATTTATGAATTATAATAGGGCCTTGATCATGCATCTTAATTGATTTCAGTTTCAGAATATATATATGCAATTACTTACAAAGATAAAGACAACAATTTGATATTGGATGGAGATGTTCCATGGGGGTAAGTTCCAATATTATATGTTTGTTTGTTGTTAATACAGTAAATTTTCCAGATTATGGCGTCTTATTGGCATAGAGGAGTGATGCGCCAATAGAGTTGACGTCTCCTAAGAGAGGTGATTTTGAGTGGCGGGAATGAGCAGAAAAGTGGTTTGTGTATAAAAGTGAGGAAAGATGAGAGTTTGACTGCCTAACAATACCTCTAGCTGGAAGGAATGGAAAACCAACAGAGCAAAAAAAAAAGAAAATTTGTTGTAGCAATAATAATTTTGAATCAATTAGGCGAACTGATAATTTTTTTCAAAATTTATTCGGGCGAAATAGTTTGCCAACTTAGCTGGCGAAAAGTTGAACTTGCTAAAATTTTGCTAACACAGTTGGCAAAATTATCAATTTTGTTATTTTTTGTTGTTAAAGTTTCGCCAACCGGGTTGGCAAAAATTTGGATTTCTCCAAATTTTCCCAATCCGTTTGCAAAATTGTGGCCGGTTTAAATCTTTGGGTTTAAATGCTGGTTGGTTTGGTGGTTGGGGGTTTAATATATCGTTGGGGTTAGTTTAATACGGGTGGTTCTTCTTCTATATAGGAAGAAAGAGGGAAGAATCCAGCAAGAAGAAAGAGGGAAGAAGCCAGTATAGAAAGAAATATATTCGGATATGTAGGTTAAGTTTTGATAGTTAATATTTTTAATTAATTTTAGCATGTTAATCATTTTCCTAAGTAGTTTTACTTAATCATTTTAGTTTTGATAGTTAATATACTTAATTAATTTTAGCATGATGGAAGAAAAATCAAAAAATATATATAATTTGTCTATGGCCATGACCATGATAGTAATTTTTTAATTAATTTTAAAATTGATGTTTATTATTTAATTTTAATTTGTATAATTTTCTTAATTAATTGAATTAATTATAGTTACCCCTTAATTAAAATTGTCCCTTAAATGAATTAGTGTTAGGGTTATAATTAGTGTTAGTGTGTTAGTCATTTTCCTAAATAGTTGGACTTGATCATTTTTCCTAAATAGTTAGTGTTACTGCTAGGGATAGAGTTAAGGTGAAAATTTGTCTAACCCTAATTTGTTAGTACTAGGATTAGTGTTATTGTTAAAAGTTTTAACCATAATTCCAACCCTGACCATTTTTCATAACCCTAATAATAACACTAATCATTTTAACCTTAACCCTAATCCTAACCATTTCTCCAATCCTACTCCTAATCCTAATACTAACACTAATCGTTTTAACCATAACCCAACTATTTTTCTAGCCCTAATACCATTACTAACACAAACCCTAACCATTTTACATAACCATAACCCTAATAATGACACTAATCCTAACCCTAATAACCCTAACCCTAATAATGACACTAATTATAACGCTAATTTTAATACTAACACTAACCGTTTTAACCATAACCCCAACTATTTTTCTAACCCTAATACCATAACTAACACTAACCCTAACCATTTTTCATAGCCCTAATAATAATACTAATCATTTCAACCATAACCCTAACCATTTTTTCTAATCCTAACCGAAATCCTAACCCTAATACTAATACTAACTGGTTTAACCATAACCCCAACTATTTTTTTTAACCCTAATACCATATTACTAACACAAACCCTAACCATTTTTATAACCTAATAATGACACTAATCATTTTTGTAATGCCCCGCCTCCAGCGGTTCACTAATGGAACACTTATGACTTTGACTCAATTGAGAATCGAGTCTCGGGAAAAACATACCGCTCAAATTGATCATGGACGAAATCCAATGAACCCTTCCAACAGATGGAATGGATTCTATTGAAATGAGTCTGTCACGACCCGCACCCAGAATAGGGGCACGAGTGCATGGGTACGTCCAGCCTACGCCGCAGCATCGACGGTAGAACGCTGTCTAGGTCTCAAAATATACTAACTAACATAACTCACAACCTGTCAATGGTATCAACTCCATAAGGAGGACAATATACATCTCACAATAGCTCATAATGCAAACTCAATCACAATAACTATAAGAGTATAAAGGCATGATAAAAGATAAGAATGATGACATAAGTCAAACACAATGTCTTAATAGAGATAAACTACAGTCTAGCTGTCCAACAAAATAAGTCTCCACGAGTCTCAAATTAAACTTAACATAAGTCTCAACATAAACTGAAATAACCTCAAATAAGTCTTAATGCATAAAATAAATACTGCCTAAATAGCTGCATGTAGTGTCTCATCTAAGATCTCTGGTGTGTAGTCTGCATCTATACCTGGTCCATAATGTGTCGGACACCAGTCCTCTAAGTCGCAGTCTGGAAAAATATTTCCAGTCAGGATGGAGCAAAGTACATCTCTAACAGCAGTTCTACATCAATGATACAAACAATGTAGCAGTAAATAGATAAAAATATACAAGATGCATATACATGTACAAGAGATACACAATAAAGGGAATACTGGAAATAAATACAAGAATAAATAATATGCCAATGAACAAGAATACTAATAACTAAGTGTGTGAGTACTAGCTTTAACATGTGATCGGCTTGGGAACTTGTACACGAGTACTGGCCTGGCTAGTTACATGTGCGGTATATGACCAACACTAACATGAGAACAAGACTTATACATGAAGGGTATGATCACATATCTACACTAAAATACTCCCCACCCCCGACTGGTATAGTAGATCCAACCATGGTACGCTATGGCACGGGATTCTCTACGAAGGTAGCAAGTCTCCCCGAGAATCAGTGTCTGTACATGCACAAGATAACCAATAAAACAAGACTTGTACAAGATACACCATATACAAGGAATAATATCTCATGACGAGATCCGGATATACCAATCCGTGTAACCATCATGTCAAGAAATATGGATATTTACACTAGATACAATGAACATAGAGGATATCATAAATAAAAAACTATCAGAGAATATACTCGCCGGGGGTCATTAGCTGGCAATATCAATGTTCTGCTCCTGAAGTCTCGCAGGACGATCCAATGGTCCTATATACATATAATATAACACAATACAGCATCAGCCATTACACTAGCACACACAATATAATTACGCAGAACTCAGCATCTATACTAGGGTGACACTGGTCAACTAGGGTAAAGTGTGCATCTAGTTGCACGGGTGTCGTGTCTGCAAATGCTGTGCATAACAGGCAGTCAATAACATGGGTCTTGCCAGTACATCAGTGTACATATGACAGTCTGCTTAACATATCACATGGTCACAGGTCAATGGTAAATATGGAATATCCGTCATTACACTCGGGTCACCTAGTACATATATAATTATACATATTATTATCTAGCATGTACATTAATAATCATAATATATATGTATACTAATTAATTACATATATAATAGATATATGTATATACACTAATAGAATTTATACTATATATATATATATATATATATACATATACATACCAATCAAATATATACATATTAAACGTATACTAGGGAATACATATACAATATATATACATATGTATATATATATACGAATTTGAGAAATATACTATATATATATACATATATATATATATGTATATATATATATATGTATATATATATATATGTATATATATATATATATGTATATATATATATATATATATACGTATATATATATATATATACCAATTATATATTATACATATACTAACACATACACACTAATTGAGAAATACGCGTATGCACGTACGTATACATGTACGCAAGAGGGAATTCGAACCTGTGTATGCGGGATGAGACGTTCGTGTAGAAGTCCTCGATGGGGTGCTCGGTTCAGTCGAGCGGGTCAGGGGCTCGCGAGGTCCGACGTGCCGCGAGTTCAGGCGTTCAGGCGAACATTGGAGGTCGTGCAGGCGGGTCTGGACGTTGGCTCCGACGAGTTCTGCGTTCAGGCGGATCAACGGCAACAGGTTCAGCGGGTCTGGTCGGACTTGGCATCTCCGGTGAGGGTCGAGGGTGGTAATGGTGGTGGTGATTATGATAATGATGGTGGTGATTGAAGAGGAGGAGGCAGGGAAGAAGGAGGAGAGAAGAGGGTGGTGGTACAGTCGAGGGGAGGAGGACGAAGGAGTCTCCAACGAGTTCGGGTGGCCGCGGGGAGTCTGGCAGCGGGATTCAGGCAGGAACAGCGGCTTCAGCGGCTCGGTGCAACGGTCGGGTGTCCGGTCGGGACTGGCGAGTTCACGGAGGGTAGTCTTCTTGGCTGAGGAAGGGGTGATCAGTGCTCCGGTGCAGTCGGGCTGAGGCGGCAACTCCGGTGGGGGAAAGGAGGAGAGGTGGCACGGGATGTACAGCGGGGTCGGGCCGCTCGGTGCAGCGGTTGAAGGAGAACGGTGAGCAGCGGGATGGTCGGCGCAGGCGAGTTCGAGGAGAGGCGGGGGTCCAGGGCTCCGGCAAGGACTAGCGAGGTGGCGGGTTGGTGTGGAGGAGTCTCCGGTCGACTAGGATGAAGGGAAGGGATGGAGGAGATGAATGAAAAGGGAGTCGGCTGCTAGCTTTGGTAAAAGGAAAAAATAAGAAAAGGAAAAAGATAAAGATAAAGTAAAGGAGGATATTTATATATAGGTATAATATTGGGTTAACCTAGAATTAGGGCTTGGTCAAACCCTTGGGGAAAGGGCTTGTCATGGATATTTTCAAGGGCTAGGATTCAAATGGATTTAAAATGAATGGCTATGATGCATTGGTTCAAGGTTTGGAGGACTATGGTTTTAAGGAGGTTGATGTTGAATTACACACTCCCAAAAATTATGGAAAAAATATACATGAAGGATAAATGGGTTTATTCACGTGTTGTGTCCAACGGGATGGATACCTTAATGCACTTTTGCATAAAAGTGTCCAACAATTAGAAAATTGCACAAAGTTGGGTTTTTGGTTTAATTAATTAAAAATAAATGTAATAGGTGTTCTAAAATTAATTAGAAGTATATGGGACTGAAATTAAGTGGGACACAAGTGTCATGAATGAAGAAGACTCAGAATAGAATATTACTCTAATTTGGGTTGCTCAAAATGGGTCAAGATTGTGTCTCCAATTTCGATTGGAACGCACAAAGATACAAAATTGGATTTATAGAGAATTAAATACAATTGTTTGCGATAAATATTGTGCGACTAAAATGAAGCACAATATGGCATGGTTATGAGTCACACAAGGATCAAAATAGAAGACTGGCACGTCTAGGACAAAGGTATAAAATTTGTTGGAAGGCAAAAGCTAAGGTAGCGCTCCAAATATCGAAGCAACAGTAAGGCACAACAATTACATAAAATTATGGCTATTAAATATAAATAAATTTCATGCAATTATTACAAATAAATATACACAATACTTATACTATATAAAAAGATAAAAATACCCCTATTTCAGATTGTGGTAGTGACAAGTCTACCCTCCTTAAAAGAATTTCGTCCTCGAAATTTAAGATCCTCAACAGTTGTATTTATTCGTTATATTATTTTCTATCAAAATTTAAATTTTTCAAACCATAAAATCATGAAGTAATCCATATTGTTATTTCACAACTTTTCAAAATTCTGTAATTATCATATTTCTGAAAATCCTCGAAATAAAAATCAAATTCTATTTTTATCACAAATTTCTCCAAAACTTTAAGTTAATAATTAAATACTCAAAATTTTAATATCCAATCATCTAATTTAAATCCAATCAATTCATATTCTAAAACTGAATCTCATCCAAAAATTTTAATTCAACACTAATCCATTCGTGTTCTTATTCCTTGATTTCTTTTTTCACACAATAACTCGATGATGTAATACTTAAGAAATCTTTAAATACCACATTCAATTTATATCTTAATATCTTGCAATCCAATAAATATAATGATAATCTTCTTAAATTTCTCAAATTTAATGACAAATTCAATCATATCCTAATCTTCATAAAATCTATGATTTAACGAATCATCAATTTTGCCAAATTAAATTCTCAACTCTTTATTTAATTTAATGTTTATCCTCAAAATTTAAGCATCTTGTCTCTCTTTGTCAAGTCATAACCTCTTCATTAATCTTCACTATGGTCAAACCCCAACAATCAAGGTCTAAGAAAATTTTACCTACAGTCATACAACATGTAATATAGAAAAAAAATATGTATGGTTTATGGTCTGTTTTGTCATGGTATTGTAGTCTCTGTCAGGGTGTACTACTAACTACATTCTTGCAAAAATCACTGATACAAGCTACGGTACTAAGAAATCAATCAAACAAACAGGCAAAAAGAATAGAAGGAAACGAAAGAACAGAACCTGTTAACATATCACCTGCAGTATCGGTCTTCTCGACCATCATCGTAAATGCTCTGTCCTGCTGGGATGGCTCCCTCCGCGGGTGCTGAGTAATCTGCAGTTCCACAGGTGGCCTAACTGGATCTCTATAATTTGGAGTTGTGCGTTGTCCGGGAAGATAATGAACTAGAGGACAATTCCTCATTTGGTGTCCTGCATCGCCACAACGCAAATAAAGTCCTATCCTCAATTTATAGCTCTCCCAAAGGTGACCTGGCTTCTTATAGAAATGAAAAGTCTGTTGATCCTGCTGAACACAAAGCGGTGCCTGGTACTGCTGGTGGTTATACTGAAACGTCCTCGGCTGCTGCTGAATATGGTAAAGCTTGGTCGATCCTACGCTACCACTCGTATCTCCAGAAATATTATGACTCCTCTTAGGCCTGAGATCCAGATCCTCTTCTGCAATCTGGGCATCCATCAAGATATCCCCAAAGGTAATGGTACGATGACCAGAAGTGCACGACCTAATCTCTCTCGTCAGCCCCTTTCTAAACTTCCGGGCTCTGTCTCCTGGGTCTCGAATCATAGACGATGCAAAGTGGCTCAATCGACAGAATTCTGCGACATAATCATCGACCGACATGGTTCCTTGGACCAAATCATGAAACTGACTCTCCAAAGCTTCCAGGGCCACGTCGGGAAAGAACTTCTCCTTGAAAACCTCCTTGAAGGTCTCCCAAGTAAGTCCTTCGTCAGTGAGTCTTGGTTCCGTACGATACCACGTCAACGCGATATCAAACATCTGACTTCCAGCGGCCTCGATCTGAAGAATCTCCGAAATCTGCGCCAAACGTAAGTTCCTCTCTATATCCTCTAGCCAGTCGTCTGCGTAGAGTATCCCCTTGGTGCCTTTGAACTCTCGAGGCATCATCCTCTTGAAATCAACTATAGTGCCTGGTCTCTGCTGTTGTTGCTGGCCTGGATACTGCTGGGCAACCCTCTCAACTGCCTGTAGTGCTATCTGGTGAGCGTTCTCCATGCTCTCTCTTATCAGTTCAGTCTGCGCTTGGTGTGCCTCTGCCTGCACTCTCTGAGCCTCAGCTTGAACTTGCTGAGCTTCTGCCGTCACTCTCTGGGCATCTACCATGCCCTGGATCAAAGTAAACATATGTGCCCCGTCAATAGGCATACCTGCGGGAAGCGGAGTCGGTGGAGGTGGAAGGTACTCCGTCAAAGCTGGGGCAACACTTGGAACAGGTGGGAGAGGAGGAACTCCAGATATCTGTCTATCAGGTGGAGAGGTGGCAAACCACTCTGAAGTTGATGCTCCTACTCTCATAGATCTTGTCTTCGGCGGTATCCTAAAGACAGACCGAAAAGAATAAATTTATGCAATAGATACGATATCATCAAGAGAGGACAGTAAAATTCTAAGGAAGCAATATTCAGAAGAAATAGCAATAGCAATAGATTGGAAGTGTTCCTAGTTGTGATTGAGTATCCGCTCTCATCCTAGAATGCTATATCCTAGATCCTATCGCAGGCACGCAGTAGTACAACTAAGTTGTCGCACTACCACGGCATTGCACAACTTGCGAAGTCTGACCAGCATGGGCTTCCACTAAAAATGCGTCACGATCCGCACCCGGAATAGGGGCACGAGTGTGTGGGTACGTCCAGCCTACGCCACAGCATCGACGGTAGAACGCTGTCTAGGTCTCAATAATATACTAACTAAACATAAGTCTCAACAAGTCTCAAATTAAACTTAACATAAGTCTCAACATAAACTAAAATAACCTCAAATAAGTCTCAATGAATAAAATAAATATTGCATAAACAACTGCATATAGTGTCCCCTCTAAGACCTCTGGTATGTAGTCTACATCTATACCTGGTCCATAATGTGTCGGACACCAGTCCTCTAAGTCGCAGTCTGGAAAAATATTTCCAGTCAGGATGGAGCAAAGTACATCTCTAACAGCAGTTCTACATCAATAATATAAACTATGTAGCAGTAAATAGATAGAAATATACAAGATGCATATACATATACAAGAGATACACAATAAAAGGAATACTGAAAATAAATACAAGAATAAATAATATGCCAATGAACAAGAATACTAATGACTAAGAGTGTGAGTACTAGCTTTAACATGTGATCGACTTGGGAACTTGTACACGAGTACTGGCCTGGCTAGTCATACGTGCGATGTATGACCAACACAAACATGAGAACAAGACTTGTACATGAAGGGTATGATCACATATCTACAGTAAAATACTCTCCACTCCCGACTGGTATAGTAGATCCAACCATGGTACGTTATGGCACGGGATTCTCTAGGAAGGTAGCAAGTCTCCCCGAGAATCAGTGTCTGTACATGCACAAGATAACCAATGAAACAAGACTTGTACAAGATACACCATATACAAGGAATAACATCTCATAACGAGATCCGGATATACCAATCCGTGTAACCATCGTGTCAAGAAATATGGATATTTATACTAGATACAATGAACATAGAGGATATCATAAATAAGAAACTATCAGAGAATGTACTCGCCAGGGATCCTTAGCTGGCAATACCAATGTCCTACTCCTGAAGTCTCGCAGGATGATCCAATGGTCCTATATACATATAATATAACACAATACAGCATCAGCCATTACACTAGCACACACAATATAATTACGCGAAACTCAGTATCTACACTAGGGTGACACTGGTCAACTAGGGTCAAGTGTGCGTCTAGTTACACACTCCCAAAAATTATGAAAAAAATATACATGAAGGAGAAATGGGTTTATTCACGTGTTGTGTCCAACGGGGTGGACACCTTAATGCAATTTTGCATAAAAGTGCCCAACAATTAGAAAATTGCACAAAGTTGGGTTTTTGGTTTAATTAATTAAAAATAAATATAATTGGTGTTCTAAATTTAATTAGAAGTACATGGGGCTAAAATTAAGTAGGACATGTCACGTCCCAGTTCAAAATACGTAGGACTAGGAATCCGTAACACGCCCAGTCGTATGTATATGAACTCCAATATATGGAAACCATATACACACGTACGTTGTACATGAATATCCAATCCACCAGTGGTAATATACTGTCATAATAAGTCACACATAATCTATATCTCATCCACAACATAAATAATCAGTAGGAATAAAGAGCTGAACAATAACTGAATATCAAAGATGAGTATCAAGTCTGATAGTCAGGTAGAAACAAATCTACTACAAAATGACTATACTGAAGTAGCAATAAAATCTCTAAACAGTAGAAATAAATCACAGCTACTCTGAGGGTAAGACCTCCTTAGTCAGGTAAGTAGAGTCAGGTCCAGGTCCGTACTACTGTGGATACTCCTGATCGTCTATATCTGTAAAGGGACCAGGTCCTCAGAGGGACGTAACAAGATACATAATAATATGCCAATAAGTACTGAAATATTAATATTTAATGGGTCGCCTAACCGTCTAAGTGAATGCAGTTTGAGAACAACTTTCCACCAAGTGGACTATCTGGCTAAAAATGGGATTGGCGTGACTCTCTCGGAGAATCAGGGCCTCAAAGCATGTCGTCTTTTGAACGACAGAGGCCGCCAATTGTAAATGGGATCATCCCCGCCCGTATCTCCAGTGGAGCTTCCGGGTTACAGAAGAAAAAGTGCAAAGGAGCCCAAATGCCTTACTTATTGTTCTCCCCACCCCATGCTTTAAACATGTCATATACATGACACGATAATACCTCTAGTAACTACCAGGTCTACTAGCATGTAAAGTTTCTATTGACAGTTATCCCTAACCATCGTACGACCTATACGTACCAGTGGCCAGCCGAGTACGCAAGTCCGTATCCTACATGTGACTCACACTCGTGTAAGAATAGTGTCATGGCCAATGAAACATAAAATGCCTCATAATAATGGGATGGTCTCATAAAGTAGGTCCAATGCATATACATAAATAAAAACAGGATACGAAGACACCGTCGTTGCACCCAAGTTTCCTTGGACGCACAATTTATATAGCAGTTAAAATAAATGAACAAAATAAGCAGAAATAAATTATGCATGTATCATATGGAATATAGATATTAGTACAATGGCAAGGTATACTTGCCGAGCAAGAATTCCGTATAGTGCAAGCGTCCAATATTGTGTTTTAAGTTTTGGTGTAAGAAGTGGGATTAGTTCAGGAGAGTTGTAATATATATAGGGAATAAGAAGCGGTGGGGGGAATTATTGTGGTCTCAAAAATCCCTGCTGCTGTTCTTTCTTTCTTTCTTTCTTGGGTCTTGGTTTTGGTTAAGGGTTGTTTAGTAATAATAGATATAAGAAATGGTGGAATAAGAAGGCTCACACGCACGGAGAAGGAAAAAGAGAAGTTGGTTTTTGCTACTGCTGTTGTTGATATTTTCTACGCGGGTTCGGGTGCAAGCGGGTAGTGGGTTTAGGAGTTGCAGTTTGATATCCAATAGGAATTTTATATATATATATATATATATATATATATATATATATATATATATATATATATATATATATATACATATCTATTCACAGAAAATTCTAAGAATTATATTGGTGCATACGGTTAAGCTAGCAACTGTCCAAAGGGTCTCCTACATGGAATAAATTAGAAAAATTTTATAATGGCCCCATAAATCCCCTAGATGCATAAATATCTCGAATAAAAATTAAATAAAATCTATTTCCTCGATTTAGATCATAATTACTATAATTCAATTAAATAATTAATAAAAATACGGTTTCAGGATTAGGGGTCTTATATTCTACCCAACTTATAAAAATTTTATTCTCGAAATTAAAACTAAGCCACGGTAGAAAGTCAAGGATGGTATAAGGTATAAATTAATAAAGTAATTTCATACCTTGGTTAATGAATAGGTTCGAAAATGTTGGCGCATGTCGTCCTCGCGATCCCAAGTAGATTCTCCTGGCGCACCATGCCTCCATGCCACGCGGACCAAAGGAATAGACTGGTTTCTCAATACTTTTTCTCGACGATCAAGGATTCCCACGGGTTGCTCTTGATATGACAAACTCGGCCCAATGGTGATTTTCGAATGGTCGAGAACATGACTGCTGTCTGCCACATATCGCCTGAGCTGCGACACATGGAATACGTCATGTACTCCCTCAAGTGAAAGTGGTAGTGTCAGTCGATATGCTACTCCTCCCACTCTCTCTAGCATGTCAAATGGTCCAATATACCTTGGACTCAACTTACCGCGTCCTCCGACTTGAATGGTGCCTCTGGTAGGTGATATCCTTAAGAAGACACGATCACCTCTTTAAACTCCAAGGGACGACGATGAAAGTCTGTCCATTGTTTCTGCCTGTCTTGCGCTGCTCGCAAGTGTCCTTGTATCTTTTTAACTGTCTCAACGGTGTTGACCACTAACTCTGGTCCCAGAATCTGACGTTCTCCCACGTCACTCCAACACACAAGAGACCTATACTTCCTTTCATACAATGCTTCAAACAGAGCCATTTGGATGCTCGCTTGATAGCTATTGTTGTAAGAAAACTCCACAAAGTGTAGGTGATCCTCCAATGATCCTCTAAAGTCTAACATACAAGCCCTCAACATATCTTCCAATGTCTGAATAGTACGCTCTGACTGCCCATCTATCTGTGGGTGATAAGATGTAGTGAACTTTAGACGAGTTCCAAGACTCTCTTGCATGCTCTTCCAAAAGTATGATGTAAAGCGTGAATCCCTGTCTGATACAATGCTGACTAGTACGCCGTGCAATCTCACGATCTGCCTCATATATAAGTCAGCCAAAGCTTCTGTAGATTGGCCAACTCTAAAAGGCAAGAAATGGGCTGATTTGGTGAGTCGTCCACTATTACCCATACTGCATCTCTTCCATTTGGACTCTTAGGAAAACCTGTGACGAAGTCCATAGTATGCTCCCACTTCCACTCTGGAATCGGAAGTGATTGCAATAATCTTGTTGTTCTCTGGTGCACTGCCTTTACTTGTTGACATACCAAACATTTAGCTACAAAGCGAGCTATCTCTCTTTTCATTCTATGCCACCAAAAGTGCTGTCGTAAATCACGATATATCATGGTGCCTCCAAGATGAATAGAATATATCGAATTATGAGCTTCTATCATCAGCTCCTGTCGAATCTCCCCATTGGGAACATATAGACGATTACTGTAAACATCAGCTCCTGTCGAATTATGAGCTCTCTTTTATATTATTATATTTATTATAGATGTTGAATTTATTTAGAGTACTCTCTTAGTTAATTAGAAAATAAATTTTTTTAGTATATTTACTTATATAAATATTTATTTAGAATTATTTTTAGGCTATTTTAGATTATTGGGATTTTTCCATAATTTTTAGTTAATAAAAAACTAGTAACACTAATTTTCTAGGACATTGAAGAATTTATTTTATATTCAAACTTAATTAAAAATATCCCAAACTTTTAATTTAGGTTCTAAATAATAAAATATATTTTCTAGAATTTTTTGGGAATTTTCTGATTATTTTTAGCATTTATTTTGAGTTAATTATGAAAAATTGAATTAAAAACTAATTTCTGAAAAAAAAACCCAAAAAGTAATTAATTTTGCCCAGTCAGCAAACAGGGGGCCACCTTTCAGCCTCCCGCAGTGAGCAGTGCCGGGCCCGCCTGTCAGTGACCGCGGGGTGAAGCCGAGCGGAGCCGAGCCGAGCCGCGTCCTAGTCCGAGTCGGACTCAGCTGAGCCGAGCCGCGTGAATATCTGACCGTTCGATCTGAGCGGAGAGCCACGGATGGCTGCCACATGGCACAATCCGAGCCGCGGCTTCTCTTTCTCTCTCCTCTATATATATAATAGTTTAAGTTATTTTCTAGGATTTTTCTTGAGCCAATTTTTGGAGAATTGCCATCTAGGGTTCCTTCATCTTCCAGAAGCCATTGCGCATAGCTCCGGACTCCAAACGAGGCCTAGTTTCTTGCGTTAGAAAGATATTGAGGTTAGCTTTCTGATTATATAAATTTTTTTCAAAATTATTAGTATTAAATTCTAGAAAATTCGTAGAGCACAGTATGTCCGAAAATAGATGTATTTTGTTATTTTCGCGATTTTGGGAGAACCAGGAATCAGAATCATGAACCATTTAAAGTTTCGGAAAGCTAACGTCAAGATCATCGACATATATTTTTCCCAAAATTTAATTCGAAGTATTTTATACTGTTGATTCTGTAGAACTTCTAGGTTATAATTTAACCATCGGTGCACAATACAAAATTTGTATGTGCCATAATTTCCAAACGAATTTGTCGAAAGAGCCATAAATTCCAGCATATTTTTGACGCTGAAATCTACAGGAAATCATGCATGAAAGTTGAGTTTGTGTCGGCTGACTTTTCGGTCAACAGATTGCCTCGATTTGCGTGCCATGAGTCTCGAGTTGATAAAATTTAGTTCTTTGGACAAAATTAGGGTTTAACAATAAAATTAGATTATAATAAGATTAAAATACTATTTTAGGTTATTTTATTTAGAATTAAAATAGATTAAATGGAGGAACCTATTTATCCACTTTTGTAACCTAACTTGTTTAATTTATGTGACAGGTAGATCGGACGACGCCTTGAGTTGGGACTTCATCCTTTTCAGACCAGGCAAGATACCTTGCCAAATTGCTTACAGTATTTTGCATGCTTAGTATATTTCTGTATATTTATTGCATTTCTGTTTATTTATTGCATGTGTAGTTCGTTCAGTCATTACTATATATATTAGATATGTTGACACACACTTGACACCAAGTATCATGAGAGGACAATCATTAGGCGTATGGGCTTTTAACCACTCTGGTAAACCATAGTATATAGTTCGCACTACGGGCGTGTGTCACGCTGGTCGCTACCCCCGCGGTATGTCAATTTCTGGAGTCTCGCTGGTCGCTACCCCTGCGGTATGTCGATTTCTGATGTCCACTGACGTGTGTGTGAGTTGTGAGGTAGATCAAGTAGCCTACCCTTGCCCATACGTTGAAAAGTTGTCCTCATTTGCATTCATATAGATGGTCTTGTACAGCGTACTTATTTATTTTCAAATAATATGCATGTTTACTGTATTCAAGTTGGCTCATTTTTCTGTATCTTGTTACGTCCCTCTGAGGACCTGGTCCTCTGCTAGGTGTATCTGTTCTTGAGTATTTGTAGGAGCGCAGATTTGGATGGTTATATATGTTTCGTGGATGTCCTCTCTTCGAGCCCGTGATTGCTAGCTGGTATTCTTATATGGTATTGTTGTGTTGTACTTATTTTATATTTGCTCTTACATTCGAGTTGGTAGTGGATTTATTTCCATCCAACTATCATCCTTAGATACTTATGTTGAGATCTAGTTATATAGATGTTGGTTATTCATTTATATTAATTTTCTGTGGATGAGATTTAGATTGTACCCTGTGACTTGTGACATATGTTTATACCACTTATGGATTTTACATTCATATTACAGCGTACGTATGGGTTTGGTTTCCATATATTGGAGTTGCCATATCTATGCGGCTGGCATGCTTACTTGTTCCTAGTCCTACGTATTTTGGGACTGGGGCGTGACATATTTTTATGGTGGCCCATGCAGGTCGAGAGCATATTGTCTCGGTTACGTTATTGTACCGAACAAGCATGCACCTAGGAATAGAGTATAGAATCTCATCCACAATTGACTATTATTCATCTTTCTCCTATCTGTCCTATCTGAATAATTGTATCATGCTTGATTCCTGTACTTCCCTAATAGTTCTTTGAGTATAGCCTTCTGCTAGAATATAGGAACCCCTGTTATTAGGATGATAATTATGGTAGCACACCTATGCACACCTATTAAAAATACAACGAGAATATAGACACACCACTAAGTTTAGAATATCTAGTGAACCCTAGAATTTTTTATCTCTAGAATTGGTTTACCATTACCCCTTGATGTAATATGAAGACTTGAGAGTAGTATAGACACTACTAGAGTTAGTTAGAAGTTTGACCATAGTGTTTGACCCTAGTATTGAGGAACCAATAGAAATCCAGGGTTAAATATTAGGGCTGGACCTAACACTTATGGTGAGATAATATTAGAACTATAAACTTAGATCATTGTCTTATTAGTAGCAGACAGTACCTTAGGAAGCCAAGAGCAATGAATATAACGTTTCTCTTGATCATACCTCGAACATAGCAACTAGCATACCACTTTTCCTTAGAAAACCATGATGCTATATAGAGCCCCCTATTTTAATTTCATATATTGTTCCTCTGCGACCTTAGCGTTCGCTAATTGTGCGACGACCAAATTTTGTTCCTCTATTCTTCATCTTTTAACTCGTGCCATCTGACACTGCTGATTATAGACCAAGTGAATTTATTCTATGTTAGGATATATATAGCTTGCTAGGATTTTGGGGGTTACTCTTGAATTTTGAAATTATGTGCTTAATAGTTAGAACTTGATGGTTTAAGCTATTCTTGTAGATTGAGACCTGGCGCTTATCCCTTAGTTTTAAATTGCGTAACATGTACGCCCACCTCGATACGAGTTAGATCCTTTCCCCTTGACGGCCAGTAACTCTTCTATCCTTACTATTGACACTTGCTCCATGAGCGCTATGATTAAGACTTAGGACGACCATGACCTATGTAATGAAAGAGGATACCCTAATAAATACCAAGACCCCTTCCCGTAGACCTTAACAGGAGTTCTACGGTATCCTTAAGGCAATTACAGTATTAGTTAATTGTTATAAGTTGGGTAGCATACCTCACAACCTAGTATCACATAGTCTTTTGCCCTATTATTGAAGTGTAGCTGAATGACATTAATTGCATGCTAGCATAAGATGACAGTATTTATTCAGACAATAGAATTTAGAGGTCCTTGCCCCCATTTGGTCGACTAGCGACATAGACAAGGAGGTTGTATGATAACTATAGAGATTTGTAGAGTCTTTATTATTATTGCTTATTCTATTTTTTGTTTTGTTTTTGTGAACTTGAATTGACTTGTACCTCCTTTCATCATCATCTAGCGTACCTATAATTGTTGTACCACCTTGACTTATGCCGCTATTATAGCCTAGTTTTGCAAGCTTATTCTTTCATCAAGCTTGTTCACTATATATGTATTAGTGGATGCATACATTAATACATTTCAGAATCAGTATACTACGGTCTGATCAACCATAGTGCGCGTAGTTCGCCCTTCGTATAACTACTTTACGTGGATTGAGATATCTAGTGATTAGTAGATGAATGAACTTGCCCTCTAGATATGTCTAAGCATATCATATCCGTTACATAACTGTACCGATGCGAGCATGTGGATAGGCATTACCAAAATAGGACTTCAATCCACAACTGCTTTGACAATTCCTATTTGAATTCTTTAAACGCCTTGATCCCGATACTTCTATTCTATTACCGCGCCCTTGAACTCTTTATTATTGATCTCCGTCTTCCCTTATTTCGGAAAGACGAAACCTCATGCTTGGTATAAGTTTGATACACAGAGAGTACTAGATATACCCCATAGGCCGATCACATACTTGAGGATTATTCTTTTGTAATTAAGGACATATCATATATGATATAATCAGCGTTGAAGTTTTGAGGATTGAATGACATGAGTAAATAAATTAAGGAATATTTTTCTTAAAGTATATAGCCTTTTGTGATAGTTGGGTAAATTCTAAGTTGGGTAGCAGTGCATTGGCAACTCGAAAGGAATTTCTTTTAGATTATGATCGAGTAAGATTAGATTGGGAGAGGTTCAAGCCATTTAATTTTGAGAATTTTAGAAGAATGACTAAGATGATGAGGATTAATAAATTTTAAAAATCTTGATATTGAGGACCCAATATTTATACCTTAAGTACATAATTTAAATTTTTGAGTATTGAAGGTAAAATTATCAATTTGAATTTGAAGGATAAATATATAATTTTAGACTTGAACATTGGTGGACTGCATTTAAATTATTTTTTAATTTAATGATTTAAATTAAGAATTAAAATTTGATGGTTGGACTACATATTTAAAATATTGAGGATGTGAATGGAATTTAAAAAAGTTGAAGAATACAAAAAAATTTATAAGTGAAAATAGGAATAATATTGGACTCAAATTACTTCTAGAGGAGATTATGATAGTTGGAGATCATGAGGTAAAATTTGATATGGGTTATTTAAATCTTGAAGATATTATATGGATTCAATTTAAATTTGGATATTGATGATTTGAAAAAGTGAGAAGAGATTACAATAGGTTAAATTTTGATTTGAACAATGATTATCTTAATTTTGAAATGATCGTGATAGATTTGAATATATTTTATTATTTAAATTTTTGGAAGAGATTGCGATTGACGTACCTTATGTACGAATGTGAAGGATTTAACAAATTATGCCTTATTTTAATTTCGAGGACGAAATTGTTTTAAGTTGGGTAGATTGTAAACTCCCTCACCCAAAATAGGTATTTTGTGTATATTTTATATTATTATATTTATTATAGATATTGAATTTATTTAGAGTACTCTCTTAGTTAATTAGAAAATAATTTTTTTTAGTATATTTACTTATATAAATATTTATTTAGAATTATTTTTAGGCTATTTTAGATTATTGAGATTTTTCCATAATTTTTAGTTAATTAAAAACTAGTAACACTAATTTTCTAGGACTTTGAAGAATTTATTTTATGTTAAAACTTAATTAAAAATATCCCAAACTTTTATTTTAGGTTCTAAATAATAAAATATATTTTTTAGAAATTTTTGGGAATTTTCTGATTATTTTTAGCATTTATTTTGAGTTAATTATGAAAAACTGAATTAAAAACTAATTTCTGAAAAAGAAAACCCAAAAAGTAATTAATTCTGCCCAGTCAGCAAACAGGGGGCCCACCTGTCAGCCTCCCGCAGTGAACAGTGCCGGGCCCGCCTGTCAGTGACCGCGGGGTGAAGACGAGCGGAGCCGAGCCGAGCCGCGTCCTAGTCCGAGTCGGACTCAGCTGAGCCGAGCCGCGTGAATATCTGACCGTTCGATCTGAGCGGGGAGCCACGGATGGCTGCCACGTGGCAGAATCCGAGCCGCGGCTGCTCTTTCTCTTTCCTCTCTATATATAATAGTTTAAGTTATTTTCTAGGGTTTTTCTTGAGCCGATTTTTGGAGAATTGCCATCTAGGGTTCCTTCATCTTCCAGAAGCCATTGCGCATAGCTCCGGACTCCAAACGAGGCCTAGTTTCTTGTGTTAGAAAGATATTGAGGTTAGCTTTCTGATTATATAAATTGTTTTTCGAAATTATTAGTATTAAATTCTGGAAAATTCGTAGAGCACAGCATATCCGAAAATAGACATATTTTGTTGTTTTCATGATTTTGGGAGAACCAGGAATCAGAATCATGAACCGTTTAAAGTTTCGGAAAGCTAATATCGATATCATCGACATATATTTTTCCCCAAATTTAATTCGAAGTATTTACATACTGTTGATTCTGTAGAACTTCTAGGTTAGAATTTAACCATCGGTGCACAATACAAAATTTGTATGTGCCATAATTCCCAAACGAATTTGAATTCGGAAGAGACGTAAATTCTAGCATATTTTTGACGCTGAAATCTACAGGAAATCATGCATGAAATTTGAGTTTGTGTCGGTTGACTTTTTGGTCAATAAATTGCCTCGATTTGCGTGTCATGAGTCTCGAGTTGATAAAATTCAGTTCTTTGGACAAAATTAGGATTTAACAATAAAATTAAATTATAATAAGATTAAAATACTATTTTAGATTATTTTATTCAGAATTAAAATAGATTAAATGGAGGAACCTATTTACCCACTTTTGTAACCTAACTTGTTTAATTTATGTGACGGGTAGATCGGACGACGCCTTGAGTTGGGACTTCATCCTTTTCAGACCAGGCAAGATATCTTGCCAAATTGCTTACAGTATTTTGCATGCTTAGTATATTTCTGTATATTTATTGCATTTTTGTTTATTCATTGCATGTGTAGTTCGTTCAGTCATTACTATATATATTAGATATGTTGACACACACACTTGACACCAAGTATCATGAGAGGACAATTATTAGGCGTATGGGCTTTTAACCACTCTGGTAAACCGTAGTATATAGTTCGCACTATGGGCGTGTGTCGCACTTGTCGCTACCCCCACGGTATGTCAATTTCTGTGGATCCTCGTGCAAACTCAATTTCAGGCTGGCCTGGTATCTTAAAAAGAATGCTTCCTCCAAAGCAATCGAAGAAAGCGTGGTACTTTCTTAGCCAGTCCATCCCAAGCACAATATCAAAAGATGGCATAGGAAGGACTAAGAGTCGGACATTCATCTCTCTGCCACGTATCACTATAGGACACGATCTACAAATTCTAGTAATAGTTACAACTCCTCTTCCGGTGAGAATTCTAATACAACTAGGTAAATGTATAGGGGAAATATTGTGTTTGGCAATAAAACTAGATGATATGAATGAGTGGGTGGCTCCCGTATCAAACAATGTCACAGTAGGAAAAGTAAAAGCAAGAGTGATACCTGCTATGACATCAATCTCCTGATCCATGTCATCCACTTCCATTGCAAAAGCTTGCCCATTCCTCTGCGACTGTCCGTGTCCGGCCCTCATATATTGATCCTCCTGGGTAGGTAGCGGTGGTCCTCCCTGAAATCCTGCTGCTGCTGGAGGTCGAGGTGCTCCTGGTCTAGCCATCTGCTGAGCTGGTTTCGGTGCTGGAAGCGCTAGCCTCTGTGCTGGCGGTGGTAGTGCCGATGTCTGTTGCCTTGGACAATCTCTTGCCAAATGTTGTCCGGAACCACATCGTAAATACTATCCCAAGCGATTCCGACAATCTCTCAAAATGTGTCCGATTTTCCCACAATAATTACATTGGGGTTTCTCTGGAATCTAGTATGGTCCGGCTCTGTGTTGCTGATGCTGCTGTGTCAAGGGACGTCTGATAGGTCCTCCTTGTTGTGTCCTTGTCGGTCCTTGTTGTATCATTGCTGGTTCTTGTTGTGTCCTCTGCTGACCTCATTTTCCTCTGCTGATGGTTTCTTGTAATCTGGCTTCTGTCAGTAATTAGACATAAGAGATTCGGGATTGGGAGCTAGTGTAGTGTTGAAGCTCCTGGGTTAGCCCACGATGAAACCTCTTAGCCTTGGCTAAGTCATCTGGTATCAGGACAGTGCCATATTTATTGAGGCGACTAAACTCAGCATCATACTCATCCACAGTTCTGTTCCCCTGCTCCAGGTGGAGAAATTGATCGTACAATGCATCTCTGAAGGTGTCCGGGAAGTACTTCCTTTCAAAGCACTCTAGGAACTGCTCCCGAGTCTGGTATGTACCCAACTAGCGCTCCATGGATTCCCACCAGTGATGAGCATTACCATCTAGAAGCGTTCTTACACCTATCATCAATAGGTCTGCAGGTAGCTGCGATGCCTCTAACAATTCCGAGTGTGAGTGATCCAGTTGGTAGTTTTCTCTGGGCTCTCAATGCCTTTGTACGGCCTCGGACCCATTTTTACAAAGTCCTTTACTGAACCAACTCTAGCTCGAGGTGCTGGAGCTAGAGCTTGAGCTGGTACAGTAGTCTTTGCAGCTATCCTTTCAAGTGCTGCTAGGAACTCTTGTCTCTGTTCTGCTGCTTGCTGTCTCTGTTCCTGTATCATCATCTGGAAGAATTGGAACAGTTGTACCTGGCCATCCTGCGGTATCGATGAGACTGAAAGGTTCCCATTAGGTGGAATGTGAAGATCAGATGGAACTGGATTGTGAATATGTCCATCTGGTCCTGAAAGTCTAGGAATTATTGAGGTCCCTCCTTGAGTCTGACCATTGACTCTAGGAGTTGTGTCACCATCAGTACATCCCTTCTGCATATCCATCATTCTACAGGTGATGTACACAATGATTTAGAAGAAGTACAGGAATCAAACATGATGCAATCATTAAATAGAATGTAGAAGCATAAAATATGCTGGAGAATTGTCCGCGTGTTTCACAGTCAAAAATCTCTAACATACATGAAGTCTCTCCCTGTGTAAAACAGGGCCTCAAGGTAGTTGGCGTAAAACAGGTTGTTTTAAGCTTCCTGCGTAAAGCAGAGCTTTAAGATAGTCTGGCGTAAAGTAAAGCTTCAGAGTGGTCCGCGTAAAGCAGAGGAGCATAAAGTAGAGCTATCGCATAAAACAGAGATTCAAAACTGTCGGCATAAAACATAGCTTCAGAACTGTCCGCATAAAAAGTATGCTCGTAAGTCTGTCGGCATAAAGTTTGGCGTAGAAATTCTGCGCGTAAAATATATCCTGCGTAAAGTCTGCGCGTAAAAATTATGCGCGTAAAAGATCTCTATACTTCCTGCGTAAAGTCTGAGTAAAAAGTATGCACGTAAAATCTGCCCGCATAAAAGTCTGCGTAAAATCTATCTGCGTAAGAGTCTGTGTAAAAGTCTCCGCGCGTAAAGAGATCTGTAAAATCTGAAATACATTGCAGCGTAAAGTTTGTACGAGGAACTCTTGGTATTTCCTCGGATGAATTTGTCAGACTAATCAGTGAATCCTGATATCTGAAAAAAGTACTGCACGATGATCAAGAGGTCGGCTGTGATGATGATTTTGTACAGAGACCCAGGTTGTCGTTTAGTGACATATTGGATACAAGTCATTTTTACGCATTCGAAAGGAAAATGGAGTCTTCTGAATACGCTGCATATTCTATATGGACAGAAATGAGTTTTTATGCTCAAGTCTGAAATGAGTTTTTACGCTCAAGATAGCACAAAATCAAACGCCTACGTCAAAAGCTGTTTCTTGCACAGGGCTCGAGGCATATCTCTGCATTTAATGCATAAGATTTGGTCATGACTGGGAAAGCTAAGACTGTGACAAATACGCTCACATCACCATCCTTATATTTTATGCCTAATCAGGCTACTCTACGATGGTTATCTATTTATTCAGGAATCATCAAGTTTACGCAGGGGCAATTACCCACGTGGCTTGCATGACGTGTCATATGCAGATTTTAAAAGATTAATGGAACGTGGGTAGCAGTTGTCATAATCGCAGCGTAAAGGAGGAAATCTTCTTCATGGTTTGTCTTTTTACGCCAACAAGGTAGTCATTTGGCTTTTACGCCAACAAGGGTAAAGGGTCTGGTCACGGGATAAAGGGTCTTTGGCGTAAACTTCGTTTATCCAAACACAGGATGGTTGAAAGGAAGAATAAGGTTTCAGTCAAGCATGGATGAGATCCTTATACTCTATTCTTATATGCAGGCTTGTTTGGTACAGTTACATAACCAAGACAATATATTCTTGACCTGCATGGGCCACCAACAAAAATATGTCACGCCCCAGTCCCAAAATACGTAGGACTAGGAATACATAACACACCCAGCCGTATGTATATAAACTCCAATATATGGAAACCATATACACACGTACGCTGTACATGAATATCCAATCCACCAGTGATAATATATTGTCACAACAAGTCACAGATAATCTATATCTCATCCACAGCACAAATAATCAGTAGGAATAAAGAGCTGAACAATAACTGAATATCGAAGATGAGTATCAAGTCTGATAGTCAGGTGGAAACAAATTCACTACAAAATGACTATACTGAAGTAGCAACAAAATCTTTAAACAGTGGAAATAAATCACAGCTACTCTGAGGGTAAGACCTCCTCAGTCAGGTAAGTAGAGTCAGGTCCAGGTCCGTACTCCTGTGGATACTCCTACTCGTCCATATCTGGAAAGGGACCAGGTCCTCAGAGGAACGTAACAAGATACATAATAACATGCCAATAAGTACTGAAATATCAATATTCAATGGGTCGCCTAACCGTCTAAGTGAATGCAGTTTGACAACAACTTTCCACCAAGTGGGCTATCTGGCTAAAAATGGGATTGGCGTGACTCTCTCGGAGAATCAGGGCCTCAAAGCATGTCGTCTTTTGAACGGCAAAGGCCGCCAATTGTAAATGGGGTCATCACCGCCCGTATCTCCAATGGAGCTTCCGGGTTACAGAAGAAAAAGTGCAAAGGAGCCTGTAAACCCCCTGATTTTTCAGAAATTTTTAAAATAGATTTTTTACAATTTTCTAGAATTTTTCTGAGATTTTTTATTAATTAAACTAAGGTATTTTAATTATTAAATAATTTTTAAAATATGCTAATTAATATTAAAATATTATAGAAATAATATTTTCTGGTGTAAAATGAAAAACTAGACATAGGATAATTTTCCGGAAATTTATTGGACCCCGGAAGCATTTTTAAAGCCCTAAAACTAATTAATAAATAAACCGAATTGAACCCTAGAATAAACCCGGTTCAATTGAACCAAACCAAACCGGACCGGTTTAGCTAAACACTAACCCAAGCCTAGCGGGTCGGATCCGGGTCTAACCCGCCGACCCGAAACCCGCTAAACCCAAACCCGTAGTCATGTTCTAGCAGATCGGGCCGGATCCGCCGCCCGACCCGACCCGACCCGGCCAGCCACCGAAACCTCTCTCCTTCTCCAGCCGCTCAGCCCCACACCCGCCGCCGCTCCGGCTTCCTGCAACCGCCGCCCCGGCCCCCTCGCCTCCGAGCCGCTCTGACTCCCCCGCACCTGCCGCCTCGTTGACTCCCGTAACCGCCGCCGTTCCTCCTCCTCCCACTCTCCTATAAAACCCTACCCTCTCCTCCTCTCTCCGCCTCCGTCCTCCGTCCCTGCCTCGCCGTCCCTGTCGTCCCCTCGCCCAGCCTCAGTCTTCTTCGCCCGGACTCGTCCCGCAGTACCCTCTCCTCCTCCTGCAGCTCCTCCCTCCTCGAGCTTCGCCGCTGGCAACTCCCTCGAGCGCCGCCCGCCTCCACCAGCGCAGCCCAGCCACCGCCTCCTGCCACTGCTCCTCGACCTCGCCAGCCTCTGCTGCCCCCGCCGCCTCCGGCGAGCAGCAGTAGCAGCAGCAGCAGTCGCCCATGGCTCCGTCGAGCCCCCGGCGACGCCCAGCCTGCCCCAGCGCGCTCCGTCGCCTCCGGCGACGCCACCCGCAGCTGCCTCAGCCTCCCTCCGGCCGCCGCAGCTCCGGCGAAGCCCAGTCTCCAGAAACCCTAGCCCCGTGTCGAGTCGCATCGTGTCAACTCACGGGCACGAAAATCCTCGGTTCACGGAGCCCCGTTCAGGTAACCCGTTCTCTCTCCTCGTTACCCCATTTTTCGTGCCATCTATTATGACGCGAACCTTGCGTGACCCTCTCGATGCCCATGTAACCCGCTCGGTGCGTCGCGTCCTGTGGTGATCGCAAACCGCGATCCAAAAATAGGAAAACCAACGCCCTGTTTCACCCCGGAACTGAGTGTGCCCCGCCAAACGGGACGACTTGGTCGCGTACGGTCTTTACCGAAATATGCGCGTCGTTGATACGGACGTGCGGAATTTCGCAGAAGTTGATTTGGATCTGCGTGCACACCGGAATCAATGCGTATCCGCCGACAATGCTCCGTATTCGCCTGTTCTGAATCTCGTTGTAACTTGGTGTACACACGTCGGATCGAAACGAAACTTGCGCCATCGGACTCGTAGCAATACGTTGGTCCTGTGATCCAAGTTTGGTTCGATTCTGAGAACGTTGACAGAATTGCGTATCGTGGGCCCCACGGCTCCACTTGACGGACAATTTTGTGATCGGCTCATCGGAATCCAATTCTGCAAGTTCCGTTGGGTTCGTATCATCGTTCTGGACTTGTTGACACTAAGTTTGACAGATTTTGAGACCTTTGTTCCTGATACATTTTTCGGTGCAAAGCGGCCCAAATGTGGACCCCGCTTGGACCTAAAAATGTTATTTTTGCCCCTGTATCCAAATTGGACTCAAGGACAGGCATTTCTAGCTATTTGATATTTTCTGGATCTAATGGTGATGTCTATTTTAGCAACCAAAGAACTTTCTGCAAATCCCGCTGAGGTTAGAGCTACAGTTGGAGACAGAACCCCAGGCAAGTGTACCTTGCCAAATCCTGCAGTTTTTGCTACTTATTTTCTTGACATATATATTTGTTGTACATTCTTAACCTAGGACCGTGTGACTTTACTTAGTGTCCGATTAATAGTCGGATGCCAACACCGTACGCGGAGTTGTGTAACGTCACCTAGAGATGGATATCGTGACATTTTTCATTCTCGTACTTGCATTATCAAGTACGTTATACCCAGGACACCTGACACTATTCATGTGACAGAATCTTCCTGAAATATTCAAGGTAATTTTGTGTAGGTTGTAGGATTTATGACATAGACACTATATGCTTAGATCTTATTTTGACTTGTTGCATTAGTTTTGATCTTGCGTGTCATGGACATGAGACGTGTGATTACAATGGGTGGAGAGAGACACACAGGCTACAGGTTGATTATATTATGACGGTGTCGTAGTCTCCCTTTTGAGCTAGACAAACCACATGATATCACTGCTACCAGCTTCCCGACACAGAGCTTGTAGTGGTTTCAGCCTGAGTTTTAGTAATGCTCTCAACTTGCATATCACTTAGCTGGTTATATAGTTTACCCTATTGTTTCATTTATTTATGCACTACATTTATTTTGGCATGAGTTATTTTATACCTTGCTATGTCCCCTGAGGACCTGGATTCGGATTATGTCCCCAGGATTAGCAGAGGAGATCCACCCCGAGGTATACAGGACAGGAGCATTAGTAGGAACAGAAGCAGGAACAGGTGCATACACTAGAACAGGACCAGGAACCGAGGACTAGGTGATTGCCATAGATTTTTTGAGTATATATTTCTTCTATGCTCAGTCTGTGTTGATATTTACATTCTTGTTTAAATGAACAATTGTATCAGACTTGATTATCGGGTTGTTCCCCGATTTATTTACTTGTGACTAGATGATATTTATTTCCTTTTATTTATATTGATATATTTATTCTGTGGATGAGATTAGTAGACCCTTATTGTTGTATCTACAGCTTAAGTATGCCCCGATGGATCCATTAAATTGGGTTTGTCCATCGGTGTGTGCTGCTGGCCATTGTCACGTGTCTAGTCCCTCAAAATTTTGGGACTGGGACTTGACATAGTTTTTGTGGTGGCCCATGCAGGTCAACGACTAAATTGTTCAGTTTCAACTTAGGGACCGAACAGGCCTGCAATAAGAATAGGATAAGTTTTAGGATCTCATCCACTTGCTTGAAACGTTCTTGACATCTATATCGGATTAGAATTTATTTCTTGACTTGCATCCTGCCTTGATTCCCCTGTGCGCCTTTTATAGTTTATTTTGGATGCAGAGTAATAGAATCACAATCAAGCAACGAGACTCCTGCAGGAACACCACAAGGTGCTGTGGTCACCCACGAAGATAAAGTGACACCAGAAGATAGATGTTAATCAACTCAACAAGGCAATCAAGCAGATCAGCACTCTTCCAGCAGGCCCAGCAACAGCAGAGGGCACCACCTCAAGGACGCGGACAAGCCCTGACGAAGACCTTAGAGAACGCGCAGATTCGTGGAGTAGCTAATACGCGTAAGTTTTTGTAGCTATCCCGTCTAGTATTGCTTTAGTTCGTGCCTGATGGTTCGTGACCTTAGCTTTGACTTGGTAATTTGAACTTGCTAATAATTGATAACCTAGTATGTTTTGATAAGTGATAACCTAGTTTTTCCAAAACTGTAATTTTCTAGATTTTCTTCATTCGGGAAACTGCATAACTTTTATCGCTTAGGAAAATGATTTTCCCAACGTGTTCTTCTTAAAACCTTGATTCTCCTTGATTGTGATGTGCTTCGAACAATGTTTGTAACCGTGTCATCTCTGTTGACTGGTTATTCTTTGATTGTGAGGACACAATCCTCTTAAGGGGGGTAGATTATAAACTAACTAATTTTCCAGGAATTTATAAAATGAATTTTTTATAATTTTTTGGAATTTTTCTGGGATTTTTTATTAATTAAACTAAGGTATTTTAATTATTAAATTATTTTTAAAAGATATTAATTAATATTAAAATATTATAGAAATAATATTTTTTGGTGTAAAATGAAAAACTAGACATAGGGTAATTTTTTGAAAATTTATTGGACCCCGGAAGCATTTTAAAAGCCCTAAAAACTAATTAATAAATAAACCGAATTGAACCCTAGAATAAACCTTGATTCTCCTGAACCAAACCAAAC
The DNA here is from genome assembly GCA_036927795.1 of Iris macrosiphon. NCBI lineage: Eukaryota > Viridiplantae > Streptophyta > Magnoliopsida > Asparagales > Iridaceae > Iris > Iris macrosiphon. The sequence continues at coordinate 55,561,046 of JAYESA010000015.1, forward strand.
CGGACCGGTTTAGCTAATCCCTAACCCAACCCTAGCGGGTCGGATCCGGGTCTAACCCGCCGACCCGAAACCCGCTAAACCCAAACCCGTAGTCATGTTCTAGCGGATCGGGCCGGATCCGCCGCCCGACCCGACCCGGCCCACCACCGAAACCTCTCTCCTTCCCTAGTCGCTCAGCCCTGCACCCGCCGCCGCTCCGGTTTCCTGCAACCACCGCCGCCGCACAATCGCCTCCCAGCCGCTCCGGCTCCCCCGCACCCGCCGCCTCGTCGACTCTCGTAACCGCCGTCGTTCCTCCTCCTCCCTCTCCTATAAAACCCTACCCTCTCCTCCTCTCTCCGCATCCATCCCCGCCTCGCCGTCCCCATCGTCCCCTCGCCCAGCCTTCGTCTCCTCCGCCCGGACTCGTCCAGCATCAGCCCTCTCCTCCTCCTGCAGCTCCTCCCTCCTCGAGCTTTATCGCCAGCAACTCCCTCGAGCGCCGCCCGCCTCCACCAGCGCAGCCCGGCCCAACCACCGCCTTCTGCCGTCGCTCATCGACCTCGCCAGCCTCTGCTGCCCCTGCCGCCTCCAGCCAGCAGCAGTAGTCGCCCACGGCTTCGGCGAGCCCCCGGCGACTCCCAGCCCGCCCCAGTGCGCTCCGCCGCCTCCGGCGATGCCACCTGCAGCCGCCTCAGCCTTCCTCCGGTCGCCGCAGCTCCGGCGAAGCCCAGTCTCCAGAAACCCTAGCCTCGTGTCGAGTCGCGTCGTATCGACTCACGGACACAAAAATCCTCGGTTCATGGAGCCCTGTTCAGGTAACCCGTTCTCTCTCCTCGTTACCCCATTTTTCATGCCGTCTGTTGTGACGCGAACCCTGTGTGACCCTCTCGATGCCCGTATAACCTGCTCGGTGCGTCGCGTCCTGTGGTGATCGCAAACAGCGATCCAAAAACAGGAAAACCAACGCCCTGTTTCACCCCGGAACTGAGTGCGCCCCGCCAAACGGGATGACTTGGTCGTGTGCGGTCTTCACCGAAACTTGCGCGCCGTCGATACGGACGTGCAGGATTTCTCAGAAGTTGATTTGGATGTGCGTGCACACCGGAATCAACGTGTATCCGCCGACAACGCCCCGTATCCGCCTATTTTGAATCTCGTTGTAACTTGGTGTACACATGTCGGATCGAAACGAAACTTGCGCCATCGGACTCATAGCAATACGTTGGTCCTGTGACCCAAGTTTGGTTCGATTCTGAGAACGTTGACAGAATCGCGTATCGTGGGCCCCACGGCTTCACTTGACGGACGATTTTGTGATCGGCTCATCGGAATCCAATTCTGGAAGTTCTGTTGGATTAGTATCATCATTCTGGACTTGTTGACACTAAGTTTGACAGATTTTGAGACCTTGTTCCTGACACATTTTTCGGTGCAAAGTGGCCCACATGTGGACCCCGCTTGGACCTAAAAATGTTATTTTTGCCCCTGTGTCCAAATTGGACTCAAGGACAGGCGTTTCTAGCTATTTGATATTTTCTGGATCTGATGGTGATGTCTATTTCAGCAACCAGAGAACTGTCTGCAAATCTCGCTGAGGTCAGAGCTACAGTTGGAGACAGAACCCCAGGCAAGTGTACCTTGCCAAATCCTGCAGTTTTTGCTACTTATTTCCTTGACATATATATTTATTGTACATGCTTAACCTAGGACCGTGTGACTTTACTTAGCGTCCGATTAATAGTCGGGTGCCAACACCGTACGCGGAGTTGTGTAACATTACCTAGAGATGGATATCGTGGCCCTTTTCATTCTCGTACTTGCATTATCAAGTTCGTTATACCCAGGACACTTGACACTATTCATGTGACAGAATCTTCCTAAAATATTCAAGGTAATTCTATGTAGGTTACATGATTTATGATATAGACATTATATGCTTAGATCTTATTATGACTTGCTGTATTAGTTTTGATCTTGCATGTCATGGACATAAGACGTATGATTACATTGGGTGGGGAGAGACACACAGGCTACAGGTTGATTATATTATGACGGTGTCGTAGTCTCCCTTTTGAGCTAGATAAACCACATGATATCACTGCTACCGGCTCCCCGACACAGAGCTTGTAGTGGTTTCAGCCTGAGTTTTAGTGATGCTCTCAACTTGCATATCACTTAGATGGTTATATAGTTTACCCTATTATTTTATTTATTTATGCACTGCATTTATTTTGGCATGAGTTATTTTGTACCTTGCTATGTCCCCTGAGGACCTGGATTCGGATTATGTCCCCAGGATTAGCAGAGGAGATCCACCCCGAGGTATACAGGACAGGAGCATTAGCAGGAGCAGAAGCAGGAACAGGTGCATACATTGGAACAGGACCAGGAACCGAGGACTAGGTGATTGCCATAGATTTCATGAGTATATATTTCTTCTATACTAAGTCTGTGTTAATATTTTTATTCTTGTTTAAATGAACAATTGTATCAGACTTGATTATCGGGTTGTTCTCCGATTTATTTACTTGTGACTGGATGATGTTTATTTCCTTTTATTGATATTGATGCATTTAATCTATGGATGAGATTAGTAGACCCTTATTGTTGCATCTACAGCTTAAGTATGCCCCGATGGATCCATTAAATTGGGTTTGTCCATCGGTCTGTGCTGCTGGACATTGCCACGTGTCTAGTCCCTCGATATTTTGGGATTGGGGTGTGACAGAGCCCAAATGCCTTACTTGTTGTTCTCCCCACCCCATGCTCTAAACATGTCATATACATGACACGATAATACCTCTAGTAACTACCAGGTCTACTAGCATATAAAGTTTCTATTGGCAGTTATCCCTAACCGTCGTACGATCTATACATACCAGTGGCCAGCCGAGTACGCAAGTCTGTGTCCTACATGTGACTCACACTCGTGTAAGAATAGTGTCATATCCAATAAAACATAAAATGCCTCATAATAATGGGGTGGTCTCATAAAGTACGTCCGATGCATATACATAAATAAAAACAAGATACGACGACACCGTCGTTGCACCCATGTTTCCTTGGACGCACAATTTATATAGCAGTTAAAATAAATGAACTAAATAAGCAGAAATAAATTATGCATGTATCATATGGAATGTAGATATTAGTACAATGGCAAGGTATACTTGCCGAGCAAGAATTTCGTATAGTACAAGCGTCCAATATTGTGTTTTAAATTTTGGTGTAAGAAGTGAAATTAGTTCAGGAGAGTTGTAATATATATAGGGAATAAGAGGCGGTGGGAAAATTATTGTGGTCTCAAAAATCCCTGCTGTTGTTGTTTCTTTCTTTCTATCTTTCTTTGGTCTTGGTTTTGGTTGAGGGTTGTTTAGTAATAATAGATATAAGAAACGGTGGAATGAGAAGGCTCACATGCGTGGAGAAGGAAAAAGGGAAGTTGGTTTTTGCTACTGCTGTTCTTGATATTTTCTATGCGGGTTCGGGTGCAAGCGGGTAGTGGGTTTAGGAGTTGCGGTTTAATATCCAATAAGAATTATGTATATATATATATATATATATATACATATATCTATTCACAAAAAATTCTAAGAATTATATTGGTACATACGGTTAAGCTAGCAACTGTCAAAAGGGTCTCCTACATGGAATAAATTAGGAAAAATTTATAATGGTCCCATAAATCCCCTAGATGCATAAACATCTCGAATAAAAATTAAATAAAATCTATTTCCTCTATTTAGCTCATAATTACTATAATTTAATTAAATAATTAATAAAAATACGATTTTAGGATTAGGGGTCTTATAGGACACAAGTGTCATGAATGAAGAAGACCCAGAATAAAATATTACCCTAATTTGGGTTGCTCAAAATGGGTCAAGATTGTGTCTCCTATTTCGATTGGAACGCACAAAGATACAAAATTAGATTTATAGAGAATTAAATACAATTGTTAGCGATGAATGTTGTGCGACTAAAATGAAGCACAATATGGCATGGTTATGAGTCACACAAGAATCAAAATAGAAGACTGGCACGTCTAGGACAAAGGTATAAAATTTGTTGGAAGGCAAAAGATAGGGTAGCGCTCCAAATATCGAAGCAACGGTAAGGCGCAACAATTACATAAAATTACGGCTATTAAATATAAATAAATGTCATGCAATTATTACAAATAAATACACACAATACTTATACTATATAAAAAGACAAAAATACCCCTATTTCAGAATGTGGTAGTGACAGAGTCCAAGAGCTTTCGTTGGTTGTTTTCGCTGCTTAGTTTTGTGTTGCTTTTGATGATTTGGTTTTTATAGTTCATTTTTCTCGCTTGCGCGTTCATTTCGAATCGTAAGAGAAAGAGATTGAAGGATGTTAACCAAGTGTTGTTGTAATTTCAGGACACATAACCAAGGAGTGATCATTGTATGAGGCTTTTCTATTCTCTCGCGTTGATTCATTCGGTGAGTGGCTTCGGCCCTTCGATGAATCATTTATCTGCACACCTTAATAAAAGAATCTCTAGTCTACTGTGTTGCATGTCCCTTAGTTCAATGATAATTCACTTAATAAGATAAGCTAAAAGAAATAATTATAAGCTTGCAGTATAAATTGTTGCTTTAATTTAAGTTAATGCTACATGTCCCTTACTCATATGTTGCACATCAGAAAGTGTTTAGTAAACCTCTTAGGGTTTGACCGTGTTAATGTGACAAGAAAAGAGAAGATGAAAATGTATGCTTGTTGTTCAGAACTGTACATAATAGTATTTTATCTGCTAAATGTTCATGTCATGCATTGGTCTCGGACAACTTGTGCACAAGGTAATAGTCTCTTGAACGGTTCCTGGAGCACTGGGAATCGGTCGGTCCGGAAGAGATTATGAGAGCACCCTGAGGAACGGTCCTTGCGATCTAGTGGGGTGTTATATTTATTAGTACAGAGTTGAACCTTGAGTCACAGTTGTTAATCATGGGGCTACCCATGGACCATCATGTAGTTAGGTCGCTTGCTAGGCTTACCTTCTTGCACACCTAACGTTTGATGCAAACCTAGATACATGAGTTTTATACATATATGCAAATTATTGCTAATGTTTGTGTCTACTGTAGGGATCACCGCTCGGTCGTGGGTAAGAATTATCATATTGTGGTTTACTTTACTATCTATATTTTTTTGCATGAATTGTTAAAATGAACCTAGACAACTAAAAAGATCACATAATAATTATGATAGCTTCACATGTTTACTTAGTGTGGATTTCAGATGAGTTCAGCTACGGTCGCTCACCAGTACATGCTGAGTATTGATCCATGTTTGTAGGCATCTTAAGGTTCTGGTAGCGAGAGTTTGGTGAGCATTCTAAACTTGTAGGCGCGCATCCATCCCGTGGAACCGTGCTCCTGCTTCCAAGCTTATTCCTTTTCAGTCTGCTAGTTTTCTTTCCTATGTACAAGCTTCTGTTTTAGGTGTTTTGTTTTCTCTCCAACTAAAATGATATAATGTATGTGCGTGGTGGCTATTTTTGTGTTTGTAAAAAGAGTTGTAAGCCTTCTATGGCATATTTTATAATCAGCCAAGCTAGTACTTTGTAATCAAATTTCTAGTATTCAATAAAAAAAGTATTTTGTGTTCCTATCAAATATGTTCAACTTTAGTTCTCTATATTTTAAATTATGTGCTTTTATATATGTATATTTTATCTAACTTGTGTTTTGTGCAGGTACTATGCCTTGTGGAAGCGTAACTTAGGCTTGAATAGAATCACGCCCAAATGATGATGATCGGTTCCGCAAGGCCCAAAGCGAGGACGATCAACCCTTGCAGAATCGGGATGTGACAAGGTGGTATCAGAGCATGACTTTACATCCTTGGCCTCTTCAAATATCATTTTAAAAAATGATATAAGTTTTTAAGCGATTTTAAAAGTCCCCGATTTCGAAAATGGTTGCGAATCTATATAAGTAAATTAAAGGTATTAAATATCCCGGTCTTAAAAAGTATGAAAATCCAATGTCCCATACAATAAGTTTATAATACGTTATAACACTAATGCATGCTAATCTACTTTTGCAGAGAAATGGCTAAGACCGGCAACCAAGAGACATCGGGAGCATCTGGCTCAACCGATGACCAAGTTGATCGTTTGATAGCAATGATGGAAAATCAACAAGAATGATTTGAGGCTCAGCAGCAACAGGCTGATGCTCGAGCCTTGGCACAGCAGAAACAACTTGATGCCTTGACTCAGAGGGTGACAGCTTTGGTAGCCAATAGCAGTGCATCAAAAATCTCCATGATACCTATGGCAGTCACACTCGCACCTTGATAAGCTGGCCTAGCAGAAGTAGATGAACCTCCATAGGCAGCCAGAAAGTCTAACTTTAAGGGTGCCAAATTTCTGAAGTTGAACCCTCCAGAGTTTGAAGTCAGGGCCGCACAGAATAAGGTGATGGACTGGGTCGCCAAGTTGGAGGGCTTGTTTGATTTTATTGGGATACCTGCGAACAAGAGGGTGGTGTGCACGGGCATGCAGCTGCGGTTACATGCATACGACTGGTAGAAGATCAAGAAACTGGATCTCGCCATAAGACACCAAGACGGCAGAATCACTTGGGGGATGTTCAAGGATGCATTCTTGGAACAGTACCTCCCTCCGACCGTCAGACAGAGAAAAGAAGATGAGTTCACCGAATACTTAAGAAAGTGAGCATGTCCGTACAAGACTATAAGTCAGAATTCTTTAATCTTGCTAAGTTTGCTAGCTCATTGATTCCAAATGAGAGGGCCTATATACATCGGTTCATAAAAGGTTTGAATGAGGACCTCAGGGAGGATATTGTTATGAACCGAGAATGTACGTCATACATTAAAGCTTTTGAGGCAGCGGTGCAGAATAAAATTTCACACCATGAAGTGCTTCTGAAAATGCGTCGGCTACTCGAAACCCTCCTACCAAAAGATACCACGACGGGGAGAAGAAGGCTGATACTGAGAAGAAGGTCGATACTGAATAGTACCGTGCACTACCAGAATAAGTCAAATTAGCGACGAAAAAATGTCGCTAAATTGCCAAAAAATATTGCTAAATAATTTTAGCAAACTGTAATGGGGACGGACAGCAGTTGCAACCAGCAGCAAGCAGTCGGCCTCTAGGGGTGGCTAATCTCTTGCTCTAGGGCTTGTCAGCTTGTGGGGGATGAAATGGAGGCTGGGAAGGAGTGAAAAGGAAGTGGAAAAGGAGAGGGAGAGGCTGAAGTGGTCATAGAAGAGAGGAGGGAGGATATAGGGGCGCCACAAAGAGGAAAGTAGATGTTAGAGTTAGAGTTTGGTGATAAGTTGATATATATATGGGCTTTTAAATAGATTTAAATATAGGAGGGGGTTATCCTAATGCTAATGAGGTTCGGCCAAGGGGGCTGCTCTTGGACAAAAATGTGAGGGTGGGGTTGGTTTTTATGGTTAGGATTGGATAAGGTTTGGTTGTTGGGTTGGTTAGAGAGTTGGTTAGGTAGTTATTTGCTAACTAGAATGCCACCTACCACTTTCTATAGATAAAACTCCTACAAATAGAAATAAATTAATTTAAATATCATATATATATATATATATATATATATATATATATATATATATATATATATATATTTAAATAAGGATATTGGGGTGTACTACATGCCCACATGTGTTTGGGTTGTGTTTGGGTCAAGTTCTAGTCAAAAGAAGACAATTTTATGGTAACCGTAATTCTTGACGTCCTTTATATTTTTGAAGCATATGGGAGATCAAATAAATACAACATCCATGTTCCAACAATATTAGACTCAATTAAAATTATTATTATAAATTTTGTTGGAAGTAAAAAGGTCGTGCATTGCTCAAAATATCGAAGCCATATCAAAGTGTCATATATATTAAAAAGAATTTTACAAATTAATTCTTTAAATCTATCTAATTAACTAAAATAATAAAAATAATTATAAATTACCAAATTATCCCTATTCTAAAATGAGGGGGCTTACAGTGGGTACTCATTAATCCAAGGGGGTTGCTAAAATCAAGGGTCTTCCACGCCCTAGATCGAATTTTAGAGGAGTAACTCGGGAAGCTACATATTATTGAGTTGTCCGATGTTAACATTCGTCGCGGACGTTTATATTTAATTCTAAATAATTCCAACTTTGTATCCTTGTGCGTTCCAATCAAAATTGGAGATACAACCTTGACCCACTTCCGTCAGCTCAAGCCTCATACATTTTTTGGTAAAGAGGGGCCGACAGAAGTTCATGAATGGCTCACAAACATACAGCATCAGTTGGAAGCCGCTGAACTTCCAAGAGAGAAGTGGATGACTGCAGTCAGAATGCAGTTAACTGAGAATGTACATCACTGGTGGTTAGCAGAGGAGAGAAGGCTCGGGCAGGACCGAGTCACTTCGGAAGAGTTCTCCAGACTCTTCAAAGAGATGTATATTCCCGCAGTAGCACGGTCAGAGCTCAGAGACAAGTTCAACCGCCTTATCCAAGGCAACATGACAGTGGAAGAATACAACACGGAATTTATTTACCTCAGTCGCTTTGCCCCAACCTTGATTGCGACAGAGGAAGAGAAAGCTGAGAAATTCTTTGACGGGCTGAAGTTCGAGCTTCAGAGATTGATTGGATCGGTCGCACCTACATCTTATACCGACGTTCTCGCCGCAGCACGACGCATGGAGCGCGTCACTAGAAGGGAGTCGAACCTGAAGAGGCCTATCAACTCAGCACCATCCAGGACAGCACATGGGGATTCAGCAAAACGGACCCAGAGGAGTATGCCAGAGAGGACAGCACACAGGGCCATATCTCTCCCTACTTGTTACCACTGCGGCAAGATAGGTCACATTGAGAGAGAATGCAGACGCAAGTTGGGACTCTGCCTGGCTTGCGGGTCCAACCAGTATCAGACCAGAGACTGTACCGAGCGCAGAGAGGGAGCACCGAGATTAGCTTACCGGCACCACGACCAGCTTATCCAGCAGTAGGAGCACAGCAGGCAGGAGTTGGAGGCGTCAGGCCACCAGCCCCAGGAGAAAATCAGCAGAGACCACCCCTGGCACCGCAGGCAGCTCTATTTCAGCAGGCTCAGGAGCAGAGAGGCCAAGCTCAGGGACGAGGCCAGGCATTCACATTAGCTGTTGAGGAGGAGGCTACGGCAGACGAGGTCATCGCAGGTACTATTTTAGTAGCTTTATTACCAGCTGTAGCATTATTTGATTCTGGAGCATCGCATTCGTTTATAGCAGCTAGCTTTGTAGCCACCCATAGAGTAGCTACCGCACCCCTTCCGAAGATGAAGAGAATTCTTATGGGAGGTGGAATTATTCCGGTTAGTGACGTCTGTAGATCATGTTCTGTAGTAGTATGTGGGAGAGAGATGCGAGCTCAATTTTTGATATTTTCCATGCCGGACTATGATGTTGTACTTGGGATGGACTGGTTAAGTCAGTATCATGCGACTCTTGATTGCCGACTTGGGCGGGTTATATTTAGACCACCTGGACATCCAGAATTCGAGTTTCTTCGAGGAGCAGTAGAGCAAGGAGTTCAGCCTACTCTTAGGGTACTATCTGTAGAAGGGGAGACATGTTACCCAAGAGTCATATCAGAATTTGTGGATGTATTTCTTGATGATCTTCCAGGTTTATCGCCTGATCGGGAAATAGAATTCACAATAGATTTAACTCCAGGAGCAGAGCCTATCACTTTATCAGTATATCGGCTAGCACCTAAGGAGTTAGTGGAGTTGAAAGAACAGGTTGACGATCTTCTAGAGAAGGGTTTCATTCGGCCCAGTCTTTCACCTTGGGGAGCACCCATATTATTTGTGCCGAAGAAGGATGGAACAGTACGGTTATGCATTGACTACAGGGCATTGAATGTTGTAACCATCAAGAACAGGTATCCCTTACCACACATTGATGATCTATTCGATCAATTGAGTGGTGCAAGGGTATTCTCGAAGATTGACCTTAGATTCGGCTATCATCAGATTAAAGTAAGAAAGGAAGACATCCCGAAGACAGCTTTCAGGACCAAGTATGGACATTATGAGTTCTTGGTGATGCCGTTTGGTTTAACCAACGCGCCAGCAGTGTTTATGAGCTTAATGAACAGAGTCTTTCATCAGTTCTTGGATACATTTATGGTGGTATTCATTGACGACGTTCTCATATATTCCAAGAACCACGAAGAGCACGAGGAGCATCTCAGAATCGTGTTAGAGACCTTGAGACAGTAGAAGTTATATGCCAAACTTAGTAAGTGTGAGTTCTATATGGACAAAGTGCATTTCTTGGGACATATCATCTCAGGAGAAGGACTTTCAGTGGATCCAGAGAAAGTTGCGGCAATAGAGACTTGGCCTACACCCACATCAGTTGCAGAGGTGAAAAATTTTCTCGGACTTGCAGGATATTACCGAAGGTTTGTAGAAAATTTCTCGAGAATTGCAGAATCGATGACGAAGCTGACACGTAAAGATCAGGAGTTTATATGGACAGAAGACTGCCAGAAGGCCTTCAAAGAGTTGAAGAGAAGATTAACAACAGCACCTGTCTTGACTCTTCCTTCAGGTTCAGGAGGTTTTGTTGTTTACAGTGATGCATCAGGAACTGGACTAGGATGTGTTTGGATGCAACATGGCAAAGTCATTGCTTATGCATCGAGACAATTGAAGATTCACGAGAAGAACTACCCAACACACGATCTGGAGTTAGCAGCAGTGATATTTGCATTGAAGATTTGGAGGCACTATCTTTATGGGGAGAAGGTAGACATCTTTACAGATTACAAAAGCCTGAAGTATGTGTATACTCAGAAGGAGCTCAATATGAGGCAGAAACGTTGGCTCAAATTGATGGTAGATTTTGACATAGATCTGCAGTATCATCCGGGAAAGGCGAATGTTGTAGCAGACGCACTGAGCAGGAAGCCTACGGCTTATTTCTTGACGATGCAGCCCGAGTAATTGAGAGATCTACAGGAGCTTCAGATAGAGGTCTTACCAGAACATAGTGGATTACTGGCTAATCTTGAATTAAGTCATCACTCGTGGAGAAGATTAAGGAGGCATTGCCCACCGATGCTAGATTTAGAAGGTTGAAAGAGAGGACAGAAGCAGGTATGCAGACAGGCCTTCGTATACACGAAGATGGGACATTGAGGTTTGGAAACTGCCTGTATGTTCCAAATGGAGAATTGAGGCAGGAGTTAATGACTGAAGCACATAGCTCTATGTACTCAGTCCACCCAGGAGGAACCAAGATGTACCGAGACTTGAGACAGTATTACTGGTGGCATAAAATAAAAAGGGAGATTGCGAGATTTGTGGCCAAATGCTTAGTCTGCCAGCAAGTAAAGGCCGAACATCAGAGGACTGCAGGTATGTTATAGCCGCTTCCTATACCAGAATGGAAGTGGGAGCATATCACGATAGATTTTATCATGGGATTTCCAAGGAGCCCCAGCGGAAGAGATGCAGTATGGGTTATCGTGGATAGACTCACTAAATCGGCACACCTCTTGCCATTTAGAGTTGGACAGTCCACAGAGGTACTAGCCGACATGTATATGCGATACATCGTCAAATTACATGGAGTGCCGGTTAGTATTGTATCAGATCGAGATTCGAGATTTACATCTCATTTTTGGAGAAGCATGCAAGAGAGTCTGGGCACCAGACTCAAATTCAGCACCGCTTACCACCCACAGACAGATGGCCAATCGGAGCGCACGATTCAGATCTTGGAGGATATGTTGCGATCATGTATGCTAGACTTTGGAGGATCTTAGGAAGATCATTTGCACTTAGTGGAGTTCTCCTATAATAACAGTTATCAGGCCAGTATTCAGATGGCACCATTTCTAGGCATTATACGGAAGGAAGTGCAGATCGCCTATATGTTGGAGTGACGTTGGTGAACGTCAAATACTGGGTCCAGAATTGGTAATGCAGACAGTGGAGAAGGTGAAACAGATTCAGAATCATCTTCGAGCAGCACAGGACAGACAGAAGCATTGGGCAGATACACACAGACGTCCCCTAGAGTTCAAGGAAGGAGAGCACGTGTTCTTGAGAATTTTGCCCACTCGTGGTACTATCAGATTCGGGAGCAGAGGCAAGTTGAGCCCAAGGTATATTGGGCCATTTGACATTCTAGAGCGCGTTGGTAAGGTGGCTTATCGTCTTGCATTACCACCATCCTTAGAGGGAGTGCATGACGTATTCCACGTCTCACAGCTGCGAAGGTACGTGACCGACCCAAGTCACATAGTCGATCACTCAGAGATCGCAGTAGGCCCAAGCTTGAGATATGAAGAACAACCAGTGGGCATCCTCGACGTCAGCGAGAAGACATTGCGGGGACAGATAATCAGACTGGTTCGTGTAGCTTGGAAACATCATTCTCCTGGCGAATCACTTGGGAACGAGAAGATAGTATGCGCCAGCGTTACCCCCACTTGTTTGAGGAGGCAGTTGTAAACTAAGCAATCTTGTATTTCCATAACTCTTTCTTTAGTAGCTTATTCTTTGATTGCGAGGACACAATCCTTTTAAGGAGGGAAGATTGTAAACACCCGGATTTTTTAGAATAAATTTTAATATAATTTTCCCCAGAATTTTTGGTATTTTCTAGACGAAAGCAAGGTAATTATGAGTTAAGGATTTTTAAATATAGTTTATTGGTGTTAAAATATTATGGAAATAATATTTTGTGGTGTAAAATGGAAAACCGGACATGTGGTATTTTTCGGTGAATTTATTGGACTCCGGAAACGCGTTTTAAGCCTTAAAAACTTTTGGATTGTGTGAACCGAGCCAAACCCAAATTAAACCAACTTAAACCCAAACCCAAACCTGGACCAAACCAAACCGCTGATTGAACCAAGCCAATCAGTATATTGGGTCGGGTCGGGTCGGATCCGAGCCAAACCCGACACGGATCCGCAAACCAATTAAAAACCCTAACTGACCGGTTTTACTGTAGCCTATAAAGCCTCAGCCTCGATATCCAGGCCGCCGCCCCCTCTTTCCTTCACCACCACCGACAGAACCCAGCCTCTCTGCTCGACCACGTCGCCGGCTCCCGAACTCTCCGTCCAAACCCCACCGCCGACTCCCCTTTCTCCGCTGCTCTGCCCCAGCAGCCGACCCGCGGAGGCCTGAACGACGTCGCCGCTTCCCCATCTTCCAGTGACCTCGTCTAAGCCCCTCCACCAAGCCGCTGCTGCCACGCCGCACGAACCCTCGTCCCCGACTCCACCACCCGCAACCCCGATCTTCTCTCCCCAGAATCAACAACTTCTCCAACCTAACCCCAACCTCGCCGGAGTAGAACTCTCGACGGCTCCGCCGTGCCGACGGAGCAGCTCTCCCTCCGTCTCCCCTGCGGCGAGCGACGTCCTCCTCCCGAGCGCCACCCCGCTGTCTCCAGATCAGGACCCTAGTCGGGACTCACGGCAGACACGCGGACACAGGAACTTTTGACTAGGACACGAACAGTACCCTCGGACACGTGAGATTCAGACTTCGCGGAGCCCTGTTCAGGTAGCGTTTTCCCTCACCTCGTATCTTCATTTTCAATTCCGTCAGTTGCTACGCGTAGACTGTATAACCCTCTCGGTGTCCGTGCAATCCGCTCGGTGCATCGCGTCCTGTGGTGATCGCACACCGCGATCCAAAAAGGGAAAAACAATGCCCCATTTTACCCCAGAACTGAGTACGCCCCGCCAAACGGGACGACTTGGTCGCACACAGTCTTCACCGAACCGTGCGCGACGTTGATACGGTCGTGTGGGATTTTGCAGAAGTCGATTCGGATGTGCGTGCACACCTGAATCAACGCGTATCCGCTGACGACACCCCGTATCCGTCCTTTCTGGAACATGCTGTAACTTTGTGTACACACGTCGGATCGAGACGAAACTTATGCCATCGGACTCGTAGCAATATGCTGGTCCTGTGACCCAAGTTTGGTCCAATTCTGAGAACGTTGATAAAATTGCGTATCGTGTGCCCCATAGGCTCTACTTGACGGGCGATTTTGTGATCGGCTCATCGGAATCCAATTCTGGAAGTTTCGTTGGGTTCGTATCATCGTTCCTGACTTGTAGACACTAAGTTTGAGAAATTTGGAGACCTTTGACCCTGACACGCTTTTCGGTGCAAAATGGGCCACATGTGGATCCCGCTTTGGCCCAAAAATGATCTTTTTGCCCCTGTATCCAAATTGGATGTAAGGACAGGCGTTTTTAGCTATTTGACATCTTCTGAGATGGTTGGTGATGTTTATTACAGCTTTTGGATTAGTACCTACCGGATCCACTGATATAGGGACAGTTGTTGGTATTCGGACATCAAACAAGTGTACCTTGCCAAACTCTGCAGTATTGTTATATATTTTCCTTGCTTCATTATATTGCTGTGCATGCTTAACCTAGGAACGTGTGACATACTTAGCGTCCGATTATTAGTCGGGTGCCAACACCGTACGCGGTGTTGTGTATTGTCATCTAGAGATGGATATACGTGACACTTTATCTACTCGTACTTGTCTTACCAAGTACACTTTGACCCAGGACACTTGACACTGTTCATGAGACAGGATCTTCCCGAGATATTCATGGTGATTCTGTATAGGATACAGGACTTGACAGAGATACTCTACTTTTAGATACATTATGACTTGTGTATTAGTTATGATCCCGCTGACATGGACATGAGACGTTATGGTCATGATATGCGTGGTTACATTGGGTGGAGAGAGACACATAGACTACAGGCTGATCATATATATACACCCCTACTATTATGAGGCACAAGACTCTGAAGCCCGAGCTTGGCCCATTACTCATTATTACTGCTGCTACCGGCTCCCCGACACAGAGCTTGTAGTGGCTTCAGCTGAGTTCTAGTGCTGCTCTCATCTTGCATATCACTTAGTTGGTTATTTAGTATTCCCTTATTGTTCCATCTATTGCTGGAGAGACCCACAGGCTACAGGTTGACTATGTTATGCCGGCTACTCAGTCTCCCGCTGAGTTAGACTACCTCATGATATCACTGCTACCGGCTCCCCTACACAGAGCTTATAGTTGTTTCAGCCTGAGCACTATTGATGTTCTCTCTTGCATTTCACACAGATATTTACATACTTACCTTATTTATTCTATTTATTTTTTGTACTAATTTATTTTGGCTTGAGCTTTCTTGTACCTTGCTATGTCCCCTGAGGACCTGGATCCGGATTATGTCCCCAGGATTTGAGGACGAGATCTATCCCGAGGTATATGGGACCGCAGCAGAAGCTGATCCAGGAGCTGTACCGTCATCCGAGGATGAGGTGTTAGCTGAAGACTTTTCCTGAGCATCCATGTTCATGCTCAGTATTTATTATTTATTTCAGTCATTTATATTCTGGTCCGTTGAACCATTGTATCAGATATTTACCGGGTTGTTCCCCGAAGCACTTTGTGAAACTAGCTGATGATTTATATTCCTTATTTATTATGTGGATCATATTTTATATCTTGTGTGGATGAGATTAGTTATGCCATGATTGTCGTAGACTTGATTTTACAGCTTAAGGATCCTTTAAATTGGGTTTGTCCATAGGTGCGTGCTGCTGGCCATTGTCACGTATCTGGTCCCTCGATATTATGGGACTGGGCATGACATCAGGGGACATAACAAGGTACAGAAATCAACATGCCAAAATATAATATAATAGTAAATGAGATAAATAGGGTAAACTATATAACCGTCTATGTAAAAATACAAGTTGAGAGCATCACTAAACTCGGGCTGAGACCACTACAAGCTCTGTGTCTGGGAGCCGGTAGCAGTGTTTACTATGTGTTTTACTATGTGTTTACCATGGATTTTATATATATATAATCAGCCTGTAGCCTGTGTGACTCTCCCCACCCAATGTAACCATGCATATCATGACCATAACGTCTCATGTCCATGTCAAGCGGGATCATAGCTAATGCAACAAGTCATAATGTATCTAAGAATATAGTATCTCTGTCAAGTCCTGTATCCTATATAGAATCACCACGAATATCTCGGGAAGATCCTGTCTCATGAGGAGTGTCAAGTGTCCTGGGTCAAAGTGTACTTGGTAAGACAAGTACGAGAATATAAAGTGTCACGAATGTCCATCTCTAGATGACAGTACCCAACACCGCGTACAGTGTTGGCACCCGACTAATAATCAGACGCTAAGTATGTCACACGATCCTAGGTTAATCATGCACAAATATATATATATAGTCAAGGAATAAATAACAAGAACTGCAAGTTTGGCAAGGTACACTTGTCTGGGTTGGAATACCAACAACTGTCCCTGTATCAGTGGATCCTGTGGGTACTCCTCCAAAAGCTGTAATAAATATCACCAACCGTCTCAGAAGATATCAAATAGCTAAAAATGTCTGTCCTTAAGTTCAATTTGGACACAAGGGCAAAAATGACATTTTTGGGTCAAAGCGGGGTCCATATGTCGGCCACTTTGCACCGAAAAGCGTGTCAGAGTCAAAGGTCTCCAAATTTACCAAACTTAGTGTCAACAAGTCAGGAACGATGATACGAACCCAACGGAACTTCCAGAATTGGATTCCGATGAGCCGATCTCAAAATCGCCCGTCAAGTAGAGCTTGTGGGGCCCACGATACGCGATTTTGTCAACGTTCTCAGAATCGAACCAAACTTGGGTCACAGGACCAGCGTATTGCTACGAGTCCGATGGCATAAGTTTCGTCTCGATCTGACGTGTGTACACCAAGTTACAGCGTGTTCTAGAAAGGACGGATGCGGGACGGTGTCGGCGGATACGCGTTGATTTTGGTGTGCGCGCACATCCGAATCGACTTTTGCGAAATCCCACATGTCCGTATCAACGATGCGCACGTTTCGGTAAAGGCCGCGTGAGACCAAGTCGTCCCGTTTGGCGGGGCACACTCAGTTCCGGGGTAAAACAGGGCATTATTTTCCTGTTTTTGGATCGCGGTGTACGATCACCACAGGACGCGATGCACCGAGCGGGTTATACGGGCACCGAGGGGGTTATACAGTCTTCCCGTTGCAACTGACAGAATCGAAATCGGAATCACGAGGAGGAAGAACGGGTTACCTGAACAGGGCTCCGTGAACCGAGAATTCTTGTGTCCTGAACGCCGGATCGTGTCCTGGTCACCGTGTTCGCTGTGTCGGCTCTGCACAGGGTCTGTGTTCGTGTCTGCTGTTAGGGCAGTGTCAGGAGACAGCGGGGTAAACTCGCCGGCGGAGGGCGGCGCGGCCTAGGGCGTTGGGCTGCGAGTCGGCGGCGTCGAGCGGCTGGGCGGAGCGGAGAAGGGGAGATGGCTGGAGATGAGGCTCGAGTTGGCTGCTGCTCGACTCCGGCGAGTCGAGTCGAGCAGGGAGGAGTTCGACGAGGTGGGCAACGGTGCTCGGGGTACTCGAACTGGCCGGAGGGAACTCAACCGTCGGCTGCACCGCGGAGTTGCGCGGGGATGCACCGCCGGAGGGGAGCCGCACAGCTGGAGATGAGGCTCGGGTTGCTGTATTAGAGCCGCCGCGCGGGGGGGGGAAGACTATGCTGGAGCCGCCGCGGGTGGAAGTCTGTGTTGGAGCCGCCGTGGGTGGCTGTGCTGAATCCGCCGCGGGGGGGAAGACTGCGGTGCTGTGCAGGGTTGGCCGGAGCCTGCACCGTCGGTCGGGGCGGACGGGCGGCTGGGCTAGGGGCGGGGGTCAGCGTGGACGTGGCTGGTGCGGCGCCGGAGACTTGCCGGAGGGGGTCAGGGTAAAGGGGTGCGGCCAGGGTTAGGGTTAGGTTTAGGGATTTGGTTTTTAGTTTTATTATTTATTTCTTTTTTTTCTTTCTGTGGAGAAAACTAAGAGAAATTATGTATTTATACATACATAAATTTGGGCTAGGGTTTGACCTAGGATTTGGGCTGGGTCAACGCTCCTTGGGCTTGGCTTCGGTTCTCATGGGGATGTTGGGCGTTTGGCACGGGTTTAATTCGGTTTAATTCTTCATGGGTTTTTAGGGCTTTAAAACTGATTCCGGAGTCCAATAATTTTTAGAAAATTACCCTATGTTCGGTTTTCCATTTTACACCATAAATATTATTTCCATAATATTTTAATATTAATTAACCTCTATTAAAAATTATTTAATCACAAAATTCCCTAGCTTTAATTCCAAAAATTACAGAACCATTGGAAAATGTTTTAAAAATAAATTGAAAAATCAGGGGGCTTACAATCTATCCAACTTATAAAAATATTATCCTCGAAATTAAAATTAAGCCACGGTAGAAGACAAGGATGGTATAAGATTTGCATTAGTTAAATTGGAGTGGGCGACGTTACATGGGCGAAAAAATAGGTTTCTTTTTGTGTCATGTCAATGATGTAGACACCTAAATACTCTTTTGCATAAAACGCCCAACCATTAAAATGTTGCACAAAGATGGAAATGGAGGATGGGCATGTCTAGGACAATGGTGTAGAATTTGTAGGAAGGCAGTGACTAGGAAAGTGCTCCAATTATCGAAGCAATGGTAAGGTGCGACAAGGGATACCATGTTGTAAAACTAAATAAAATACCGTGTTCTATTTCTAAGTGTATTCGAGCTAGCCTCAGTCTCACTATCTACGCCAAGTAGGTCTAATTCTTAGGTGAGAGGGTTTCACAATCCAGCCAACTTAAAACAATGCCGTCCTCAAAATTAAAATTAGGCATAATCTGTTAATCCTTCACGTACATAAGGCAAGTCAATCGCAATCTCCTTGCGACAATTAAAATCCTAATTATATCCATTGCAATCACTTCAAGGTTATGATGACCACGGTTCCAATCAAAATTCAACATATGGTTATCTCTTCTCACTTTTCAAGGTATCCATATCCATATCCAAATTTTAAATTAACTCCATATAACATCTTCAAGATTTAAATAAGCATGTAAATTTTACCTCACGATCTCTAACTATCATAATCTCCTCTAGAAGTAATTCGAGTCCAATGTTATTCCCATTTTCACTTATAATTTTTTTGTATGTTTCAACTTTTTAATTTCCATTCACATCCTCAATATTTCAAATAGGTAGTCCAACCAAAATTTTAAATTCTTAATTCAAATCATCAAATTGAAAAATAATTTAAATGCCGTCCACCAATGCTCAAATCTGAAATTCTATATTTACCCTCCAAATTCAGTTTGATGATTCTACCTTCATTGTTCAAAAATTTCAATCATGTACTTAAGGTATAAATATTGGGTCCTCAATATCAATTCATAAATCTCCATCATCTTAGTCATTCTTTTAAATTTTTCAAAATTTTAAAATGGCTTGAACCTCTCCCAATCTAATCTTACTCGATCATAATCTAAAAGAAATTCCTCTCGAGTTGACAATGCACTGCTACCCAACTTAGAATTTACCCATCTATCACATAAGGCTATATACTTTAAGAAAAATATTTCCTTAATTTATTTACTCGTATTATTCCATCCTCGAAACTTCAACGTCGATCCTATCATATATGATATGTCCATAATTACGAAAGAATAATCCTCAAGTATGTGATCGGCCTATGGGGTATATCTAGTACTCTCTGTGTATCAAACTTATACCAAGCACGAGGTTTCGTCTTTCCAAAATAAGGGAAGACGAAGATCAATAATAAAGGGTTCAAGGGAGAGTAAATAGAATAGAAGTATCGGGATCAAGGCGTTTAAAGAATTCAAATGGGAATTGTCAAAGCAGTCGTGGATTGAAATCCTATTTTGGTAATCCTTTGTTCGCATGCTCGTATTAGTACAGTTATATAGTCAATACGATCTGCTCAAATATATCTAGAGGGCAAGTACAGGTGTCTACTAGTCAACTATATATCTTAATCCCTTAATCCACGTAATGTAGTTATACGATGGACGAATCAAGCGCACTATGGTTGATCAGACCGTAATACACTGATTCTGAAATGTATTATTGTGGGCCTCCCCAATAATACATATGTCATGAACAAGCTCAAAAAAAAAGCTTACAAACTAGGCTATAGAATAGCAGCGTGAGTCAAGTACAGCAAATTTAAAGTACGCTAGATGATGATGAAAGGAGGTACAAATTAATCAAGTTCACAAAACAAAACAAACAAGCAACCATAATAATAACAGACTCTACAATCCCTACAGTTATCATACAACCTCCTTGTCTAAGTCGCTAGTTGACCAAATAGGGGCAAGGACCTCTAAATTCTATTGTCTGAATAACCACTATCTTCTTATACAAGTCCTAAGTTGTGTCATCCTAGTTTACTTCATCATTGGGTCAATAGGGCTAGGTGGTATTATGTTGTGAGGCCTACTACCCAACTTAAAACAATAAACTAATACCGAATTCGTCTTAAGGTTACCGTGGAAACTCTTGTTAAGGTCTACGAGAGGGGTCTTGGTACCTATTAGGGTATCCTCCTATACTACTTAGGTCATGGTCGTCTTAAGCCTTAGTCTTAGTGCTTATAGGACAAGTGTCGATAGTGAGGATAGAAGAGTTACTGGCCGTCAAGGGTAAGGGATCTAACTTGTATCGAGGTGGGGGTACTAATTACGTGACTTAAAGCTAAGGGGTAATCATTAGGTCATAACCTACAATAATAACTTAAACTGTCAAGTTCTAATTACCAATCACCTAGAAAAATAAAAATTTAGAGTAACAACCAAAATAAATAATAAGAAGCGCACAGGAATCAAGGCAGGATACAAGTCAAGAAATTAATTCGAATCCGATATAGATGTCAAGAATGATTCAAGCAAGTGGATGAGATTCAAAAACTTATCCTATTCTTATTGCAGGCTTGCTCGGTCCCTAAGTTAAAACTGAACAATTTAGTCGTTGACCTGCATGGGCCACCACAAAAACTATGTCACGCTCCAGTCCCAAAATACCGAGGGACTAGACACGTGGCAATGGCCAGCAGCACACACCGATGGATAAACCCAATTTAATGGATCCATCGGGGCATACTTAAGCTGTAGTACAATAATAAAGGTCTAGATATACTAATCTCATCCACAGAAATGAATACAACAATATCAGAATCATAAAGCAAGATCAATCTCAATATGATATAAACTCGGGAAAATAACCCGATAATGAGTCTGATACATCTGTCAAGATACATGAATAAAGATAACCACAACAAATACTGAGTATGGGTAAAGCCTATACCCAGAAGATACCCTCGGTGATCACTCCTCTACTAGATCTGGTACTGCTCCAGTGCCTGCTCCTGCTTCCGCTCCTGCTAATGCTCCTGTCCCGTGAAACTCGGGGTCGATCTCGTCTGCTAGTCCTGGGGACAAAGTCCGGTATCCAGGTCCTCAGGGGACATAACAAGGTACAAAATTCAACATGACAAATTGCAGTGTAATAGTAAATGAGATAAATAGGGTAAACTATATAACCGTCTATGTGAAAATGCAAGTTGAGAGCATCACTAAACTCGGGCTGAGACCACTACAAGCTCTGTGTCTGGGAGCCGGTAGCAGTGTTTATTATATATTTTACTATGTGTTTACTATGGATTTTATATATATATATAATCAGCCTGTAGCATGTGTGACTCTCTTCACCCAATATAATCACGCATATCATGACCATAACGTCTCATGTCCATGTCAAGCGGGATCATAGCTAATGCAACAAGTCATAATGTATCTAAGAATATAGTATCTCTGTCAAGTCCTGTATCCTATATAGAATCACCACGAATATCTCGGGAAGATCCTGTCTCATGAGGAGTGTCAAGTGTCCTGGGTCAAAGTGTACTTGGTAAGACAAGTACGAGAATATAAAGTGTCACGAATGTCCATCTCTAGATGACAGTACCCAACACCGCGTACAGTGTTGGCACCCGACTAATAATCGGACGCTAAGTATGTCACACGGTCCTAGGTCAAGCATGCATAAATATATATATATATATATAGTCAAGGAATAAATAACAAGAACTGCAAGTTTGGCAAGGTACACTTGCCTGGGGTTGGAATACCAACAGCTGTCCCTGTATCAGTGGATCCTGTGGGTACTCCTCCAAAAGCTGTAATAAACATCACCAACCATCTCAGAAGATATCAAATAGCTAGAAATGCCTGTCCTTAAGTCCAATTTGGACACAAGGGCAAAAATGACATTTTCGGGTCAAAGCGGAATCCATATGTGGTGCGTGTAACTTTTTGCTCGTAGCTCCGTTTTCGATTCCGTAAATTGCGTTGCGAAGCCTGTATGACCCTCTCGGTGCCCGGACAAACCGCTCGGGGCATCGCGTCCTGTGGTGATCGCACACCGCGATCCAAAAACAGGAAAAACCTAGACCCTGTTTCACCCCGGAACCGAGTCCGCCCCGCCAAACGGGATGACTTGGTCGCGCGCGGTCTTCACAGACACGAGCGCCTCGTCAATACGGACGTGTGGGATTTCGCGAAAGCTGATTCGGGTGTGCGACTTTGCACCGAAAAGTGTGTCAGGGTCAAAGGTCTCCAAATTCACCAAACTTAGTGTCAACAAGTCAGGAACGATGATACGAACCCAACGGAACTTTCAGAATTGGATTTCGATGAGCCAATCTCAAAATCGCCCGCCAAGTGGAGCCTGTGGGGCCCACGATACGCAATTTTGTCAACGTTCTCAGAATCGAACCAAACTTGGGTCACAGGACCAGCGTATTGCTACGAGTCCGATGGCGTAAGTTTTGTCTCGATCCGATATGTGTACACCAAGTTACAGCGTGTTCTAGAAAGGACGGATACGGGACGGTATCGGCGGATACGCGTTGATTCCGGTGTGCACGTACATCCGAATCGACTTTTGTGAAATCGCACACGTCCGTATCAACGACGCCATATTTCGGTAAAGGCCGCGTGCGACCAAGTCGTCCCGTTTGGCGGGGCGCACTCAGTTCTGGGGTGAAACAGGGCATTGTTTTTTCTGTTTTTGGATCGCGGTGTACGATCACCACAGGATGTGATGCACCGAGCGGGTTACACGGGCACTGAGGGGGTTATACAGTCTACCCGTTGCAACTGACGGAATCGAAATCGGAATCACGAGGAGGAAGAACGGGTTACCTGAACAGGGCTCCGTGAACCGAGGATTCTTGTATCCTGAACGCCGGATCGTGTCCTGGTCACCGTGTTCGCTGCGTCGGCTCTGCACAGGGTCTGTGTCCGTGTCCGCTGCTAGGGCAGTGTCAAGAGACACCAGGGTGAACTCGCCGGCGGAGGGCGGCGCGGCCTAGGGCGTTGGGCTGCGAGTCGGCGGCGTTGAGCGGCTGGGCGGAGCGGAGAAGGGGAGATGGCTGGAGATGAGGCTCGGGTTGGCTGTTGCTCGACTCCGGCGAGTCGAGTCGAGCAGGGAGGAGTTCGATGAGGTGGGCAGCGGTGCTCGGGGTACTCGAACTGGCCAAAGGGAACTCAACCGCCGGCTACACCACGGAGTTACACGGGGATGCACCATCGGAGGGGAGCCGCACAGCTGGAGATGAGGCTCGAGTTTCTGTGTTAGAGCCGTCGTGGGGGGTAAGACTATGCTGGAGCTGCCGCGGGTGGAAGGCTGCGGTGGAGCCGCCGTGGGTGGCTGTGCTGAAGCCGTCACGGGAGGGGGAAGACTGCGCTGGAGCTGTGTTGTGCAGGGTTGGCCGGAGCCTGCACCGTCGGTCGGGGCGGACGGGCGGCTGGGATGCTTACGTGTCCTAGGCCTACGTATTTTGGGACTGGGGCGTGATATGTTTTTAGTGGTGGCGTATGCAGGTCCAGAGTATATTGTCTCGGTTACGTTATTGTGCCGAGCAAGCCTGCACCTAGGATTAGAGTATAGGATCTCATCCACAATTGACTATGATTCACTTTCCTTCCAATCTGTTCTATCTAAATAATTGCATCCTGCTTAATTCATGTGCTTCCCTAATAGTTCTTTGAGTATAGACTTCTCCTAGAATATAGGAATCCTTGTTGTTAGATGATAATTAGGGTAACACACCTACTAAGAATACAACTAGAGTATAGATACATCACTAAGTTAGAATACTTAATGAACCCTACCGTCCCTTACCTATAGATTAATTTACCATTATCCCTTGATATGTTTATGAATGACTTGAGATTAGTATAAACACTACTAAGATTAGTTTGAAATTTGACCATAGTGTTTGACCCTAGTATTGAGGAACCAATAGAAATTCAAGGTTAAATATTAGGACTAAGCCTAGCTTTTCATGGTGAGATAGTACTAGAGAACTACAACTTTAACTTCTTGTCTTATTGTCACTACCACATTTTAGGAAAAAGAGTATTTTAGTAATTTTCTATTTAAATAAATATTGTGCATGGTAAATAATTTTTGTTGTATTATTTAATTGTTGTTGGATGTTATTTAATTATTTTGGACTTATTTTAGTAGACCCAACTAGTGTAGTTTGGACCCATGGACCAACATGAATTAAATAGTTAGATTTGGCCCATTTAGAAAGCCCATAGTTAAGGATATGGATTAAATTAATTAAGTGATTAGACTAGAAGCTTCCTTCCTTAATTATTTCTTCATGAGAGGCCCAAAGGGGTACATTGGACATTTTATAATTGCTTGGGAGAGGGGCAAGGCCGGCCTATTAAAAGAGGGGGGAAATTTCTCTCTCCTCTCATTCTCATTCCAAATCTAGATCTAGAATTTCCCACTCCCAAATTCCCTCCATTCCCATTACAATTCCCCACCAAATTCATTCTAAATTCTTCCCAATTCACCATTAGAAAGTTGAGAAGCAAGGATCTAGAAGAAGGAAGCAAGGATCTACAAAGAGGAGCAAGGATCTACAATTTGGAAGCAAGTTCATCTCAATTGGAGGTTTCATTGGGAATCCATCTCCCAATAGGTATAATTCAGATTTTTCCATTTAAATAGCTTCTAAATATGAGATTTAATCATGTAAAATCAACCCATATGTATGTACTACCCATAGGACTTTGTTTTATGTTCATAGGAGACCCATAAAGAAAGTTATGGTGCTTTTTGTGTCAATTTTATTGGAATTTCGAATTTATACTTTGTTGTGTGTGTCAATTGATCCTATAGATCAATTGGGCATGTACTTATGTGTTTGGGGCTTATGTCGTGTCCATATTTGGGTACATGTGGTTCGTATCCCAACTATTTGGTGATACGTGTCATTTTGGAGATTTTCTCCGACACGGGGCTTTGAACATGTCGTATTTTGACACGGACACATAGATCTACTTTTGACACTTTGATTTATTTATAAATATTATTTGTGATTTATTTGTATCCTTTGGGGTATAATTGGTTGTGTGTTGGACTCGTATCACATGCGTATCTTAGATCTAGTGGGATACGGTGCGATACTATCCAATTGTGTGGATTTTTGAATAGATCTAATTATGTATGGTTTAAATTCTTCAATTATAATTAGTAAATATATATAGATATTATATATTTATTTTGTGTATTTATTATAGTAATTATTGTAGCATAGATCTATATATTTTTGTGTGTGCTAATATGATGTACAAATATAATATGTAGCTTTCTTGCATGTAATTATATATGTACTTATGTTAATAGTATAAATTATACATAAATGTTTTATAAAATATATTTATGTGTTTAATTGTGTAATTATATTATTTATAATTATTATGTAATTATTTGTATATTAATGTATATATTTTAGGTGTGCTTCTAGCCATATAAAATATGAACATTAATATGTGCATGTGTTGTAACTATTGGTATTTAATTATAAGTTTATATGTGCATATATATATAAGTATATAATTATTTATTTATATATATGTATTATGATTATTATTGCATATATATATTTATATATATATATATCTATTTTTATATTTTTATTTGTTTTGGTGACAGTGGGTTCTATGACAGTGAAACTGTCATTATTTGGTCTGAACAGCAGCCGCTGTACAGTGGTCAGCATTAATGACAGATCTGTCATTAATGCTGCGGCAGTTTTGAGCGGCAACCTTTCAGCGACGTTTTTTTGTGACAGTTTGAAACTGTCAGCAAACTGTGACAGCAGCGGTTTTGTATATGGAGTTTCTGCGACGAATTTTCAGTGACAATCAAGACTGTCACTATTAAACCTGTTTTTATTTTATCTTGTTTTGTTCACTGTTTTCAGTGACGCTTTGACAGTTTTAAATTATATTTTATATATTATTATTGTATATATATATATGTGTATATATATGTGTTTTGTATAATATTTGTAATAATATATTATGTTATTTGTATACATATTGGTTTGTATATATATTATTTTAGGGTATATATTATTTGTATTAGTAGTATACTTTGTGTGAGTATGATTTGGGATCTAATTTTTATTCCTAAATTGTTGTATTTTATTTCTATATTATTTTTATAGATTTCTTGTGAGGTTGACCTTGGTTTGACTTTAGTTGACTTTAGAGTTGACCATAGTTGACTTTTGACTTAGAATTTATTTATTGACCTAGGAGTTGACTAGTTTGACTTGTTCTCTTTCCGGGACCTTATTTTAATGTGGTATTCCATATCTAGGTCTTCGAGGTACCGAGTCAGACATCTGTGAGACTATTCATTGGACTTCAGGCGAGTACATTCTCTGATAGTTTCTCATTTATGATATCCTCTATGTTCGTTGTATCTAGTGTAGATTTACATATTTTTCTCGACACTATGGTTACACGGATTGGTATATCCGGATCTCGTCATGAGATGTTATTCCTTGGTATATGGTGTATATGGTGCAAGTATTGTTTCATTGGTTATCTTGTACATGTACAGACACCGATTCTCGGGGAGACTAGCTATCTTCTTGGGGAATCTAGTGCCATAGCATACCGTGGTTGGATCTATTATACCAGTTGGGGGTGGGGAGTATTAGTATAGATATGTGATCAAATCCCTATTGAATAAAGTATTGGTAAGCGAATAGTGTTGATCATGCACCGCACGTATGATTAGCCAGGCCGCATTGTATCTTGCCCAAGCCGATCACATGTTAAGCTAGTACTCACACACTTAGTCATTAGTATTATTGTTTCATTGGCATATTGTTCATTATTGTATTTCTTTCCAGTATTTCCTTATTGTCTATATATCTCTTGTATCTATTTTGTGCATCTTGTTTATCCACAGCTATTTACTGTTACATAGTTTTTATCATGGATTAGAACTGTTGTTAGAGATGTACTCTGCTCCTTTCCTGACTGGATATATTTTTCCTGATGACACTGAGGAGTACCCTACCTATTATGGACCCCAGGATGTTGTGGGTTTAGATTCGGAGACCCTGGCTCAAGAGGGACTTATCCCAACTGAGACAGTTGACCCTGGAGTGTAGCTTGTAGTATGATAGTATTCTTTTGTACTGGATTTGTCTCCAGCTTATTTTTGTTACTCTTCAGACTCATTGATGTATTATTTTAAACTCATGAGTTGATGACTATTCTATTCTTATCTGATTCGTGTTCATTCTATCTTAGTTCTGTGATTGAGTACACTATCTTTTGGTGGTTCATTATATTAGATAGACTTTCTAGACAGCGTTCTACCGCCGATTCTGCGGCGTAGGCTGGACGTTGTTTCCGACTAGTACCCTTACCCCGGGTGCGGGTCGTGACACGTTTTTGGTGGTGGCCCATGCAGGTCAAGCTTCACAAGTATATGATGTCGTGGTAGTGCGACAACTTAGTTGTACTACTGCGAGCCTGCAATAGGATATAAGATATAGGCTGAGATACTCAATCACATCTAGGAAAATTCTTTTGATTCAACTATACTCCTTTGACATTGATACTTGATCCCTTAAACTGTCCTTTCCTTGATGTCTTACATCTTGTGCCATATTGATCCTCATTCCGTCTCTTTATGAGACATACTCGGAGATACTTGCGGAGGCACGCAAGGTTGAGCGGGATCTGGGTTTGAAGACCAAAAGAGACCGTGATTCTTTTCTGGGGACCAACGGCAGTGCAGTATCTGCCAAACGTCCTCATTTCCAGTCCAGACCTTTCCAGCAGCCACAACAGAACCAGACTCCAGCTAGAGCGCCTTTTCACCAGGTACCTCAGCAGCAGAGACAGTTACAGCAATCTCCATGCAACTTCTGCAAGAAGCCTGGCCACATCTGGGAAGTTTGCAGGAGGAGGCTAGGAGTTTGTTTGTATTGTGGTACTGAAGGGCATCAATCAAGGGAGTGTCCTCGTCGTGCAGTTCAGGGAGCAGCTCCAGCTCCGAGGACACAGACGAGACCACCTGCAGCACAGCCGAGGGGACCGCTTCCGACACAGTAGCAGCGTTTTGTCCAGCATCAACAGCAGGGAGGTGCTCGACAGGGACGAGCGTTTGCTATGACCGTCGAAGAGGAGGAACCCACCGGAGATGTCATCGCAGGTTCTATTCTTCTTGATTCCATTCCAGCTTTAGCTTTGTTTGATAGTGGTGCTTCCCATAGTTTTGTATTTGTTTCTTTTGCTCTGAAGCATGGTTTGGTAGCTGAGTCTTTGCTTAGGACTTGCAAGATCATGACCGGGGGAGGCATTATCCTGGTTAATGATATTTGCAAAGATCGGAGAGTTACTCTGGGAGGCCGGGAGTTGAGTGTGTGTCTACTTGTAATGCCACTTCCGAGCTACGACTTTGTACTTGGGATAGATTGGTTGAGTAGGCACCGTGCTAGCATAGACTGTAGAGGAGGTAGAGTTTTGTTTGGTTCGCCAGGAGAGCCAGAGTTCGAGTTTGCTAGAGGAGCTGTGGAGCAGGGAGAAGGCATTATTTGTGGAGCTATGGTGGAAGACAAAGAGTTGCCGCATCCGTTGATAGCAGAATTCTTGGATGTGTTTTCTGAGGAATTGCCAGGATTTCCACCAGATCGAGATATTGAATTTTCTATAGACTTGGTGCCCGGTGCAGAACCAATTTTGCAGCATGTCTATAGAGTAAAGAACAACGAGCTGGTCGAGTAGAAGAAGCAGGTGGACGAATTACAGGATAAGGGGTTTATCAGATCGAGTTCTTCACCATGGGGAGCCCCGGTATTGTTTGTACCGAAGAAGGATGGATCGGTGCGTATGTGCATTGATTATAGGGCTTTGAATAATCTCACTATCAAGAATAAGTATCCTTTGCCACGGATTGATGATCTGTTTGATCAGTTGAGTGGTGCGAAGGTATTTTCTAAGATAGATTTGAGATCAGGCTACCATCAGGTGAAGGTGAAGCCGGAGGAAATACCGAAGACTGCTTTTAGAACTCGGTATGGTCAGTACGAGTTTATGGTGATGTCGTTTGGTTTGACTAATGCACCGACGGTATTTATGAACTTGATGAACAAGGTGTTCCACCAGTACCTTGACAAGTTCGTGGTGGTGTTCATCGACGACATACTCATATACTCGAGGACATCGGAGGAGCATGAGGAGCATTTGAGGATTGTGTTGGATGTGTTGAGGAAGGAGAAGCTGTATGGAAAGTTGTCCAAATATGAGTTTTTCTTGGACAAAGTAGAATTCTTGGGGCATGTTGTGACTGGTGATGGTATTTCAGTGGATCCGAAGAAGATTTCAGCAGTGGAATCTTGGAAGACTCCGAGTTCAGTAGCAGAGATCAGGAGTTTCTTGGGATTGGCAGGCTATTACAGAAAGTTTGTGCAAGATTTTTCGAGGATTGCTGAGCCGATGACCAGACTCACAAGGAAGGATGTGGAGTTTGTTTGGACGGAGGATTATCAGGTTGCTTTTAAGGAGTTGAAGAAGAGATTGACGTCTGCTCCTATTTTGACGTTGCATCAGGGTCCGGAGGTTTCACTATTTATAGTGATGCATCGGGGAAGGGTTTAGGTTGTGTTCTTCAGCAGCATGGGAAAGTGATTGCCTATGCATCCAGGCAATTGCGTCCTCATGAAAAGAACTATCCTACGCATGATTTGGAGTTGGCAGCTGTCATATTCGCCCTGAAGTTGTGGAAATATTATTTGTACGGAGAGCGTGTGGAGATCTTCACAGACCACAAAAGCTTGAAGTACGTTTTCACGCAGAAGAAGTTGAACATGAGGCAGCGTCGGTGGTTGGAATTGATGAAGGATTTTGATATCTCTTTGCAATATCATCCTGGAAAAGCCAATGTAGTTGTCGATGCTTTGAGCAGGTATCCGGTAGCTATGTTCTTGACGCAGGATCGATATCTGTTGGAGGACTTGGAGAGCTTGGGCATTGAGGTGATTATTCCTGGGTGTGCTATGCAGATGTGGGGATTACAGATACACTTAGATTTGATGGACAGGATCAAGGCAGCACAGTATGATGATGTATCTTTGAGGAGTATCAGAGCTCAGGTGAGAGCAGGATTGGAGGATGATTTTACTATTGCAGAGGATGGATCCTTGAGGCATGGAGTTAGATTGTGTGTGCCTAGTGGGGAGTTGCGCGAGGAGGTGTTGCAGGAAGCGCATCGCTCTCAGTATTCCATACATCCAGGTGCTAACAAGATGTATCGGGATATGCGAGAGAGTGTGTGGTGGTATGGCATGAAGAAGGAAGTGGCACAGTTTGTATCCAGATGCTTAGTGTGCCAGCAGGTGAAAGCCGAGAGGCAGAGGCCAGGAGGGTTACTTCAGCCATTACCCATTCCAGAGTGGAAGTGGGAACACATTACTATAGATTTTGTGTCCGGACTTCCACGATCTCCAGGAGGGAAAGACGCGATTTGGGTCATTGTTGATAGATTGACCAAGTCAGTCCACTTTTTGCCTTTCAAAGTGGGTTTGTCTACGGAGAAGCTGGCAGAGATATATGTGAGGCAGATTGTTAGGATACACGGAGTTCCCGTCAGCATAGTCTCAGATCGAGATAGTCGTTTCACTTCTCATTTCTGGAGGAGTTTGCAGGAGAGTTTGGGCACTCAGCTCAAGTTCAGTACTGCATATCATCCCCAGACAGATGGGCAGTCAGAGAGGACTATCCAGACTCTCGAGGATATGTTGCGCACTTGTGTACTAGATTTCGGGGGTTCTTGGGAAGATCATCTCCATTTGGTAGAGTTTGCTTACAACAATAGTTACCAGGCCAGTATAGAGATGTCACCTTTTGAAGCTCTATATGGTCGGAGGTGTCGTACTCCTTTGTCTTGGGACGATGTTGGAGAGAAAATTTTGCTTGGGCCAGAGATGGTTGTGGATGCAGCGGAGAAGGTTCATTTGATCAGAGACAGACTTCGAGTGGCGCAGGACAGACAGCGGCATTGGGCCGATAGCCATCGGAGACCTTTGGAGTTTGAGGTGGGTGGTTTGGTGTTTCTGAGGATTTCTCCGACACGAGGCACGATTCGCTTCGGTGGAGGCGGAAAGCTTAGTCCGCGATTCATCGGACCTTTCACTATTCTAGAGAGGGTCGGTGCAGTTGCTTATAGACTAGACTTGCCACCTGCATTGGAGGGAGTGCATAACGTGTTTCATGTGTCGCAGTTGAGACGATATGTGGCAGATCCTAGTCATATATTGGATCACTCGGAGATAGAGGTGGGCCCTACTCTTAGCTATCCAGAGCAGCCAGTTGAGATTCTGGATCGGAGAGAGAAGGTGCTGAGGAACCAGACTATTCCTTTGGTGCGCGTCGCATGGAGGCATCACTCTCCGGGGGAGTCTACCTGGGAGAGAGAGGATGACATGCGAGAGCGTTATCCATATTTGTTTGTACCTTGAGGTATGTTATTTCTAGTTATGTTCTGTTCATTGTTATGTTCTGTTCATTAGTTAGTTGTGATTCTTTAGTTCTGTTCTGTGTTTTTCTGGGGGTAGTTTTCATCTTTGAATTTTGAGGACGAAATTATTTTAAGGAGGGTAGACTTGTCACTACCACATTTTAGGAAAAAGGGTATTTTAGTAATTTCCTATTTAAATAAATATTGTGCATGGTAAATAATTTTTGTTGTATTATTTAATTGTTGTTGGATGTTATTTAATTATTTTGGACTTATTTTAGTAGACCCAACTAGTGTAGTTTGGACCCATGGACCAACATGAATTAAATAGTTAGATTTGGCCCATTTAGAAAGCCCATAGTTAAGGAGATGGATTAAATTAATTAAGTGATTACACTAGAAGCTTCCTTCCTTAATTATTTCTTCATGAGAGGCCCAAAAGGGTACATTGGACATTTTATAATTGCTTGGGAGAGGGGCAAGGCCGGCCTATTAAAAGAGGGGGGAAATTTCTCTCTCCTCTCATTCTCATTCCAAATCTAGATCTAGAATTTCCCACTCCCAAATTCCCTCCATTCCCATTACAATTACCCACCAAATTCATTCTAAATTCTTCCCAATTCACCATTAGAAAGTTGAGAAGCAAGGATCTAGAAGAAGGAAGCAAGGATCTACAAAGAGGAGCAAGGATCTACAATTTGGAAGCAAGTTCATCTCAATTGGAGGTTTCATTGGGAATCCATCTCCCAATAGGTATAATTCAGATTTTTTCATTTAAATAGCTTCTAAATCTGAGATTTAATCATGTAAAATCAACCCATATGTATGTACTACCCATAGGACTTTGTTTTATGTTCATAGGAGACCCATGAAGAAAGTTATGGTACTTTTTGTGTCAATTTTATTAGAATTTCGAATTTATATTTTGTTGTGTGTGTCAATTGATCCTATAGATCAATTGGGCATGTGCTTATGTGTTTGGGGCTTATGTCGTGTCCATATTTGGGTACATGTGGTTCGTATCCCAACTATTTGGTGATACGTGTCATTTTGGAGATTTTCTCCGACACGGGGCTTTGAACATGTCGTATTTTGACACGGACACATAGATCTACTTTTGACACTTTGATTTATTCATAAATATTATTTATGATTTGTTTGTATCCTTCGGGGTACAATTGGTTGTGTGTTGGACTCGTATCACATGCGTATCCTAGATCTAGTGGGATACGGTGTGATACTATCCAATTGTGTGGATTTTTGAATAGATCTAATTATGTATGGTTTAAATTCTTCAATTATAATTAGTAAATATATATAGATATTATATATTTATTTTGTGTATTTATTATAGTAATTATTGTAGCATAGATCTATATATTTTTGTGTGTGCTAATATGATGTACAAATATAATATGTAGCTTTCTTGCATGTAATTATATATGTACTTATGTTAATAGTATAAATTATACATAAATGTTTTATAAAATATATTTATGTGTTTAATTGTGTAATTATATTATTTATAATTATTATGTAATTATTTGTATATTAATGTATATATTTTAGGTGTGCTTCTAGCCATATAAAATATGAACATTAATATGTGCATGTGTTGTAACTATTGGTATTTAATTATAAGTTTATATGTGCATATATATATAAGTATATAATTATTTATTTATATATATGTATTGTGATTATTATTGCATATATATATTTATATATATATATATATGTTTTTATATTTTTATTTGTTTTGGTGACAGAGGGTTCTATGACAGTGAAACTGTCATTATTTGGTCTGAACAGCAGCCGCTGTACAGTGGTCAGCATTAATGACAGATCTGTCATTAAATTTGCGGCAGTTTTGAGCGGCAACCTTTCAGCGACGTTTTTTTGTGACAGTTTGAAACTGTCAGCAAACTGTGACAGCAGCGGTTTTGTATATGGAGTTTCTGCGACGAATTTTCAGTGACAGTCAAGACTGTCACTATTAAACCTATTTTTATTTTATCTTGTTTTGTTCACTGTTTTCAGTGACGCTTTGACAGTTTTAAATTATATTTTATATATTATTATTGTATATATATATATATGTGTATATATATGTGTTTTGTATAATATTTGTAATAATATATTATGTTATTTGTATACATATTGGTTTGTATATATATTATTTTAGGGTATATATTATTTGTATTAGTAGTATACTTTGTGTGAGTATGATTTGGGATCTAATTTTTATTCCTAAATTGTTGTATTTTATTTCTATATTATTTATATAGATTTCTTGTGAGGTTGACCTTGGTTTGACTTTAGTTGACTTTAGAGTTGACCATAGTTGACTTTTGACTTAGAATTTATTTATTGACCTAGGAGTTGACTAGTTTGACTTGTTCTCTTTCCGGGACCTTGTTTTAATGTGGTATTCCATATCTAGGTCTTCGAGGCACCGAGTCAGACATCTGTGAGACTATTCATTGGACTTCAGGCGGTTACATTCTCTGATAGTTTCTCATTTATGATATCCTCTATGTTCGTTGTATCTAGTGTAGATTTACATGTTTCTTTCGACACTATGGTTACACGGATTGGTATATCCGGATCTCGTCATGAGATGTTATTCCTTGGTATATGGTGTATATGGTGCAAGTATTGTTTCATTGGTTATCTTGTACATGTACAGACACCGATTCTCGGGGAGACTAGCTATCTTCTTGGGGAATCTAGTGCCATAGCATACCGTGGTTGAATCTATTATACCAGTTGGGGGTGGGGAGTATTAGTATAGATATGTGATCAAATCCCTATTGAATAAAGTATTGGTAAGCGAATAGTGTTGATCATGCACCGCACGTATGATTAGCCTGGTCGCATTGTATCTTGCCCAAGCCGATCACATGTTAAGCTAGTACTCACACACTTAGTCATTAGTATTATTGTTTCATTGGCATATTGTTCATTATTGTATTTCTTTCCAGTATTTCTTTATTGTCTATATATCTCTTGTATCTATTTTGTGCATCTTGTTTATCCACAGCTATTTACTGTTACATAGTTTTTATCATGGATTAGAACTGCTGTTAGAGATGTACTCTGCTCCTTTCCTGACTGGATATATTTTTCCAGATGACACTGAGGAGTACCCTACCTATTATGGACCCCAGGATGTTGTGGGTTTAGATTCGGAGACCCTGGCTCAAGAGGGACTTATCCCAACTGAGACAGTTGACCCTGGAGTGTAGCTTGTAGTATGATAGTATTCTTTTGTACTGGATTTGTCTCCAGCTTATTTTTGTTACTCTTCAGACTCATTGATGTATTATTTTAAACTCATGAGTTGATGACTATTCTATTCTTATCTGATTCGTGTTCATTCTATCTTAGTTCTGTGATTGAGTACACTATCTTTTGGTGGTTCATTATATTAGATAGACTTTCTAGACAGCGTTCTACCGTCGATTCTGCGGCGTAGGCTGGGCGTTGTTTCCGACTAGTACCCTTACCCCGGGTGCGGGTCGTGACACTTATAGTAGCCGAACAATACCTTAGGAAACCAAGAGGAATGAATATAATATTTTCCTCGATCAAACCTAGAACACAGATATTAGCATACCATCTTCCCCTTAGGAAACCATGATCTTATCAAGAGTATCTATATTTTAATTTCATATCTTGTTTCTCTGCAACCTTAGCGCTCGTTATTTGAGCGACGACTAATTATGCTTTCTTTTCTTTCTTTCAACTCGTGCCACCTGATCCTTCTAATTATAGGCCAAGTGATTTCTTTTATATTAGGATATATATTTTGCTAGGATTACAATTGTAATATTAAATTTTGAAATTATGTGCCTTGTAGTTAGAACCTGATGGTTGAGTTGTTAATTTAGATTATGATAATTATCCTTTAATTTTGAATCACGTAAATTGTACCCCCATCTCGATACAAGTTATATCCCCTTTTCCATTTGAGGCCAGTAACTTTTCCATTCTTACTATTGACACTTGCTCTATAAGCACTATGACTAAGACTTAAGATGACCATTACCTATATAATGCAATAGGATACCCTAATAGATACCAAGATCTTTTCTCGTATACCCTAATAAGAGTTCTACTTTATTTAAAAGTGCAAGGTTACCTTGTAGAATTCCCTTTAAAACTGTCACAGTATTAGTTTATTGCTTTAAGTTGGGTAGTATACCTCACAACATAGTATCACATAGTCCTCTTGACACACTAATGAAGTGTAATAGAATGACACCAACTCTAGACTTGCATAAGAAGATAATTTTTATTCAAACTGTAGAACTTAGAAGCCCATACCCCTATTTGGGTCGACTAGCGACTTAGACAAGGAGTTAGTATGGCAACTGTAGAGATTGTAGTGTCTTATCTTTTTGTGAACTTGAATTATTTTATACCTTCTTTCATCATAATCCAGCGTATTTATATTTTCTAAACTACCTTGACATATGTTGCTATTATAGCCTAGTTTTGCAAGCTTACTCTTTTATCGAGCTTGATCATGATATATGTATTATTGGGTCGACACACTAATACATTTTAGAATCAATGTATTATGGTCTGATCAACCTTAGTGTGCTTGGTTCGCCCTTCGCATGACTACTTATGTGGATTGAGATATATAGTTGACTAGTAGACGAATATACTTACCCCTAGACGTGTCTGAGCATATCGTATCGATTACATAACTATACTAATACGAGTATGCGAATAAGAATTTACCAAATAGGATTTCAATCCACAACTACCTTGACAATTTCCATTTGAATTCTTTAAACGCCTTGATTCCCATACTTTTATTCTATTACCTCCCCCTTGAACTCTTTATTATTGTTTTTCGTCTTCCCCTATTTTGGAAAGACGAACGCTCGTGCTTGGTATAAGTTGGATATACAGATAGTACTAGATATACCCCATAGGCCAATCACATTACTTGATGATATTTTTTGTAATTAAGGGCATATCATATGAGATATATTTGGTGTTAAAATTTTTTAGGATTGAATAACATGATTAAATAATTTAAGGAATATCTTTCTTAGATGTATAGCCTTAGGTGATAGATGGGTAAATTCTAAGTTGGGTAGAAACTATATTCTTAAACTTGAGATAAATTCTTTTTAGTTTGTGATCAAGTAAGATTAGATTGAGAGGTGCAAGTCATTTTTAATTTTGAGAAATTTTAAAGGAATGATTAAGATGATGATGATTTAATGAATTTTATAAACCTTGATATGGCGAACCAAATATTTATACTTGAGCATATAATTTAAATTTTGAATATTGAAGGTTGAATCATCGATTTAAACTTTGAGGATAAATATGGAAATCTAGACTTGAACGATTGGAGAATTAGATTTCAAGTTTCACAATGTGAGGCCTTAAATTAAAAGTTAAATTTTGATTGTTGGATTACCTATTTGAAATATTGAGGATGTAAATTGAATTTAAAATTTAAAGAGTACAAAAAATTCATAAGTTGAAGATAGGAATAATATTTAATTAGAAATATTTTCTAAAAGAGATTATGATAGTTGGAGCTCGTGATATAAAATTGATATGCGTTATTTAATTCTTGAAGATGTTATATAGATTTAATTTAAATTTGGATGTTGATGATTTAAAAAAGTGAGAAGAGATTATAATAGGTTAAATTTTGATTTGAATAGTGATTATCTTAATTTTGAAGTGATTGCGATGGATTTGATTAGAATTGTAATTATCGCAAAGGGATTTCGATTGACTTGCCTTATGTACGTGAAGGATTAAAAAATTATGCCCTATTTTAATTTTGAGGACGAAATTATTTTAAGTTGGGTAGATTGTAAACCCCCTTACCCAAAATTAGGCCTACTTGACTTAGAAAGAAAAACTAGGGCTAGTTTGAATCAAATTGGAAATAGGACACGACATTTTATTTAATTTTACGATAATTAAATCACTTAGTGTACCTTACCGTTGCTTCGATAATTGGAGCACTACACTAGCCATTGCCTTCCTACCAATTTCACATCCTTGTCCTAGACGTGCCCGCCTTCTATTCTAACCTTTGTGTAACTTATAATTATGCTCTCTTGTGCTACATTTTAGTCGCACAATATTCGTCGCAGACGTTTATATTTAATTCTAAATAATTCCAACTTTGTATCCTTGTGCGTTCCAATCAAAATTGGAGACACAATCTTGACCCATTTTGTGCAACCCAATTTATAATAATATTCTATTCTGAGTCCCCTATGTCCATGATAAATGTGTTCCACCTAATTTTATCCCCATGTACTCCTAATTAATTATAGAACACCTTGCGCATTAATTTTAATTAATTTAACCCAATTTCCATATTTGTGCAATTTTCCAATTGTTTGGCACTTTTATACAAAAGTGCATTGAGGTGTCCACACCATTGGACACAATACATAAAGAACCTATTTTTTTTCTTCACATGAATTTTCTCTATGAACTTTGGAATGTGCAACGCGCAACATCGCCCCTCATTTTAACCCTAACCTTGCATTTTAAACAATATAAATTATAGCCCTCCAAACATCCCCGTGTGAAGCCAAGGCCCACTCCAAGGAGATGTTGACCAAGCCCAAATTTTCTAGGTCAATAAAAACCTAAAATCTACATGTATAAATAATCCCTTTTCCTATTTTTATTCACAACCACAAAACCCAATACCTAACCTAGCTGACCATCCCCTTTCCCATCTCCTGTTCACGCCGCCACCCTCCGCCTCTACAACCACCGGAGCCCGGCGAACAGTCCATGACCTCCATCTTCTCTCTTCTTCTTCCTCCTCTCCCCGAGCCTTCCCTGCAGACCTCGATCTCCTCCGCAGCCGGAGCTCAGCCTCGCCCAGAGCAGCAGCCTCAACTTCCTCGAACCGCCAGTCTCCACCACCCTCTTCATCTTCCTCCGCCCTTCCCTCGACGAACATCCACCCTGCTGCCATCCTCATCGCCACGACACTGGAGCACAACCCGTCCCCACCTTCTTCCTGAACTCCTCCTCCTCCTCCTCCTCAGCCTGACCTCCGCTGCTGCTCACCGCCGGCAGCACCAACACCACCAGCACCACCTGCATCGACCAACACCACCCGACTCCTCCCATATCCTCCTTTCTCAACAGCAGCCTCCCACCTCCGGTGATCTCCTCGGCCATTCCCGATGGTGCACCACAGTCTCCTTTTCCCTGAGCACCTTCTTCTTGGCCGGACTCCGGTCATCATCACCAGTATCACCATTGCCATTATCATCATCAACCCATCATCATCATCATTATCACCCCACCATCACCCCATCATCATCATCATTAACCCATCATCATCATCATCACCCCATCATCACCCCCATCATCATCAACATCACCCCATCATCATCATCCCATCCTCATCATTACCCCATCATCTTAATCTCATCCTCATCATCATCCCAGTCACCATCCACATCACCCCATCATCCCAGTCACCATCTACATCATCACCATCATCCCAGTCACCATCTATATCATCCTTATCACCTCATCACCTAATCACCATAGTCATTATCACCCTTAACAATCACCCTTAACCATCACCCTTAACCATCACCCTTAGCAACCTCAATCATCGTCACCCTCGTCGTCGTCATCTTCACCCTCATCGTCGTCATCGTCGTCCCCATGCGTGCACCCCGAGGTTCGAACCATCCCTCTTCTTCTTCTTCTTTTGTGTGCTTGTGTATATGCTATTAGGACATGAGTATTGCTTTATGACTGTTAGTTGATATCGGACCCTGAGTCGGTGAACCCAATGACTTGTGTGCGTATACGCACGCATATTAAGATTAAAGTGATATATATATATATATATATATATATATATATATATATATATATATATTTGGATGTATTATATAAGTAATTAAATGCTAAATAATAGTTATAACTATATATGTAATTATATTGTACGACCCTAGTACACCGTGGATTTGTCGCGTATTTTACCTCGACCTTGTGACCTGAAAATTAGGAATTGTTTGCCTCGTGTACACCGACGTACTGGCTAGACAAGTGTTAGTTGACTGTCTGTTTTCACAGTATTTGAAGACGTGACACCCGCGTAATTAGATGCGCAGTTGACCCTGTTAGTTGACTAGTATCACCCCTAGCGTACCCCCTGAGTCCAGTATAATTAAGGTTATATGTGTGCTAGTGTAATGACTAATGATTGTATTTTATTATATTATATGTATATAGGGCCTATTGGATTGTTCTGCGCGACTTCTGGAGCAGGTTATTGATACTATGCAGCTTTCTTGCCAAGCAAGTATACCTTGCCATTGTACTGTTATTCATATTCCATATGTTGCATGCATCTTTATTTTTTGTCATTAGTTCATATATTTTAACTGCTATATAAAATGCGCGTCCAAGGAAACTTGGGTTCAACGACGGTGTCGTCATGATCTGCTTTTATTATGTATATGCATTGACCTTATTTATGAGACTGCCCCATTATCATGAAGCATTATTAGGTTCCATTGGTCGTGACACAGTTGTTACACAAGCTGTGAGTCTCATATAGATCACGGACTTGCGTGCAGGGTTTGGCCTCCTGTATGTATGGGTCGTGCGTTAGGGATAACTGATATTAGAAACTTTGCATGCTAGTAGACCTGGCAGTTATTAGAGCTATTATCGTGTCATGGATGTGACATGCTTAGAGCATGGGATGGGGAAAATAACAAGTACCGTATTTGGGCTCCTTTGTACTTTCATTATTGTAACCCGGACGCTCCACTGGAGATACGGGCGGTGATGACCCCTATATATTATCAGGCGGCCTCTGCCGTTCAAAAGACGACATGCTTTGTAGGCCCCTGATTCTCCGAGAGAATCATGCCAATCCCATTTTTGGCCAGATATCCCACTTGTTAGAAAGTTGTTCTTAAACTGTATTCACTTAGACGGTTAGGCGACCCATTGGATATTTATTTCAGTACTTTATTGGCATGCTTCTATGTATCTTGTTATGTCCCTCTGAGGACTGGCCCCTTTCCAGGTGTAGATGTTCATGAGTATTCGCAGGAGCGCAGATCCGGACTGGTTACTTATATTTTGAGGAGGTCTTCCCTTCGATCCTCGTGATTATTCGTGATGTACTTATATTGTGTTTTGTTTTATATTCTAGTTCGGCAGTGGATTTGTTTCCATTCGACTGTCATCTTTAGATACTTTATATTGAGATCTAGTTTCATAGTTATTGGTTATTTATTATATTTAATTTTCTGTGGATGAGATTTAGATTATGCATGTGACTTGATATAGTTTACACCACTTGTGAATTATTGTTCATAATACAGCGTACGCATGCGTTATGGTTTCCATATATTGGAGTTGCCATATCTATGTGGCTGGCATGCTTACGTGTTCTATTCCTACGTATTTTGGGACTGGGGCATGACAGCATGTCATAGTGAAGCTGCAGGTGAGCTTGATTAGGATTTACTATTGATGAGATCTCAGGATGATTTTAGCCCATTGTATGCGTGACCCGGTCATTTAGACGCATAGCCCGCATCAACTGCACGAAGATCTCTTTAGTTAACGGAAAGATCTTGTTAGTTGGAACGTATTGGGCCAGAGACGCATGTATCTCATGGAGTCTGGGATGCATTGGACCAGAGACGCATGGAACATATGGAGTCTGGGACACATTGGGCCAGAGACGCATAGATTGTATGGAGTCTAGAATGTATTGGGCCAGAGACACCTGGAACGCATGGAGTCTGGGATGCATTGGGCCAGAGACGCATGGATTTTTGTCGTCTTCTATATTCATGGCGTTTGAACAGCTGTATACTGCCAAAAGTAATTATGACGAAGCCATCAGCCCGGATTCCAAAACTCGGTACAGGATTCGAGGCGGTCATGATGACTGTCTATTTTGTCAGAGTCATAAATGCTCTGATGTGACTGTAGAGATGATGCGTCAAAGGGTGGCATGCATCTCGGGATGTCATATATCGAAGGGTGTTATGCTTCCACCCCTATTATGCGTCTCTTGCTTATTTGTTGACTGTAAACTAGAGCGCATGGAGATATTTTTTATGCTTTTACAAGACCCCTTCAAAGTTTTCAGACTTGGTTAAGTCTGGAATACTTTGAATAAGAAGCATGAAATCAGCACGCATTCACTGTCTGCCTTCTTCTGCTAAGTTCATCAGGTTGATGCATATAGAAATTATCGCATGGAGTGCTCTGTCATGCTGTCAAATCTTTGTTAATACGGAGATTTGGTTCAATATTTGCAAGGATCTCTTGGGATTCTGTGCCGTCTCCTGACACAGGGCTTGAGGCATCAATTTTTGAGGAGATAAAAGAGGATCATGCGGATCGAGGTATCAGGTTTATCTCATTATCCGCTCGGTTCACTGTCTCGTTCCCTTCACGTGGTTTTGGAGCCTATAAATAGGCAGTCAGGGGGAGAGAGAGAACTTTTATCTCCTTGCTTCGTTTCCTCTTTTTCCTATGAAGGATGTCGAAGGCTGCGACTCTCCTCGCCGAAGAGTTTATTAGGGGTGGTCTCGCTCCATGGCCTTCTGATTTTGATATTTTGCTTGGAGGTAGACTAGTACCACCCTTCTCACACTAGGCTGTGAAGGACACAAAGGCACTAGTATACCGTCTTGCTGCAAGAGACTCGTCTTGGGCATGCATAGCCCTCTGTCGTGTGAACGAGTACTCTTCTGTAACATGTGCGTCGAGTTTTGGCATGGCCGCATGGGTGGGGGGTCTTCTCCTTTCATGCACGCAGAGCTCTATCTTTGGTTCGACCGCATGGATAAGACCTCATCTTGCTCGCACGTGCAGACACGGTCGTGCATCGCTGCGGCCGGGCAGCAGTATACGACCGTTGTCTCTTTATGCGACCTTCGCTGAGTCTGATGCACTTCTTTTTGCAGGTTCTGTCCTCGCTCGTGATGCTCATGGTGGAGCATGAAAGGATATCATAATTCCCTCATGGATTCCCTGAATTTCTCACCAAGCCATCAATCTGCTCTTATCCCTTGGCTTGGTGTCGGCAAGTTTCTATCTTTTGTCTTGCCCAAAAATAGTCTATCATTGGAGACCCGCGGCAAGGCAGTCCAGCTGCTTTCTTTATCTCGCTTGCCGCGTCTAGCGTCTTTCGGTGCCCCGGGGAGGTTTAGATTTTCTTTTCTAGTTGAAGATGCAGTCAACGTTCTTCTCCCATTAGACTTGTAAATCCTTTGTTCTCACTTCGCTCGCCTTCTCTCCTCCATTTATCTCTTTATTTGACAGGGGCGGATAATACCAATCTATCAAGAACAAGAAGTGAGAACAGAGCCCTTCTGGAGAAGCTTATATAATGCTGAATGTGCCACCACCTAACTAACCAGTGGGTGGCTTAAGCTACCCTACAGACTATCCAATATCGGCTTCCTTCGGAGGGGGGCTTTCGCCTTTTCACAAACTCAGGCTGAAGGTTATAGACATTGCGCTCTGGCCAGCCTTTTGCTTTTAGGTAAGTGAATAGACAAACAAATTCCTTATAGCAAAGAATAGAGCAAGGAGGGTTCCGCTTTCATTAGAAACACATCAGCAACTCCAAATGCTCCATAATCGTCTTTGCTGCAAAACTGGCAGGGGACCAGGTCCTTAGAGGGACGTAACAAGGTACAAGAAAATAATAAGCCAGAAGTAAACAATGTAATAAAACCATAATCTAGGATAAACCACTGTAACCAACTATGTGATATGCAAATGAGAGTATGGTATCGTACCCCGGGCTGGTACTCACGAAAGATCCCAATGGACACTTTCGTAATCTAACAGTACACTCAAGGCTCCGTATAGGGGAACCAGGAGGAAGATGTATATATATAAATATAATACTTTAGATTCCGTATAGGAACCTAAAGCCTAATACACATAAATAGTAATAGGAAAATATGCCCAGAGCATGATGAAGACTCTCCCCACCCAATGTAACCTCACATCTCAATCAAGACACGCAAGATCATGACCTCTAACTATCAACACAAGTCATAGTCAATATGTACAATTATAATTACCACTATAACATGCATCCTGTAGTCTTATCCAGAGTTCAAGTACCACGATCAAGTCGAGAAAGACTCTGCCACATGAATATCATGTCAAGTGTCCTACAGTCGGATGTGCAAATAACATATGCACAAAATATGGGTTCGGAAGAATGAATCTCTAACTACGATACTCGACTCCGCAGTGGATGTCGATACCCGAATCTTGTCCGAACACAAAGTATCGTATAACGGTCCTAGGCTCACAGGTACAATAACCAAGCCACATAATTATAATATCTAATGCATACATAATATCAAATAAATAATGTATAACTATAAACATCTTGGCAAGGTATACTTGCTTGGTTCTGCAGTCAGTGGTGGTAAAGATGATCTCTCGTCCACTCCTTCAAAATTTAATTGACCTAAACACCAATTAAATACTTAAGGGTCCAATCATGAATTCTTGTAATTAAAACTTAATTCTATAATTTCTTTGATGCCATGCAAAACCAAGTCAGTTATTATTTCTAACAACTTTGCTTACTTTTACAAGGTATCGTGACCTAGTTTCTTGGTTTTTAACTTCTAAAATTTAATTTTAAGTCCCAAATTAAATGTCATGAACATAAATCATATAATATTGATTTAAATATAATTTATATTAATTTTAACAATTAATTTTCAGATTTGTCAAAATAACATATTTTAAGTTTATGGCTACTTTAGGTTGACTAGTTTTGTCCAAAACTTGTTCGAGATATTACTAGTCCATTAGTATGGTTTATATTTATAAATTTTTTTATATCATATTATATTCTGATTTAATCTCAGAAAATATTTACCTCTTTATTCCTTCCAAAATAACCTCTATTTACTAGCAAAACAATGTCATAAAG
The DNA here is from genome assembly GCA_036927795.1 of Iris macrosiphon. Lineage (NCBI taxonomy): Eukaryota > Viridiplantae > Streptophyta > Magnoliopsida > Asparagales > Iridaceae > Iris > Iris macrosiphon. Next base: position 55,605,842 of record JAYESA010000015.1, read on the forward strand.
TCACCCGAAATATAGGCTAGTGGCCCTTATTTTTAGGGTTCAGGTTTGACATACAAATAACATAAATATAAATTCGAAATACTTTATTTCCAGAATTAAAACACATATAAATTCAATTTTAGGAATTAAGATCAAACCCTCCAAGAATCGTATCGCAAAGTCATGTTGTGCGTCGACTAGGTATTCTGGCAACTTGATGCTAGTTTGTACATGCAACATTACCAACTTGAGTAATAAAGTATTTTTAATATGAAATTATATTATTTAATTTTATGGAATTTAATAATAATTATATATATATATAAATAATTATATCACATCATTCATGCAACCATCTCAACTACCCTATCTAGCATTCTTGCAACTTGGCCAAGTAGTCATTGCATCCAATCTTTCTGTCAGCATAAAATATAATTAATTATATAATTATAATATTTATATTTTGAATTAATAATATATAATTTCTGGAATTATTATATATATATTTATAATGGCAATACTCATTGAACCTTGTCTACCATTGGTGCGTCGTATCCGTGTCATGATTGTTTGATTTTCTTAGAATAGATTCTACATAGAAATATGGGTTTCTCATGTCTAGAGTTAATCCTACTCATCATATAATATTATCATAAGTTACACAATCTTTGGTTCATGGAGAATAGGAAAAAAAAATCTAAGTTGGAAGACTTACCCGTATGTGATTACGGCATGGTCCTTTCTCGCGACACGGACCCTTCGGAGCACCAAACGGACTCCAAACTCCACGAAACTTGAGGGGGTGCTTAGCGACTTCATATAGGAGGTAAATATTGAGAATATAATCTTCAAAAATAAAGCCCTCAACCCGTGCCTTATTTTTCACCTTTCTCTTTAGGTGATTCAGATGCCGCTCGAAGGGGTACATCCACCGATAACCGACAGGACCACCAACACGTGCCTTATAGGAAATATGAATTGGCAAATGCTCCATAGAGTCGAAAAATCCAGGAGAAAACACCTTCTCGAGCTTACATAGTGTTACCGTAATGTCCTTCTCTTGCTTTTCTAGACGATCGACGAGCAACTTAGTAGAACAAAGATCTCTGAAGAATATGCTGAGCTCTGTCAATGGATCCAAAATGACCTACGGTAAGAATTCCTAAAATGCAATCAGAATTAACCTCTCCATGAATACGTGACAATCGTGGCTCTTCATACCCGCCAGTTTATTCTCCTTGAGGTCGACGCATCTTCTCAAGTTCGACACGTACCCGTCTGAAAATTTTAGACCCTGAATCCACCTACAAAGTCTTCCTTTATCTTCCTTCTCCAGTGAAAAAACTGACTTAGGCTGCTTTAACTTTCCATTTCCCTCCTCTATTAAATGCAATACAGGACGTCTACATATTTCTTCTAAGTCCAACCTGGCCTTCGGATTGTCTTTCGTCTTCTCCTTTACCTCTATTACAGTATTAATTATGCTATCAAACACATTCTTATCGATATGCATGACATCATGGTTATGTTTGATTATATTGGTGCTCCAATATGGCAGATCCCAGAATATACTCTTCTTCGTCCAGTTATGGGTGTGACCAAATCCGTCACACTTGTACCCCATAGAAGGCTCTTCAATAGCACTTGGTAAATCTTTTACCTCTTCTCATATCGTGTATCCGGGCCACCTTGGCGGTGGATTGGCCTTCTCCACAACACCCACAGGAAAAGCATTAATGTTCCTCCGGTATGGATGATCCTTCGACAGAAATTATCGATGACAATCGAAGAAGCACGGTTTGCCTCCGTATTTCAAACAGAAAGCCTTAGTACGGTCCATGCAATAGGGACATGAGAGACGACCATGAGTGCTCCATCCCGATAATATTCCATAGGCCGAAAAGTCGTAGATGGTCCAGATAAGTGCTGCCCTCATCTGAAAATTCTGCTTTCTGGAAATATCGTACGTGTTGGCACCTACTTCCCACAGCTGATTCAACTCATCTATCAAAGGCTGTAAATATACATCGATATTTCTCTTGGGATTGTTTGGACCCGGGATAATAACGGTTAGAAACATATACGGAGTATTCATGCACATCCAAGGTGGTAGATTGTACAGAGTGACGATCACAGGCCAACAAGAATACTGGGAGCCCAAAAGTCCAAATGAGGTAAAACCGTCGGAGGAGAGCCCCAATCTGACATTACGTGGATCTGAAGCAAAATTTGGATACTCTCGATCAAAGTGCTTCCATGCTTCTCCATCGGATGGATGATCCAATACTCCTTCGATCTGTTTCCGCCTATGCCAACTCATGTTTTCTGCAGTCTCCTTCACCATAAACAACATATGCAACCGCGACATCAAAGGCAAGTAGTGCATCGAATCAGTAATCTTTTTTGCACTGACAGACATTCCTCTTCCAGTATCCTTGTAGCGATCAGCACCACAGAATCTGCACGCATCTTCATTCTTGTTGTCTTTGTAGTACAACATGCACCCGTTGCGACATGTATCAATTTTCTCGTATCCCATCCAGAGCGATCTCACCATCCTCTTAGATCGGTAGAAGTCTTTAGGCAACTTTGCATCCTCTGGTAAGATCTCTATAATCAAATCATCAGTCGGTTATAGCATTCTTGCGACATGTTAAAATCGGACTTGATGCTCAACAATCTTGTAACAATCTCCAACGGTGAATGATCTTCACAACCAGGATATAATAGAGTCATTGCATTCTCCAGCAACTCCATGAACTTCGCAGCATCGATATTCGATGCCTCCTCAGCTGCACCATGATTGTCTGGATCAAAACTAGGCCCCGCCGCATTAAAAACCATGTTCACCCACCCTTCGTCGTAAGCAGCGTGGTCATGGACATCCATATACGGCTCCACATAAGGCTCCGACTCTGATGTTAAAGACACAAGTTCTCCGTGCGCGGTTCACTGATAATAACACGGCGTGAAATCCTTCGAGTACAAATGATATATGACTTCCACTTCTGGATGATATTTTAAGTTGCGATATCTCACACACGGACACTTAGTTTTGGTACCGTCCATGTACCGAGGGAACGCCTTGGTGAACTGCAGGAACTGCTGTACACCCTCAATAAATTCATTCCGCACACCGTACATGTCATCAGGATGACGATTGTACATCCATGAACGATGACACAGATAGTAATTTATATCCATTTCTAGATACTTCTGCAGCAAAAATAAATATACAATTACCTTCAAGTATATACTCATCGTTAAATACAGTACATGCACTGATACTCCTAGTCCTAGCATATATACTCATCGTTAAATATAGTACATGCACTGATACTTACTGCTACCTTCAAGAATGGTTGTTTGAGTGATTGAGTGAGCTCGGGTCACTAGGGAGAGCAGTTCACAGTTTTCAGTGTGCATCATTTGGCAGTGATCAACTGAAGGGAGAGCAGTGTGCAGCTCTGTGCTAGCACAGCAAGGGGGAGCACAACTGAGCAGTATGCAGCTCTGTGCTACCACAGTACAAGGGGAAGTATACAGTAGTTTATAGCAGTAGCAGCTAGCTGTACTGCATAGTACAGCAGTGAGAAATCAGTGTGCAGCAATACTGTGTAGTGAACAGCAGGAAGGATGCACAGCAGCAAGTAAACTCAGCAAGTAGCAGCAGAGCCAATGCACTGCAGAGCCTTCAACAGCAGGTTTAGCAATCTGTAGTAGCCAATGCAATAACTTGTGCAGCAAGAAGCATCAACCTAAGTTGTATACGAGTTTTAGAAGAAGCCAATACCGTATATCGTGTCTCAGCTTTGAAGATTCATTCTCGTGTCTGTATATACGACTCTCCTTGAGTCAAGATCTGCATCATATTATATACGCTGAAGATTCGCAAGGTTGCGTCTAAACTCAGACAGCTAACTAGAAGAAAGATAGGGTTAGGGTCTGTGTCTGTGTCATATTTTGTATCATGCCAGTGTATGTGTCTGTGTCGTATCCCATGTCATGTCTATGTCTGTGTCTTATTTGTGTCCGTGTGTCCGTGGCATGTCATGTCTTGTCTATATTTGTGTGTGTCCGTGTGTCCATATCAGTATTAGGGTTAGTGTCCGCATGTGTTAGTGTGTCCGCGTGCGTGTGTGTGTATCCGAGTTAGGGTTAGGGTTAGTGTGTGTCATGTCGTGTCGTGTTGTGTTGTGTCATGTTAGACAGAGAGAGACAGAGAAATGAGATAGAGAGAGGAGCTCACCGAGTGAGGAGGAGGGGAGCTGGAGAGAGGATAACGCCGGAGGAAGGAGGAGCCGTCGGAGGGAGGAGGACGCCGGAGGGAGGAGGGGAGCCGGAGGAAGGAGGAGCTGACGGAGGGAGGAGCACCCCGGAGGGGGGAGGACGCGGCCGGAGGGGGGTCGCCGGGGTGGAGCGCCGGGATAGGGAGGTTTTAAAATTTTTGAGATATCGAAGGAAATGGGGGAAAAAGAAATTCGTCAAACCCTATATGAAATAAATTAGCGACGTCGGTCCAGACGTCGCTAACTGTCGCGGATATAGTAATATACTGCGACTAAAATATATAAACATCGGTAAACATCGCTAAAATTAAAAAGTCAGCGACGTTTAGCGTCTACCTAGCGACATTTTATATTTTTATAATAATTATAGTCACTAAACGTCGCTCCACGTCGCTATCACCGACGTATTGCTACGTTTTATATGGACGTCACTAAATACCTATAATTCAGCAACGTTTTATTTGGACGACGCTAAAACCGTCGCTATTTGGACATTTTTTGGTAGTGGTGGGAAGTAATACAGTTTTTGCGGTCGTCGAGGCCATAACAAGGAAGTCTGTCGTTTATTTAACAGAGAGTGCTTCAGGTGTGGACAACCGGGTCATGAGATCAAAAATTGTCCAAGCAAGAGGCTTGCACCACCGCTCCTTAACAGTAACGCAGAGCGTGAGCAGAATTAGAACCCCATGCCAGCTCTAGACAATAGACAGGCTGATCAGACGGGAAGGCCTAGAATTTATTAGTTACATATTAAGCGCGACCAGGACGGTCACGATATTGATTGGTGAGTCTGAATCCTTTGACCTATTGATACCTTTCACCTCGACTCCTTGATCTCTTAAGTTTCAGGGATGAAACTTCTTATCGGTGGGGTATTATGTAATGCACCACCTCCAGCGGTTCACTAATGGAACACTTACAACTTTGACTCGATTGAGAATCGAGTCTCGGGGAAACCTTACTGCCCAAATTGATCACGAACGAAATGCAATAAACCCTTCTAACTGATGGAACGACTTCTATTGAAATTGGTCCAAGAGCTTTCCTTGGTTGTTTTTGCTGCTTGGTTTTGTTTTGATTATGTTTTTGTGTTGCTTTCGATGATTTGGTTTTCATAGTTCGCTTTCCTCGCTTGTGTGTTCATTTTGAATAGTAAGAGAAAGAGATCAAATTATGCTAACCAAGTATTGTTGTAATTTCAGGATGCATAACCAAGGAGTGATCGTTGTGTGAGGCTTCCACATTCTCTCGTGTTGATTCATTCGGTTAGTGGCTTCGGCCCTTCGATGAATCCTTTATCTGCACGCCTTAATAAAAGAATTGCTAGTCTACTATGTTGCATGTCCCTTAGTTCAATGATAATTCACTTAACAAGATAAGCTAAAAGAAATAACTATATGCTTACATTCTAAATTGTTGCTTTAATTTAAGTTAATGTTACATGTCCCTTACTCATATGATGCGCATCAGAAAGTGTTTAGCAAACCTCTTATGGTTTGACCGTGTTCATGTGACAAGAAAAGAGAAGATGGAAACGTGTACTTGTTGTTCAGAACTGTACATAGTAGTATTTTATCTGCTAAATGTTCATGTTATGCATTGGTCTCAAAAAACTTATGCACAAGGTAATAGTCTCTTGAACAGTTCATGGGGTACTGGAAATCGGTCAGTCCGGAAGAGATTGTGAGAGCACCCTGAGGAATGGTCATTGCGATCTAGTGGGGTGTTATATCTATTAGTGCAGAGCTGAACCTTGACTCACAGTTGCTAATCACGGGGCTACCCATGGACCATCATGTAGTTATGTCGCATGCTAGACTTACCTTCTTGCACACCTAACGTTTGATGCAAACCCAGATACATGAGTTTTATACATATATGCAAATTATTGCTAACTTGTGTGCCTGCTGCAGGGATAACCGCTCGGTCGTGGGTAAGAATTATCATATTGTGGTTTACTTTACTATCTATGTTTATTTGCATGAATTGTTAAAAAGAACCTAGACGACTAGAAAGATCACATAATAATTATGCTAGCTTCACATGTTTACTTAGTGTGAATTTTAGATAAGTTCAGCTACGGTTACTCACCAGTACATGCGAAGTACTGACCCACGTTTGTGGGCATCTATAGATTCTGGTAGAGAGAGTTTGGCGAATATTCTGAACTTGTAGGAGCGCATCCATCCCATGGAACCGTACTCGTGCTTCCAAGCTTTTTCCTTTCCAGTCTTTTAGTTTCCTTTTCAGTATGCAAGCTTCTATTTTTGGTATTTTATTTTCTGTCCTACTGTAAACCCCCTCACCCAAAGTTAGGCCTACTTAGCTTAGATAGTAAAATTAGGGCTAGTTTGTATCCAATTGGAAATAGGACACGACATTTTATCTAATTATACAAGATTTATATCACTTAGCGCACATTACCATTGCTTCGATATTGGGAGCGCTACACTAGCCTTTACCTTCCAACAAATTTTATACCTTTGTCCTAGACATGCCCGCCTTCTAATCTGACCTTTGTGTAACTCATAAATATATTTCCTTGTGCTTTATTTTAGTTGCAGAAATTTATCGCATACGATTATATTTAATTCTATATAATTCCAACTTTGTATCCTTGTGTATTCCAATCAAAATTGTAGACTGAATCTTGACATGTTTCGTACAATCCAATTTATGATAAAATTTTATTCTGAGTCCTCTATGTCCATGACACTAGTGTCCCACCTAATTTTATCCCCATGTACTTCTAATTAATTATAGAACACCATGCGCATTAATTTTAATTCATTTAATCCAATTTCCATCTTTGTGCAATTTTCCAATTGTTGGGCACTTTTATGCAAAAATGCAATAAGGTGTCCACACCATTGGACAATACATGAAGAAGCTCGTTTTTTCCTTCACATAAATTTTTCCCATAATTTTTGGGATGTGCAAACGCACAACATCGCCCTCCATTTAATTCTAGCCTTATATTTAAATAATACAAATATATCCTAGCCCTCCAAACATCCCCATGTGAGCCCAAGGCCCATCCCAAGGAGATGTTGACCAAAGTCAAATTTACCTAGGTCAAACCCAAACCCAAAATTCTACATATATATATATATATATATCACTTTTTCCTTATTTTTCCCAAAACCCAATATCAAAACCTACCTAGCGGACATGTTTTTAGTGGTGGCCCATGCAGGTCGAGAGCATATTGTCTCAGTTACGTTACTGTACCGAGCAAGCCTGCCATTAGGATTAGAGTATAGGATCTCATCCACAATTGACTATGATTTACCTTCCTCCCAATCTGTTCTATTCGAATAAATGCATCATGCTTGATTCATGTACTTCCTAATAGTTCCTTGAGTATAGCCCCCTCCTAGAATATAGAAGTCCCTGTTGTTAGATAATAAGTAGGATAACCTTCCTATTAAGAGTACAACTAGAGTGTTGACACATCACTGAGTTAGAATACTTAATGAACCATAGCACCCTTACCTGTAGATGGATTGACCATTATCCCTTGATAATTAGGGATGACTTGAGATAGTATAAACACTACTAGGGTTAGTTAGAAGTTTGACCATATTGTTTGACCCTAGCATTGAGGAACCAATAAAAATCCAAGGTTGAATATTAGGACCAAACTTAACTTTTATAGTGAGATAGTATTATAGAACTATAAATTTAGGTTCTTGTCCTGATACTAGCAGACAGTACCTTAGGAAGCCAAGAGGAATAAGATAACATTTCCCTAGATCATACCTTGAACACAGATATTAGCATACCACATTTCCCTTAGGAAATTATGATATTATCTAGAGTCCCTCTATTTTAATTTTATATCTTGTTCCTCCGAAAACCTTAGCGCTCGCTATCTGTGCGACGACTAATTTTGTTCTTCTATTCTTCATCTTTCAATTCGTGCCACCTAACCTTTCTTATTGTAGGCCAAGTGTATTATTTTATGTTAGGATATCTAGTTTGCTAGGATTATAGTTGTTACTCTTGAATTTTGAAATTATGTGCTTAGTAGTTAGAACTTGATAGTTTAAGTTATTCTTGTAGATTGTAACCTGATGATTATCCCTTAGTTTTAAATCGCGTAACTTGTACCACACCTCGATACAAGTTATATCCCCTTTCCCTTGAAGGCCAGTAACTTTTGCATTCATACTATTGACACTTGTTCTATGAGCACTACTACTAAGACTTAAGATGACCATTACCTATATAATACAATAGGAGACCTTAATAAGTACCAAGATCTTTCCTCATATACCCTAATAAGAGTTCTACTTTATTTACAAGGACCAGGTTATTTTGTAGAAACCCCTGAATGCAATTACAGTATTAGTTAATTCTTTTAAGTTGGGTAGTATGCCTCATAACATAGTATCACATAGTCTTTTGACCTATTATTGAAGTATAACTGAATGACATCAATTGTATGCTAGCATAAAACGATAGTGTTTATTCAGACTATAAAAGTTAGAGGCCCATACCCCTATTTTGTTGACTATCGACTTAGACAAGGAGTTAGTATGACAACTGTAGAGATTGTAGAGTCTTATCTTTTTGTGAACTTAAATTATTATGTACCTTCCTTCATCATGATCCAGCGTATTTATATTTTATGTATTACCTTAACTTATGCCGCTATTATAGCCTAGTTTTGTGAGCTTATTCTTTTATCAAGTTTGTTCACAACATATGTATTATTGGATGCATACACTAATACATTTCAGAATCAGTGTATTACGGTTTGATCAACCATAGTGCGCTTGGTTCGCCCTTTGCAATACTACTTTACGTGGATTTAGATATATAGTTGATCAGTAAACGAATATACTTGCCCTCTAGATATGTCAGAGCATATCATATCAAGTACATAACTGTACTGATGTGAGCGTGTGAATAGGAATTTACCAAAATAGGATTTCAATTAGGATTTCAATCCACAACTGCCTTGACAATTCCCATTGAATTCTTTAAACGCCTTGATCCCCATACTTGTATTCTATTACCCCTACCTTGAATTCCTTATTATTGCTCTCCGTCTTCCCTTATTTCGGAAAGACGAACCTTGTGCTTGGTATAAGTTGATACACAGATAGTACTAGATATACCCCGTAGGCCAATCACATTACTTGATGATTATTTTCCGTAATTAAGGGCATATCATATGTGATATATTTGGTGATTAAACTTTTGAGGATTGAATAACATGATTAAATGATTTGAGGAATAGTTTTCTTAAATGTATAAGTCTTGTGTGATAGATGGATAAATTCTAAGTTGGGTAGAAACTGCATTGTTAAACTTGACGAGAATTCTTTTAGATAGTGATCAAGTGAGATTAGATAGAGAAACCCTACCCTAGTTTAATTTCGAGGACAAAATTATTTTAAGTTGGGTAGATTGTAAACCCCCTCACCCAAAATTAGGCCTACTTGGCTTAGATAGTGAAATTAGGGCTAGTTTGTATCCAATTAAAAATAGGACACGGCATTTTATCTAATTATACAAGATTTATATCACTTAGCGCACCTTACCATTGCTTCGATATTGGGAGCGCTACACTAGCCTTTACCTTCCAACAAATTTTATACCTTTGTCCTAGACATGCCCGACTTCTAATCTGACCTTTGTGTACTCATAAATATGTTTTCTTGTGCTTCATTTTAGCCGCACAACATTCATCGCAGACGTTTATATTTAATTCTATATAATTCTAACTTTGTATCATTGTGCGTTCCAATCAAAATTGGAGACACAATCTTGACATGTTTCGTGCAATCCAATTTATGATAAAATTCTATTCTGAGTCCTCTATGTTCATGACACTTGTGTCCCACCTAATTTTATTCCCATGTACTTCTAATTAATTATAGAACACCATGCGCATTAATTTTAATTAATTTAATCCAATTTTCATTTTGTGCAATTTTCTAATTGTTGGGCCCTTTTATGCAAAAATGCAATAAGGTGTCCACACCATTGGATAATACATGAAGAAACTCGTTTTTCCTTTTACATGAATTTTTCCCATAATTTTTGGGATGTGCAAACGCACAACATCGCCCTCCATTTAATTCTAGCCTTACATTTAAATAATGCAAATCCTAGCCCTCCAAACATCCTCATGTGAGCCCAAGGCCCATCCCAAGGAGATGTTGACCAAAGTCAAATTTACCTAGGTTAAACCTAAACCCAAAATTCTACATGTATATATATCACTTTTTCCTTATTTTTTCGAAAACCCAATATCAAAACCTACCTAGCCGACCCCTTCCCTTACTATTCACCATCTCTTTCCTCCAAATCCGACCGCCGGCCATCTTCCTCCGCCGCGGCCACCTCCCTCGTCCCCTCGCTTGAGAACCTCGACTACCCACTGACCTCCTCCATCTCATCCGGTCTGGACCAACCACCGCTCCTCCACCTGAACTCACGACCGACTTTATCTCTCCTCCCTACTCGGCTCCTCCCGTCGACTTCCCGTCAGGATCCTCCGCCCCTCCGGCCATCTCGACCGAACCTCCCTCCTTCTCCTCGACCACAGCCCCTTCCCCGCTGCCCACCGCCATCACCAGCCTCCCCCGACCGAGCAACTGAACCACCATTTCCACCATCACCACCTCTACGTTTCTCTCCTCCCTTCGACGAATGCCTACATCCCGCCGGACATCCCATCCACCGCCTGGACGACCGAACCACCATCTCCTATCCTTCTTTCTCTACCACCTCGCCTAGACCACTGTCCTTGTCCACCTTGCCACCAGCAGCACCACCCTCTTCCTCTCCGACCACTCGCCGGATCTTCCCGACCTCACGAACCACCCATCTCCCCCGTTCTCTACCTTATTGCACCCGAATCCCTGAACTACTCCTCCTCCCTGCTGAGCCTCCTCTTCCACCTCTTCCCTGTCCTCCGTCACCCTCGCCGGACCCCCTGGCCGGACTCCGGCAGCTCACAACCCATCATCATCATCAACCCATCATCATCATCATCACCCCATCATCATCCCATCATCATCATCATCATCATCATCATCTCATCATCATCTCATCATCGTCATCATCATCGTCGTCGTCATCATCGTCATCACCATCATCGTCGTTATCGTCGTCACCATCATCGTCATCGTCGTCAACCTCACTGCCGTCCCCGTACGCATATCCCGAGGTTCGAACCTGTCCCTCTTCTCCTTTTTATGTGTGCTTGTGTATGCTATTAGTATTGCTTTAGGATAGTTAGTGGATTTTAGACCCCGTCGGTGAACCCAATGACTTGTACGCGTACACATACGCGTATTAGAATTAAACTGATAAATATATATACATATATATTTGGATATATTGTATAATTAAGTAAATGCTAATTGATAATTATGACTATATATATTTAGACGGTATGATCCTAGGACACTATGGACTGTCCCGTACTTACATTGACCATGTTGACCCTAAGCACTTGTGAATTGGCTGCCTTGTGTACACTGGCGTACTGGCAATAGATGTGTTAGTTTGACTGTCTGATTGTGCGCAGTATTTGAAGATGCGACACCCGCATAATTAGACGCATAATTGACCGTGTTAGTTGACCCGTGTTACCCCTAGTGTACCCCCTGAGTCCAGTGTAAATATGGTTGTGTATGTGCTAGTGTAATGACTAATGATTGTATTGTATTATATTATATGTACATATGATATTGGATTATTCTGCGCGACTTCTGGAGCAGGTTATTGCTACATCGCAGCTTTCTTGCCAGGCAAGTATACCTTGCCATTGTACTGTTATTCATATTACATATGTTGCATGCATCTTTATTTCTGTCATTAGTTTATATATTTTAAACTGCTATATAAACTGCGCGTCCAAGGAAACTTGGATGCAAACGACGGTGTCGTCGTGATTTATTTTTATTATGTATATGCATTAACCTTGTTTATGAGACCGTCCCATTATCATGAAGCATCATTAGGTTTTATTGGCCATGACACAGCTGCTACACGAGTGTGAGTCTCATATAAGACACGGACTGCGTAACAGGTCTGGCCTCCTGTACGTATGGGCCATGTGTTAAGGATAACTGTTGTTAGAAACTTTGCATGCTAGAAGACTTAGCAGTTATTAGTAGTTCATGGACATTGCCTATTGTAGTACGGTGGTCCAATCCTTGTCCTTGTTTGGTTGCAGGGTTGGGCTATTGTACTAAAGATAGGCTATGAACCAAATCGTGTCATGGATGTGACATGCTTAGAGCATGGGGTGGGGAGAACAACAAGTACCGTATTTTGGCTCCTTTGCACTTTTTTTTTGTTCGCCCGAACGCTCCGCTGGAGACACGGGTGGTGATGACCCCTATATTACCTGGCGGCCTCTGTCGTTCAAAAGAAGACATACTTTTTAGGCCCCTGATTCTCCGAGAGAATTATGCCAATCCCATTTTATGGCCAGATAGCCCACTTGTTAGAAAGTTGTTCTCAAACTGCATTCACATAGATGGTTAGGCGACCCATTGGATATTTATTTACAGTACTTTATTGGCATGCTTCTATGTATCTTGTTATGTCCCTCTGAGGACCTGGTCCCTTGCCAGGTGTAGATGTTTATGAGTATTCGCAGGAGCGCAGATCCGGACTTGCCACTTATATTTCGATGAGGTCTTCTCTTCGAGTCTCAGTGCTTGTTAGTTGATGTTCTTATATTGTGTTTGCTTTTATATTCTAGTTCGGCAGTAGATTTGTTCCCATCCGACTGTCATCTTTAGATACTTCATATTGAGATCTAGTATATAGATATTGGTTATATAATTATATTTGATTTTCTGTAGATGAGATTTAGATTGCACCATGTGACTTGTGATAGATTTATATCACTTGTGGATTGTTATTCATATTACAGCGTACGCATGTGTTGTGATTTCCATATATTAGAGTTGCCATATCCATGCGGCTGGCATGCTTACGTGTCCTAGTTCTACGTATTTTGGGACTGGGGCGTGACACCTACTAAAAGGATATGATGTATGGGCATGGTGGCTAGTTTTATGTTTGTAAAAAGAGTTGTAAGCCATCTATGACATATTTTGTAATCAGCAAAGCTAGTACTTTGTAATCAAATTTCTAGTATTCAATAAAGCAAGTATTTTGTGTTCTTATCAAATGTGTTCAACTTTGGTTCTGTATTTTAAATTCTGTGCTTTTATGTATGTATATTTCGTCCAACTTTTGTTTTGTGCATGTAATATGCCTTGTGCAAGCACAACTTAGACTTTACATTTATATACAATCCGAACTATTGGCAATTAGACAAGAGAGGTCGACAAAATTGTTATATCAATATCAACTTTCTTTCAATATAACTTTCTTTTATTTCAATGAAATTACATATTGTTCTCATAAAATAAAAGTATTTTAAAAAAAACGACAAATCCTTCATTTTCTTTGTTGGTTTGTACATCTCCTTCTATTGTGTCATAAAATATTGCAGTTACTACATCGGAGATATCTTGAAGCTTGATCATTCGGTATGATACGGTTCTTCTTTGGTCTTTTCGTCTTGCGTCGTACATCTGGTACTCGAATGTGACCTCTAACCAATGTACTTTGAAGGTTGTAAGGGACTGGAGTTGGCTCCAGGTGCGGCTAATATACACTTCTTAATGCTTCCTTAGAAAAAAATACCTGGATAAAAACTCTCGATGCTAATATTTTTAGACTTACACGCATAACATGCATGTAGACATGGAAGCAAAGTATGATACCACTTTAAACATGAATATGAATTTTCATCTAAGTCTACAACATATGTTCTATTTGTTTTTACAATCTAATATTTCAAACAAATATCTAACTATATTCAACGTTTACAGATGGTCTTTTTCTTTTGTGATATGAGCCATAGTTTGCAACATCTTCGGACAATAATCGGTTTGAAGATTTTTAGCTTTTTGCGGTTCTTGTCCTGAAGTGTTATAATTTTAACTCGAATCCCATCAAGTGGTATTTTTATTGGTTTACCACGTAAATTTTTAACCCAATTAGTGAAGCATTCAGCAAGGTTCGACGCGTTAATATCAAATCTGTGACAAAGAGAATAAGTTGTTATCCAGTGTGAAAAAATATGAGTTTCATTATTTACTCCAACGAGCCAATTGTAAAACATCTATATTTTCAGCTTTAATTGTTTCCAAACAATAGTTCGCATCTGTTTCATTATAACATCTAGCAAGATAGTCTAAACTACGTTGAAAATGAAAAATTTTGCGTACTTTTTTCAAATTTTATTTAAAATATTGAATACAATAAAAATGAGTCGATTCTAGAAAAAATGAGGCAATAAAAATAGCCCCTATCAATCCTTTTTTTTACTGATATAAAATAAATTGTATTCCATGCATCAAAAAAAAATTCAAAAGATGTTCTCAAACCATTTAAAAACCAAGTCCAAGAATCAGTATTTTCACTCTCAGCAACAGCATAAGCAATTGGATATAATTTATAATTTGGATCATGAGCACAAGCAATAAATAAAATACATTGATATCTAGAGGAAAAAAAAGTAGCATCAGTATTAATCACAGATAAACATCCCCTTAAAAATTCATCAATGCATGCCTTAAAACAAATATTTTTTTTTGAAATCTATTCTCTTTTGTAGTCTGTATAAAATATTGGCTACCTGGATTTGTCTCAATAATTCTAAAATTATACTCTTCAAGACTACTATATGCATCAATATAACTACCATTTATTTCGGATAGAGCAAGTTTTCTAGCTTTCCAAGCTTTACAATATTTAATATGTATTTCGTTCTCTATATATATCATTTACAACATGTGATGGACTATACGACTGAATACCTCAAATTTTATCATTAATCTTATTTTTAACCCATACAGTAGTAGTTAATGGATGAGAACCTGTTGTATGTCCACCTAAACAATAATGTATATTTTTAAGCGTAGCAATAGAAAAACATTCACTTTTACCAACGGATTTAGCGTATACTCTCCAATTATAATTTGAAACATTATATTTATATACAATCCCACTAGCATTGTTTAAAGTAGCAGAATAGGTAAAATTATGCTCAATTGCTATATCACTAATAAAACATCTAAACTCAGAACGATTTTTAAATTTTCTTCTAACGGATAATCCAGAAATGCTAACACTATCAACATTGTCATCAAATTCATCATCTAAATTTTTAATTAAATCATCATTGTTTTTATCGTCGTTATTACCATCATCTACTATATGTTCCTGATCAGTAAATAAAATATTTTGATGAGAAAAACTAGGAGTAGTATTGACTTGATTTGAAGCACGATACTAGTTACAATATTAATTTTAGGTGGTGATGAAGTTACATAAATATTAATGTACGGTGCTTGTACATTAACTTCGAGAATAAATTTTAATACTTGTTCACTAACTAAATTTATAAAATTGGTTAAAAATATATGTACCAGTATCATTTCAATGGAAGAATCCATTATATAATAGTAGCTACAATAGCAGACTAATAGCCAATCAGAATAGACTACTAGCTAGAATAAAAGAGACCATAGTAAAGGAAAGAAAGAATATAACTCACCGAGAGTAGTAGTTGTCAATAGGGGTGAGCAATTCTCGGTTTTTAACCGAAAATCGAACCGAACTGGACCGAAATTGAAATTCGGTTCGATTTTTAATTAACCGGTTCGGATTTCGGTTTTATCATTTGATTAATTTCGGTTATCAGTTCGGTTTTCGGTTTCGGATTCCGAAATCCGAACCGAACCGAAAACCGAATCACTACATTATAAAAGAAAAAAAACCGGTTTTTATGAATTTGGCATACACTCACCACTTGATATAAAATTAGTTTATTGTTATTTTTGGTACACAATTTTGGTTTTTCTTAGTTAGGTTTGGTTTTTTTCGGTTTTTATGAATTTGGAATACACTCACCACTTGGACTTAAAAAACCGAACCGACCGAGAACCGAACCGATTTAATTCGGTTCGGTTTTTTTCGGTCTTTACAAATTCGGTTCGGTTTTCGGTTTTACAAAAAACGATTTTCGATTTTTTTGGTTTTTGGATATTCCGTTCGGTTTGAACCGAACCGAACCGTTGCTCACCCCTAGTTGTCAATGTTTGAATTCTATGTGAATTTCCATTTAGCATCCTTCATGGGTCACTAGCCTACTTGGTAGAACATCTATTAGCAGCCTTCTTTCATTCCATGGTCATCGCAAAGTGGTGCGGGCCTATAGCCCCTTATGGCCCGTAACTCGTCGTTTTTCATTTCTACGTCACATATTCAGCTTGGACTCGGTACACATTGTTGATGGTATATGTTTACTTTTTTGGGCTCTTGATAAAGGTACTACAAAAATGAGTCAGGGCAGCTCAAAATTTTATCATTTATAATTACAAGTTTGTCATTTTCCAAAATTACTCAACGGACTATCCACTTCCAATTAATTTTTTTTACAATTAGGACTGTCAAAATTTTGACAGTCCTAAAAAGATATGTTGATTTTTTAATACTGTCAAAATTTTGACAGTCCTTCTAATTGGTAGGACTGTCAAAATTTTGACCAATCCGGAGGGGAGGGCTACGCGAGGTGATCACACGAGAGCGAGGCTGCGTGGAAGCCGGAAGGGGAGGGGGGACGAGGCGGAGGAGCGAGAGGAGGAGGAGGAGATGGCAACGGAAGGCGGGGGAGGAGGCGGAGGCATGCGCGTGGGGGCGGCGGTTGTTGTTGTCGCCGCCGGAGCCGGAGCCGACGCGAGACGTAGCCGCAGCCTCCCGCGAGAGCGTGCCTCCGCCGCGCGCAGCCTCCCGCACGCTTCTTCTTCTTCTTCTTCTTCTTCTTCTTCTTCTTCGCATTCTTCATCGCCTTCGTGACGGAGCCGACGGGAAGGTGCTTGAGGTGCGGCTCGACGACGACAACGCGGCCTATGACGAGGTCGATGATGCGGAGATACGAAAAATCGCGAGAGGAGGAAGGAGGAGAGGCCAGAGGGGAGTGGGGGTGGGGGAGGAGCATGAGGAAGGAGGTGAAGAGGGTGGACAGTCGTAGTAAAATTTGAACTAGTCTGAGTAAAAATTCTTTTTAACTAAACTAGCATCAATACTAAACCAATTTCGAGTCATTTTTGTAGTACCTTTATCAAGAGTCTTATTTTGTCATGGTTAGTTGTTTAACTTAGCACGTTTTTTTTTTCTTTTTCTTTCCCCGCACTTACCATATTCCTCAACTATCCATCCTTAATTGACTTGTTTTTCCATCCCTGTCATTAGACTAGATTGTTGTTTGTGACATCCATAATTGACTTGTTTTTAACCATTCGAAAAAGATTTCTTTTTCTAATATTTTAAGTATCAGTTTCTAAAAATTAGGAAGGTCTAAATTTTAAAATAAAAATTATACATAAAAAAAAAATATACACGAAAGTTAAAGCTTTTGGAACATATGGATTTTTTGGATCCTATATGATCGCAGCAATTGTATATTCTCTCTCGTAAACGGCTGTGTCCACAAGTGATCCATAAAGATGTTCTTCATAGATTGTTACAAAAATTGATAAAAAAATATGTATTATTTTTCAGAAATTTATACGAGCACAAAAAAATAACAGAAAATTGTTACCGGCCTCCGGAGAAGTCGTGCACGAAGCACTGCCCTAAGAGTTGATCCGAGATCTATGTACAGACGTTTCTCGGAATCTCCTAGTGGTAAAACCCCCTGACTATCAGATTCTCTTCGTTGCACACAACTCGAAGAGAGAGACCGAACTTAGCTCTGCCCAAAGCAAGAATTTGGAGAACAGAATGTGTTTGAGAGAGAGAGAGAGTTTTCACGTAGTAAAATTTTTCTGTGTAAAAATAAAGAAGGAGAAGAAGACCAAATAAATAGGCTGAAGCTGTTGTAAGGTTCAATGAATCTGGACATGAGCCACAGACAAGATACTTAATGGCTCATAAACAGGCCATTAAGGAGCAAATAAAACGTGGGAAAAGACTGTCAAAAGAGCTGTTGCAAGGTTCAATGAATCTGGACGTGGGCCTCAACGTTCTAATTTGAAAGAGTCAAATGGATTAAAAAAATAAAGAGCAGCAAAAAGATTTTTTTTGGATCCCAGCCCGAACCCAAAGAGAAAATTGGATCGACATTCGGCGCCCGCAGGTGTGGGCATGTACCCGTACCCGCACTCGAACCGGGCCGGACGGCGGCAGCGGCGCGCGCGTGTGGCCCAAGGGGTTCCCCACTCAACAACTTTAAGAAAGCAAAGAAGAGGAACTAATATATGTACGCAAGGAAGGGTTGGTCCATCCGATGTGGGACTAAAGGAAAGAAGAAAATTGAGCTTTTGCTCAAGCAAAGCTAACAATCCCCCCCCCCCACCCCACCCCACCCCAAAAAGGTCATATTTTTAGAATTCATGTATTTGGTC
Source organism: Iris macrosiphon (assembly GCA_036927795.1). NCBI lineage: Eukaryota > Viridiplantae > Streptophyta > Magnoliopsida > Asparagales > Iridaceae > Iris > Iris macrosiphon. Next base: position 55,624,569 of record JAYESA010000015.1, read on the forward strand.
ATTCATGGGTTTATTATCTACCATAAAGTATCTGTTGAATGAGGAGGAATTGAATCTTTCGATTCCAGCATCATCACAACTATATTCATCTTCCAAAGCTTCTCAAAGTTCTTTAGCACTTTTATATTCAAAGAATATGTCATATAATGATTCAGACAAAGCGCTTAGAATTCTATGGAAGCAGTGGTAGTCTATATCCTTAGGTATTTTTGGTTTAGAGGAGCTGGTAGATTTGGACACTCCTACGTCAGACTCGGTGTCATTAGAATCATTTGTGTTGGGTGTGGAAACATCAATTGTTGAGATCAGCCCTAAAGTTGTGAACCAAAACTTTATTTGACTCTGCCATCTCTTAAAGTAGGTCCCGTTGAACTTAGCAGGTTTAGCAGTGAAAGTCTCATCCTTGCTAGTCATGATTGCTATTGAGAAAACTGAAACTGAAAGATATGTATTTACTCAATAACAATGTCCAATGATTTAGAAAATAGTTCAAGTAATTTTGCTAATCAATCTTTAAATCTTTAGTCTATCAAGTGTAGATTAACTTGGGTTAGCTGTAGGGGCCGGTTCCCAGCTAGCGGTGGTCCGAAGACACTTAAATATCATATCGCTTAGGGCTATTTACACCCGGTTGACAGAAGGACCCTTTCGGCTTATTCCCAAATTTATCTTTACTTTTAGAATTAAGACTCAAAGAAATTTACAGTTTCACTTTAACTATTTACTTTGACCTAAATTGTTTAAAGGAATTGGAATTAACAATATGCCAAAATAGAGTGAGCCAACAACACAATTTGTTATGTTAATACACAACCAAATATGCCTATAAACAAAATAAATAATAAACTTGATTTAGCAATACAAATTAATACTACTCTTGCTTTGGCAATACAATTAAAAATTAATCTTGCTACAGTAACTTTATATTTCTACCAGTTTGCTACCAGCAATTAATATGTACTAAATTGCTACAGTACTATTTTAACAGCAAGTAATAAACTTGGTTAACTATTTGCTACAAGAATTTTTTTGTTACAAAAATTGATATGTAGCAAAATTGGACAGTACGCACAATTGGTATGTAGCAAAATGTGCTATAGTATGTTAGGAGGTTATAAATAATTCGCTTAACAATCAAATATGCTAGTGTTTAACAGATATGCTACAGTATTAAAACGTGAGTAAACTATTTGGTAGGAAATATGTTTTTATATTTGGTAACAAGTAATTTGTTCTGTTCTTTGCAAAGCAACTAATTTGCAGCAATTAAAGGTATCTATGAAATTGTTCAATTCTTTACAAAACCAACAATAGCATTCTAGTTTTGTTCTTTTGTTTGCAAAGCAAAACTTTTATATATGTACCTACAGTAATCATAATTCGTTCTTGTTGCAATAAGCAGCAATAGGCAGAAATATGTTTTGCAAAAATTAGAAGCAGTAGGTAAAAAGATCAACTCTTAGATTGTTACAAAAATTGATAAGAAAATATATATTATTTTTCAGAGATTTATACGAGCACAAAGAAACAACAGAAAATTGTTACCGGCCTTCGGGGAAGTCGTGCACGAAGCACTGCCCTAAGAGTTGATCCGAGGTCTATGTGGAGACGTTTCTCGGAATCTCCTAGTGGTAAAATCCCCTGACTACCAGGTTCTCTTCGTTGCACACAACTCGGAGAGAGAGACCGAACTTAGCTCTGCCCAGAGCAAGAATTTGTAGAACAGAATGTGCTTGAGAGAGAGAGAGTTTTCACGTAGTAAAATTTTTCTGTGTAAAAATAAAGAAGGAGAATGAGACCAAATAAATAGGCTGAAGCTGTTGCAAGGTTCAATGAATATGGACATGAGCCACAGACATAATATTTAATGGCTCATAAACATGCCACTAAGGAGCAAATAAAACGTAGGAAAAGACTGTCAAAAGAGCTGTTGTAAGGTTCAATGAATCTGGACTTGGGTCTCAACGTTCGAATTTCTGATTTTGCGAACCAAACGTGGCTGTACAAACCAAGCAAAGAATGATGCACTTTCTCTATTTTTTGCAGCATGCATGCTGAGTCATTGATTTGAGTTCAACCCTCTTGATTTACATCCTTAATCCTTCCATTATCCTGAGCCTCTTGCAAGTGGAGATGAACATCCTGTTAAACACCATTAAAAGGAATTCGCAGTCACCTAATTTTAAGAATAAGAATGGAGCTCGCCCTTTAAAGTCGGTGCTCCTAACCAAAACTCTATGGTGTCGTGATAAGAAATACAGGTAAATAATTAATATTGTCTCTACTTTATAATGAAGCTTCAAAATAAAGTGAGCTGTCTATTCTATTTGTAAATTTTCAACTATTTATTTAAAAAAATAATATTACATAAAAAATATGTCAAATTTTTTTTTAATTTTTTATAAATAATACCATGGAGAATTGAACTTGACCAACTAAGAAAAATATCTTCCACGTTAAATCACATGAGCTAAAAAAATATTTATCTATAATTATATAATATTATGTAGTTATAATTATATAATATAATTACATTTACTAGTTGTAATAAGCCACTTGTATCATTTTGGAGTCCTTCAATCAAAAGTATAGAGTTTTGGTGCAATGAATTTTATATTAACAAAAAAAATTTGTACATAAGGAAGAATATTTTAGCATTTGCAGTGGAGAGAATTTTCTTCTTCCATGTTTACAATCTGGAGAATGAAACGCAACTTTTAAGACGTTCCATAGCAGAATTGACGTCCCAAAGAGAGCATGGGTCATGCATCAACTCCCATGGCGTGTGTAAAAGTAAGGAAATATGAGAGCGTTGTGCCGAGGGAGTGAGCCAAGTATTTGAGTGAGGTTTTCGGCTAAAATTTTGGTCCTAGATAAAAACACTACAAAAATACTTGAAACTGGTCCAGATCTTTTATAAATTTTTTACTCAAAAATTTATTCAGAACTAGTCCAAATATTTATTAGAACTGTTAAAATTTTAACAGTCCTTTCAATATGTTGGACTGTCAAAATTTTGACAGTTCTAAATAAAGTATGCAGTTTAATGGACTGTGACAGTCCTAATAAATATTTAGGCTAGTCCTGAATAAATTTTTGAGTAAAAAATTTATAAAAATATATTGGACCAATTTCGAATTTTTTTTAGTACCTTTATAAACCGACCTAAATTTTAGAGAATGAGTGAGGTTTTGATTTGAGGGTGTGAGCCCACAAATATATAGTTTACTTTTCTTAAAAAAATAGATTTTTTTTTTCTATACTCCAAGGTTTTCTATCATTTTTTTTCCAAAAAAGTTACTGTACAACTTTTTTTAAATAATTAATAAAAAAAATTCTCGAAAAAATAGAAGTAAAGAAAGGTTTCGCCAACCTAGATGGCGAAATTCTGAAAAAAAAAAAAAAATTTGACATTTTCGTCAATTAGGTTGGCAAAAATTTGACTTTGCTCAAATTTAGCCAACCAAGTTGGCAAAATGATGACATTTGTGGTTTTTTTTTTTTTTTGCTTTGTTTTGGATTGTTTTTGTTATGGTTTTATTTGGGTTGTTCGGGTTTTTTGTTTTTTTGGGATTGTTGAAATTGGTTTTTTCTTTTTGGTTTATTGGTTTTTTTTGGATTTGATTTTTTTTTTTTTTTTTTATATATCACTCGGTTTAATTGCCAACGACTCTTTTGTAACGTTCTGATTTTGTAACGTTCATACTGCACTCAACGACTATTCTTTCTCATCTCTATAAATTTCAGTATTATTTCTCCTGTTATTCATTTCTCATTCAACACACACATACTTTCATGTCCTTTTTTTCTTCTATTCATTTCTCACTCAACAGAAGCTCGCTCACAGACTAAAGTTCAGTTCAGTCACTATATTTAGAAACTCACTTTCTTGTCATGGATCAAAGTGTAACAATACTATGTTGCTTGGAGGTGCGCTAAATGTGTTAGTTTATGAATGAGGTTTAACTGACGTTTTTTTAATTGATCGAAATATTTCGTTTGATAGTTTACGTAATCAATTTATTGAGCAATTTTCTAGCTAGTAGTCTATTCTGATTGGATATTAATCTGCTACTGTAGCTACTATTATATAATGGGTTCTTCCATTTCAGTCTTAGCATTTCTGCGGAAAATCATTATATGGGCCGGACGTCAGGGCGGACGCATGTATAGTTCACTGGGGGCCCAGTCCCAGTGGAAAAAAATAAATTATGTCTATATATTTAAAGAGAAAAAGTGGCTTAGGTCAACGTGAAGTAAAGAGTAGAAATTGCATTTTGAGCCTTACCAATTCTATTAATGCATATGACATTATTCTTAGGTCCCTGGAATTAACGTAAATTGAGAAACACTACTTTAAACTATTATAACATATATATTATTTATTTTAATTTGTAATCTAAGGATTGGATTATGATTTGGAAATCTGGATAAGATTTTGATGTTGTAGTTAAACTACTTTACTATAGTGTGGGAGTCCCACATAGGACTATGATGTTGTAGTTACTTAGTAGTATTAAAAAGAGTTGCTTAGTAGTATTACAAATGGTGTTGTAGTTAAACGCTTTCAAAGTATAAAAATTCGTAGAGACAATTGTGAGATGTAATATTTTATTGTATGAAAGCTTAGTAGTATTATAAATGATGTTATAGTTAAACACGTTCAAAGTATGAAAAATTATAGAGACAATTGTGAGATGTAATATTTTATTGTATGAAAACTCGTACAGAACAATTTCTACCTTTTGTATTAAGAATCAACCCTTTGTTTGGGGGTTGTTTGGGATGGTCTGTATGTTCAATTTTCAGTTCTACACTTTGTTCATATATACTCAATTTTCGGAGACGTTGTCTCCGAACCACTTTATAATTGTGCCCCCAGTAGAATATAATCATGGATCCGCCACTGTCGGGTGCAGTGCATCCGACCGTTCCCCAACCGTTAGATTGCATAGGGATGTGTGAATGCACACATCCACATGGTAATCCAACAGTTGGCATGTGAAGGGTGCATTGCACCCAGTACACCCAATAATTTCTCTATTTCTGCTTCCCCTCATGCCTATGCCATGGTTATGATTCATGAGGAGTCTGATGTGATCCTTCTATTGGACGTCCTACTGATACCACTCGACATATATTTGTCTACGTTCAATTTTATAGTCGTACAAACCACTCTTCTGATGGTTGTTGGCTTAAGTATAGCATCCATGTTTGGGCATGTCGAGTTACTTCGGTCTCATATGATGTTGTTGTTCCTCGATCTCTACTTATTGCTCTCTAGTTGGTTCTTCTGTGATGATTCCTCGCGCAGAATATGACCGTCTTCTTCGCGCTCCTTCAACTCACATTACGGTTCTACTTTCTAGTTCTAATCCAGATGTTACTCTTGTTGTTCGAAACTTGTAACATCCGCTACTCTAGAAAATTCTACTTGACAATTGTGAAAAAATTTAAATTTTAATTTGAAACGAAAACCTTAATTTAAAACATTAAGGAATTATGAAACGAAAAAATGGTAATTGTTGTGTTTCTGAGCACTGGAACAAAATTTCAAAGCCTGTAACTAAGTAACGATAAACGAACTCGAACCTAACACACTAGAATTCTAGAGTAACTTATCTTAGTAGTTTATAGGTAGCCTAAGACTCATGGAATAGTTATAGATCTATTAGAATAATTTTCACCAGAGAAAAACGATAAAATCGACGAACCGTATAAGTAACTAATGGTAACCATGACACTACTTTGGCTCTAAACTTTAGAAAATGGTTCATTTAGACGTAGCTAGCAGTTTTCGCAGATCTTCCTATTACGGGGAAACCTACAGAAGTTAGAATGGGAAAAGGAAAAGGAAATCCTTCCTAGAATTTTTCCATAATTTCTAAAATTAATTTGTTAATTTTTAGTCTAAGAAAATAATTTATAATTATTATTTAGAAAGTAAACTAAATAAACTATAGGACTTCAAGAAATTATCTAGGGAAATTTCTACATTATTTTAAGTTAAAACTTGGTTTATATAATCCTAAATACCTAAGCTAATTACTGAGAAAAATTGGTAAAATTTTCAATTAAAATTGATTTGCTATGATTTGTCTAAGTTAAAATATAGTAATAAAAAAATGAAATTGTAATCCTAACTCAATTATCCACCCACCAACCAGGGCCCCCGTCAGTCAAACACTCAGTTTAACCCGAATTGAACCCCCCATATATATATATATATATATATATATATATATATATATATATTAATGTCGATTATGACCTGGAATGTTAGAGGAGCAAACTCGATGTAGAAGCATAAAAAATACGCTGCAGAGCTATACGCAGTATTTTTATACTGAATGGCGTAAAGATATGACCTCTAGGCCATCAGCGTACAAACAGAGCTTTTTCGCTAGTACAGCGTAAAATATAAGCTCAAGGACAATCCGCGTAATGCAGTATTTCTAGGCTGCTTCAGCGTAAAAGGATTTTGGCATCGCCACTTCGGCGTAAAACTCATCCGCTTTTAATGCGATGGAAAATGTACGAGGAACGCTTCGTATTCCTCGAATGAACCTGTCAGATCATGCAGTGAACCTGACTCCTGACAACGAGTACTGCACAGCTACCCAGACGAGGGCTGTAATAATGGTGCGGCACAGTGACATTTCTCTGATACAAAGTGCTTTTACGTATACAAGGGAATACGCTGCCTAGTTTTACACAGGCAGATGTGAGCTTTTACGCTCAGCAGAAGACAAAATGAGCTGCCACGTCAAAAGCTGCTCTTCGTACAGAGCTCGAGGCACGTCTCTGCATTTAATGCTCAGAATGGTGGCAGATCTCTGCATTAAATGCACGAGATTTGGTTACATTTTCAAAGACTAGGCGAGCCATAATTACGGCTAATACGTCTACATCATCACCCCTGCACATTACGCCATCAGGCTATTTTTCGCTATAGGAGCACGCTGTACGCTATCTCCTTGGAATACGCCACCGAGCTACTTTCAGCTATAAGGAGCACGCTAATACGCTCAAAGCCCCAGTCAAAGAAGGAGGAACAGCTATCTTTTGTGCTGGCTACCTATCCATACAGCATCAGGCTTCTACGCCTATAAGGCTTCTACGTCTATTTGGCTTCTACGCCAACCTGACAACTATTTGGCTTATACGCCATGGTGACAGTTATTGGCTTCTACGCCAATCTTTTCTACGCGAGGGACAGTTACCTACGTGGCTCTCATGCCATAATCTTCGCAGCAGTTATACGCATTTTCTCATCATGGGACACGCGTCACACGCTTAATCAGAAGATCATCTATACGTGGGTGGCAGTTATTATAACCGCCGCATAAAAAGTGCCACACTCTCCAATGTCCGGCTTTTACGCCGACTGGACGGTTACTGTCACTAAAACCCTATAAATAGAGACCTCTATTGACAGAGATCCGGGGGAAAAAAGGTCGAAAGTTTGGAGAATAGAAGTCACAGGGTCGAAGAATTAAGATCGAAGAATCAAGAGCACAGACAGAGAGTAGTGATCGACGAATTTGGCATCGAGCATCCACTCTCTTGCAATCTTTGAAGCATCTCCTTCTTCAACAGCACTTCTTCATCATCGTGTGGTCCAAGGGACAAAGTGATCGACTGCAGATCAGACTCCTATAGCAATATTTACCCAGATTAAAATTTGTACTTAATATCCTCGTATAGGATTAATAGTACTTCTTGTTTGTAAACTTAAGAAAGGGTTTTGTATAAACCTAGTTTTATTTCTTCCGTTTATTATCAAACACAAGAAGGCGGCTCTACTGGGGACCTCTTTCTCATCTAACGAGAAAGCAATTGCTCAACACGATGCAGTATCAGTAGGATCAATAAAGAAGACCTTGGTCGTCCAGTTCGACTAGTCTGCCTACGAAGATATGCTTCGAGCAGGGGGTAGCTCTCACTCTCTCTCTGTTTAAGGCAACAGGAAACTGCGTAAGGTCTAGATGCCCAGGACATCCCCTACCGTTCCTGCCGACTCTCCGGTTTCTCCGACCAGCCAGGTTGTAACTACACAACCTTCGCGCTCCGTGCGTAAAACTCTGTCTCCCGTCTGTGACGTGGCAGACAAAACTTCGGACAATGCCTCAGTGCTAGTCCAAAAGTCTACTCCACGCCTTGCGCGTAAAACTCAGTCTCCTGTCGCTGACAGGGCAGACAAAACTTCTGACAATGCCTCAGTGCTAGTCCAGAAGTCTACTCCGCGCTCTGCACGTAAAATTTAGTCTCCCGTCTGTGACGTGGCAGACAAGATTTCTGATAAAGCCTCAGCGCTAAATCAGAAATTCCAAACGCGCTCTACGCGTAAGAATGCATCTGCCCTCCGCGGAAAAGCAGATGATCCCTGCAATCTATGTAAGGGAAAATAAATGGCGGACCACTCAACTTCTCGGCCTTTACGCCAGCGAGAGAAAAATCTGCCCACTCTCAAGATTACGCGAGAAGCGGATGTCACGACCCGCACCCGGTTTAGGGCACGAGTGCGTGGGTACGTCCAGCCTACGCCGCAGCATCGGCGGTAGAACGCTGTCAAGGTCTTGATACTATCTAACTAATGTCACGCAAGCATCCAATCTCCATTAGGAGGCACGGATGACACAATTAAGATGAACACATACTCAATCACAGGATTACAGCACGATAAGATTTCGAATAGTAAAACTAAAATTAAACACAACACAAGTCCACAAGTAATATTCTAACTCAACAATATCCAAGTCTCATCAGAAATGCCGGAGACAAATCCGGTACCAAATAAACTACTGAAAGAAACTAACTAGAAGATTAGTAATTCCGACTAGATCTCCCGAAATCACAACTAACTACCAAGTCTGCAGCTACTCACCATATGGTCCATAAAGTGTCGGACAGCGGTCCTCTAAGGCATAGTCTGGAAAAATATTTCCAGTCAGGAAGGAGCAAAGCAACACTCTCAAATAACAGTTCCATTAATTGATAATGTCTATAATACAATAAAATATGTCATGCTAGCTACTGAGAAGACAGTGAAATAATTAGAATGGCAATTTAAGAGAGACAGGTAATATAAAGAGATAGGCAATATGATGCAGTCAGTGCATGTATGGAAATAAAAAGAACAAGGAACAGTGTCATATACGGGTGATGTAGTATATGATTTAAAATAGGGAACTGTAATCTATTCTAAGTGTTTGAAATAGTAGTTTCAAAATATGATCGGCTTGGGAACATGTACGATAGCTACAGGGCCTGGCTAATCATGGGTGAAGAGCATGATTAACACTTACAATTTCTATACTACAATAAGAGGTTATGATCACATTTCTTACTAACTACTTCTCCGCCCCCAACTAGTACTGTGGATCCAACCATGACACGTCACGATACACGAGCAAGTCAAGTCTATCATGTACGATGTCTAATATACATGTCGTGTACAATGTCAATACGATAATCAAGGTAACATCTCATGACTGCAGATCCAAGCTATATACTAGTCCGTGTAGCACAGTGTCAAAGATTCAGTTGTAACATTTCAAGATCATTGAACTTATAGAAATTATCAAGAATTGGAAATTATCAGAGAATGTACTTGCCTTGGGTCCTTAGCTGGTATTTATGGATGTCCTGTTCCAGAGTATCCCCTGGGTAAACCAACAGTCCTAAAAACATATCACAATAACACTTGTATCAGGGGCTATACTAACACACAATAGAAATACACTGGCCTTAGGGCTACGCTAGGTACGGTAGGGGTCATCTACTAGATAGGCCAACTATATATATATTAATATCCCTTAATTACAATAATAGCTATAAGTATAAATATATACACTTTTAAATAAAACTAATACCTGTATGTACATACAACATATCTCCAATTAAATACAACTACAAAATATACATGTATATATTATAAAAATGTACTAAGGGTTTATACAAAATATATCTACACATACGAATTAACAAAATACACACATAGACTAATTACATATATATACTCATATACCAATTAAAATATACAATACTATATCCAGGTAAATATACCAATTAAACATACCTTGAAAATATGCTAAGTATATATATAGAATACATGTATACTCATATACCAATTAAATATATATTGAAAATATGCTAAGTATATATATTTAAAATACTTATAGTAGAACACGTATTTATATCTACCAAATTAAACACATATACAATATATATGTATATACATTAAAAACATGCCAAGGGTTTATAAAAATATATATATACATATATATGCCAATACATTATATATATGATATTAAATACTAAAACACATATTTAATACATGTTTAACATTTAATGAAAAATAAAATATACATAATAATAGAGAACATATGTATATATATATATAATACACAATGCTATACATTTATTAACATATACTAAACATATACTAGTATATACATTAATTAATTAAATGCTATACACATACATGCTAATATTTACATACAATTAATATTAATAAAATAAATAATATATATATATTCATATTTTAAAATACATACATTACCAATCAATTTATATACATATACATTTACCAAAATAAATTAAATACACGCACTTGCATTAATCATATATACCTATACATTAATATCAACAAATACACATACCTAATATATACAATACATGTACATATTGCATTCATATACTAATTATATAGATATACTATACATATTAATTAAATAGTTATTAAACATATATATACACTAATTTTATACAAATACATATATTAGTATATTCCTTAATACATTACATGGTTATACATTGATTAATATACACAATACATATACCTATGCATATATTAGCTATATATATATATATATATATATATATATATATATATATATATAGGAAAGAGGGGGAGAAGGAACTTACTGTGGACGGCTGGCCGGAGTACGACCGGAGACTCGCCGGAGTTGGAGAGCAGAGGGAGCGGGGTCTCGGTTGGGTGGGACTGCTTGGTCGGCCGGGTGGACAGCGACTAGGGGACCGGCTGTACACAGCAGGGAGAAGTCGAGGGAGTTATAGGTGCTCGGGATGGCCGGATCTGAGGAATGTATGGAGGAGGGTGGACTGGGTTCGCCGGGGCAGTGTAGAGGGAGCCGCCAGAGTTGGAGTTCCCGTGGTGGTGTTGATGGTGGTATGATGATGATGGTGGTGTGTGAACTCGGCGGGAGGAGCTTCGGGATGGCCGGGGAGTCGGTTCAGGAGGAGGAGGATGGATGCAGCGGCCGCCGTGGAGAGTTGTCCGGCGGGGAGGAGTAATGGCCGCCGGAGCAGCAGGGAGCCGGGGTCTCAGCAGGAATGAACAGTGGGTGAGGTTTTTCCCCCCTCCAAAATTCAAAAAGGAAAACCAAGAAGAAGAAGGAAGGAAAAAAAAGAAGAAGAAAGGAAGGAGAAGAAGAAAAGAAGGAGAAGAGAAGAAGAAAAAGAAGAGAAGAAAGGAAGAAGGAAAGAGTTCTCCTACGTTGGAGAGAGGGGAGGTGGAGGCTTGCTTGGGGATTAGGGTTTGATGGGACATGGGTTGATGTGATATTATATAGGGAGAGAGGGTGTATGGAGTCAAGGGTGAGGATGGACCCACTTTAAATGAGTGGTCCAGATGGGTCATGTAGAAAATAATTCATGGAGGAATGAGGTGAGAAGCTAATTAAATAATTATTAGGCTCCCTCATTGTTTTAAACAAATGAGGTGTTGACCCAAAAATGCAAATTTGCAAATTAGCCTCCTTAAATTTGGAAAATTGCACAAACACATAAAATGACAAAAATTTGGCGGGCGATTCGGGGTCCGATGTTTTGTAGGGTCAGGGGGCACTGTATGATCGGTATGGGCTTAATCAGCAGGGCACTGGAATTAAATTGGGATTTTAGAATCAGATAAAATGGTATCCTCAATTTAAATAGAAATAAATACAAGTTGTGTTCAACAATTAATTAGGAGTACATGGGGCCAAAATCAGGTCAAGTCATCAATACCAATAATGAAGAAGACTCAGAACAGAATATTACCCTAATTTGGGCCGCACGAAAAATAGGTCAAGATGGCCTCCAATTTTCGATTGGAACGCACAACGATACAAAAATAGGAAATAAAAAATAACGTCCGCGACGATTTTTGGTGCGGCTAGAAATAATGCACAAAGAGCATAATTATGAGTTACAAAAATAGCAGAATGGAAGGCGGGCATGTCTAGGGCAAGATGGTGAAATTTGTTGGAAGACAAAAGCTAGGGCAGTGCTCCAAACATCGAAGCAAAGGCAATGCGCAAAAATATTAAATAAAAATACAGTAATTAATTACACCTCCAATAAATTAATTCTAAAATAAAACAATTAACCTCAAAATTCCATAACTCCGACAGGTGCTCATCTACTGGCTTCTAGGTCAAGTCTACCATCACAAACACAATGAACACTGTCTATAATATAATATATTAAAGTACATATCACACAGTTATTTAATTTAAATATATACTATTCATGCAATTAATTAATTATAACTACAATAATATTAAATATTGCAAAAAGTCAAAAATACCCCTGTTTTCAGAATGTGGTAGTGACAAGTCTACCCACCTTAAAAGAATTTCGTCCTCGAAATTTAAAATCCTCCTACTAGTGTTTAATCATACACATTATTATTTCCCTCAAAATTTAAATCCATTAACCATGAAATCAGGTTATAATCCGCAATATCTTTTCACAAATAAAATTTCTGTAATTGTTTGTATTCCTGAAAAAAATCCTCAAAATAGAATCAAAGTCCCTTTTTATTAAAATTTCCTTGAAAGTTTTGAGTTGATAATTCAATACCCGGAATTTAATATCCACTCCTCAAGAACTCAACAATATGATATTTAAGGATTCTCCAAATGTCACATCCAAATATAAAGTTCTAAAATTCATAACTTGCAATTAAATAAATACATTGATAAATCTCCCAAAATTTCCAAATTAATAACCAACTTAAACATGTCATAATCTTTCCTGGAATTAATTAAACCACCAATTATGCCATGTTAATTTCTTAACCATTTATTTAAATCAATAATTATCCTCAAATTTTAATCATCTTGTTCCTCTTGTCAAGTAATAACCTCTTCATAAGTCTACTATGGTCAACACCAATAATCACGGTCTAAGAAAATTCTACCTATAGTTATACCACATACAATCTAGGGGGAACATACACGGTTATGGTCTCATTTGTTATGGTGTTGCAGTCTATGCATCAGGGGTACTACTAACTACATTCTAACAAGAAAATCATGCATACAACTATTGTACTAAGCAATCAATCAATCAAATAGGTAGGAACAGAATAAAGGAAAGAACAGAAACTGCTAACACATTACCTGCAGTATCGGTCTCCTCGACCGTCATCGCAAATGCCCGCCCTGCTGGGGTGGTTCCCTTTGCGGGTGCTGAGCAATATACGGTTCCACAGGTAGCCTAACTGGATCTCTATAGTCTGAAGCTGCACGCTGGCCGGGGAGATAAGGGGCTATAAGACAATCCCTTACTCGATGTCCCGCAGCGTCGCAGTGCAAACAAAGTCCTAGCCTCGTTCTACAACTCTCCCAAAGGTGACCTGGCTTCTTACAGAAATGACAAGTCTGCTGTGTCTCTCTTGGAGGCTGTTGCTGATCCTACTGAACATGAATTGGTGCCTGGTACTGCTGTTGATACTGATACTCCCATAGATGTTGTTGGATAGGAACTGGTGCTAGGTACTGCGGTGGATGCTGAAATGTCCATGGTTGTTGCTGAATATAGAATAGTACTTGGTACTGCTGTTGGTGCTGAATACGGGGATGCTTGGCTGGTCCTGCGCTATCATTTGTATCTCCAAAAGTATTGTGGCTCCTCTTAGGCCTGAGATCCAGATCCTCTTCTGCGATCTGAGCATCCATCAAGATAGCCTCATAGGTAGCGGTACGACGACCAGAAGTGCGTGACCTAATCTCTCTCGTCAGTCCCTTTCTAAATTTCCGGGCTCGATCTCCTGGGTCTCGAATCATAGACGATGCAAAACGGCTCAATCTACAGAATTCTGCAGCGTACTCGTCGACCGACATGTTTCCTTGAACTAAGTCATGAAACTGACTTTCCAAGGTTCCCAATGCCACGTCGGGAAAGAACTTCTCCTTGAAGAGTTCCTTGAAGGTCTTCCAAGTAAGTCCTTGTGCAGTAATTCTCGGCTCCGTACGATACCACGTGAGTGCGATATCGAACATCTGACTGCCAGCGGCTTCTATCTGCAAGTTCTTCGGAATCTGGGTTAATCGCAGGCTTCTCTCTATATCCTCTAGCCAGTCGTCAGCGTAGAGTATCCCTTCGGTACCTTTGAACTCTCGAGGCATCATCCTTTTGAAATCCACTATAGTGCCTGATCTCTGCTGTTGCTGGCCAGGAAACTGCTGGTACTGTGCTACTTTCTCCAAAGTTTGGAGAGTCACTTGATGAGCATTCTCCATATTTTCTCTCATCAGTTCGGTTTGTGCCTGGTGCGCTTCTGCTTGCACCCTCTGAGCCTCAGCTTGAACTCGCTGAGCGTCTGCCGCCACTCTCTGGGCATCTACCATGCCTTGGATCAAGGTAAACATCTGCGTTCCGTCAATGGGCAAACCTCCGGGAATCGGAGTTGATGGAGGAGGAAGGTTGTCCGTCACAGCTGCGGCAATCTTCTTAACAGGTGGAGGAGGAGGATCACCGAAAAGTGTAGAAACTCCCACATGCATCAGAGATGTAGGAGGAACTACGGATGTCTGTCCATCAGGTGGAGAGGTGGCAGACCCCTCTAAAGCTGATATTCTCGCTCTCATAGACCGTGTCTGCGGCGACATCCTGAAGACAGATCCCAAAGAATCAATTTAGGCAAAAATACGATATCATCAAGGAAGGACAGTACAGTTCTAAAGAAGCAACATTCAAGATAAAGATTGGGAATAACAATCCTAGTTGTGATTGCACAGGTCAAAGATGCATCCATGGTCTGATATCTCTATCCCCTAGGTATCACAGTTCTATCACAAACACACTCACTGCTAGCTTCCTTACCTACTGCAACAGTTGATGCTAGTTATCCTTATCCCTCAAGTGCATATCAAATGCAACGCACTATACTAAGGACTGCACTCTTTAATACAATCCTAGATGAAAACCCAAATCAGTTTGCAGGGGAATCACTATCATGCTCAAGCCAACAGATCCTTACACATGCATCTCATCTACTATATACTAATATCTCTCTCTCTATAAGATTTTATCCTCAAATAAAATTCCTGAAAATAACTCCTCGAATAAATTTTAAGGTAAATTGCATACACTTTTCTCAAGGTTAATTATTTAAATACTGAAATAAAACTTAATCACACAAAATCCTTACAGACTTGTCTAGGTTTATTGAATCGAATCTGAATTCCTCAAAATAAATTTTTAATAGCCATATTTCAACTCCTCAATTTCAAAGTTTTTGCAATTCATTGAAATCTTCAAAATAAATTTTAATAACAATCTCAATCTTCTCAGAATCCTAAAATTTGAAATTCATTTTCAATCTTCAATTAAAATTTTTAAATCCACCTTCTGTAGTTCAATAGCTCTAATGTTAATCCTTTTCACTGTCCTCATTGACATGCGTCCTCAAATAATACCATAAATTAGTCTGTAAATATATCTTGATATGAAATCAAAACCCTACAATGAAACCAAAATCCTAATTTAATAACTAATCAACAATAATCAAATCAATATCAACAAGTGAGAATGGACGGAACAAGGGAACGATTTTAAATTGGAAATTATAACAAGATTCTCAGGGGTCATCCCAGGAATCTCTCAAGGAATTATGATTGAGTATTTGCTCTCGTCCTAGTATCCTATGTCCTAGATCCTATCGCAGGCACGCAATAGTGTAACAAAGATGCCACACTACTACGACATCGCACAACTCGCGAAGTCTGACCTGCATGGGCCACCACTAAAAATGTGTCACGACCCGCACCCGGTTTAGGGCACGAGTGCGTGGGTACGTCCAGCCTACGCCGCAGCATCGGCGGTAGAACGCTGTCAAGGTCTTGATACTATCTAACTAATGTCACGCAAGCATCCAATCTCCATTAGGAGGCACGGATGACACAATTAAGATGAACACATACTCAATCACAGGATTACAGCACGATAAGATTTCGAATAGTAAAACTAAAATTAAACACAACACAAGTCCACAAGTAATATTCTAACTCAACAATATCCAAGTCTCATCAGAAATGCCGGAGACAAATCCGGTACCAAATAAACTACTGAAAGAAACTAACTAGAAGATTAGTAATTCCGACTAGATCTCCCGAAATCACAACTAACTACCAAGTCTGCAGCTACTCACCATATGGTCCATAAAGTGTCGGACAGCGGTCCTCTAAGGCATAGTCTGGAAAAATATTTCCAGTCAGGAAGGAGCAAAGCAACACTCTCAAATAACAGTTCCATTAATTGATAATGTCTATAATACAATAAAACATGTCATGCTAGCTACTGAGAAGACAGAAAAATAATTGGAATGGCAATTTAAGAGAGACAGGTAATATAAAGAGATAGGCAATATGATACAGTCAGTGCATGTATGGAAATAAAAAGAACAAGGAACAGTGTCATATACGGGTGATGTAGTATATGATTTAAAATAGGGAACTGTAATCTATTCTAAGTGTTTGAAATAGTAGTTTCAAAATGTGATCGGCTTGGGAACATGTACGATAGCTACAGGGCCTGGCTAATCATGGGTGAAGAGCATGATTAACACTTACAATTTCTATACTACAATAAGAGGTTATGATCACATTTCTTACTAACTACTTCTCCGCCCCCAACTAGTACTGTGGATCCAACCATGACACGTCACGATACACGAGCAAGTCAAGTCTATCATGTACGATGTCTAATATACATGTCGTGTACAATGTCAATACGATAATCAAGGTAACATCTCATGACTGCAGATCCAAGCTATATACTAGTCCGTGTAGCACAGTGTCAAAGATTCAGTTATAACATTTCAAGATCATTGAACTTATAGAAATTATCAAGAATTGGAAATTATCAGAGAATGTACTTGCCTTGGGTCCTTAGCTGGTATTTATGGATGTCCTGTTCCAGAGTATCCCCTGGGTAAACCAACAGTCCTAAAAACATATCACAATAACACTTGTATCAGGGGCTATACTAACACACAATAGAAATACACTGGCCTTAGGGCTACGCTAGGTACGGTAGGGGTCATCTACTAGATAGGCCAACTATATATATATTAATATCCCTTAATTACAATAATAGCTATAAGTATAAATATATACACTTTTAAATAAAACTAATACCTGTATGTACATACAACATATCTCCAATTAAATACAACTACAAAATATACATGTATATATTATAAAAATGTACTAAGGGTTTATACAAAATATATCTACACATACGAATTAACAAAATACACACATAGACTAATTACATATATATACTCATATACCAATTAAAATATACAATACTATATCCAGGTAAATATACCAATTAAACATACCTTGAAAATATGCTAAGTATATATATAGAATACATGTATACTCATATACCAATTAAATATATATTGAAAATATGCTAAGTATATATATTTAAAATACTTATAGTAGAACATGTATTTATATCTACCAAATTAAACACATATACAATATATATGTATATACATTAAAAACATGCCAAGGGTTTATAAAAATATATATATACATATATATGCCAATACATTATATATATGATATTAAATACTAAAACACATATTTAATACATGTTTAACATTTAATGAAAAATAAAATATACATAATAATAGAGAACATATGTATATATATATATAATACACAATGCTATACATTTATTAATATATACTAAACATAAACTAGTATATACATTAATTAATTAAATGCTATACACATACATGCTAATATTTACATACAATTAATATTAATAAAATAAATAATATATATATATTCATATTTTAAAATACATACATTACCAATCAATTTATATACATATACATTTACCAAAATAAATTAAATACACGCACTTGCATTAATCATATATACCTATACATTAATATCTACAAATACACATACCTAATATATACAATACATGTACATATTGCATTCATATACTAATTATATAGATATACTATACATATTAATTAAATAGTTATTAAACATATATATACACTAATTTTATACAAATACATATATTAGTATATTCCTTAATACATTACATGGTTATACATTGATTAATATATACAATACATATACCTATGCATATATTAGCTACATATATATATATATATATATATATATATATATATATATATATATATATATATATATATATATATGTGAAGAAGGAAAGAGGGGGAGAAGGAACTTACTGTGGACGGCTGGCCGGAGTACGACCGGAGACTCGCCGGAGTTGGAGAGCAGAGGGAGCGGGGTCTCGGTTGGGTGGGACTGCTTGGTCGGCCGGGTGGACAGCGACTAGGGGACCGGCTGTACACAGCAGGGAGAAGTCGAGGGAGTTGTAGGTGCTCGGGATGGCCGGATCTGAGGAATGTATGGAGGAGGGTGGACTGGGTTCGCCGGGGCAGTGTAGAGGGAGCCGCCGGAGTTGGAGTTCCCGTGGTGGTGTTGATGGTGGTATGATGATGATGGTGGTGTGTGAACTCGGCGGGAGGAGCTTCGGGATGGCCGGGGAGTCGGTTCAGGAGGAGGAGGATGGATGCAGCGGCCGCCGTGGAGAGTTGTCCGGCGGGGAGGAGTAATGGCTGCCGGAGCAGCAGGGAGTCGGGGTCTCAGCAGGAATGAACAGTGGGTGAGGTTTTTCCCCCCTCCAAAATTCAAAAAGGAAAACCAAGAAGAAGAAGGAAGGAAAAAAAAGAAGAAGAAAGGAAGGAGAAGAAGAAAAGAAGGAGAAGAGAAGAAGAAAAAGAAGAGAAGAAAGGAAGAAGGAAAGAGTTCTCCTACGTTGGAGAGAGGGGAGGTGGAGGCTTGCTTGGGGATTAGGGTTTGATGGGACATGGGTTGATGTGATATTATATAGGGAGAGAGGGTGTATGGAGTCAAGGGTGAGGATGGACCCACTTTAAATGAGTGGTCCAGATGGGTCATGTAGAAAATAATTCATGGAGGAATGAGGTGAGAAGCTAATTAAATAATTATTAGGCTCCCTCATTGTTTTAAACAAATGAGGTGTTGACCCAAAAATGCAAATTTGCAAATTAGCCTCCTTAAATTTGGGAAATTGCACAAACACATAAAATGACAAATATTTGGCGGGCGATTCGGGGTCCGGTGTTTTGTAGGGTCAGGGGACACTGTATGATCGGTATGGGCTTAATCAGCAGGGCACTGGAATTAAATTGGGATTTTAGAATCAGATAAAATATTATCCTCAATTTAAATAGAAATAAATGCAAGTTGTGTTCAACAATTAATTAGGAGTACATGGGGCCAAAATTAGGTCAAGTCATCAATACCAATAATGAAGAAGACTCAGAACAGAATATTACCCTAATTTGGGCCGCACGAAAAATAGGTCAAGATGGCCTCCAATTTTCGATTGGAACGCACAACGATACAAAAATAGGAAATAAAAAATAACGTCCGCGACGATTTTTGGTGCGGCTAGAAATAATGCACAAAGAGCATAATTATGAGTTGCAAAAATAGCAGAATGGAAGGCGGGCATGTCTAGGGCAAGATGGTGAAATTTGTTGGAAGACAAAAGCTAGGGCAGTGCTCCAAACATCGAAGCAAAGGCAATGCGTAAAAATATTAAATAAAAATACAGTAATTAATTATACCTCCAATAAATTAATTCTAAAATAAAACAATTAACCTCAAAATTCCATAACTCCGACAGGTGCTCATCTACTGGCTTCTAGGTCAAGTCTACCATCACAAACACAATGAACACTGTCTATAATATAATATATTAAAGTACACATCACACAGTTATTTAATTTAAATATATACTATTCATGCAATTAATTAATTATAACTACAATAATATTAAATATTGCAAAAAGTCAAAAATACCCCTGTTTTCAGAATGTGGTAGTGACAGATTACGCGAGAAGCGGATGGCCGATTGAAGGCTTCTTCTGTTTTACGCTGGTCTGAGCAGAGCTCCAAATTACGCCAGGTTAAACCCCTCAGCGTAAAGAAAATCCGATTTGTAGAGAGCCACACTCCTCGGGGATTATCTGCTACTCAGATGGCTAACCTGTTGTATACAGGTGGCAGAGGAAAAGTTATGGTTCCCAATATCCGCATGCCAACTGATGTAAACAAGAAGAACAAGCCATCTTCTTCTTCTTCTACTGTAAATCCTCCTGACTTGCGTGAATATCTGATCCAGAAACGCAAAGATAGGGGATCTTCCAACATGTCTATTACGCCTCCTAGGGAGCACTATTGTAATAGTCATAGGATTGTAGTTAATTATTGTTGTTCCGAAGCAAAACGGTCAGTTTTTGACTGGTTGAACTACTCTCTGTCTTTTCAGGAAGAAGAGCCTGCACATGCATCAGTGAACATGGCTTCACACGTTCCTAGAGGAAGGTCGAATTCAAGATGTCATCCCTCTAGAACTCCAAGCCAAAGGAGATTCGACAAGCTCCTTAAGAACACTGAAGCTGGGGTATTCCGAAATACCCGTTCGAGGTCACGACAACCTGCTTCGTATTCTTCTGATTTCGACACTGGGGGTTGCCAGTTTTCCAAATCAGATCCTGAAAGTATAGAGTCATTCTCTACAGAGACCTATACCAGCCCTTCAATGACATCCAGAGAAATAAAAGTCTATGCCATTGAAGATGAACACGAAAAAGCTTCCTCATCAGGAAGTACCGAGCAACGCATCGCTGTGTTGGAGACATCTCTAAAAGAAATACAGTCCATGATGGTGAATATGCACCAGATGATGCTGACTCAACACACAGTTGCTATAGCTCAAGCATCGGTCCCTCCGACTCAAGTACATGTTGGGGTGGACTTACCACCATCTAACGCAAACAAGGAGCCTGTTCTAGATCAAGAATCAGCAGCTCCCCCACTTCCTAATTCGGAGAATGTATTGCCTCCTGTTGAAGTGGCAATACAACCGATCTCTCACCACTCTGCAGTCCTTCCACCTGCTGAAGATCCAATACAGGCAGTGCAGGAATTGAAAGCCCAATTTGATGCCTTAAAGCACAAAGATCAGCTCAAGAAATTGGGAATCAACCAGCCGTACCCAGCTATCTGGGACGAGGTTCCTTTCTCTCCTAAATACAAACCACAGACTATGGCTTTGTTTGAGGGAAAAATATCACCGAGTCAGTACATGAACTACTTCAGTATGATGACGGTGTTATTACAAGGGAATGACGCCCTCCTCACTCGGGTGTTCAAGGGCTGTCTCTCGGGAGTGGCTTATCAGTGGTACCGTAGTCTTGCAGACAACTGTATTACTTCCTTTGAAGATTTCAAGACTTTATTCTTCGTGCGATTCTACAAAGGAGGGATGGACATGTCCATGTCCTCTCTTATCGAAGTGAAGCAGAAGGAAAAAAAGAACGTTCGCGCTTTCATCGAACGTTTTCGTCAAGCCACTTTGCAAATACCCCCGGGAGAAAGTTCCATGATTGGCCCTCGTTCATCATCTCAGCGGTAGCCGCTGAGGACAACAGTCGGAAGGCGCGTGATAATGGGATTATGATATCTACCTCTGATAAAGGCAAGAGGTCATCTTCCAACAACGACCATCCCCGTGGTTCCAAAGGAAAAGAAGCTCTGGCGATCAATACGTCCAAGCCAAAGACTGTGGCAACCACGCAGACGAAACCTGGGACTTCCAGGCCCATTGAAGTATATTCTTTCGACGACGACGATATTCCAAGCATATTCGAGTGTCTCGTCAAAAGCGGCAAGATTACCCTCCCTGAAGTGAAGCGGCCTAATGAAGTCGGCAGTACCAATAATCCCAAATACTGCATTTTTCATAGGTATATATATCACCCCACAAAGACGTGTTATGTACTAAAAAGGAAGATCCAGGAGTTGATCGATGCTAAGGCCATCACTCTGCGCAACAGTGAGAAGACGGTCACAGCCAACATGATCTCTCTGTAATTTGCCAATCTGCCTCCCCAAGAAGTTCCGGATGGTGTTGTACATATTTCCCGGACAACGATGAACATCGTTAATCTCCCTCCAGCCAGAGGTCAAAATCATGACCTGGTACCACTAACTACCCAGCAATGTGAGATTATGTGGGTTCATCCAGACTTGGTATCAGAGATCGAAGAAGAGACTCAAGCTGCTAAGGCTAAATCTAAGAAGACCTCGAAGCGTAAGCCATGTCATATGGTTACGGTATCCTCGACATCAGAAGAAGAGGTTTTGGCTACTGGAACCCGTTCAGGGAAAGCCTACCTCAAGGACTATGGAGGAAGTCAAGAAGAAGCATCGGCAGACACTTCAGCTGCCAAGCCTTCAGAACCGGAACCTGTCATACCAGAGGCCGGTCCTTCAAGACCAACTTCAGCGGACAAGGGAAAGCAAAAAGAAGTACGTTTCGATAAACCTTTAAAGAATATTCAAAGCAAAGGTTTAGAGAAGCCGTATAACTTCGACATCCTGGCCCAGTTGGCTCATACACCAGCCAGATTTTCCATTTTTGAATTACTCAGGCTCTCTAAAGACACTCGTCAAGCCCTGAGTGAAGCATTAATGCAGGCGGATGCATACTTGACCCAGCTCAAGTCCCCTTACAAAGAACCCGTGGCATGTCCTCAATGCCATAGTGTGATGGAGGTGGTCCCGAATATCACTGTCACTCAAGATGACATGCTATTGAAACACAACAAGCATTACAGACCCCTCTATTATACCGGATATGTCAGTTCTATGGAGGTTGACCGGATTCACATAGATCCGGGATCATCGATCAACATCATTCATCATAGTCTGCTCAGACTATTGAGAATTCCTACCAGCGAATTGGCTTACACCACCACTACAATCGTGGGTTTCAACGCCAGAAAAAGTAAGCCGTTGGGGAAGATTCGTCTGAGGATCCAGATTGGCAACCTCAGATCAGTGGCTACTTGTTATGTCATTGATTCAGAGGTGTCCTACAATATTCTGCTGGGCAGACCATGGATCCATGACCACAACATCGTTCCTTCGACTCTACATCAATATTTTAAATATGTAGATGCCCAAGGAACAGTACAAACAGAGTTTGCTGACCTTAACCCGTTTAAAGGAGTAGAATCCTACTACTCTGATGCCATGTTGTACACCCAAGACTACATGGAAGAGGTGTCAAGCAAAACAGAGGAGGAATCCACTGGGAGCTAGATAAACCCTCTGCCGAACAACCTCTGTCAATCAAGGTGAAAGGGCGAACTACTCGTCCGAAAATTATGGAACCTCTGGCTATCCACCTGAACAAAACCAATCTAGGAGACAGAGGTGATCCTCTGGTGATCACCTTGAACCAGAAACCTCCACCCTTGGTCATCAACCTTCGGCGCAACAAGCAGCCGATTGATGTAAATACAACCAGGAATGTGGTTTCTGATGATAATAAAGATCCTCTTTTCCAGTATATTGACGCTCAAATTCCTGATCAAGAATCCTCTCCCCATAATGATATAGAACCTATAGCACAAAGATTCTTGAAAGTTATGGATTCCTATCATCCATATGTATGGAAAGTAGCATCATCATCTAATATCATCATGATATATGGACCACATGAGGGTTCTATCTTTATTGTCCCGCCTACTCGCAGCAGTCAGCGTTCAATAGTCTTCGGTCGCATGCGTAGTGAATCGACCATACAAGAAGATTCTCCCGATGACGATGCTGGTAAAATGCAGGTTCACAGATATAGCCCGCAAGCTTTGAAAATTATGCAAAGTATGGGTTATGACTTGAAGTTGGAACCAGGTCTCAACTACGGGAAAGGTAGGCGAATGCCGTTGCACGGTGATCCCTACTGTCAACGAACTCGTTTTGGGTTAGGGTATACCACCTCCCTTGCAACTTTTGAGTCAAATGAGGATATCTCTTCCTCTTCTCAAGATGGCTCACCGTCCCCCGTCTCATCATGTGATGATCTCGAACGAGCAATATCAGTAAATGAGGTATTGACAGATTCCCTCGAAGCAGACGAACAAGAATCTGAACCATTTGAGAATGACTCTTGGGCTCAGCAAATGGATACACAATGGAAACTCCGGTTCGAGCAGAGAGAACCTTCTACTGAAGATAAAGTTATCCAAATTGACGTTGGGGATGAACTTTTGCCAAAGCCGATATTTATCAGTAATAATCTTTTCGAAGAATAAAGGAAAGAAATGATCTAGCTGATAAGAGAATATATCGACGTCTTTGCGTGGAATTATGAGGATATGCCAGGTCTCGATCCAAAAGTGGCTACTCATAAGCTCAATATATTGCCCGAGTCGAAGCCTGTGAAGCAACATCAACGCCGGTTCCGTCCAGACATGATGGATGCCATTGAAGCTGAAATCAAGAAGTTGATAGCCTGCGGCTTCATCCGGGAAGAATAACATCCCGACTGGGTCGCCAATGTTGTCCCAGTCATGAAGAAAAATAGAAAAGTACGCGTCTGCATCGATTACCGAGATCTGAACGCAGTCTGCCCCAAGGATGGGTTCCCTCTTCCCATTACAGACGTCATGATCGATAATACATGCAGTTTTGAACGCATATCCTTCATGGACGGATTTTTAGGATACAATCAAATCAAGATGCATCCTGAAGACGAAAAACATACCGCCTTCCGGACACCATTGGGGGTATATTGCTATACGGTCATGCCCTTCGGACTAAAAAATGCCGGAGCTACGTACCAACGAGCTATGAGTAACATATTCCACGAGCATTTATGCAAAACAGTAGAATATTACGTAGACGACATAGCTGTCAAAAGTCGCCGCAAGGATAATCACATCCAAGACTTGAAGAAAGTGTTCGAGTTGATGCGCCAACATCAACTCAAGATGAATCCTACAAAGTCCTTTCTGGGTGTATCCAGTGGCAAATTCCAGGGATTTGTTATAACCGCCAAAGGAATTCAAGTGGACCCTGATAAAGTCAAGGCCATCTTAGAAATGCGACCACCCCGTAATCTGAGGGAACTCAGGGGATTTCAAGGTTGTCTGGCTTATATCCGGAGATTCATATCCAACCTCTCTGGGAGATGTCAGCCTTTTTCTCGTCTCATGAAGAAAGGTGTATCCTTCGTATGGGACAAAGTCTGTCAGCAAGCGTTTAATGATATCAAACAATACTACACTAATCCTCCAATTCTGGTGCCTCCCGTCATAGGAAGACCATTCTTGTTGTATGTTCGAGCAATGGATCATTCTCTGGGAGCTCTCCTCGCACAAAAGAACAATGAGGGTCACGAACAGGCTATCTACTATTTAAGCAGGATGATGGTTGGAGCTGAACACAGGTACAATCCAGTAGAAAAAGAATATTTGGCCCTAATGTTCGCCATTCAAAAAATGCGACACTATGTTACAGGCCAGACTATTCATATCATCTCCAGGATCAATCCTCTTCGGGTATTGATGAACAAACCAAGCGTTCTCAATTCCCGACTCGCGACTTGGGCGATGTTATTAACACCGTACGATATGGTGTACGTCCTCCAGAAGTCCATCAAAGGCCAAGCATTGGCTGATTTCCTAGCTGCTCATCCGATTCCAGAAACCTTCAAACTATACGAGGACATTCCAGACGAAGTTACAGAATGTAATTCTGTGATGGAGAGTGAGGCATGGCAACTATTCTTCGATGGTGCCTCTAGGACTAGTCCCAGGGGAAATGTGGTTTCAGGTGTAGGAATTGTCCTGGTTACTCCTGAGAAACTCGTCATCCATCGAGCATATTCTCTTAGCGAGTCATGCTCTAATAATGTGGTAGAATATAACGCCCTACTAATCGGGCTCCAAGTCGCTAAAGAATTAAACGTTGAATACCTGGAAGCTTTCGATGATTCTCTGTTGATCGTCAATCAAGTCAGAAGAATATATGAAGTCCGGAATCCAGACCTCATCCTTTATCACTAAGCAACGATCGAAATAGCCATGTCTTTTAAAGGATTCTTCCTAGAGCATGTGCCTCGATCTCAGAATTTGGAAGCTGATGCCCTAGCCAGTCTGGCTGCAGATTTAGCTATTCCTATAAGAAGGCAGAATTCGGTGATCCTTCTTAACAGAGATTTATTCTGTGTGAAAAATAACTTTCACATAGAAAGCAGCTACGCTGTAAACACAGATCTTCCAAAGAGAGACTGGAGAAGTCCCTTTATAGATTTCGTAGCATACAGAATCTTGCCGGAAGACCCTAAGGAAGCAGTATCCGTCAAAAGACGATCACTACGCTTCTATTTCGATGCATCTTCACAATGTCTATATCGTCGAACTTATGACGGACTGCTATTACGATGCCTCTCTGGTGATGAAGCACAGCGGATTATTCATAAAGCTCACGACGACGTATTCGGAGTGCATCAACCCGGTCCTAAGCTACAGGATCGTATCAGGAGGATGGGCTATTACTGGCCTACTATGATCACAGATGCAATAAAATACGCAAGACAGTGCAAAGCCTGCCAGGTTCATGCAGATTTTATACATCAACCTTCTAAATATTTACATCCTACGGTAGCGTCCTGGCCTTTCGAAGCATGGGGTATGGATATCATTAGTCCTATTCACCCGTCTTCTTCCAGAGGTCACAGGTTCATATTAGCCATCACGGATTATTTCTCCAAATGGGCGGAGGTGATCCCTCTTGCTGAGGTGAAGACATCTAATATGATCAGCTTCATTAAGCATCATGTCATTTATCGCTTTGGAATTTCCCGAAGGATAATCCATGACAACGGGCCTCAATTCATCAGCCAAGCATTCCACCGATTTAGCGATAAAAATCGGATACAAAATGTGGCATCTACGGCATACAATCCTGCTGCTAATGGTTTGGCGGAAGCTTTCAACAAAACTATTATCAAACTCTTGAAAAATTTCGTCTCTGCGAACAAAAGAGATTGGAACGAGAAGCTAGGAGAATGCCTCTAGGCATACCGCACAACGGTTCGAACACCGACGGGTTGTACCCCATTCTCACTGGTTTACGGGAGTGAAGCAGTTCTCCCCATCGAAATTCAAATTCCGTCACTCAGAATAGCAGTGGCTAATGAGTTGACACAGGAAAAGAATGACCTATTAAGGCTTCAAGAGCTAGAAGGATTGGATAAAAAATGCCTCCAAGCTCAACAGCGCATCGCGTTCTACCAGGCACGCATTTCCAAAGCTTTTAATCAAAAAGTAAAGGAAAGAGTGTTCAAAGTTGGCGAGCTAGTTCTAGCCGTATGAAGGCCAATGATCATCACTTACAAGAGTAAGGGTAAATTCTAACCCAAATGGGAAGGCCCTTATGTGATCGAGACGACATTCTCAAACGGTGCTTACAGATTAGCCAAGCCTATTGGAGACTTGTTAATAGCTTCTATCAACGACAAATTTCTTAAGAGGTACTATGCTTAGTCTCCTTTGCTAAACGGAGTACGGTGAAGATCTCATTCTGACAATACTACTTCCAAAATAAAACTAGTTGGATCATATTCTATCATGTCCATATAACCTCTGAATAGATATGTTTAACTAATTTGGAACTTCAAGACCTATCACGTCCATATTACCTCTGATAGTGTTTTGTGTACAAATTTTAGTTGGATCATATTCTATCATGTCCATATAACCTCTGAATAGATATATCCAGCTGAAGCTTACCGAAAGTATATCACGTCCATATTACCTCTGATATCACTTTCACCCTAGCCTGTCATTTATATTCCAAAATGATGGATCCACAAAGTCAGATAAAGTCTCTTTATTATTCCCCAAAAGAGCAAAATTACATATAAAAAAGCAAAAAGGTACATCATTTGGGAGGAGCAGTTAAGTCGTGAATTTGCCGTGCCAGAGCAACCATTCTCTCATCCCTAGAGTTTAAGACATCGGCGCGAGCCCGCTCCAACCTTGCTGCATCATTGTTCAAAGCAGATAACTCAGATCGATCATGTACAAAACCTGCGTGGATGACACCCACATGTGTCAGGTTCTGCTGAGCAATCTCCATTCGATCCTTCAGTACATCTCGGGTTGCCGACAAAGAGAGAGTCTTTACCTCTGCTTGAGCGAGCTCATCTTTCAGTCTGCGGACCCTCGCGGTCTCTTCCTCATATTCGGCTTCACACTAAGTCAGTTGGGAAATGACATACTCCAATTCAGTACGCTCTTGATCCATCTTCTGCTGCTGTTCCTGAACGAATTTGTTCAGGGATTCCAGTTGCCCAGCAAGCTCTACAGTTAAGGAGTCATAACTAGCTTGAACGAGACCGTCAATGTTGTCTCGAGATAGCTGCAAATAATCGTTAATGGGTTATTCCAAACTATTAACTATCTGCTCCAGTGTATCAGCTATCCCAGTGTCGTTGAAATCTCTGATCAGCACTATCGCAAACTGGAAGGACCTCCTCAGAGTCGCGAAGCCTAGATTCTTCTCCAGCACCATTGATATTAGCGTTTTCAAGGTGGTGTAGAAAATACTAATATACTACTCAGTCAGCATGGCTAGATCCGAATGGACGCTGGGAGTGGCTGCAATATCGGCGAACCCCCCTCCAGGAATGACCGCGGGCGATGTTGCCACAGTCGTCGCCTCAACAGATGGTGTAACAACAAAAAGAAGCACCAATAACGGACGAAGTGACCGACGTACTCAAAGGAGGCATTGTCGTAATGACAGGCTCATCCTCCTCTCGAGATATCGGAACCATTTCGGGCGAGCCGGCACCCGAAAACGTTTCCTCTTCAAAGTCAGGCACCTCTGTGCCATAGACAGGAGCTGAAACAGAGCCAAAAGGTGCGTCGACGCTATCCTCCCCGTAGAAGTCCTCCCCTGAAAAGAAGACAAAAGAAAGTTAATATCAACCTGATGTTAATCTTTTCTAAAAGAGGCATAAAGACGATATTTACCATAGCCGATGGTATATATGTCGCGTCGGCGACCAGTACAGCTAAATCATTTCTTAATGATGCTAAGCGAGCTATTATACCTGGAGAAGGGGGTGTGCCAACTGACATTGGCAGGTATTCTTCCAGGTCTTCACCAAGATCCACTCGAGGCTCATTGGGTGGAATCTCGCTGGGTATACTTACAGATACGGCAGGGGTCTCTACCATTGCTGATCTGGATAAAGATATCCTTATTTTGATTGGCCTCGAAGGCGATCTCGTACCACTACTTGAAGCGGTAGCAGCAACAGCAGCCTCGAGCAAAGATTCTCCGGCACTGCTATCCGGAACTGTAGAGGTTCCCTCTCTAAAAGGCGAGAAATCTCTAATCAGAAGATCATCCCCAACAGGGGAAACAACAGGTTCACTTCTAGAAACTTCAGAGTGGGAAGTTCTGACGGGATCATCAACCGTCTTCTTCTTCTTCTTGCGAGGGGAAGTCTCCTTCAGAACAGGAGCCCTTCGCTTACCAGAGATAACCAGAGGCCCTGCAGGTGGAGGTATTTCGCCTCTCGGTACTGCCAACAAAGGCACATCTGGATTGACTGAATCCTCACCCTCGTCAGAGGAGACTGAGGGGACTTCGTCTCTTCCTGCTGACTTAGAAGAGGGCATCCTAAAACTTCCACGCATATCAAAATCGCGATGGAAGGTATTGGTTGCCACATAAAACTAGGCATACGAATGGAGGATGCGCAACTCCACGGAGAGTGAAGTCGTGGGCACAGTAAAAGCTGCTCCAGTATAACCCATTATAAAATACCGCCATCCTCTTGCTCCATCAATAAGTCCACCCCTGGACTTGAAGCTGGTGACGGCATTGCCCACGTGCAACTGGTCATACCCGAACTGCCTGGCGAACCGACTAGGCAGGTAGGACTCCAAGAAGCATTGGTCTTCGCTTCTGTACAATAAATGGGAAGGTCTAATACAGACTAACCAATTAAAAGCTTCAGGAGAAAGAATGGTCTACCCTTCACCTGAATCCTGAAGCCTGCTCTCCTGTTGATTGAGATGTACAGAGGGGACGGTGCAGAAGAGCTTCCAGCTGTGACTAAAATTTAGTGCCCGCCGATAGTCTAAAACTGTGGTCACGTTCTAGGTGGAATTCTTGTAATTCAACAAGAAATTACTCCCCGAACTACTGCCATGGCTAGGAGATATCACCCTGGGGTTATGGAGAATTAACCATCCCATCAAATACATGAACGGTAATTCTACCCTGGAAAAGCTGTCACGTCGAGTTTCATTGGCAAGCAGCCCATCAGTCATGGCCCTCAGGCCAGATTGTATGCGGCATACCATGGCAGGGAGCAAGCCCAGTCTTGCCCCGAATACCAGACTCACGGCAGGCCATAAGGTGTTGCGGTGAATACGATCTGCAGATGTAATGCCGGGTACCACCAGTCGATTCAGCCATATAGAGAGAAAGCCAGCCAGTTGAGCTTCCTTGGACAGAGGCCTACGACAATGCCTCAAATAACTGTAGGCTTTAGTGCCCGCAGGATATTTCTCTATCCCTTCGTCGAGTATCTGATCTGAAGCCCCAGCGTCTTCCATAAGATCATCGACTACCTGAGCACTAAGCACACTCAGAAAGCTCAATGGCCTATCCCTACTATCCACGACTTTGTCTGGCTTAGCCGTCCTAGCCTGATGGAAGAAGAGGTAGGACGCCCATTTGTTGGTATGAGCCAAATCAGAGGGCTCATTATAAAAGGCGGTGCACGCCAGGTAGTGACACATCAGCTCCTGGTATACTGCCACTACCCGAGGGTCTGTATCTCCCAGCTCCCGGTTTGTGGGAACATACTCTTCATAAGGAGTATCCTCCATTGGCAGTCTTGAAATCTCTGCCATTTCGTGAAGGGCCAATCCCAATCCCCCAGTGGAGTGGCGAAAGTCCGGTGAGCGAGATATATCGCTCCATCAAAGCCAGAAACAGGTTGGGATTGAGAGGTAACCCAACACTGGTGGCATTCACAGTCGCGTACAGACCAATGCTCTTCAGCTCAGTCTGAAAATGCTTCAGGGCCCAGTCAGCTAAGCGAGCCCATCGAAGATTTGTAGGGGTAACCTACCCATTTGTCCGAGGATTAACCTTAGGGTATACTCCTCCATGACCCATAAAGTCATTACAGAAAGTCGGTAATTGAAGCGGTTGGAGTAGTGAAGTGTCTTCACTTGGGACACTGCCCGGATACAATCCCCTGAATGGCATGACCGAGCCGGAAGGACGGCTTACAAACGACCCTTGGTCGGATCCTTTCTGGTAGAATATCTTCCCCGGCTGGCCGTGGAGATTGGGAGTCAGAGTCCACGACATCCTCCTGGGATGCGTGGCATGAAAGAATGCCGAGATAGGATAATCTCTCAGCATCTTGGGCAGATACAGGACCAAACCCCCGACAGAAAAAACCCAAAGTTCTTTCTTGGACTTTGTTTGAGATTGTTTGTCAATCATATCCCCGAAGAGAAAAGCCAGTTTTATATATTGTGCCCCGTCTATATACGCCAGGGGCTCTCCATTGATCATGCTCAACAGCATTCGCTCTCCTTGAGATGATATCAGGATTCCCCTTCCTTCAGGATATTGGGGTCCAGAAATAGGAAATTTCACATGGGACAAATCCTCCAGGTAATTGGAATGCAGCATCCCAGCAGCAGAACCCATCACCTCAGCCAACGGAGATACATGCAAGTTAACTACAAAGTGCAAGAAAAATATGTCAGTTTCTATACTAGACCTCATAGTCTTGCAACTTATGCTAGAAAGCAACAGTCTGAGCTTTTACGCCAAGATTGTAAAAACTTGACTTTTTACGCTGGAATCTCATTCCAAGGCGTAAAATTTAAGATTAGCAGTATACACAAAAATCTGACAGTCTGTGTTTTTACGCCAGACTGTCAAAGTTTGAGTTATTATGCCGGAATTCTCATCCAGAGCGTAACACTCAAAATTTGTAGTATATGCCAAATTTCGACAGTCAAAGCTTTTACGCCAGAACTGCGAAAATATAAAGTTTTTATGCTGACACATTAGAAATGTGGGCGTAAAAGATTAAACATCTCTGTGCATCATCTTCCTCGAAGAGGCTATCAGCACAGGAGATGACCTAGCGCGTTCACGTACAACGTGTGCGAAGGGTTTTCTTCGTTCTTGTCAACTCAAAAACTTTACCTATAACGCTCGGCGCACAGCTCGTCGGCGGGACACTTCGTTCAGAGCGGGGCTCGCCTTGCCCGACGGGAGTCGCTCGTGCTTGGGCAGAGGGCCGAGAAGAGAGAGCAGCCTTCTTTCCCTTAGAGGAGGAAATTGGTTTTGGGGCCATTGCTAAAAACTCATAATGTTCAGAGAAGGAATGAAGGGGAGAACTCGAAGAGACGAAAGTTTTCTTTTTTCAAAAGACAGATGAAGAGTCTTCTCTCTGAAAGCCTTGGGATATATATACAGTTCAGATGGACTCCTCGAATCCCTAACCAAATTCGATATTTAATATTTGGTTATGATTGGGGACTATGTCAACCTATTACTCAGGGAAGGCGGACAGTCAGCGAATTCGAAAAGCTCGTGCAGAGCAGATTCGTGATCGTTTACGCCAAGGAACTTTTTACGCTCAGTAGCTACAAATCAACAGTTTTACACTCAAAGGCTATAAGTCTATGATTTTACGCCCGGATGCTTTTACGCTCGGTAGCTTTTACGCTCGAGAGGCTACAAACCTACAACTTCACGCTCAGAGGCTACAAATATATGATTTCACGCTCAGAAGTTTTTTCTTTTACGCTCAGAGGCAACAAATCTACGACTTCACGCTCGGAAATTTTCTTTTCAGAAGCTACAAATCTACAGTTTCTACGCCCGGATGCTCTTATGCTCAGCAGCTTTCACGCTCGAGAGGCTATGAACTTATGATTTTATGCTCATCTACATTATAGATCTATGACTTTCCGCATATCTGAAGATACGCAGGCCAGAATATGCGTATATCTGAACAAATCTCAAGGCGGTCAATTGCAAGGGTTTCATACAGAAGATACTTCTTCTTGGCCTCAAAATATCCCAAGTACCCAAAGTATACAGAGTTCAACATTGGAAATAACTTTTCTTCTTGGGTCGATTGGAAGTTCATCCAAAATTCAGTCTGAATATTTCCTCTACAGTTCAAGATGGCGACTCAGTTTTGACAGCAATTTCTCGTCGTATTTTTCAAGGGATTTTCAGAAAATTATTCTTGAAGACGAAGGTCTGAACAATAATTCTCCTTCTTAGAAGAGTGATAGTTCAGAATTCTACGCAGTTCCCCATTCCAAACAGCAGGACAGTTCGAATATTCGACTTAAATGCTAAACAAGCTTTCTGCGCATCTTCATGTAAACACCCTAAATTTTCTGATATTTTAAAATTAATTTTTGGAATTAATATGCAATTTTTTTTAGAATTTACATAGGCCCTATAGTGAGTTTGTAATTTTTAATCGCTAATAAATAATATTAAAATGAAATGAAAATATGATTTTATGGTGTAAAATAGAAAATCGGACTTAGGGTAATTTTCTGGGATTTTATTGGGCCTCGGACCTATTTTTAAAAGCCTAAAAACTAATTTCTAATTAAATTAATTTATTATTATTATTATTATTTACTGTTATTATTATATTTTATTTACTGTTTTGGGCCCGGCCCGGCCCAGTGGGCCGAGCCCGTTAGCAGCCCTGGCCCAACCGCTGTTAGCGGGTCGGGCGGGTCCGCTCACCCGGATCCGCGCCCGACCCGACCCGCTTCTTCATCCCCTCCCCCACGAACCGCTGTAGCCCGCGTCCCCCGCTCCGCCTGCCGAAAAAGGCGCCGCCACGACCGCCTCCCCCTCCGAACCCCTCGCCCACGTCGTCCCCGGCCAACCCTCGCCCCAGCCCCTATAAATACCCCGACATCCTCCCTCATCTCCCCCTACCCGACCCCTCGCCGGAACCCTAGGCCGACCCCCTCCCCTAGCCACCGCCCCAGCGCTCCCCTAGCCACCGCCCCAGCGCCGCCCAGCTCCTCCAGCAGCACCGCCCAGCGCCAGAGCAGCGCCGCCTCCCTTTCCCCTTCCCCTACCTCTTCTTCCCCACCCGGAGCCGAGAGCCGGCCATCCCGAGCTCCCCGACCCCCTGCCAGCTCCGCCCTAGCCCGGCGCCGCCTCGCCGACGGTCGACCAGCCTCCAGTGTGTCCTCCAGCAGCAACCTAGGCCGGACACAGGCACAGCCGGACTCGGACACAGCTCCGACACAGGATTCGGACACGACAGTGTCGTGTCGGACACGAAGTAGACCCTATTTTTCCTACTCTGTTCAGGTACTCCTAATTTCCTCCTCGTAGCTTGGAATTCGATTCCGTAAATTTTTACGCGAAGCCTGTATGACCCTCTCGGTGTCCGGACAAACCGCTCGGGGCATCGCGTCCTGTGGTGATCGCACACCGCGATCCAAAAACAGGAAAAACCAGACCCTATTTTACCCCGGAACTGAGTACGCTCCGCCAAACGGGACGACTTGATCGCGTGCGGTCTTCACAGATACGTGCGCCTCGTCGATACGGACGTGTGGGACTTCGCAGAAACTGATTCGGGTGTGCGTGCACACCGGAATCAACTCGTATCCACGGACATCGCCCCGTATCCGCCTTTTCTATAATTTACCCTAACTTCGTGCACACACGTCGGATCGAGATAAAACTTGCGCCATCGGACTCGTAACGATACGCTGGTCCTGTGGGTCAAGTTTGGTCCGATTCTGAGAACGTTGACGAAATCGCGTGTCGTGGGCCCCACAGGCCCCGCTCGACGGGCGATTTCGTGATCGACTCATCGGAATTCAAATCTGAAAGTTCCGTTGGGTTCGTATCAGCGTTCCTGACCTGTTGACACTAAGTTTGGTAAATTTGGAGACCGTTGACCCTGACACGTTTTTTGGTGCAAAGCGGGCCCACCGGTGGACCCCGTTTTGGGCCGAAATTGTCGTTTTTGCCCTTGTCTCCAAATTGGACCCAAGGACAGGCGTTCCTAGCTGTTTGACACCTTCTGAGCGTGATGGTACTGTTTATTTCAGCTTTCGGAGACATCTCTGGAAATTTCCGAAACCAGGACCTAAGTGGAATTCAAACCTCAGGCAAGTGCACCTTGCCAAACTTGCAGTCATTATTTTCATATTTTCTGTAAAAATACTCTGCTGAATTTCTTGTGCAAATTCATATAAACTGATTTAAACTGCTTAACCTAGGGAACGTATGACGTACCTAGTGTCCGATCATAGTCGGGTACCGACACCGTACGCGGTGTTGGGTTCGTCATTTAGAGATGGATTTACGATTCCCTTACTTTGTACTTGACCTATCAAGTACCCTACAACCCAGGACACTTGACACTATCATGGAAAGAATCCTCTTGATATATTCGTGGTGATTCTGTATAGGATACAGGACTTGGTAGAGACATTTATTATAGACAGTATGACTTGTTGCATTAGTTATAATCCCGCTGACATGGACATGAGACGTTATGGTCATGGCTTGCGTGATTACATTGGGTGGGGAGAGACACACAGGCTACAGGCTGTTCTATATATATATCTACTATTATTATGAGGTTGTAGACTCTCCAGCAGAGCTAGACCCTTTACGTGTTATTACTGCTACCGGCTCCCCGACACTTGTAGCGGTCTCAGCCTGAGTACTAGTGTTACTCTCATTTGCATATCACATAGATGGTTACATAGTTTACCCTGCTGTTCATTTAATTTAATTGCACTGCTTTTATTTGGCTTATTTTATTTTGTGCCTTGCTATGTCCACTGAGGACCTGGAATGGATTATGTCCCCAGGTTTAGCTGAGGAGCAGTATCCCGAGGTATACGGGACCGGAGCTGAAGCTATTGCTGGAGCTGAACCGAACACTGAAGACGAGGTGACTGCCGAGGACTTCTCCTGAGTGCCTGTCCCAGTACTCATTATTTATTTCATGTTTATATCTTTTGTTCCTGGCCTATAGAGCCAGCTTATTCAGACTTAAGTCGGATTGTTCCTCCGACTGACTTGCTGTGATGTGGTTACTACTTATTTCCATTTGATTATGCAGTTAATTTCTTTATCTTTATGGATGAGATTAGTGTGACTTGTTATAGTAGACCTTATTTACAGCTTAAGTACGCCCTGATGATTCTATTAAATTGGGTTATCCATCGGTGCGTACTGCTGGCCATTGCCACGCATCTCCAGTCCCTCGACATTTTGGGACTGGGGCGTGACATGGTTTTTTTGGTGGCCCATGCAGGTCCAACTAAATTATTCGGTTTCAACTTAGGGACCGGACAGGCCTGCAACAAGATAGGATAGGTTATAGGATCTCATCCATTGATTGAATCGTTTTTGAACTCTATGTCGAATTTAATTTAATTGCTTGAATTGCATCCTGTTTTGATTCCTCTGTGTGTTCTCATTGTTTCTTTTTGGTGCAGAGTTATGGATCCCAAAAGTGGTGACGAGACCCCCTTGGGTATACCGACTGAAGCAGGGTTTACCTGCGAAGCTGTAACGACGCCAGATACCAGAGGACAATCCTCTCAGAGCAATCAAACTGGCCAGCCAAGTTCCAGGTTCAGGCATGATGACATCCCGCCTCCTCCCCAGTTCCCTCCTGCGATGCCTGTCTTTCCCCCAGGACAGGCAATGGACGGCCAGTAAATGTTCCAGATGTTCTACGCCATGATGCAGGCGCAACAATAGATTCAACAGGAGACCCAACGCCGAGAGGCCGAGAACCTAAGGAACAGCCTAGTCGCAGCATTGGAACATACAAATCCACCAAATAGGCGGCCAGCGACGGAATCTATTACAGATTTCCGCCAACTCAAGCCTCGTACCTTCTCGGGCAAGGAAGGACCAACTGAAGTGCATGAATGGCTTACAAACACACAGCATCAGTTGGAGGCCGCCGAACTACCAAGGGACAAATGGATGACTGCCGTCAGGATGCAACTGACGGACAACGCGCATCATTGGTGGTTGTCCGAAGAAAGAAGGCTCGGACATGATCAGGTTACCTGGGAGGAGTTCTCCAGACTCTTCCAGGAAATGTACATCCCTGCTGTGGCTCGGTCAGAACTCCGAGACAGATTCAACCGCCTTATCCAGGGCAACATGACGGTGGAGGAATATAACGCCGAATTCATTCGCCTGAGCCGCTTCGCCCCTTCGCTAATTCCTACCGAAGAGGAGAAGGCGAAAAAGTTCTTTGATGGGCTCAGGTTCGAGCTTCAGAAGTTAATCGGATCGGTCGCGCCCACCTCTTACACCGACGTCCTAGCTGCAGCACGTCGGCTGGAGCGCGTTACTCGGAGGGAATCAAGCCTGAAACGTCCCTTCTCCTCAGCACCGTCCAAGTCATCACCAGAGGAATCTGCTAAACGGCCCCAGAAGAGCCCGCTTCCAAGAGCAGCAACTAAGAACCTGCCCACTTGCCATTACTGCAGCAAAGTAGGACATATTGAAAAGGAATGTCGACGCAAGCTGGGACTCTGCCTGGTTTGCGGATCTGGATAACACTTCTCAAAGGAACGCTCGGAACGTCGGAAGGGAGTTCCAAATCGGCCAGCTCCACCTGCAGCTCTTCCAGCTGGGGGAGCAACACAGACAGGGCCTGGAGGAGCCAGGCCACCTCTACCACCTCAGGCAGCATTGTTCCAACAAGCTCGTCAGCAAAGGGGTCCCGCTCAGGGACGAGGTCAGGCATATGCACTAGCAGTCACTGAGGAAGCTACTGCAGGCGAAGTGATAGCAGGTACCATATTAGTAGCTTCAATTCCTGCTATAGCATTATTTGATTCTGGAGCTTCGCATTCATTTATTGCTGCTAGCTTCGTAGCCACACATAGAATAGCTACCGCACCTCTCTCGAAGATGAAGAGAATTCTAACGGGAGGTGGAATTATCCCGGTTAGTGATACTTGTAGATCATGTTCGGTAGTAGTCTGTGGCCGAGAGATGCGAGCCCAATTCCTGATCTTTTCTATGCCTGATTACGATGTTGTACTTGGTATGGACTGGTTAAGTCAGTACCATGCGACACTGGATTGCCGGCTTAGAAAAGTGATATTTAGACCCTCTAGCCTTCCTGAGTTTGAATTTCTACGAGGAGCTGTAGAACAAGGGGTCCAGCCAACTCTTAGGGTATTGACTGTAGAAGAAGATTCAAGTTACCCAAGAGTCATAACGGAATTTGTGGATGTATTTCCCGACGATCTTCCAGGTTTACCACCTGATCGGGAGATAGAATTCACAATAGACCTAACTCCAGGAGCCGAACCTATCACTTCATCGGTATATCGGCTAGCACCTAAGGAGTTAGTGGAGCTGAAAACACAAGTTGATGACCTTCTGGAGAAAGGATTTATCCGGCCCAGTGTTTCACCATGGGGAGCACCTATACTTTTCGTACCCAAGAAGGACGGATCTGTACGACTGTGCATTAATTACAGAGCCCTTAATGCTGTAACTATTAAGAACCGGTACCCATTACCATGCATTGATGATTTGTTTGACCAATTGAGTGGTGCTAAGGTATTCTCAAAGATTGACCTTAGATCCGGTTATCACCAGATTAGGGTGAAGAAGGAAGATATCCCAAAGACGGCCTTCAGAACTAAGTATGGACATTATGAGTTCCTAGTTATGCCGTTTGGTTTAACCAACGCACCCGTCGTATTTATGAGTTTGATGAACGGGGTCTTCCATCAGTACTTGGATAAGTTCGGGGTGGTATTCATTGATGATATCCTAGTCTACTCCAAGAACCACGAAGAGCACGAGGAACACCTTAGAATTGTGCTAGAAACTTTGAGAAGGGAGAAGCTATATGCCAAACTCAGCAAATGTGAGTTCTGTATGGACAATGTGCCATTCTTAGGGCATATTATCTCGGGTGAAGGACTGTCTGTGGACCCAGAAAAGGTCACTGCTATAGAAACCTGGCCTACCCCTACCTCTGTTGCGGAAGTGAGAAGTTTTCTTGGACTTGCTGGGTATTACCGGCGATTCGTAGAAAATTTTTCAAGGATCGCAGAGCCGATGACTAAGCTGACACGGAAGGACCAGGAGTTTATATGGACGGAAGAATGCCAGAATGCCTTCGAAGAACTGAAGAGGCGTCTAACAACAGCACCAGTCTTGACTCTTCCCTCAGGGTCAGGAGGTTTTGTTGTATATGCGTCCGGTAGTGGACTAGGTTGTGTCTTGATGCAACATGGCAAGGTTATCGCTTATGCATCGAGACAGCTGAAGGTCCACGAGAAGAACTACCCAACACACGACCTGGAGCTAGCTGCAGTGATTTTTGCATTGAAGATCTGGAGACATTATCTGTATGGAGAGAAGGTCGAGATATTCACTGATCATAAGAGCTTGAAGTATGTTTATACACAGAAGGAGCTCAACATGAGACAAAGGCGTTGGCTTGAGTTGATGGTGGACTTTGACATCGATCTGCAGTACCACCCGGGGAAAGCAAATGTTGTAGCCGACGCCCTCAGCAGAAAACCCTCGACTTATTTCTTAACGGAGCAGCCTCAGCTATTACAAGACTTGCAAGATCTGCAGATAGAGGTTGTTCTACCTGGACAAAATAGTTTGCTGGCTAACCTCAAAGTGAAGTCATCGCTGGTGGAGAGAATCAAGGAAGCTTTGCCTAATGATGCCAGATTCTGAAGGCTGAGAGAAAAAACAGAAGCAGGCCTGCAGACGGGACTTCGCATCCACGAGGACGGAACATTAAGGTGCGGAAATCGCCTATGTGTTCCAAATGGAGAATTAAGGCAGGAATTGATGACAGAAGCCCATAGCTCCATATACTCGGTTCATCCAGGAGGAACCAAGATGTACCGGGACCTAAGACAATATTACTGGTGGCATGGAATGAAAAGGGAGATTGCCCGATTTGTGGCAAAATGCTTAGTCTGCCAGCAGGTGAAGGCCGAATACCAAAGGACTGCAGGTATGTTGCAGCCACTTCCCATCCCTGAATGGAAGTGGGAGCATATTACCATGGACTTCGTCACTGGATTTCCAAGAAGCCCTAGTGGAAAGGATGCAGTATGGGTCATCGTGGATCGGCTCACTAAGTCGGCTTACTTCTTGCCGTTCAGAGTCGGACAATCCACGGAAGTACTAGCCGACATGTATATGCGACAGATCGTAAAATTATATGGAGTGCCGGTTAGTATTATATCAGATCAAGACTCGAGATTTACATCTCACTTCTGGCGAAGCATGCAAGAGAGTCTCGGCACCAGGCTCAAGTTCAGTACTGCCTATCATCCTCAGACAGATGGCCAATCAGAGCACACAATTCAGATCCTGGAGGATATACTACGATCATGTATACTGGACTTCGGAGGATCTTGGGAAGAATATCTGCACTTAGTGGAGTTCTCCTACAACAACAGCTATCAGGCAAGCATTCAGATGGCACCTTTCGAGGCATTGTACGGAAGGAAGTGCAGATCGTCGGTATGCTGGAGCGACGTTGGCGAACGTCAAATACTGGGTCCAGAGTTGGTAACAGAGACAGTAGAGGAAGTAAAACAGATTCAGAACCATCTTCGTGCAGCCCAGGATAGACAGAAGCACTGGGCCGATGCACACCGACGACCCCTGGAGTTCAAGGAAGGAGAGCATGTATTTTTGAGGATCTCGCCCACTAGAGGTACTATCAGATTTGGCAGCAGAGGCAAGTTGAGCCCAAAGTACATTGGGCCATTTGATATCTTGGAACGCATTGGTGAGGTGGCTTACCGTCTTGCATTACCTCCATCCTTAGAGGGAGTGCATAACGTATTCCACGTCTCACAACTGAGGAGGTATGTGACGGACCCAAGTCATATAGTTGATCATTCCGAGATTTCGGTGGGACCTAGACTGAGATACGAAGAACAGCCAGTGGGTATACTCGACACCAGCGAGAAGACACTGCGAGGGTAGACAATCAGGCTGTTTCGAGTAGCTTGGAAGCAGCACTCTCCTGGCGAATCGACCTGGGAGCGAGAAGATGTTATGCGGCAGCGTTATCCACACCTATTTGCAGAATCAGGTAGAACCTAAGCATTCTTTAATTCTGTAAATCTTGCCTTTATAGTTTACCCTTCGATTGCGAGGACGCAATCCTCTTAAGGGGGGTAGATTGTAAACACCCTAAATTTTTTGATATTTTAAAATCAATTTTTAGAATTAATATGCAATTTTTTTTGGAATTTACATAGGCCCTGTAGTGAGTTTGTAATTTTTAATCGCCAATAAATAACATTAAAATGAAATGAAAATATGATTTTATGGTGTAAAATAGAAAACCGGACTTAGGATAATTTTCTGGGATTTTATTGGGCCTCAGACCTATTTTTAAAAGCCTAAAAACTAATTTCTAATTAAATTAATTCATTATTATTATTATTATTATTTACTGTTATTATTATATTTTATTTACTGTTTTGGGCCCGGCCCGGCCCAGTGGGCCGAGCACGTTAGCAGCCCTGGCCCAACCGCTGTTAGCGGGTCGGGCGGGTCCGCTCACCCGGATCCGCGCCCGACCCGACCCGCTTCTTCATCCCCTCCCCCACGAACCGCTGTAGCCCGCGTCCCCCGCTCCGCCTGCCGGAAAAGGCGCCGCCACGACCGCCTCCCCCTCCGAACCCCTCGCCCACGTCGTCCCCGGCCAACCCTCGCCCCAGCCCCTATAAATACCCCGACATCCTCCCTCATCTCCACCTACCCGACCCCTCGCCGGAACCCTAGGCCGACCCCCTCCCCTAGCCACCGCCCCAGCGCTCCCCTAGCCACCGCCCCAGCACCGCCCAGCTCCTCCAGCAGCGCCGCCCAGCGCCAGAGCAGCGCCGCCTCCCTTTCCCCTTCCCCTTCCTCTTCTTCCCCCGCCCGGAGCCGAGAGCCGGCCAGCCTCCCTCTCCAAAGCTCTCCGCCGGCCATCCCGAGCTCCCCGACCCCCTGCCAGCTCCGCCCTAGCCCGGCGCCGCCTCGTCGACGGTCGACCAGCCTCCAGCGTGTCCTCCAGCAGCCCCCTAGGTCGGACACAGGCACAGCCGGACTCGGACACAGCTCCGACACAGGATTCGGACACGACAGTGTCGTGTCGGACACGAAGTAGACCCTATTTTTCCTACTCTGTTCAGGTACTCCTAATTTTCTCCTCGTAGCTCAGAATTCGATTCTGTAAATTTTTACGCGAAGCCTGTATGACCCTCTCGGTGCCCGGATAAACCGCTCGGGGCATCGCGTCCTGTGGTGATCGCACACCGCGATCCAAAAACAGGAAAAACCAGACCCTGTTTTACCCCGGAACTGAGTACGCCCCGCCAAACGGGACGACTTGGTCGCGTGCGGTCTTCACAGATACGTGCGCCTCGTCGATACGGACGTGTGGGACTTCGCGGAAACTGATTCGGGTGTGCGTGCACACCGGAATCAACGCGTATCCGCAGACATCGCCCCGTATCCGCCATTTCTGCAATTCACCCTAACTTCGTGCACACACGTCGGATCGAGATGAAACTTGTGCCATTGGACTCATAGCAATACGCTAGTCCTGTGGGTCAAGTTTGGTCCGATTCTGAGAACGTTGACGAAATCGCGTGTCGTGGGCCCCACAGGCCCCGCTCGACGGGCGATTTCGTGATCGACTCATCGGAATTCAAATCTGAAAGTTCCGTTGGGTTCGTATCAGCGTTCCTGACCTGTTGACACTAAGTTTGGTGAATTTGGAGACCGTTGACCCTGACACGTTTTTCGGTGCAAAGCGGGCCTACCGGTGGACCCCGTTTTGGGCCGAAATTACCGTTTTTGCCCTTGTCTCCAAATTGGACCCAAGGACAGACGTTCCTAGCTGTTTGACACCTTTCGGAGACATCTCTGGAAATTTCTGAAACCAGGACCTAAGTGGAATCCAAACCTCAGGCAAGTGCACCTTGCCAAACTTGCAGTCATTATTTTCATATTTTCTGTAA
This sequence comes from Iris macrosiphon, assembly GCA_036927795.1. NCBI lineage: Eukaryota > Viridiplantae > Streptophyta > Magnoliopsida > Asparagales > Iridaceae > Iris > Iris macrosiphon. The sequence goes on from JAYESA010000015.1 coordinate 55,667,866, forward strand.
AAATACTCTGCTGGATTTCTTGTGCAAATTCATATAAACTGATTTAAACTGCTTAACCTAGGGAACGTATGATGTACCTAGTGTCCGATCATAGTCGGGTACCGACACCGTACGCGGTGTTGGGTTCGTCATTTAGAGATGGATTTACGATTCCCTTACTTTGTACTTGACCTATCAAGTACCCTACAACCCAGGACACTTGACACTATCATGGACAGAATTCTCCTGATATATTCGTGGTGATTCTGTATAGGATACAGGACTTGGTAGAGACATTTATTATAGACAGTATGACTTGTTGCATTAGTTATAATCCCGCTGACATGGACATGAGACGTTATGGTCATGGCTTGCGTGATTACATTGGGTGGGGAGAGACACACAGGCTACAGGCTGTTCTATATATATATCTACTATTATTGTGAGGTTGTAGACTCTCCAGCAGAGCTAGACCCTTTACGTGTTATTACTGCTACCGGCTCCCCGACACTTGTAGCGGTCTCAGCCTGAGTACTAGTGTTGCTCTCATTTGCATATCACATAGATGGTTACATAGTTTACCTTGCTGTTCATTTAATTTAATTGTACTGCTTTTATTTGGCTTGTTTTATTTTGTGCCTTGCTATGTCCACTGAGGACCTGGAATGGATTATGTCCCCAGGTTTAGCTGAGGAGCAGTATCCCGAGGTATACGGGACCGGAGCTGAAGCTATTGCTGGAGCTGAACCGAACACTGAAGACGAGGTGACTGCCGAGGACTTCTCCTGAGTGCCTATCCCAGTACTCATTATTTATTTTATTTTTATATCCTTTGTTCCTGGCCTATAGAGCCAGCTTATTCAGACTTAAGTCGGATTGTTCCTCCGACTGACTTGCTGTGATGTGGTTGCTACTTATTTCCATTTGATTATGCAGTTAATTTCTTTATCTTTATGGATGAGATTAGTGTGACTTGTTGTAGTAGACCTTATTTACAGCTTAAGTACGCCCTGATGATTCCATTAAATTGGGTTATCCATCGGTGCGTACTGCTCGCCATTGCCACGCATCTCCAGTCCCTCGGCATCTTGGGACTGGGGCGTGACACTTCAGTTATGCGTAAAAGATAGGACGGGACCAAATACTCTTTTTATCAGAGTCGGCATAAAATTATTCAGACGTGTCGAAGCTACACATATTCAGACTTCATCACAGTAAGGAATATGGTAAAATTATCAGATATGCAAAAGAAGACAATTTTATTAAATCATGATTACATATGAGGGAAATCCAGTCTAAAAAGGGTTTTTTTTATCTTCATGATTACATATGAGGGAAATTCCGTCTACAAAGGGTTTCTCATTTTCACTTAGGATCACACCAAGAGTCTGTTTTGCCAGGCTCTCACATTGGTGGAGATCTTTATCCGTCTTCTGCAGCAGTTCATCGACTTCCACAGTCGATGAACAAGAAAATGATCAATGGCGGGAGGATACAACTGGGCCTGCATAAATTATTCAAGAGCCCATCCTCCATACGCCATGACAGATTGAGTTAAGGTGTTAGACCCAACTCAATATTGGAAGACAGGGTCAGTTTGTCTGCCCTCGTCCACCGTCGTGATGGGAGAAAATATAGCTTGCAAGCTGTGTGGTCTAATACGACCCTTCCTCTCTCCTGGACGAATCGCCATATGAAGTTGCTGATTATCCCGAGCAAAGGAAGCTATGATATCCTTCCATGATCCATCGTCGCAGAGGACATTTGCTCGAAGACGCCTTTTTTCGGCTCCTCACATGTTGGAAGAACATGATCTTCTTCTTCCTCAAGTCGAACTGACGAACTCCGGCAATCATCTTTGTGTGGTGAAGGAAATGTGGGAAGAACAGGTTAACTCCTCATGGGCTTGCTCGGTCCCTAAGTTAAAACCGAACAATTTAGTCGTGGACCTGCATGGGCCACAACAAAAACCATGTCACGCCCCAGTCCTAAAATATCGAGGGACCGGACGCGTGATAATGGCCAGCAGCACACACCGATGGACAAACCCAATTTAATGGATCCATCGGGGCATGCTTAAGCTGTAATATAACAATAAGTAGGTCCAATGATATAAGTCACAGTCTATACTAATCTCTTCCATAACAGATAATCACAGATCCAAATGCCAGAATAAATGCAAATAAATAAACTACAAATCTTAATAAAGTGTCTCGGAGAACAATCCGAGAACAAGTCTGATACATCAATGCAATAGACTGGAAATAAAATAACTAGAAACAGAAATAAATGAGTATCTCAAGACAATACTCAGGAGAAGTCCTCTGGTACAATCTCATCCCCGGGTGTCGGTACAGCTCCTGTATCATCTCCTGCTAATGCTCCTGTACTGTATAACTCTGGGTGGATCTCCTCTACTAATCCTTGGGACATAATCCGGATCCAGGTCCTCAGGGGACATAACAAGGTACAGATAATACAAGCCAAGATAAATACAGTGCAGCAATAATGAAATAAATAGGGTAAGCTATATAACCATCTATATGAAAATGCAAGATGAGAGCATCATGAGTACTCAGGCTGAGCCACTACAGGCTCTGTGTTGGGGAGCTGGTAGCAGTAATATCCGGTAATGGGCCAAGCTCGGACTTCAGAGTCTTGTGCCTCACAATAATAGGGGATTTATATATATAATCAGCCTGTAGCCTGTGTGTCTCTCCCCACCCAATGTAATCACACGTCTCATCTCCATGATGCACCATGTCCATGTCAGGCATAATCATATCTAATGCAACAAGTCATGTAGTATCTAGGAATATAATATCTCTGTCAGAAGTCTGTATCCTATACAGAATCACCATGAATATCTCAGAAGATCCTGTCATGAATAGTGTCAAGTGTCCTGGGAATAATGTACTTGATAAGACAAGTACGAGAATGTAAAGGGGTCACGAATGTCCATCTCTAGATGACATACACAACATCGCGTACGGTGTTGGCACCCGACTAATAATCGAACGCTAAGTAAGTCACACGGTCCTAGGTCAAGCATGCAAAACAATATAAATAAAGCAAAGAAATATGCAACAAGAATTGCAAAGGTGGCAAGGTATAATTGCACAACAATGTATAAATAAGTCAAGGGAATAAGTAGCAAAGCTGCAGGATTTGGCAAGGTACACTTGCCTGGGGTTCTGGCTCCAACTGTAGCTCGGCTCTCAGTGTGATCTGCAGGTACTACTCTGGTTGCTGAAATAAATATCACCATTAGATTCATAAAATATCAAATAGCTAGAAACGCCTGTCCTTGAGTCTAATTTGGACACAAGGGCAAAAATAACAGTTTCTGGCCAAAGCGGGGTCCACGTGTGGGCCACTTTGCACCGAAAAGCATGTCAGGGTCAAAGGTCTCCAAATTCCTCAAACTCAGTGTCTACAAGTCAGGAACGATGATACAAAACCAACGAAACTTTCAGAATTGGATTCCGATGAGCCGATCACAAAATCGCCCGTCAAGTGGAGCCAATAGGGCCCACGATACGCGATTTTGTCAACGTTCTCAGAATCGAATCAAACTTGGGTCACAGGACCAGTGTATTACTACGAGTCCGATGGCACAAGTTTCATTTTGATCCGACATGTGTACACAAAGTTACAGCGTATTCCAGAACCGACGGATACGGGGCGGTGTCGACGGATACGCGTTGATTCCGGTGTGCACGCACATCCAAATCAACTTCTGTGAAATCCTATACGTCCGTATCGACGGCGCGCACGTATCGGTGAAGACCACGCACGAGCAAGTCGTCCCGTTTGGCGGGACGCACTCAGTTCCGGGGTAAAACAGGGCATGGGTTTTCTTTTTTTAGATTACGGTTTGCGATCACCACAGGACGCGATACACCGAGCGGGTTACACGGGCACCGAGAGGGTTATACAGTCTACGTGTTGCAACAGACGGAATCAAAAATGGGCCAACGAGCAGAGAGAACGGGTTACCTGAACAGGGCTCCAGAAACTGTGTGTCGCGTGTCCGAGTCAACACGAAGTGTCCTGACCGAATCTGATGCTAGGGTTAGGGATTGGGCTTCTGCTCGAGTTCGCCGGAGGAGGGCGGCGCTGCGGCTAGGGCCGGGGTCGTTGGCTCGAGGCTGAGCGGGGCTGCACGGCAGGGAGGATGGCGGCTCGGGGCAGACCAGAGTCGGGGCGGGGGAGGTATGGCAGCGGGGAGGGGATTGGGCTCGGGTGAGGTGGAGCCGGATGCTGCGGCGAGGCGCTGGTTCTCTAGGAGCAGCGAGGTCAGGCGGCCGGGTGGTCCTAGGGTTCAGACGGTGAGGGGGAAGTTGGCCGGAGTCGAGAGGAAGATGTCGAGTCGGGGAAGATGGGTTATCGAGGGCTGCGGGGAGCGAAGCGAGTCCGGGGAAAGGGCAGAGCGGAGAATTAGGGTTTGGGCTAGGGCGGCGGCCGGAGCGGCGGAGATGGGCTGAGAGAGGAGAGCGGGCGCATTTTTCGGTGGCTACGGCACGAACGTCGAGGGGTTAAATAGCCGCTACAATAATCCCGATGGAATTGGGATTAGGGTTTAGTTAGGGTTAACGGGTCCGCGGGTCGGGTTCACATGAATCCGGCCCGACCCGATTAGTATTTAAGTACGGGTACGGGTTGTCGGGTTTCAGGTTCGGGTCTAGATCTGACCCGACCCGACACGGTTTGGATTTGGTTCAGTAATCCGGTCCGGGTTGATTTGAGTTGGTTTGGTTCAATTGAACCGGGTTTATTTAGGGGTTTAATTCGGTTTAATTATTCATTAGTTTTTAGGGCTTTAAAACTGCTTTCGGAGTCCAATAAATTCCCGAAAATTTATCCTATGTCCGATTTTCCATTTTACACCATAAACTATTATTTTTATAATATTTTAATATTATTTAACAGTAATTAAAAATCATTAAATTACATAAAGCCTAGGTTTTAATTACAGAAATTTCCAGAAAAATTATGAAAAACCAAATTAGAAATTCATGAAAATCAGGGGGCTTACAATCTACCCAACTTATAAAAATTTTGTCCTCAAAATTAAAATATGGTAGGCTTCTCTCTATCCAATCTTACTTGATTACAGTCTGAAGGATTCCTCTCAAGTGAACATTGCGGTCTCTACCCAACTTAGAATTTACCCATCTATCATCTAAGGCTATCCGTCTAATAAAGCTATGCCCTAACTTATTTAATCATTTTATTGAATTCTCAAGTCTTTAACACCAAACATATTACCTATGATATTCCCTTATCATATAAAAGGGTTATCAACAATGCGACCGGCCTGTGGGGTATATCTAGTACTGTCTATATATCAAACTTATACCAAGCACGAGGTTTCGTCTTTCCGAAATAAGGGAAGATGAAGATCAATAATAAAGAGTTCAAGGGTGAGGTAATAGAATAGAAGTATCAGGATCAAGGCGTTTAACGAATTCAAATAGGATTTGTCAAGACAATTGTGGATTAAAATCCTATTCTGGTAATCCTTTGTTCGCATGCTCGTATTAGTATAGTTATGTAACTGATACGATATGCTCAGACATATCTAGAGGGCAAGTATACTAGTCAAATATATATATATATATATCTCAATCCACGTAAAGTAGTCGTGCGAAGAGCGAACCAAAATGCACTAAGGTTGATCAGACTGTAATACACTGATTCTGAATAGACAATTGTATTAGTGTGTCGACCCAATAATACATATGTCATGAACAAGCTCGATAAAAGGATAAGCTTGCAAAACCAGGCCATATTAGCAGCATCAGTCAAGGTAGTACAACAATTATAAGTACGCTAGATGATGATGAGAGGAGGTACAACTTAATTCAAGTTCATAAAATAACCCCAAAATAAGCACAATAACAAAAGACTCTATAATCTCTACAGTTATCAATTATAAGCAAGTTCAAAATTACATAGGTTAAGGCTGAGGTCACGAACCAATAGGCACGAGATAAAACAAATCTATAAACAAATAACTACGACAAATTACGCGCATTAGCTACTCCATGGGTCTGTGCGTCTTCCAAAGTCATCGCTAGAGCTTGTTCACGTTCTTGCAGTTGATTCCTCTGCTGCTGTTAAGCCTGCTGGAAGAGTGTTGCTTGTGGTGCCAAGGGTGGCCTCGGCTGATTCCCTCCTGGGGCTGGTGGTCTGACTCCTTCAACTCTCGTTTGTGGTGCTTCCAATGCTGGAAAGGTTGGCCTTGGTGCTGGTAACGCTTGTCGGTTATCCATTGGTGCTCTTTCTCGACGCTCAGGGTATTCCCTTAATAAATGCTGACTGGATCCGCAAGGTAAACATACTTTCCTTTTTCGTCTGCACTCGTCCTCAGTATGGCCTCGCTTGCGACAATATTGACAGATAGGTAGTACTTGAGGAGGTGCTTCTGGTGGCTGGTGCATGTGAGGTCTCTTTGTAGCTTTTTCCTGTGGTGCTCCGGTTGGTGCTGATGTGGCCGGTTGATGAATCATCAATGCTTTCTCTCGATGCTGAGTACAATCCTTGGCTAAGTGTTGATTGGTTCCGCAAATCAAGCATAATCCTAACTTGCGTCTGCACTCCTTCTCAATAGTAACAAGTAGGAAGGAATGAGGCTCTGGGTGCTGCTCTCGGTGGTGGATTCATCTGTGGTCGCTTTGCAACTCTTTCTTGTTGTGCTTGGTCTGGTGCTGATGCATACGGCCGCTTCTGGCTGGACTCTATCCTTGTGTTGCACTCCATGGGTTGTGCTGTAGTAAGAACATCCTCGTCTAAGGTAGTTGTATTTGAATTGATTAACTTCCGTAATTCTGAGCTAAATCTGTCGATGAACTTCTCCGCTTGGTTTCGCTGAGCTTCTTCCTGAACCTTCTGATGGGCTTGCATCATCTCGTAGAACATTCGAAACATTTGTTGTTCGTCCATAGCCTGCCCTTGTGGAACGGTAGGTATCGGTGGAGCAAATTGCGTCAATGGTGGAACGTCATCTTGCTGGATTCTCGAGGCATGCTGACTTGCTTGCTGTGATGATGGACCTTCACTAACTGGTGTCACTTCATCTCCGTTGGTTATCACGGTACCTTGTGGTGTTTCTGGATGAGTCTCGTCACATGCTTGTGAATCCATTGCTCTGCATCAAAATAAACTATAAGAGGCGTATATGAATCAAGGTAGGATGCAAGTCAAGAATTTAATTCGAATTTGATATAGATGTCAAGAATGATTCAAGCAAGTGGATGAGATCCTAAAAACTTATCATATTCTTATTGCAGGCTTGCTCGGTCCCTAAGTTGAAACTGAACAATTTAGTCGTGGACCTGCATGGGCCACCACAAAAACCATGTCACGCCCCAGTCCCAAAATATCGAGGGACCGGACGCGTGATAATGGCCAGCAGCACACACCGATGGACAAACCCAATTTAATGGATCCATCGGGGCATGCTTAAGCTGTAATATAACAATAAGTAGGTCCAATGATACAAGTCACAGTCTATACTAATCTTATCTACAACAGATAATCACAGATCCAAATGCCAGAATAAATGCAAATAAATAAACTAACAAATCTTAATAAAGTGTTTCGGAGAATAATCCGAGAACAAGTCTGATACATCAATGCAATAGACTGGAAATAAAATAACTAGAAACAGAAATAAATGAGTATCTCAAGACAATACTCTGGAGAAGTCCTCTGGTACAATCTCGTCCTCGGGTGTCGGTACAGCTCCTGCTAATGCTCCTGTACTGTATAACTCTGGGTGGATCTCCTCTGCTAATCCTGGGGACATAATCCGGATCCAGGTCCTCAGGGGACATAACAAGGTACAGATAATACAAGCCAAGATAAATGCAGTACAACAATAATGAAATAAATAGGGTAAGCTATATAACCATCTATGTAAAAATATAAGATGAGAGCATCACGAGTACTCAGGCTGAGCCACTACAGGCTCTGTGTCGGGGAGCCGGTAGCAGTAATATCCGGTAATGGGCCAAGCTCGGGCTTCAGAGTCTTGTGCCTCACAATAATAGGGGATATATATATAATCAGCCTGTAGCCTGTGTGTCTCTCCCCACCCAATGTAATCACACGTCTCATGTCCACGATGCACCATGTCCATGTCACGCACAATCATATCTAATGCAACAAGTCATGTAGTATCTAGGAATATAATATCTCTGTCAGAAGTCTGTATCCTATACAGAATCACCATGAATATCTCAGAAGATCCGTTATGAATAGTGTCAAGTGTCCTGGGTATAATGTACTTGATAAGACAAGTACGAGAATGTAAAGGGGTCACGAATGTCCATCTCTAGATGACAAACACAACATCGCGTACGGTGTTGGCACCCGAATAATAATCGGACGCTAAGTAAGTCACACGGTTCTAGGTCAAGCATGCACAACAATATAAATAAAGTAAGGAGATATGTAACAAAAAATGCAAAGGCGGCAAGGTATACTTGCACAACAATGTATAAATAAGTCAAGGGAATAAGTAGCAAAGCTGCAGGATTTGGCAAGGTACACTTGCCTGGGGTTCTGGCCCCAACTGTAGCTCTGGTCTCAGTGTGATCTGCAGGTACTACTCCGGTTGCTGAAATAAATATCACCATTAGATTCAGAAAATATCAAATAGCTAGAAACGCCTGTCCTTGAGTCCAATTTGGACACAAGGGCAAAAATGACAATTTCTGGCCAAAGCGGGGTCCACGTGTGGGCCACTTTGCACCAAAAAGTATGTCAGGGTCAAAGGTCTCCAAATTCCTCAAACTCAGTGTCTACAAGTCAGGAACGATGATACGAAACCAACGGAACTTTCAGAATTAGATTCCGATGAGCCGATCACAAAATCGTCCGTCAAGTGGAGCCAGTGGGGCCCACGATACGCGATTTTGTCAACGTTCTCAGAATCGAATCAAACTTGGGTCACAGGACCAGCGTATTGCTACGAGTCCGATGGCATGAGTTTCGTTTTGATCCGACGTGTGTACACAAAGTTACAGCGTGTTCTAGAACCGACGGATACGGGGCGGTGTCGGCGGATACGCGTTGATTCCGGTGTGCACGCACATCCAAATCAACTTCTGCGAAATTCCGCACGTCCGTATCGACGGTGCGCACGTATCGGTAAAGACCGTGCACGACCAAGTCATCCCGTTTGGCGGGGTGCACTCAGTTCCAGGGTGAAACAGGGCGTGAGTTTTCCTGTTTTTGGATCGCGGTTTGCGATCACCACAGGACGCAATGCACCGAGCGGGTTGCAAGGGCACCGAGAGGGTTATACAGTCTAGACGTTGCAACAGACAGAATCGAAAATGGGCCAACGAGCAGAGAGAACGGGTTACCTGAACAGGGCTCCAGAAACTGCGTGTCGCGTGTCCGAGTCGACACGAAGTGTCCTAACCGAATCCGATGCTAGGGTTAGGGATTGGGCTTCTGCTCGAGTTCGCCGGAGGAGGGCGGCGCTGCGGCTATGGCCGGGGTCGTCGGCTCGAGGCTGAGCGGGGCTGCACGGCATGGAGGATGGCGGCTCGGGGCAGACCGGAGTCGGGGCGGGGGAGTTATGGCAGCGGGGAGGGGATTGGGCTCGGGTGAGGTGGAGCCGGATGCTGCGGCGAGGCGCTGGTTCTCGAGGAGCGGCAAGGTCAGGTGGCCGGGTGGTCCTAGGGTTCAGGCGGTAAGGGGGAAGTTGGCCGGAGTCGAGAGGAAGATGTCGAGTCAGGGAAGATGGGTTGTCGAGGGCTGCGGGGAGCGGAGCGAGTCCGGGGAGAGGGCGGAGTTGAGAATTAGGGTTTGGGCTAGGGCGGCGGCCGGAGCGGCAGAGATGGGCTGAGAGAGGAGAGCGGGTGAGTTTTCCGACGGCAGCGGCACGAATGTCGAGGGGTTAAATAGCCGCTACAGTAATCCCGATGGAATTGGGATTAGGGTTCAGTTAGGGTTAACGGGTCCGCGGGTCCGGTTCACATGAATTCGGCCCAACCCGATTAGTATTTAAGTGCGGGTACGGGTTGTCGGGTTTCGGGTTCGGGTCTAGATCCGACCCGACCCGACACGGTTTAGATTTGGTTCAGTAATCCGGTCCGGGTTGGTTTGAGTTGGTTTGGTTCAATTGAACCGGGTTTATTTAGGGGTTTAATTCGGTTTAATTATTCATTGGTTTTTAGGGCTTTAAAACTGCTTTCGGAGTCCAATAAATTCCCGAAAAATTACCCTATGTCCGGTTTTCTATTTTACACCATAAAATATTATTTCCATAATTTTTTAACATTATTTAACAGTAATTAAAAATCATTTAATTACATAAAGTCTAGGTTTTAATTACAGAAAAATCTCAGAAAATTCCAGAAAAATTGTGAAAAACCAAATTAGAAATTCATGAAAATCAGGAGGCTTACACTATCTCCTTAGAATACGCCACTGAGCTACTTTCAGCTATAAGGAGCACGCTAATACGCTCAAAGCCCCAGTCATAGAAGGAGGAACAGCTTTCTTTTGTGCTGGCTACCTATCCATACAGTATCAGGCTTCTACGCCTATAAGGCTCTTACGTCTATTTGGCTTCTACGCCAACCTGACAACTATTTGGCTTCTACGCCATGGTGACAGTTATTGGCTTCTACGCCAACCTTTTCTACGCGAGGGACAGTTACCTATGTGGCTCTCATGTCGTGATCTTCGCAGCAGTTATACGTATTTTCTCATCATGGGACACGCATCACACGCTTAATCAGAAGATCATTTATACGTGGATGGCAGTTATTATAACCGCCGCAAAAAAAGTGCCACACTCTCCACTGTCCGGCTTTTACGTCGATTGGACGGTTACTATCACTAAAACCCTATAAATAGAGACCTCTATTGACAGAGATCCGGGGGAAAAAAGGTCGAAAGTTTGGAGAATAGAAGTCACAGGGTCGAAGAATCAAGATCGAAGAATCAAGAGCACAGACAGAGAGTAGTGATCGACGAATTTAGCATCGAGCATCCACTCCCTCTTGCAATCTTTGAAGCATCTCCTTCTTCAACAGCACTTCTTCATCATCGTGTGGTCCAAGAGACAAGTGATCGACTGCAGATCAGACTCCTATAGCAATATTTACCCAAATTAAAATTTGTACTTAACATCCTCGTATAGGATTAATAGTACTTCTTGTTTGTAAACTTAAGAAAGGGTTTTGTATAAGCCTAGTTTTATTTCTTTCGTTTATTATCAAACACTCGATGGGCAGATGGAGGTCGATAAAAGATCATCTATGTAAGTATCAATGCACTATTGGTGTTATTTTGGAATCTAAGATAAGGTCTAGAAAATTGCTAGAAGCTCGAACTCCTACTAACTGGATGTCGGCACACAACTTAATGATGGGGTCTATGGCAAGGATTTGGGTGCTATAGGAGAGTAATACGTGGAGGGGAAGCATTCGTTTCAAATTAGAACAACTATTGGTGGTAGAATTCACAAAGCAGGGAGACCTAAATCTTTTGATTGGAGCTGTGTATGGCCAAAACGATAGGCGCGACTTAAACTATGGAGAGATATTATTGGAGTAAGCCAAGATATGGTTCGTCAAAAGCCGCTTCTTCTCATGAGGCCTCACATCTGGTACCTAAAAACACAAAAACTCAAAGACAAAAAGATCTAAGAGTTTTTCCATATAATGATCGTTGAACATTCGATGGTATGAGTTCTCCCGAAGTTTTTATCGAGAACGACCCGAATTGCAGGCCGGGAGATTTCAACGCCATGCTCCATGGCAGAGAAAACAAGGGGGTTGTCCAGTGTTGGATTAAACCTAAAAGAATTTTAGAACTGCTTGCTTCGTTCGGGCTTAATAGGTTTGAAGCGTAGCGGTCTACTGTGGACGTTGAATAACCAAGCAACGCGCAATCGTATCTCTTGCCAAATCGATCGGGTGCTTGATAATGACGAATGATTCAGTCTATACCCTGATGAATACGTGGAGGGACTGCCTGCATCAACAAGCGACCATTCCCCTCTCCTCGTCCGATTGGTTCTCGCTACTAGGGTAAAGAAAGTTCCATTCAAATATAACAACGCCTGGTATCTAAGTTCTGGATATGAAGAGGCGGTAAAAAAAGGGACGGTCTGTGGTTGGTACCTATCAATACAAATTATGCCACATGATTAAAGAAATAAAGAAATGCTTAAAAGCTTGGAACCACAAACGCCATAGAACAAATCTAGCGGCCAAAGAGGAGGAGTTGTTTGATATACAACAATAGGCTCAGGTGCAACCTGAAAATCCAGAATTGTTACAACAAGAGAAGTTGCTTAGAAATGAAGTGACTCAGCTCCAACATTATGAAGACGTGCAAATTAGAAAGCAAGCCAAATGCGATTGGCTGAAAGACGGCGGCCGTAATACAAAAAAATTCTATGGAGTTATAAAAGCCCGGCATCATCGAAACCACATAGCCAAGTTGATTAATACAAATGGAGAAGATATCTCGGGACTCAAGACATCTCCAAAGAAGCTGTTAACTTCTATCAGGCTCTCTTTAATCAGCATGATTCATAGAGAACTTTCCTCGGTTGATTTGCAAGAAACTGGTCACCCCGGCAGGTAACAACTCTCTTCGCCAACCTATCTCTTTACTAGAAATTGAAAATGTTATTAAGGGTGCCAAGTCGAACAAAGCTCATGGACCATATGGCTTCAATGCCAAGTTCTTCCAGAACTATTGGGACTTGCTTAAACGCCCGGTGTATGATGCAGTTGATGAGTTCTTCCAGACCGGCAAATTACTAAAGGAACTTAATCATACATTCCTTACTTTGATGCCAAAAAAAGAGGGGGCTACGTCGCTCTCGGACTTCCGACCAATAGCATGTTATAATTTTGTGTACAAAATTAGTACTCATATTATGTGCAAGCGTATGCAGGATTTAATGCCAGGGTTGATATCCCCAAATCAATCGGCCTTCATCCGGGGAAGATCCATATCTGAAAATTATTTATTGGCTCATGAACTTGTCAGATATTTTAACAAACCATGAGGAGATAAAGCATGCATCAAATTGGATCTGCGAAAGGCTTATGACACAGTTAATATAAGGTTCCTTTGTCAGGTGATGCGAGATATGGGCTTCGACAATTGGTGGGTGAACAGGACTGAAGAATGCATTACTACTCCGACATTCTCTATCATTATTAAAGGCCAACCTCATGGATTTATATCCAGCAACCGAGGTTTGCATCAAGGAGATCCCTTGTCCCCGTACTTATTCACTATAATTATGGAGTATTACACATGCTTGATGGACATCTCCGTACATAGCAGGAGGATTATGCCTTTAGTAAAAAAGGTGGACCCAGCTGTCTCGTACTTGATTTATGTGGGTGATCTTTTAGTTTTTATCCAACATTCTGAAAGGAGCATTCGCAAATTGAATTCAGTCCTTACAGAATTTGGTCGACTGTCTGCGTTGGAATTAAATAAGGATAAAAGTTGAGTCTATTTAAATCGGCTTGGTCAAAACAGAGAGAGATTGCAACAAATTATACAGATTAAAGAAAGAGAATTGTCGGTCAGATATTTGGTACTCCTACTTACCATTTCATATGCTAAAGCCAAAGATTGTAGTAGCTTGCTGGAAGTTATTCAATGCCGTTTGAAAGGATGGCAAGCTCAAATGCTATCCTTTGGAGGTAGAAAAGAATTAGTCTGGTCTGTGATTACTGTCATCATCAATTACTGGATGCAAGCCATCATACTCCCAGTCTCCACAATTAAAAAGATCGAACGGCTATGCGCCAATTTTGTATGGCGAGGGGGTATACATTCTATCGCTTGGAAAGATATATGTCGGCCGAAGGATAAGGGGGAGTGGGTCTGCGCAGCCTGGAAACACTTAAGGAAGAATTGACTGTTAAATTAGCTTGGAGATTCTTGGAAAGCAAATCTCTATGGGCGTGCTGGATGATGAAAAGATATGCGACTAAAACTAACTTTTGGGTGTTACCTATTGATAACAACTACTCTGTAAGCTTTAAAGCTATCCTAAAGAGATGGAGTAAGATGAAGAACTACATCACCAGGATAATTGTAAATGGGGAATCAACTGATCTATGGCATGATCCTTGGATCAATAATAAATCGGCCATCGACTTGCTCGGGTGGATAAATTATGAACTATTGTGCCACAACGAGAGGGTGGCTGCTCTCTTCACGGAAGGCAATGGGTTCCACAGAATAGTCATATTGGGCAACTAATATACAATCAAATCCAGAATAGTTACATAGACAAGGCTGCGACTGGATATTATTGGCTATGGGAGGGCGGTAAGAATGGGGTGTTCACCCTCCGTGATGAATATGAAGTTACCATGCAGAAATAGCCGAAGACTCCATTGACGAAGTTTATTTGGATTAAGGGTGTTGCGCCCAAATTCCAATTACACATTTATAATATGGTTAACAATAGATTACTTATTGTGGACAGGCTACACAAATTCAGAGTTATTATAAAAGAAAACATGTATGTGCTGTGCATAAGACATGAAGAAACAACAGACCATCTGATCTTCACATGCGAGTTTTGTAGTTCTATTTGGCAAACACAACAAGAAAAACTGGAAATTTCACTTACACATGACGAGAGGGTGCAGGAGACGATCCAGATGCTATTTGCTATGCGACATAGAGATGGAAATTGGTTTAGACAAGCTAGATTAAGGCTAGCATGCACGATGTAGCATATATGGAGGGAACAGAACCATCGAATATTTGACAAGAAAAGCAGATCAAAATTTAGCATAGTTGCTAGCCTAGAGGAGGATGTTCTATTACAAGAAGGAGAGGGTGTATAACCATACTAATTAATGTATGGGTATGCAAAGAGAGTTGTATTCTGTTCTCACAGGGACGTGTAGCCCTGTTTATTAATAACATTACCTTTTTCCATATATATATATATATATATATATATATATATATATATATATATATATATATATATATATATATATATATATATATATATATATTCTACCTACCCTTACACTCCCCTCCCCCCCCCTACCCTACTACTAAGGCTAAGCCGAAGCAACCCCCCCCCCACCCAGGAGACTCGAACCCCACCCCCCCTACACCATGTACCACGGTCTTCCCAACAGACCACATCACCAGTACTTTATATATATATATATATATATATATATATATATATATATATATATATATATATATATATATATATATATATATATATATATATAAATTAAAAAAAATCATATTTTAATAATCTATTTTCTGTTACGATTTTCAATAGCTCTTAGGCGACTTCAACCTAGGATCTATTATAGTTTTTGAAGGAGTTTTGATCTCTAAATTTACATGTATCATCCTTAACATATGACTAAAAAAAATTGGCCAATTTTAGGGGCTTTTCAAATAGTAAACATGACGCCATACCCAGATCTGTCCCAAATAGGAATACCATGTAGCATGTTGACCATAACTCTTTGTCGCGACATTATTTTCACTTCTACAAGATTTTTCTCAATTCCTAAAACACAGGGATATAACATACTAAATTTTGGTGAAATTTTTAATATGATTTGATAGGTGTTTAGAGATCATGAACGCATAATCACATTGTTGTATTCGTAACCAGGATTTAGGTATATTAAAAATGTTATATCTCCCTATCTGCAGGAACATGTTTTAATATAAAAATTGTGTACAATATTATCCTAATTAATATTTTAGTAATCCAAATCCAAAATTTTAGGAGATTTGGTTGTATTCGATTTATTATAATTTTTACTGTAAAACTAATCAAGAGTTGACCCAGTTTAGAATAAGGGCTTATAAACCCTACCAAACTAATTAATAGGAAATCATACTTTATGATTTATCCTAGGAAGTACTACATATAGGGTTGTTGTTCACTAATTTTTAGAATTTCTAGAGTTGGTTTTGTAATTAAAGAAGTTTCTAAAACTAAATAAAATGGAATCATGCCAACAAGGTCATTTCTGACCAAAACGGTCATAACTTGAGCAAATGACTTCAATATTAAAAAATATGAGGATACCGGAGTGTCCGTATCCTCAAAACACACAAGAATAACATTTCCAAAGTAAATTTTTAAGACATTAACACACTTTTAGGGCACATAATTGCGTGTCGTAACCCTAAAGACTAGTAACTATGTTCATATATATATATGAACATACACACACACACACACACACACACACACACACATATATATATATATATATATATATATATATATATATATATATATATATATATATATATATATATGTGTGTGTGTGTGTGTGTGTGTGTGTGTGTGTGTGTCTATATATATATATATATATATATATATATATATGTGTGTGTGTGTGTGTGTGTGTGTGTGTGTGTGTGTTATTTCCATGGTTGCTTTGGGTAATGTTGGGATTGTAGCACGGGTACCCTCCGGTCGTCAACTCATAATCCATCGGAAGGTTAAGGTAAGTACCATTGTCAGTCCCCGTTCCCGATATATGTATTTGGAACATATTTTTATTTTATCATGGTTGCATATGCATGAAGACTAGACCCATTCTTTGATTTAAGCTTGCTCATGGTTTATCTTGTGGGTTGGTTCAACTCATGAGAACCTTTGGTTCAACCCTCAACCCTACCATATATAGCTCAACATTTTCTCTCTCTCTCTCTCTCTCTTCACTTCTTTATTTCTTTCTCTCTTTTTAGTTTGCTCTTCCTATTTTTACAGGCAAGCACACCTTGCATGAAAAATTGAGAAACCTTCCAAATTATTGTTTTATTATGTTTGTTAAGTATTTTTAGCACTTTTAGAACTTGGAGTTTCCTATTTTCATGGATGGATTAGTGTAGATCTATATTTCTAACTTAGAATTTTTATGGGTTTCATAAGTTTTTTTTGGTTTTGATCTATTAAACATGTATTTTAGAAAACTAGTTTTTGTTACATGATAGAGCTTTCAATTTAGAGTATTTTGGCTTTTGGTTCACCCGATTTGGACTTAAAATGAGGATTTTATGGACAAAATAAAATTTTAGTTTTTGGAGCTTTCGCCATGGCCGAACCTGCTGTTTGGAGAAGACGAACTTCACATGAGGCCAGCGAGTTATGCGACTGAGCGTGCTATGCCGCCCGAGAGGGTTATGCGGCCTGAACTCTTGCCGTATACTGACAGCATATGTCCATCTTGTTGGACGCATGACTGTTAATTTACATAAGTATCCTTGGACACCATGTGTTTTCACTCACTGAACGAATGAGAAATTCACTTAGTCCAATAGACCTCCATGCGGCATCGAACTCTATGCAGCACCGACACTTATGCGACATTTAAGAGCATGCGACCACCATTTTTCTTGGATGCATGACTCTGAAATATGGCACATGTTTCTATGATTTTTGTCTTTTCTTTCTGATATATTTTATGGCTTGTCATATCAATCACTTTATGTCACATCACTGACATTTCATTTATTGTCCATTACTTCAACACTTGTCCCAAGGAGTAGACTTTTAAACCTGAGCATGCGGCCCAGACTCCATATGGGCCAGGACTTTTTATACGGCATTGATTTCATGCGGCATGACTCCATATGCGGATAGGACTTTTCATGCGGCCTGACTTCATATGCGGCCAGGATTTTTTATGCGGCCCTGACTTTATATGCGGCCTAGAGCCATATGCGGCATCGACTTCCCATGCGGCCTTGCTTGTTTGATTGAATATTTCTTGTTCTTTCGTGACCCAATGTATATTGGTAATTGGACTCAAATACTGTATCCGTGCTGATACCACTATTGCCTGATAATTGTTTATAATTTAATATGTGCTGAGGTACGACACATCGTGTCACATGTTAAGTGATTATATTTGGGTTGTGCATCGAGAATGCCTCTGAATTCCTGAATACGTGATGTTATAAATATAAATTATTTCTCCAGCACGGGCATAATAAGCTAGTCAACTACCAAAGCATGGCTAGGATATTGATTGTCTGAATATTGCATACACGCTCGGGTGAATCCAGATTTGACTTCCATGGATTCGTATCTAGCGTGCCCGTACTTTATATGACATCTTAAGAGAAATTCCATGCCTTGAGATTTCAAACACAACATAGGGCTAATTAGGTAACTAAAAGTGGTAGTAACATTAGAGGGCTGGCAACCACAGATACTGTATATCATCTGCCTTAGTAAAATTATTTCTCCAGTACGGTATTCCGATATCATGCCAACGAACCTTCTCACAAAGATTCATTCTAAGTGCGCTGTGGGCTGGCAACCACAGATACTGTATATCATCTGCCTTAGTGGAGTGTAGTATTTGACCTATTATTATGCCGAGCCACTGTTTCACTATAGGAACACGGGAACCGCTAATATCATATTTTTAGCGCAGTGGCCCTATAGGGGACTGGTGTATCCTGCAAGTGCCTGTTTTATTTATCTATTAGTTCGGTTAGCTCGTGTTCGGCACTGGTGTGATCTGAGGATTCCTATTATGCATTATTTCTGAGATAACCTCAGACTACACAAAATAGCAAGTCGAACAAATGATTGGTCGATATATGAAATGGACTTGGTTGTGATTGTATTATTCGGTTAGTAGTCTATGAAAATTGACTATCATAGTGCGATGGTTCAACCCTTATCCTTGTTTGGTTATAGGGTTGGACCTTTGCGTTAGGATATGCCATGGACTTAAGCTATGACACTGAACCTATGTATTATTATATGTCTTCCTTGGCTTTTTGTTTCTCTATTTTGTGCTTCCTTTGTGGTACTTGCTATTTGGGGTCTAACCCCACTGGTTTTGCATGGCCAGGTTTCTAGCCAGCACCCGAGGATCCAGCGTATATTCCCCCTACTCATGGCGCGTACCAGAAACATGGTCGCAGGGGATAGCGAGTGAGTTTTTTTCTTCCCTGCTCATCATTGAATATTTACTTCTTTTGGGCGTTTAGCCACCGGCACCTGTTAGCCGGCTCATCTGAACATTAGTTTTCTTACATGATTGTATTAAATCAGACTGCAGCTGATCACTGTCATATACTTTTGTTACACTTTCAGCTCCTTATTTTGCGTAGTTGGTCTCCATAACATTTTGAGAAAGCGTTTGGAACGCCTTATTACTTTATCATATATGCTTTATGATTATTGTTTCTTATTTGAATGATTGATACATAGAAGTTCTTGACCATAGGAGACTTGATTGTAGCATGCACCCCCTTGTCTTATACAACCGTTATCGCCATACGACGTATAACACCTTGTATGGGGTAGATTGTAACACCCCGTTCCGTTCTAGAGGACTGCCATCTCAAACGGCAAAAGTGCAACTGTCCCGACCCGCTTTGCCTCAAATGAGAAGCAAAGGATATCCAGACTTGTCCATATAGGAATCCAGCTTAGGCTTTTAGAGGCTCGCTTGACGTGTCGCTCTACCGAGGCGAATCATCGCTAAGGTGGGTGGCTACGGTGAACTTGTCTTTGCTTTGCCAGCACACATAAAATCTGGAATGTTCATGCTAGTCGCTAGGTGAATCACCCCTGCATGCTAATAAGAATCCAATGCACCTAGCTAAGGAAATAATTCTAACTTGTATTGCTTATGCTAGAACATGGAAATGAAGCATTGCTTATAAATATATTCAGACCCTCGCAAGCCAAGTCCCCTAACGATCTAACTCTCGACTTACCTTCGGATCCGAGCAAACGTGTCTGCTTATGATCCTTAGAAACGTATGCTTGTCTGCTTGAATGTTGCCTTATTTTCATCCAAACCCCGGGAGACTACTAAGTAGTCGTTCCGTGCATGATTGAACCTGCAAGTATCCGGGACCGTTAGGTCACCAAAGGCAGCACCGAACCAGGGGAATTGCATCAAGGCAAGACTCATTCAGGTATTCGAATCTCTGCAAGTCTCCCTCGAGCAGGCTTATATCAGCCCAGGAGACTGTGCACATCCAATGGCTAAGGGAATCCTGATTCAAGTATCTCGTGTACTCGTGTACTCGTATTCTCGTGCACTCATGTTCTCGTGTTCTAGTGCACGCATGTTCTCGTGTATCTCGTGATAATTGGAAGACCCCAATTGTATGTCGCAGACTAGTTCCACGGACGGTCACCGGGGCACTGGGGCCGATCCGGTCCGGATGGAGCTTGTGTGTAGTCGTCATGTATAGGACTGGGTAGCTTGTAGCACATCGTGTACTCTCGTGACATGCTATCCTTGTCCTCGACTACGTCCATAAATGGCTATTCCAGCGACTCGTGTTCATATAGATAAGTCATCCTCGCTTAGCAGCTATCCGCGTGCGAGTCATTGCATCGCAACAAGAAACAACTGAATACCTGAACGATCATGTTATAACGACCCTCGTGTTTGCATATGCTATGCCTCTTGAATGTTATACTTGCCCGTGCTTGAATATATTGTTGCCTCGGACAGGGAAGGAGAAATGGTAAGTGGTAAGTCTCGCCGTGTTTCCTCTAACATCGCACGACGCACTGCCCGACACGTTAGGCTATTCAATACTTGCATGAAACTGATCCTAAGGCAACTAGAAAGACAACTTAATAGTTGTGCACGAAACCTTTATTACGTGTTTGGATTTGTCGAGCGGGCGAGTAGCTTCCCCACCAGTGCATTCAATGTACTGATAATCTACCAGTTTGTATGTAGGGTATGGGAGAACCTCGTTCGGTGTGGATGCCTCCTTCGTACGTGCTAAGGCGTGGAGATCACTCCGAAGCAGCGGTGTGTCCGGAACTGAAGCACATATACAAGACATAATGTTGTGAACATCGCCTGATCATCGCATGTACAATCATTCTACAATTATAGCCACTTGGCACGCTTTATGTTTCAGAGAGAGAGGCTTGAGCGACTTGTAATCTCGGCTATACGCCGCCTGTAACACTTGTTCATATCAATAAAAGAGCTTGCTTTACTTTAACTTGTGTTTCAATGCTTCCGCTATATTGTCGACTTAGTGAACTTGTTACCGATCGCCTATGCGTTCATGACTCTGCTGCACTCGGACAATCTATGCGACTCTGTGGCTTAGAACTCTTACCACCAGCCAATGGACCACGGCCTTGCACGGGCGCGGTTCACCCTCGTACGGCATCACGCCCGGATGGGTCAAAGTGATCGTCCCACGGGAGCGCTGGCGAGGGTGATTCCCGCCTAGCGGGGACGATCGAAATAGCCTGCGGGAGATCGGGGCGTGACATGTTGGTATTAGAGCCTGGCTTCTACGCCTTTAGACTTTAATTTGAATATCTCTGTTTCGAAAGCTCGTTCGTGGGTTATGTGCACGCTCTCTCTCAATGCCTCGATGGGATATTCCAACAATAAGTCTAAATACTTTCAAAATGTGTTTTGAATGTAATAATATGCTTGCTTGTATGATATTGTGCTGCGAGTGGCCTTTGTGCCAACCTGTGCGAACCCTTAAGAGTATCGCTAGTAGCTTGTCCGATTTTACTAACTCTAAGTTTGGTTGAATGCATCTATTCGAGGGACGCCTTGAACTAGTGCACCATCCAAGACTCAAGAAAAATGTGAAACTCGAGTGCAAAGACTTCGCTATCACTAAGTTGGTTGACGTGTTCACGCTATAAGTGCACTTCAAAAGTGCGCACGATCCAGACTAAGCGATATGCCGATCTTGATGCTTGTGCAAGTGAATATCTAAATGAAACAAGTACAACGACTTGTGTAGGTTTGTCTCATCCTTGTATCGTTAAATCAAAAATTGATTGAAACGTACCGCTTGTCCTCAGTAAGTCTCGAGGACGAGACTTTTTTTGAGTTGGGTAGGATGTAACACCCCGTTCCATTCTAGCGGACTGCCGTCTCAAACGGCAAAAGTGCAACTGTTCCGACCCGCTTTGCCTCAAATGAGAAGCAAAGGATATCCAGACTTGTCCATACAGGAATCCAGCTTAGGCTTTCAGAGGCTCGCTTGACGTGTCGCTCTACCGAGGCAAATTATCGCTAAGGTGGGTGGCTACGGTGAACTTGTCTTTTCTTAGCCAGCACACATAAAATCTGGAATGTTCATGCTAGTCGCTAGGTGAATCACCCCTGCATGCTAATAAGAATCCAATGCACCTAGCTAAGGGAATAATCCCAAATTGTATTTCTTATGCTAGAACATGGAAATGAAGCATTGCTTATAAATATATTCAGACCCTCGCATGCCAAGTCCCCTAACGATCTAACTCTCGGCTTACCTTCGGGTCCGAGCAAACGTGTCTGCTTATGTTCCTTAGAAACGCATGCTTGTCTGCTTGAATGTTACCTTATTTTCATCCAAACTCCGGGAGACTACTAAGTAGTCGTTGTAAACCCCCTGATTTTTCAAAATTTTAAAAACTGGATTTTTCACAATTTTCTGGAATTTTCTGGGAATTTTTTGTAATTTAACAACAGGGTTTTAATTATTAAATAATTTTTAATTGATAATAAATGATATTAAAATATTATAAAAATAATATTTTTGGATGAAAAATGAAAAACTGGACTTAGGACAATTTTTTGGAATTTATTGGGCCTCGGACCTATTTTTAAACACCTAAAAAATATTTTATCTATTTATTTAATTAATTAATTATTTATTATTATTATTAATATTATTATTATTTTATTTTATAAACCCAAACCCAGCCCACTAGGCCCGGCCCACCGGGCCCAGCCCGAACCCAAACCCAGAACATCCCCTATCGGGTCGGGTCGGGTCGGGTCCGCCCGACCGAACCCGACCCGCCATCCGCCCGCACCCTCTCTCCTCCCACGACCCAGCCCAGCTGCCCGCGTCTCGCGGCGGAGCCGCCGCCTCCGGCCCGCTCCGCCCGGCGCCCCGCCTGCCTCGCGCTGCGCTGCCCACCACGACGGCCCCTCCTCCGCCTCCCACGGCCACGACCACCGTTGCCACCGCTGCCAGCCGCGCCCAGCCATCTCCCCCGGCCACCGCCTCCTTCTCCTCCTTCCCCGTCGAGCACAGCACCAGCAACAGCAGCTCGAGCCGTCGTCGCCGCCGCCGCCGCCCGAGCGCCGCGCCGCCCTCCGCCCTAGCACCCCGGCCCCCTCCGCCTCAGCCCGGCCGCCCAGCGCCGCCCCTCGCCGGATCCCCAAATCCGAAACCCTAACCCTAATTCTCGAATCCTCATGTCCGACACGAGTCAGACACGATTCGACCCTGTTTTCGGGTCCCCTTCAGGTACTTGTAACTTTTTGCTCGTAGCTCCGTTTTCGATTCCTTAAATTGCGTTGCGAAGCCTGTATGACCCTCTCGGTGCCCGGATAAACCGCTCGGGGCATCGCGTCCTGTGGTGATCGCACACCGCGATCCAAAAACAGGAAAAATCAGACCCTGTTTCATCCCGGAACTGAGTACGCCCCGCCAAACGGGACGACTTGGTCGCGCGCGGTCTTCAAAGATACGTGCGCGTCGACGATACGGACGTGTGGGATTTTGCGGAAGCTGATTCGGGTGTGTGTGCACACCGGAATCAACGCGTATCCGCGGACATCGCCCCGTATTCGACTTTTCTGCAATTCACCTTAACTTTGTATACACACGTCGGATCGAGACGAAACTTGCGCCATCGGACTCGTAGTGATACGTTGGTCCTGTGGGTCAAGTTTGGTTCGATTCTGAGAACGTTGACGAAATCGCGTGTCGTGGGCTCCACAGGCCCCGCTCGACGGGCGATTTTATGATCGGCTCATCGGAATTCAATTCCGAAAGTTCCGTTGGGTTCATATCAGCGTTTCTGACTTGTTGACACTAAGTTTGGTAAATTTGGAGACCTTTGACCCTGACACATTTTTCGGTGCAAAGCGGGCCCGCATGTGGACCCCGTTTTGACCCGAAACTGCCGTTTCTGTCCTTGTCTCCAAATTGGACTCAAGGACAGGCGTTTCTAGCTGATTGATATTTTATGGATCTGATGGTGATGTTTGTTTCAGCAACCGGAGTACCGCCTGCAAATCCAACTGAAGTCAGAGCCGAAATCAGAGCCGGAACCACAGGCAAGTGTACCTCGCCAAAACTTGCAACTTGGCTACCTATTTCCTGGACTTAGCTTTGCATCAGTGGGCAAGTAAAGCTTGCCAATTCTTAGATATTTCTGGTTATAGTATTTTACTTGATTTCTTGTAGATTCATATGTAACTTATTTAACTGCTCAACCCAGGACACCTGACACTCTTCATGTGACAGAATTGCCTGAGATATACCTGGTGATTCCGTATAGGCTACATTTTTTATGTCATTTCCAGTTTACATGCTTAGATTCTAGCCTGACTCATTATATTAGTTCAAACTTGCGTGACTTGTACCTGATATTTTCTGGAACTGTGACGTGAGATTACATGGGGTGGGGAGAGTATTATCATATCAAGGCTGAATATATTATAATATAAATACTGTTATCTGGCGGTGCCTTAGACTCTGATACAGAGCTTTGGTACCTTACTGGCTCTTCGAGAAAATACTGCTATGGGTTCTTCGACACTGATCCTGTAGTAGTCTCAGCCTGAGTATGACTAAAACTCTCACTTTCATATCACTTAGCTGGTTTACATATTTACCCTGCTATTTCATTATTGCTGCACTACATATATTTTGGCTTGTATTTTCTGTACCTTGTTATGTCCCCTGAGGACCTGGAATGGACTATGTCCCCAGGTATAGCTGAGGAGAACTACCCCGAGGTGTACGGTACAGGAGCACTCCTTGGAGCAGAACCCGGAACAGAGAACGAGATATTGGCCGAAGATTTCTCCTGAGCACCGGCTTCATCTACACAGTATTTCCATTTTCAGCATTTATTTCCTGTCTATTATCCTCTGAATGTAACAGACTAATTCTCGGATTGTTTCCCGAAATAATCTTATTTATTGCTTATTTATTTCAATTGTATTATTCTGGCAATTAATCTGTGTTTATTCTGTGGATGAGATTAGAAATACCTGAGACTTGTAACATTTTACTGTTAGACTACAGCTTAAGCATGCCCTGATGGATCCATTAAATTGGATTGTCCATCGGTGCGTGCTGCTGGCCATTGCTCACGTGCTCAGTCCCTCGTCATTTTGGGACTGGGGCGTGACATGGTTTTTGTGGTGGCCCATGCAGGTCTACGACTAAATTGTTCGGTTTCAACTTAGGGACCGAACAGGCCTGCAATAAGATAGGATAAGTTTTTAGGATCTCATCCACTTGCTTGAATCATTTTTTATATCTGTATCGTACTCGAACTAATTTGAACTTGCATCTTGCCTTGATTCCTGTGCGCCTCTTATTGGTTATTTTGGATACAGGGAAATGGACCCACAAGAATGCAACGAGACTCCCGTCGGAACACCCCAAGCTACAGGTGTCACCTATAACGATGAAGTGACACCAGTCGGAGGAGTTCCACCAACTCAACAGAGCCAGCAGGCAGGTCAACCTACCTCCCAATTCCGGCGCGATGACATCCCACCCTGATCCCGACTGAGGAAGAGAAGGCCGAGAAATTCTTCGACGGACTGAACATTGAGCTGCAAAAACTAATTGGGTCCATCGCACCAACATCATACTCGGACGTTCTTGCTGCGGCTCGACACATAGAGCGCGTCACCAAGAGAGAGACCAGACTGAAGCGGCCTTCCCCATCCGCACCAACCAAAGCAGCACAAGAGGAGTTTGTAAAGCGTCAACAAATAAGCTCGCCACCAAGAGCAGCACCAAAAGCCTTCTACCTTCCTACTTGTTACCACTGCGGCAAGATAGGCCATGTCGAGAAGGAATGTAGACGTAAACTCGGACTATGCTTAGGCTGCGGATCCAGACAGCATACAGTGAGAGACTGCCCTGAGCGTAGAGAAGGAGCACCAAAGGCGAACCAGTAGACTCCACCAGCACCTCGGGCAGCACCCTACCAGCAAGCTCAGCAACAGCAGAGGAATCTACCTCAAGGACGAGAGCAGGCTTACGCGATGACTGTGCAGGAAGCCGATGCGAGTAAGTGAATCGTAGTTTTCCGTTTTTAGTCTTGTGTAGCTCGTGCCTATTGGTTCGTGACCTCAGCCCCAACCTAGTAAATTGCAACTTGTTAATAACAACCTGGTTTCATAAAAGTTATAGTTTTAACTAGATTTTCTAGAAAGTGTAAACTTTCAATTTTTAGGGAGACGGTATTTCCCTGAAGTCTCTTGTGATGTGTTTTCAAACGATGCTTGCGACCGCGTCATCTCTGTTGACAGGTTATTATTTGATTGCGAGGACGCAATCCTCTTAAGGGGGGTAGATTGTAAACCCTCTGATTTTTTAAAATTTTAAAAACTGGATTTTTCACAATTTTCTGGAATTTTCTGGGAATTTTCTGTAATTTAACAACAGGGTTTTAATTATTCAATAATTTTTAATTAATAATAAATGATATTAAAATATTATGAAAATAATATTTTTGGATGTAAAATGAAAAACTGGACTTAGGACAATTTTTCTGGAATTTATTGGGCCTCGGACCTATTTTTAAACACCTAAAAAGTATTTTATCTATTTATTTATTTAATTAATTAATTATTTTTTATTATTATTAATATTATTATTATTTTATTTTATAAACCCAAACCCAGCCCACTGGGCCCGGCCCACCGGGCCCAGCCCGAACCCAAACCCAGCCCATCCCCTATCGGGTCGGGTCGGGTCCGCCCGACCGAACCCGACCCGCCACCCGCCCGCACCCTCTCTCCTCCCACGACCCAGCTCAGCTGCCCGCGTCTCGCGGCGGAGCCGCCGCCTCCGGTCCGCTCCGCCCGGCGCTCCGCCCGCCTCGCACCGCGCTGCCCGCCACGACGCCCCCTCCTCCGCCTCCCACGGCCACGACCACCGTTGCCACCCTATTTAAACCCCCCCGATCCCCTCTCGGCCTCACTCCGCCGCCGCCAACCACCACTCGCCGCCGCCGTGCCCCCAGCCGCGCCGCCACCGTTGCCACCGCCGCCAGCCGCGCCCAGCCATCTCCCCCGGCCACTGCCTCCTTCTCCTCCTTCCCCGTCGAGCACAGCACCAGCAACAGCAGCTCGAGCCGTCGTCGCCGCCGCCGCCGCCGCCGCCCGAGCGCCGCGCCGCCCTCCGCCCTAGCACCCCGGCCCCCTCCGCCTCAGCCCGGCCACCCAGCGCCGCCCCTCGCCGGATCCCCAAATCCGAAACCCTAACCCTAATTCTCGAATCCGCGTGTCCGACACGAGTCGGACACGATTCGACCCTGTTTTTGGGTCCCTTTCAGGTACTTGTAACTTTTTACGTAGCTCCGTTTTCGATTCCGTAAATTGCGTTGCGAAGCCTTTATGACCCTCTCGGTGTCCGGACAAACCGCTCGGGGCATCGCGTCCTGTGGTGATCGCACACCGCGATCCAAAAACAGGAAAAACCAGACCCTATTTCACCCCGGAACTGAGTACGTCCCGCCAAACGGGATGACTTGGTCGCACGCGGTCTTCACAGATACGTGCGCGTCGTCGATACGGACGTGTGGGATTTTGCGGAAGCTGATTCGGGTGTGCGTGCACACCGGAATCAACGCGTATCCGCGGACATCGCCCCGTATTCGACTTTTCTGCAATTCACCCTAACTTTGTGTACACACGTCGGATCGAGACAAAACTTGTGCCATCGGACTCGTAGCGATACGTTGGTCCTGTGGGTCAAGTTTGGTTCGATTCTGAGAACGTTGACGAAATTGCGTGTCGTGGGCCCCACAGGCCCCGCTCGACGGGCGATTTTGTGATCGGCTCATCGGAATTCAATTTCGAAAGTTCCATTGGGTTCATATCAGCGTTTCTGACCTGTTTACACTAAGTTTGGTGAATTTGGAGACCTTTGACCCTGACACATTTTTCGGTGCAAAGCGGGCCCGCTTGTGGACCCCGTTTTGACCCGAAACTGCCGTTTTTGCCCTTGTCTCCAAATTGGACTCAAGGACAGGCGTTTTTAGCTGATTGATATTTTCTGGATCTGATGGTGATGTTTGTTTCAGCAACCGGAGTACCGCCTGCAAATCCAACTGAAGTCAGAGCCGAAATCAGAGTCGGAACCACAGGCAAGTGTACCTCGCCAAAACTTGCAACTTTGTTACCTATTTCCTGGACTTAGCTTTGCATCAGTGGGTAAGTAAAGCTTGCCAATTCTCAGATATTTCTGGTTATAGTATTTTACTTGATTTCTTGTAGATTCATATGTAACTTATTTAACTGCTCAACCCAGGACACCTGACACTCTTCATGTGACGGAATTGCCTGAGATATACCTGGTGATTCCGTATAGGCTACATTTTTCATATCATTTCCAGTTTACATGCTTAGATTCTAGCCTGACTCGTTGCATTAGTTCAAACTTGCGTGACTTGTACCTGATATTTTCTGGAACTGTGACGTGAGATTACATGGGGTGGGGAGAGTATTATCATATCAAGGCTGAATATATTATAATATAAATACTGTTATCTGGCGGTGCCTTAGACTCTGATACAGAGCTTTGGTACCTTACTGGCTCTTCGAGAAAATACTGCTATGGGTTCTTCGACACTGTTCCTGTAGTAGTCTCAGCCTGAGTATGACTAAAACTCTCACTTGCATATCACTTAGCTGGTTTACATATTTACCCTGCTGTTTCATTATTGCTGCACTGCATATATTTTGGCTTGTATTTTCTGTACCTTGTTATGTCCCCTGAGGACCTGGAATGGACTATGTCCCCAGGTATAGCTGAGGAGAACTACCCCGAGGTGTACGGTACATGAGCACTCCTTGGAGCAGAACCCGGAACAGAGAACGAGATATTGGCCGAAGATTTCTCCTGAGCATCGGCTTCATCTACACAGTATTTCCATTTTCAGCATTTATTTCCTGTCTATTTTCCTCTGAATGTAACAGACTAATTCTCGGATTGTTTTCCGAAATAATCTTATTTATTGCTTATTTATTTCCATTGTATTATTCTGGCAATTAATCTGTGTTTATTCTGTGGATAAGATTAGAAATACCTGAGACTTATAACATCTTACTGTTAGACTATAACTTAAGCATGCCCTGATGGATCCATTAAATTGGGTTATCCATCGGTGCGTGCTGCTGGCCATTGCTCACGTGCTCAGTCCCTCGTCATTTTGGGACTGGAGCGTGACAGTCGTTCCATGCATGGTTGAACCTGCAAGTATCCGGGACCGTTAGGTCACCAAAGGCAGCCCCGAACCAGGGGAATTGCATCAAGGCAAGACTCATTCAGGTATTCGGATCTCTGCAAGTCTCCCTCGAGCGGGCTTACATCAGCCCAGGAGACTGTGCACATCCAATGGCTAAGTGAATTCTGATTCAAGTATCTCGTGTACTCGTGTTCTCGTGCACTCATGTTCTCGTGTTCTAGTGCACGCATGTTCTCGTGTTCTCGTGTATCTCGTGATAATTGGAAGACCCCAATTGCATGTCGCGGACTAGTTCCACGGACGGTCACCGGGGCATTGGGGCCGATCCGGTCCGGATGGAGCTCGTGTGTAGTCGTCGTGTACGGGACTGGGTAGCTTGCAGCGTATCGTGTACTCTCGTGGCATGTTATCTTTGTCCTCGACTACGTCCATAAATGGCTATGCCAGCGACTCATGTTCATATAGATAAGTCATCCTTGCTTAGCGGCTATCCGCGTGCGAGTCATTGCATTGCATCAAGAAACAACTGAACATCTGAACGATCATGTTATAACGACCCTCGTGTTTGCATATGCTATGCCTCTTGAATGTTATACTTGCCCGTGCTTGAATATATTGTTGCCTCGGACAGGGAAGGAGAAATGGTAAGTGGTAAGTCTCACCGTGTTTCCTCTAACATCGCACGGTGCACTGCCCGACACGTTAGGCTATTCAATACTTGCATAAAACTGATCCTAAGGCAACTAGAAAGACAACTTAATAGTTTTGCACGAAACCTGTATTACGTGTTTGGATTTGTCGAGCAGGCGAGTAGCTTCCCCACCAGTGCATTCAATGTACTGATAATCCACCAGTTTATATGCAGGGTGCGGGAGAACCTCGTTCGGTGCGGATGCCTCCTTCGTGCATGCTAAGGCATGGAGATCACTCCGAAGCAGCAGTGCGTCTGGAACTGAAGCATATATATAAGACATAATGTTGTGAACATCGCCTGATCATCGCCTGTACAATCATTCCACAATTGTAGCCACTTGGCACGCTTTATGTTTCAGAGAGAGAGGCTTGAGCGACTTATAATCTCGGCTATACACCGCCTGTAACACTTATTCATATCAATAAAAGAGCTTGCTTTACTTCAACTTGTGTTTCAATGCTTCCGCTATATTGTCGACTCAGTAAACTTGTTACCGATCGCCTATGCGTTCATGACTCCGCTGCACTCGGACAATCTGTGCGACTCTGTGGCTTAGAACTCTTACCGCCAGCCAATGGACCACGGCCTTGCACGGACGCGGTTCACGCATGTGCGGCATCACGCCCGGATGGGTCAAAGCGATCGTCCCGCGGGAGCGCTGGCGAGGGTGATTCCCGCCTAGCGGGGACGGCCGAAATAGCCTACGGGAGATCGGGGCGTGACATAGATGGCCATGTCCGTCTCCGTATTCTGGTACTGGACGTGACAACTATTACTGATATTTTATTCTTGTTTCTATATATATCTATTAACATATTTTAGTTAGAACTTTTATAATCATATATGACATGTATTTCTAATGTACCTTATGTTATTGATCTCACACATGCACTAAATTATAGCTACCAAATACATGATTGATTCAAGTTCAAGTTCTAGTTATTGTTGTATCTTGTTTAGTGAGTGCGGGTGGAGGAAAATACCTACTAGGTACGTATGTGGACTTCGACTAGCTTCGACGTCCTCGAATGAGGTAATATGATGCATGTGTTAAATTTATAAAGGAATGGATATCATGCATGAATTGTCCCTACTGCTTGAATGAAAAAAGAAAAAAAAAAGGCTTTGATTATGTTTCCAGAATAAAATATGACTCTCGAATTATATTGACATGAAATGAAGTAGGTAAAAGATAGAAAATTACAATTAAAAGCAATATTTTCTCACATAATTACTTAGTGACTACTTTCAGTGAGTGTAGTTTTTGTCCCCACCAGTATACAACAATGTACTGATGCCCACCCCTATAGGTGCTGGATTTTCTGATGGACCTCCTGAGGAGGTAGAAGACCCTCATCCTTTGAAAGATTGAGATATGAAGGCATTGTTGTTTTTGTATAAAGGGATGCAATGTATGGAACAACGTCATTGTAGTTCTTTTTAGTTTCAAAAGTTGTAAGCCAAGATTGACATATTGATCAGTTGGTTATTGTAACAGCCCACTTCGCTCAGTTCTGCAAGATGACTCAACCGGCATATCGGCACTTGGACTCAGAGTTTCAGCAGTTCACTCGGGGTCTTGCTTGGTCGAGGCAAGCCCACATTTAGGTGGGTGGCTACGATGAACCTATCTTTGCTTGGCATGCACACCTAAGAACTTGGAATATACATGCTACATCGCTAGACGATAACCTCTTGCATGCTAATAAGAATACAACGTACATAGCTAAGAAAATAATCTCATAATCTCATCTTGTATTGCTTGTGTTAGAACATAGAAAAAAACTTGGTTTATTGTTAGTTCCTAGTACTACATCTTTAGACTCGTGCTGGCATAATCGCTTATGTTTGCAAGTAAGGCTATGCCGCATATTTCCTTAAAGTTATATTCACACTATTATAATGCTTTTCTGCTTTACATATTCGTTATACTTGTCATATAGAACATGCCATGGATTATTGCACTTCACTATTTAATGGTTCACTCAGTTGAGGCAGGAAGGCTATCAAGATTATCGTTTTAAGCCAAATAATTGGAAATATTGAAAGACTTCATGACCGTTAGGTCACCAAGGCAGTTTTCGCACTAGGAGACTGTAGCAAGGAAAGTCAAGCAAGATAAGATCATGACATCTCTGAAATCAACACTCATTTTATACTGAATCTAACGGCTCGGAGAGTCGATAAGTTGAGAACAAGATCCTGATTTGAACTTATACCTGATAGACCCTGACTTGAATCTATACCTGATGCGATAATCTGGAAGACTTGAGGATACGCGTGGTCACGGACAACTTGGTGTGTAAGGGAGATTTTTGAATCTTGTTTCGTGGACGGTCATCGGGGCACCAGAGCCAATCCCACCGGTCGAAACCTCCTGACTTACGTATTGACTGATCATTAGTACGTATGGAACGTGCGATAGAAAATAACTGCTGATAGAATTTGCATAGTTAGAAGACTTGGCAGTTATTAGAGGTCTTATCGTATCATGGATATGACATGCTTAGAGCATAGGGTGGGGAGGACAATGAGTAAGGCGTTTGGGCTCCTTTGTACTTTCCTTGTGTAACCCGTACGCTCCGCCGGAGATGCACGGTCATGATGAGCACTATATATATTATTATTATCAGGCGGCCTCTGGCGTTCAAAAGACGACATACTTTTTAGGCCCCTGAATCTTCGAGAGAATCATGCCAATCTCATTTTAGCCAGATAGTCCACGTGTTGGAAAGTTGTTCTCAAAGTGCATTCACATAGATAGTTAGGCGACCCATTTGATGTTTATTTTCAGTACTTTATTGGCATGCTTCTATGTATCTTGTTACGTCCCTCTGAGGACCTGGTCCCTTTTCAAGTGTAGAGGATCATGACTATTTGCAGGAGCACGGATCAAGACTTGCTACTTCGTTCTCTTTCGAGGAGGCCTTACCTTCGAGCCTCATTGTTCATTAGATATACTTATTTTGTTTCTCTTATATTCTAGTTTGGTAGTGGATTTGTCTCCACCCAACTACTTGTTCTTATCAAGCATCTTATACTTGATTTAGTTATATAGTTGATTGGTTATTCATTTATATTTAATTATTTTTGTGGATGAGATTTAGTTATGCTCTGTGACTTGTGACAATATATATACCACTTGTGAATTATTATTCATAATACAGTGTACGTATGTGTTATGATTTCCATATATTGGAGTCTCCATATACATACAGCTGGCATGCTTAAGTATTCTTAGTCCTACGTATTTTGGGACTGGGGCGTGACATATTTTTAGTGGTGGCCCATGCAGGTCGAGAGTATATTATCTCAGTTATGTTACTGTACCGAGCAAGCCTGCAAATAGGATTAGAGTATAAGATCTCATCCATATTTGACTATGACTCACTTTCCTTCCAGTCCGTTCTATTTAAATAATTGTATCATGCTTGATTCATGTACTTCCCTAATAGTTTCTTGAGTATAGCCTTCTGTTATAATGTAGGAATCCTTGTTGTTAGGATGATA
The DNA here is from genome assembly GCA_036927795.1 of Iris macrosiphon. NCBI lineage: Eukaryota > Viridiplantae > Streptophyta > Magnoliopsida > Asparagales > Iridaceae > Iris > Iris macrosiphon. The sequence goes on from JAYESA010000015.1 coordinate 55,701,315, forward strand.
ATTAGGGTAACATTCCTACTAAGAATACAACTAGAATATTGACACATCACTAAGTTTAGCATACCTAATGAACCCTAGCATCCCTTACCTGTAGATTAATTGACCATTATCCCTTGATATATTTATGAAGGACTTGAGAGTAGTATAGACACTACTAGGGTTAGTTAAAAATTTGACCATATTGATTGACCCTAGTATTGAGGAACCAATAGAAATCCAAGGTTGAATATTAGGACTAAACCTAACTTTCATAGTGAGATAGTATTAGAGAATTATAAATTTAGATTCTTGACTTGATACTAGCATAACAGTACCTTATAAAACTAAGAGGAATGAATAGAATATTTTTCTTGATTATACCTCGAACACAGAGATTAGCATACCACCTTTCCTTAGGAAACCTTGATATTATAAAGAGTCTCCCTATTTAATTTCATATTTTGTTCCTCCGAAACCTTAACGCTCGCTATTGTGCGACGACTAAAATTTTCTTTCATCTTTCAATTCGTGCCACCTAACCGTTCTAATTGTAGGCCAAGTGATTTTCTTTTATGATAGGATATATAGTTTACTAGGATTATAGTTGTTAATCTTGAATTTTGAAATTATGTGCGTAGTAGTTAGAACTTGATAGTTTGAGTTGTTCATTTAGATTATAATTTTATGATTACACTTTAGTTTTAAATTGCGTAATTTGTATCCATAACGCAATACAGGTTATATCCTCCTTCACTTAAGGGCCAATAACTTCTCCATTCTTAATATTAACGCTTTGTTCTATAAGCACTATGATTAAGACTTAAGATGACTATTACCTATATAATGCAATAGGATACCCTAATAAGTACCAAGATCTTTTTCTCGTATACCCTAACAAGAGTTTCTGCTTTATCCTACAAGGCAGTTACGGTATTAGTTTATTCTTTTAAGTTGAGTAGTATGCCTCACAACCTAGTATCACATAGTCATTTTGACCCATCAATGAAGTATAATTGAATGACACCAACTATATGCTAGCATAAGACGATAGTGTATATCCAGACTGTAGAACTCGGGGGCCCATACCCCTATTTGGTCGACTAGAGACATAGACAAGGAGTTAGTATGGCATCTGTAGAGATACAACACCGGATGAGTCTTATCTTCTTCGTGAACTTAAATTATTTTTGTACCTTCTTTCATCATAATCCAGCGTACTTATATTTTCTGGACTACCTCGACCTATGCTGCTATTATAGCCTAGTTTTATAAGCTTATTCTTTTATCGAGCTTGTTCATGACATATGTGTTATTGGGGTCTGATCAACCACACTAATACATTGTCTAATTAGAATCAGTGTATTATGGTCTAGCTAACCTAGTACGCTTAGTTCGCTCTTCGCATGACTACTTTACGTGGATTGATATATAATTGATTAGTAGACGAATCTACTTGCCCTTTAGATATATTCGAGCATATCTTATCGATTATATAACTGTTCCAATATGAACATACAAATAGGAATTTACCAAAATAGGATTTCAATCCACAACTGCCTTGACAACTCTCTTTTGAATTCTTAAAATTGCCTTGAATCCCATACTTGCATTCTATCACCTCCTCCTTGAATTCTTTATTATTGTTTTTCGTCTTTCCCTATTTCGGAAAGACGAACGATCGTGCTTGCTATAAATTTGACACACGGAGAGTACTAGATATACCCCCATAGGTCAATCACATTACTTGGTGACTATTTTTCGTAATTAAGGGCATATCACAGGTGATATATTTTGTGTGTTAAGTTTTTTTTTGAGGATTGAATAACACGATTAAATAATTTGAGAAAGTTCTTCTTAAATGTATAGCCTCATGTGATAGATGGGTAAATTCTAAGTTGGGTAGAAGTTGCATTGTCAACTTGAGATAAAAAATTTTAGATTGTGATCAAGTGATCAAGCAAGATTACATTGAGAGATTTAAGTCATTTTAATTTTAAGAATTTTTAAGATTATGAGGATTTAATAAATTTTGATATTTTGATATTGAAGACCAAATATTTATACTTTGAGCACATGATTTAAATTTTGAATATTGAAGGTTGAATCATCGATTTAAATTTTGAGGATAAATATATAATTTTAGACTTGAACAATTGTTGAATTTGATTTGAAATTTTATAATTTGAAATTTTGAATTAAAAGTTGAATGTTGATTGTTGGATCACCCATTTGAAATATTGAGGATGGAAATTAAATTTAAAATTTGAAGAGTACAAAATTCATAAGTTGAGAATAGAAATAAGATTTGTTTAGAATTGTGTATTATGTATTGTTCAAAATATAGAGGAGATTATAATAGTTGGAGATTGTGATATAAAAATTAATGTGGGTTATTTCAATCTTGAAGATGTTATATGGATTAATTTAAATTTGGACGTTGATGATTTGAAAAATTGAGAAGAGACTACAATAGGTTGAATTTTGATTTGAACAATGGTTATATCAAATTTGAAGTAATTGCGATAGATTTGAATAGATATTATTGTTTAAATTTTTGGAAGAGATTGCTATTGACTTCTTATATACGAATGTGAAGGATTTAGCAAATCATATCTTATTTTTAATTTCGAGGACAAAATTCTTTTAAGTTGGGTAGATTGTAAACCCCCTCACCCAAAAATAGGTATCTTGAGTGTATTTTGTATTTCTCGTATTTATTTTAAATTATTTTTTAGATCAAATAAAACTCAATGATTTTATTATGACACTTCACCATGGTTTGGACATTAATGATATATGATAGCCCCAAAAATCTATATCTCCCTTCATAGGAAGTAGCCTACACAAGAGACACTACCTAAAGGATCTTTTCGTGGCACAAAAATTTGATCCCTTGGTGTTAGTATGACATTAGTGTAACGACCATAGATTATGTGTTAATTATTTAGGTATTATATATATATAATTTAAATATGATTATTTTTTAATTCCAACTTTTCTAAAATTAGCATCCCATAATTTTCCATGCCAAGTTAGGCATTTTTTCCTTTTATAGATTTGCATAATATTTCTATTACCTGTTTTGTGCATAACCATTTAATTAATTACTTAGTTAAATAGATAATATAATTATTTAATTTATTAAACTAGATAAATATTTAATTATTAATTATAAAATATTTTCATAAAATATTTGGGTGTAGTATTTTATTAAAACTTTATAAAGTAATTTTTTTAAAATTTATTTTTGGTGTGCAAATATTCTTTTTGGATTTTTATAATTCCATCTGTATATATAAATATATAAATATATATATATATATATATATATATATATATATATATATATATATATATATATGTTAATAAATATATAGATAATAATAATAATAATAGTAATAGAAGTAATAATAATAATAGCAATAATAATAAAAGTATTAGTAATAGAAATAATAAAAATAAAAGAAAAAGAAAAGAAAAGAAAAAGGAAAAGAAAAGAAAAAGATAATTATTAAAAACCTAAATCCTATTCCTTAAACCTAATCACTAACCCTTAACCTAAAACTAAATCCTAATCAAAACCACTAACTAAACCTACCCAGCAAAACTCCCCAGAACCCCCCACGCGGCCTCTCTCTCCCCCTCTCTGTATATAATCACTCTAACCCTAAACGATAATACCCAAACCCTAACCCTAGCCGACCCTCGGCGACCTCAGCCCCACGTCGGCGCCGACCGCCGCTGCCCCGGGCCGCGCCGCGCCGCCCCGTGTCGTCCGCCGCCCCGCGTGCACGCGCGTAGTGCACAATAGCGCCCCATCTTCAAGGTGATGTAACTCCTTCATTTGTGATTCTTTTTGCGTGCGGTTTATTCGTGTACGTTTACAACCTAACCCTCTAGGATTTTTATTCAAGCGGGACGAGTTTTCGTTCCCCGGATTGGTCAAAAAATTGACCGAAAAACTGACAAAAAACAGTCCAAAAATTTCAATCCAAACCCCCATGTTCAGGCCCAATTTTCCACCAACCTGTTTAATATTTTCAAAAATTAATTAAAGGGTTTTTCTTCTCCATATAACCAAGAATTTTTTTGTTCTTTTAGTTTTGTTAATTTGTTCTACGTGTAAAATTATTCGGCCTCCAAAACGACCAAAAACTTGTTATTTTAAAACTAAAATTTTGTGATACGGAGTGCGCCCAGCCAAACGGGACCGTCTTGTCTCGTACCAATTGCACCGAAAGGCGCGTATGGTATATTATGACGCGTGTGTGCACGTCGGAATCAACCTGTATCAGTAAAAAGTTCCCGTATCGTGACTTTTGTAAAACATCACCCCATTTTATGTACGCTCGTCGGAATGTGACAAAATTTTTGCCATTGGATTTGTGGTATTACGCAGGTCCTGTGACCCAAGTTTTACGCGATTCCGAGATAATTGGCCAAGCCGTCTATTTGCGGGCCCTACGGTTGACTTTAAGGACGAATTTGTGTTCGGCTCACCGAAATTCAAAATTGGACATACCGTTGAGTTCGTATCGTCGTTTAGAATTTTTTTGACCTATAATTTGTCCCATTTAGAGACTTTTACCTTTGACACGCTTTTCGATGCAAAGTGGCTCACATGTGGTCCCACTTTGATCCGAAATTACCGTTTTGCCCCTGTGTCCAAATTGGACGAAAGGGTAGGCTTTTCTGACTATCTTGCTTATTCCGGGAATGTTGGTGATGTTTATTTCAGCATCTCGAGACATTTATTCGGAGGCCATAGTTTCTGATCCCTTGTACTTGACATCTGGATGCTTACACTATGTAGCTTTCTTGCCAGACAAGTATACCTTGTCATTGTACTATAATTTATATTCCATATGATGCATGTAGTTTAATTCTTTTTTTTAGTTCATTTATTTTAACTGCTATATAAACTGAGCGTCCAAGAATAACTTGGGTGCAACGACGGTGGCGTCGTATTTTATCTTTATTATATATTATGCATGTTAACCTAGTTTTACGAGACCACCACATGATCATGAAGTATTCTTATATTTTATTTGGCTGTGACACATTTCTTACACGAGTTATGAGTCTCATATAGATCACGGACTTACGTATTGACTGATCATTAGTACGTATGGGACGTGCGATAGAAAATAACTGTTGATAAAATTTGCATAGTTAGAAGACTTGACAGTTATTAGAGGTCTTATCGTGTGATGGATATGACATGCTTAGAACATGGGGTGGGAAGGACAATGAGTAAGGCGTTTGGGCTCCTTTGCACTTTTCTTGTGTAACCCGTACGCTCCGTCGGAGATGCGCGGTCATGATGACCACTATATATATCAGGCGGCCTCTGGCGTTCAAAAGACGACATACTTTTTGGGCCCCCTGAATCTCCGAGAGAATCATGCCAATCCCATTTTAGCCAGATAGCCCACGTGTTGGAAAGTTGTTCTCAAACTGCATTCACATAGATAGTTAGCGACCCATTTGATGTTTATTTTCAGTACTTTATTGTCATGCTTCTATGTATCTTGTTACGTCCCTCTGAGGACCTGGTCCCTTTTCAAGTGTAGACGATCATGACTATTTGTAGGAGCACGGATCAAGACTTGCTACTTCGTTCTCTTTCGAGGAGGCCTTACCTTCGAGCCTCATTGTTCATTAGATATACTTATTTTGTTTCTCTTATATTCTAGTTTGGTAGTGGATTTGTCTCCACCCAACTACTTGTTCTTATCAAGCATCTTATACTTGATTTAGTTATATAATTGATTGGTTATTCATTTATATTTGATTATTTCTGTGGATGAGATTTAGTTATGCCCTGTGACTTATGACAATATATATACCACTTGTGAACTATTGTTCATAATACAGCGTACGTATGTGTTATGGTTTCCATATATTGGAGTCTCCATATACATACGGCTGGCATGCTTAAGTATTCCTAGTCCTACGTATTTTGGGACTGGGGCGTGACAGCGACTGTTCTGAGTAACACATATGTATCTGAATACCTGAGACTCCTAGTATAGCACACTTGAGTATTCGAGTAACATTATTCACCTGAGTCAGATACCCGCTCGTGATACTTATGTTTGCTTATGCGATTTCCTTGATTTTATATATATTCGTTCTCAGTTTAACTTTGGTTTACCTTGGACAGGAAAGGAGGAATGATAAGTTGGTAAGTCTCGTCGTGTTACGCTTATATCGCACGGCGTACTGCCACATGAGCTAGGCTTAATATCTTTGCCATGAAACTGATTCTAAGAAAAGATTAGAAAGACAACAATGATAGAGTGCATATAACTAATTGAACATGTTTGGATTTGTTGAGCGGACGAGAAGCCTCCCTACCAGTGCATTCAATGTACTGATAATCCACTAGATTGTGTGCAGAGTGTGGAAGAACCTCTTTCGGTGTGGAGTGTCCCCTCGTGCGCGCTAAGGCATAAAATTCGCTCTGGAGCCTTGGAGTGTTGCGTCCGGAGATGAAGCACATATACAGGACATAATGTTGGAACATCGTCTATGTACCATTCCTTGTTGTAAGCCACTTAGCACGCTTTTATTGTTTCGAGAGAGAGAGAGAGCTTGAGCGACTTATAATCTCGGCCTAGCGCCTCTTGTAATACTTATTCAAAATCAATAAAGAGCTAGTTTTTATATCATACTTGTGTTCGTTCTATGCTTCCGCTTTATCGACCTTGCGAACTAGTTATCTTACCGCTCGTTCTATGTCTGGTCTTGCGAGGGCGCAACTTAGGCTCGCGCGACATCACGTCCATGCGAGGACGAACGGTCATGCGGGGCCGGGACGTGACAATTATTGAGAGCCTTTGTAATCGATGCAAGTTATGAATAAGATTGATTGTGTTCCTGTCTTACGTTGTTATTTGGTTTTCTACATTGAAGTCCTGCTTCTTCACTCTGAATTCTGCCTATTTTGTTATTGTGCAAGATCGTGTCTTATACAAGCACAACTTGTAAAATCCCCTTCCTAGAAAATCGTATATATCCCTTTATTTATTAATTATTAATTAAATTATAGTAATTAGGGGCTAAATAGGAGAATTAGATTTTTAATAATTTTTATGTTAGGTGTTCGGGCACTTAGATGACTTATGGGACCATCAGAAATTTTTTGGAATTTATTCCATGTAGGAGACCCCTTGAGCAGTTGCTAGCCTAATGGTGTGCATTTTTCTAATCTATGAATTTTTCTATGAGTATATATATTATATATATACAAATATATATATATTCATATATATTAATAGGAAAAGAAAAGATTAAGAAAAGATTTAAGAAAGAACTAATTAAATAAAGCTACTAATATAATAATAATAATAATAATAATAATAATACTAATAATATTAGCAATGCTTTACTTAGCATTTGCTAAAGAGTTCCAACCATCCAGCCATAGCAACTGACCAAGACCCGCCCACTTCAGCCAATTCCTTCCAAGGACCCATCTAATAAAATAATAAGAATAATAGTAATAATAATAACAATGATAACAACTATATCTATCCTTAGCACTTGCTCCTTGAGACCCTTCAGCACACGAACACCTGCTGTGACCGGCCACTTTGAATTCTTAGCAACTTAGCACACTTGCTTATCACCATATCTCTTGCAACTTTAGTAACTTAGTAGCCAGGAGACCCGCCCCTTCAACATTTTCCAGACCCGACCCCTTTACTTCACGCGGACGCCCCCTACTCCTATTCCCTCTCCCTATCATAAATATATATATATATATATATATATATATATATATATATATATATATATATATATATATATATATATATATTTCTCTCTCAAACCCTAACCTAAATTTCCAGACCTCCTCTTCACATCTAGAGCCGTCACCGCAGCCAGAGAAGCCCCGCCAAGCCATCCAACCATCCCGACGACGCCGACCTCGCATCCTGCAGAATCCCACTCGAGGCACCTTCACTCCGGCGTGATTTTCCGTCGACTCGCTCAACCAAACGCTGTTCCGTTTTCATAGGTATGATCATCCCTTAACCCTCTCCAATATCTGTTTTATAGCCAACCTCGAAAAATGTGTGCCCCTAGGTGAAAAACAGCGTCCAAAGTGGACGGACAGACCCAATTCTGGAATCGCAGAATTCCAGAATGACCACCCATATTGCCGAGTTCGTATCTCCCACCACAGAGATCCGAATTCGGTGATTCTTTTTGATACCTGTAGAATACCTGACCTAGTTTAATTTCTGTAAAATAACCCTATGCTATTAGTTGCTGTGGACATAGTTAAATTCGTCACAAAACTGCGCGCACCCACTTTTTTCAGATTTCCAAAAGTTGGAAAACGGAGCGCGCCCCGCCAAACGGGACCGCCCCGTCGTGTACCAAGTATACCGAATGGTACACGCAGCATAACCGGACACGTGAAATTTTGTGGGGACTGATTCGGACGCGTGTACGCGCCGGAATCAGGCCGTATCCGCGGACACATTTCGTGTCGTAACTTTTGTAGAACTCGCACGTATTTTGTGCACGCTTGTCAGATTGCGACGAAACTTGCGCCACTAGACTCGTGGTAACGCGCTGGTCCCGTGACCCAATTCTCACGCATTTCTGAGACGGTTGACCAGATCGCCAATTGGCGGGCCCCACAGTTGACTTTTTGGACAAAATTCTGTTCGGTCCATCGGAATCCATATTTGGATATACCGTTGGGTTCGTATTGACATCTAGAGTTGTTTGACCTATAGTTTATCCCATTTATAGACTGTTATCCTTGGCACACTTTTCGGTGCAAAGTGGGCCACACGTGGACCCCACTTTTGCCCGAAATTACCGTTTTGCCCCTGTGTCCAAATTGGACGAAAGGGATGTACTTTTTAACTATTTTGCTCATTCCGGAAACGTTGGTGATGTTTATTTCAGCATCCGGAGACGTTCGTTCGGAGTCCTTAGTTCCAGGTTCAGTGTCCTTGACAGTTGGGCGCGTACACTTTACAGATTTCTTGTCAGGCAAGTATACCTTGCCATTGTACTGTATTTACATTCCATATGAGGCATGCATGTTTATTTTCTGTTTATTTAGTTCATTTATTTTAACTGCTATATAAACTGTGCGTCCAAGGAAACTTGGGTGCAACGACGGTGTCGTCGTACTATGTTTTTATTTATGTATATGCATTAGACCTATTTTATGAGACTACCCCATCTTCATGAGGCATTTATGTTTCATTGGCCATGACACTATTCTTACACGAGTGTGAGTCACATGTAGAACACGGACTTGCGTACTTACCAGACTTGGGAGCAGTTCTTGGAGTTCTTTGAGGGAAAGTACTTCCCGGACATTGTCAGGGACACCTTGTATGATCAGTTTCTTCACTTAGAGCAAGGGAACCGAACCGTGGACGAGTATGATGCCGAGTTTAGTCGACTCAGCAAATATGGCGCTGCTTTGATACCAAATGACTTGGCTAAGGCTAAGAGATTTCATCGAGGACTGACCTAGGAGCTGCAACATTATACAAGCTCGCAGTCCCGAGTCTCTTACGCTGAACTACTGACAGAGGCCAGATTTCAGGAAACCATTAGCAGAGGAAAAGGAGGTCAGCTGAGGACACAACAAGGATCAGCAAGGATACAGCAGGGACCAGCCAGGACACAACAGGGGGGACCCATCAGACGTCCCTTGACACAGCAGCACCAGCAACACAGAGCCGGACCGTACCAGATTCCGGAGAAACCCCAATGTAATTATTGTGGGAAAATTGAACATATTTTAAGGGATTGTCGAGGCCGCTTGGGACAGTGTTTACGATGTGGTTCCGGACAGCATTTGGCAAAAGACTGTCCAAAACAGCAGACATTGACACTACCACCGCCAGCACAGAGACTAGCGCTTCCAGCACCGAAGCCAGGCCAGCAGATGACCGGACCGGGAGCACCTCGACCTTCGGCAGCAGGAGGATTTCAGAGAGGACCACCGCTACCCACTCAGGAGGAGCAGTATATGAGGACTGGACATGGACAGCCACAGAGGAACGGGCGAGCTTTTGCATTGGAGGTAGATGACCTGGATCATGAGGTGGATGTCATAGCAGGTATTACCCTTGCTTTTACTTTTCCTGCTGTGACATTATTTGATACGGGAGCCACCCACTCATTCATATCATCTATTTTTATTGCCAAACACAACATTGCTTCTACACCATTATCTAGTTGTGTTAGAATTCTTACCGGAGGAGGAGTTGTACCAGTTAGTCGAGTTTGTAGAACGGGTCCTATAGTGATACGTGGCAGAGAGATGAACGCCCAACTCTTAGTCCTTCCTATGCCATCTTTTGATATTGTGCTTGGAATGGACTGGCTAAGCAAGTACCATGCTTTCTTCGATTGCTTTGGAGGAAGCATTCTTTTTAAGGTACCAGGCCAGCCTGAACTTGAGTTTGCCCGAGGATCCACAGAAATCCTTGATGGTATGCAGCTCGCAATGGACGATGTTGTCTATCACCCTATTATTTCAGAATTTCTAGACGTCTTTCCAGAGGATTTGCCAGGACTACCCCCAGACAGAGACGTAGAGTTTTCAATTGAACTAGCACCCGGAGCAGCACCTATAGCATCGCATGTTTACAGACTGGCGAAAAAGGAGATGGACGAGCTGAAGGTACAGTTAAAAGAGCTAGAGGAGAAAAGTTTCATCCGACCGAGTGCATTACCCTGGGGAGCACCAGTGTTGTTTGTACCCAAGAAGGATGGGTCAGTACGTATGTGCATTGACTACAGAGCCTTGAATGCAGTGACAGTGAAGAACAAATATCCATTGCCACGCATTGATGACCTGTTTGATCAACTCATTGGAGCTAAGGTATTCTCGAAGATAGATCTGAGATCGGGATATCACCAAGTGAAGGTACGGAAGCAGGACATTCTGAAGACCGCATTCAGAACAAGATATGGGCACTACGAGTTTTTAGTCATGCCATTTGGATTGACCAATGCTCCAGCGATCTTCATGGACTTGATGAATCGAGTCTTCCACCAGTACTTGGACCAGTTCGTGGTCGTCTTCATAGATGATATACTTGTCTATTCGAAGAGCCACGAGGAGCACGAGGAGCACCTACGGATTGTTCTAGAGACTTTGAGGAGAGAGCAGTTATATGCTAAACTCAGCAAATGTGAGTTCTTCTTGGACAGAGTTTCATTTATTGGACATGTTGTTATAGGAGATGGTATTTCTGTTGATCCAGAGAAGATCTCAGCAGTTGAGACATGGCCTGTTCCTAAATCAGCAGCAGAGGTGAGGAGTTTCCTTGGACTTGCGGGATATTACCGATGGTTCGTGGAAAACTTCTCAAGGATAGCGGCACCTATGACTCGTCTGACTTGTAAGGATCAAGAATTTATATGGACTGACGAGTGTCAAGCAGCCTTTGAAGAGTTGAAGAAGCGACTGACTACAGCACCAGTATTGACGATTCCGTCAGGATCAGGAGGATATGTGATCTATAGTGACGCATCAGGAAAAGGCTTAGGATGCGTATTGATGCAGCATGGCAAGATAATTGCATATGCATCTAGGCAGTTACGAGTACATGAGAAGAATTATCCGACTCATGACTTGGAACTTACAGCCGTTGTATTTGCTCTGAAGCTATGGAGACATTACTTATATGGGGAACGAGTGGAGATCTATACAGACCACAAAATCCTCAAGTACGTCTTCACGCAGAAGGAGTTAAATATGAGGCAACGTCGTTGGCTCGAGTTGATAAAAGATTTCGAGATAGAACTACATTATCACCCAGGCAAGGCTAACGTGGTAGCAGACGCGTTAAGCCGGAAGCCAGCAGTTTACTTCTTGACAACACAGAGGGAACTATTGGAGGACTTGCAAGAGCTTGGTATTGAAGTGATATTACCCGGAGCAGATGGGACACTAGCCAACTTACAAGTTCAATCATCATTGGTAGAGAGGATTAAAGCAGCTTTGCCTACAGATGCCAGATTCAGGAGACTAAAGGAAAGGACAGAGGCCGGAGAGCAGACCGGATTGCGCATTCACGAGGATGGGACATTACGATGTGGTGATCGTCTTTATGTTCCAAATGGAGAGATTCGACAGGAGCTGATGGCAGAGGCTCATAGTTTGATTTATTCTATTCATCCGGGAGGCACCAAGATGTATCGCGACTTACGACAACACTTTTGGTGGCATGGGATGAAGAGAGAGATAGCTCGCTTTGTAGCTAAATGTCTGGTATGTCAACAAGTGAAGGCGGAGCACCAGAGGACAGCAGGATTATTGCAACCACTTCCGATTCCAGAGTGAAAGTGGGAGCACATCACTATAGACTTCGTCACAGGTTTTTCTAAGAGTCCAAGTGGGAGAGATACAGTGTGGGTAATAGTGGACCGACTCACCAAGTCAGCCCATTTTATACCTTTTAGAGTGGGTCAGTCGACAGAAGCTTTAGCTGACTTATATATGAGGCAGATTGTGAGATTGCACGGCATACCAGTCAGCATTGTATCGGACAGAGATTAGCGCTTCACATCGCACTTTTGGAGGAGCATGCAAGAGAGTCTTGGTACTCGTCTGAAGTTTAGTACATCTTACCACCCGCAGACAGATGGACAGTCGGAGCGTACTATTCAGACCTTGGAGGACATGTTGAGGGCTTGCATGTTAGACTTCGGAGGATCATGGGAGGACCACCTACATCTTGTAGAGTTTTTTTACAACAATAGCTATCAAGCGAGTATTCATATGGCTCCGTTTAAAGCATTGTATGGAAGAAAATGTAGGTCTCCTGTGTGTTGGAGTGACGTGGGAGAACGTCAGATTCTGGGACCCGAGTTGGTGGTCAACACCGTAGAGACAGTCAAGAAGATTCAGGGACACTTGCGAGCAGCGCAAGATAGGCAGAAGCAGTGGGCAGACCTTCATCGTCGTCCCTTGGAGTTCAAAGAGGGCGATCACGTCTTCTTGAGGATATCACCGACCAGAGGCACCATCCGATTCGGAGGGCGCGACAAGTTGAGTCCAAGGTATATTGGACCATTTGACGTGCTCGAGAGAGTTGGAGAGGTGGCATATCGACTTGCGCTACCACCTTCACTGGAGGGAGTACATGACGTATTCCATGTGTCGCAGCTCAGGCGATATGTGGCAGACAGCAGTCATGTTCTCGACCATTCGGAGATCACCATTGGGCCGAGCTTCTCATACCAAGAGCAACCCGTGGGAATCCTTGATCGTCGAGAGAAGGTATTGAGAAACCAGTCTATTCCCTTGGTTCGCGTAGCATGGAGGCATGGCGCGCCAGGAGAATCAACTTGGGAGCGCGAGGACGACATGCGCAAGCATTTTTCGAACCTATTCGCAGACCAAGGTATGAATTTACATTGTTAACTTATATCTTATACCATTTTTGCATTCTATCGTGGCTTAATTTTAATTTCGAGGACGAAATTTTTACAAGTTGGGTAGAATGTAAAACCCCCTTCCTAGAAAATCGTATATATCCCTTTATTTATTAATTATTAATTAAATTGTAGTAATTAGGGGCTAAATAGGAGAATTAGATTTTTAATAATTTTTATGTTAGGTGTTCGGGCACTTAGATGACTTATGGGACCATCAAAAAATTTTTGAAATTTATTCCATGTAGGAGACCCCTTGAGCAGTTGCTAGCCTAATGGTGTGCATTTTTCTAATCTATGAATTTTTCTATGAGTATATATATTATATATATACAAATATATTAATAGGAAAAGAAAAGATTAAGAAAAGATTTAAGAAAGAACTAATTAAATAAAGCTACTAATATAATAATAATAATAATAATACTAATAATATTAGCAATGCTTTACTTAGCATTTGCTAAAGAGTTCCAACCATCCAGCCATAGCAACTGACCAAGACCCGCCCACTTCAGCCAATTCCTTCCAAGGACCCATCTAATAAAATAATAAGAATAATAGTAATAATAATAACAATGATAACAACTATATCCATCCTTAGCACTTGCTCCTTGGGACCCTTCAGCACACGAACACCTGCTGTGACCGGCCACTTTGAATTCTTAGCAACTTAGCACACTTGCTTATCACCATATCTCTTGCAACTTTAGTAACTTAGTAGCCAGGAGACCCGCCCCTTCAACATTTCCCAGACCCGACCCCTTTACTTCACGCGGACGCCCCCTACTCCTATTCCCTCTCCCTATCATATATATATATATATATATATATATATATATATATATATATATATATATATATATATATATATATATATATATTTCTCTCTCAAATCCTAACCTAAATTTTCAGACCTCCTCTTCCCATCTAGAGCCGTCACCGCAGCCAGAGAAGCCCCGCCAAGACATCCAACCATCCCGACGACGCCGACCTCGCATCCTGCAGAATCCCACTAGAGGCACCTTCACTCCGACGTGATTTTCCGTCGACTCGCTCAACCAAACGTTGTTCCGTTTTCATAGGTATGATCATCCCTTAACCCTCTCCAATATCTGTTTTATAGCTAACCTCGGAAAACGTGTGTCCCTAGGTGAAAAACAGCGTCCAAAGTGGACGGACAGACCCAATTCTGGAATCGCAGAATTCCAGAATGACCACCCATATTGCCGAGTTCGTATCTCCCACCACAGAGATCCGAATTCGGTGATTCTTTTTAATACCTGTAGAATACCTGACCTAGTTTAATTTCTGTAGAATAACCCTATGCTATTAGTTGCTGTGGACATAGTTAAATTCGTCACAAAACTGCGCGCACCCACTTTTTTCAGATTTCCAAAAGTTGGAAAACGGAGCGCGCCCCGCCAAACGGGACCGCCCCGCCGTGTGCCAAGTATACCGAATGGTACACGTAGTATAACCGGACACGTGAAATTTTGTGGGGACTAATTTGGACGCGTGTACGCGCCGGAATCAGGCCGTATCCGCGGACACATTTCGTGTCGCAACTTTTGTGGAACTCGCACGTATTTTGTGCACGCTTGTCAGATTGTGACGAAACTTGCACCACTGGACTCGTGGTAACGTGCTGGTCCTGTGACCCAATTCTCATGCATTTCTGAGACGGTTGACCAGATCGCCAATTGGCGGGCCCCACAGTTGACTTTTTGAACAAAATTATGTTCGGCCCATCGGAATCCATATTTGGACATACCGTTGGGTTCGTATTGACATCTAGAGTTGTTTGACCTATAGTTTGTCCCATTTAGAGACTGTTATCCTTGGCACGCTTTTCGGTGCAAAGTGGGCCACACGTGGACCCCACTTTTGCCCAAAATTATCGTTTTGCCCCTGTGTCCAAATTGGACGAAAGGGATGTGCTTTTTAGCTATTTTGCTCATTCCGAAAACGTTGGTGATGTTTATTTCAGCATCCGGAGACGTTCGTTCGGAGTCCTTAGTTCCAGGTTCAGTGTCCTTGATAGTTGGGCGCGTACACTTTACAGATTTCTTGCCAGGCAAGTATACCTTGCCATTGTACTGTATTTACATTCCATATGAGGCATGCATATTTATTTTTTGTTTATTTAGTTCATTTATTTTAACTGCTATATAAACTGTGCGTCCAAGGAAACTTGGGTGCAACGACGGTGTCGTCGTACTATATTTTTATTTATGTATATGTATTAGACCTATTTTATGAGACTACCCCATCTTCATGAGGCATTTATGTTTCATTGGCCATGACACTATTCTTACACGAGTGTGAGTCACATGTAGAACACGGACTTGCGTACTCGGCTGGCCACCGGTACATATAGGTCGTGCGACGGATAGGGATAACTGCCAATAGAAACTTTGCATGCTACTAGACCTGACGGTTATTAGAGGTTTATCGTGTCATGGACATGACATGCTTAGAGCATTGGGTGGGGAGAAAACAAGTAAGGCATTTGGGCTCCTTTACACTTTTCCTTCTGTAACCCGGAAGCTCCGCTGGAGATACGGGCGATGATGACCCCTATACTACTTGGCGGGCCTCTGCCGTTCAAAAGACGACATGCCTTTGAGGCCCCTGGTTCTCCGAGAGAGTCATGCCAATCCCAGTTTTCAGCCAGATAGCCCACTTGGTGGAAAGTTGTTCTCAAACTGCATTCACATAGATGGTTAGGCGACCCCGATGGATGTTTATTTTCAGTACTTTATTGGCATGTGCTTTTTGTATCTTGTTACGTTCCTCTGAGGACCTGGTCCCTTCCAGATATAGGTGAGTAGGAGTACCCGCAGGAGTATGGACCTGGACCTGACGCTACCTATCAGCCCGAGGAGATCTTACCTTCTGATTATATGTGATTCATTGCAGCTGTTTAGAGATTCTAGTTGCTATTCTTTTCTAGACATTTATTCTTATTAGAGTTTATTCTCTTCTCTCTTTAGTAGTTTATTATAGTCGATTGCAGTGGATTTGTTTCCACCCGACTATCACACTTGGAGATTACTATTTGAGACTGCTTCTTTGATATTCAGTTATTGATTTCCACTATTCTATTATTTGTGCTGTAGATGAGATATAGAACTGCGTGTGACTTGTTGTGACATATATTTACCACTGTGGATTGGATATTCATGTACAGCGTACGTGTGTATATGGTTTCCATATATTGGAGTTCGTATACATACGGCTGGCGTGTTACGTATTCCTAGTCCTACGTATTTTGGGACTGGGGCGTGACACAACTATAGGCTTGTACGTCATCACGTCCAGTGATGGCTTATCAGTCCTCCAGGATCGGGACGTGACACTTCATGCTCATCATTAATACTAGTTTGCTATCTATTACTATTTCTTGTCTACATGTTATTTAAACTATCACTTTCACCCTTTACATGCATGATCTTCAACCTATGTTATTCTAGTTATTTTAAAAATGTTATAGTTAAACTGTTCTTCTAGGTTGTTGCTTGCCTATATAGTTACTTGTCTTGAGGTGTTGGTTTTGTATATTTTGTTCCAATTCTGATTAGATAACTAATTTTCAAATTTAGACAATGGTTATCATACATACTATGGTTTCCATGAAGACGTGGCTAACTTTGGATTTGAATTTTAGTGAGTTTAATATTTCTATTTGCGCTTATGGTTTCTTTCGAATCATATGGACATTAATTAAATAAAATTTAGACTTTTAGTTAAATGTAGAATCGTGTTATTTGTATTCTTCTCGTAGTCAATTGTGAATGAGTTATATATATATATATATATATGTATAATTTTTATTTTGGATAAGGACAAAGTTCCTATGGTAAATTCAAATCCGTAAACTCTTTCCTATCGGAACTCGAACATCCGACCTCTCGGACCAACATGCTACGATGTAGCTAGACTTGATCACGTACAGAGGCGGATCTATTGGTGGGCTGGGGTGGGCTCCAGCCCACCCAGCCAGCCAACCAACTATTTTTTTTTAAATATATATGTAGTTAAGACCAACCCACACAGTATACAGACTTTAGTCCACCCGTCTCCTATTGACGAGGATTTCTAGCAGCTAGCATCTAGGAGCCAGAGTCCGATCTTGTCTCTTGATGGTTTTAAAGAGGCTTCAAGCAACCTCTCCCTCTCTCTAACCCCACGAGTCACGACAGCTAGGGGGGCAGTTCTATCTGAGATGTCGAGCTATCACTGACGGAGCCGCACGGCTGCATCGAACGGATAGTCCAGTCCCATCTCTCAGCCTCTCTCTATTTATAAGGATGTTCACCTCACCCACCAGAGCTAGGGAGAGTCGCAGTCGCATTCGCATTCGCATTCGCAACACTCGGAGCCGGAGTCTCGGAGAAGCACTTGTTCGGTTCCTGCTCAGCAGCTTAGGTAAATCCTTGAATAGTTAAAGAATTTTTGAATTGTTCATATCAAATATTGAAATGTTGAATAGTTCATAATTTGTTGCCAACTGATTTTTTTTTTTTTTTTTTTTTGCTGATACTTGAAGTCTTGAATGGTTAAGATTGTTTGAATGGTTCATTTGAAATTGGTTGGAGAAGCACATATTCATATCAAAGTTCAAGATTTGAACTTTTTTTTTTTTTTTTTATACTTGAAAAGTTTCAGTTGTAGGTTATGCAGAAACAAATGTCATCAATATTGGGTTCATATTATGGAAAAATATATACCACGTGCAGATCCTTATTAGTAAGATACATTCTAACTTTCTTTATGGAAAAATAAGCTTCCCATTAAGAGGAGAGTTAGGCAAATTCTATACTTAATCAACTGATATTGATATCATTTTGAATAACTATTGTACTGCGTCTCCAGTATAGAAATGTTATTTTGGGCTGATATGAACATACAAACCTGAACTTCGACCATAATTTTCTTAAAAAATATTCACAACGTTTTAAGTCCAGCCCGGGGTAAACTAAAATCCTGGCTCCGCCCTTGATCACGTACTCGTATTTCGAAAAACGAAAACGAGACATGACAAAATTGATTCTAGATTATGGTTCCACTTAGCACGTTAGTCACATTTTTTTTCGTGTTCCAGAAAACGGGAGCGAGAATGTTAGTTTTATGTGCTTTAGAAAAACTCTTAGCATATATATTTTATATATATATTCTCCACCATAATGAATGAGAACTAGGGTTGGACAAACACAATATTGAAGGAATTTGTACCTTTGGAACATTTACAAATAATGTCAAATAACTCGGATCACTTTAAAATCAACTCATCATATTGTTCATCATCGCCCGGTGTGTCAACTGCAACTGAAACCCTAAACCTAAGTACTACTAGTGTCAGAAATTAAGCAGATGTGAAATGAATATCTTGTAGCTAGGTCACAATTAAGTCAGTACAATATATATGTCACGCCGGAGAGAAAGGCGGAGTGGAGCAGCCACATTGACCCACACACACCCACCATAACTCCCCAGTCACTGTCACCAGGATCGGCTGTCAGCCCGACAATATCGCAATGACGCGACGGAAAGTGTCGAGAAATTCTCTTGGGGTCCTTGTCTGCATGATAGGAAGTCCAGAAGCATGCACATCCCCCTCCACACGCTAAGCTAGATAGCTATATATGCTATGTGCACGCTTGATCATTCACCACCTCCCTTGACTCAACCTCCAATATTACCAATCAATCGATGTTATTATTAATACAAACAAAAGCAGAAACTACTACTACTACTACTGCCGCCGCCGCCGCCGCCGCCGCCACCCTCCAACATGGTAAAAATATCATTTTTTAAAAACAGTACGTTCCTAGAACTATGAATATTTTGAACTTAATATTAACAACAAATCTCAACTTCCACCATAATCTTAAAAATAATTTTCGTTCTTCCACAAAAAATTGCACTAATTAAATAAATGCATATACTCCAATCTAGTTCTTCTTTTCGGAATACATGTTATGATTAATTAGCATGATGGTAGACTATACATGAAATAACAAAATTCAATACAATACCAGGTGAAAAAAAATCAAGTTCCGCCATCAGCACATTCCTCGTTGTCTGAACCTCCGCACGCTCGGTGAGTTCTACCATATCGAGAATCATGTGTTGATGGCGAAAGAGAATACTAAATGCTCTTAGTTTTCGAATTTTGGCTTATAAAAATTTATCTCGTAAACTAAATATATTTTTTGTCATAATTTTATTTTTTGGCCAGACATCGACTGTATGGACATAATGAGATAATACTGACACAACATTTATTTTATTAAAAAAATAATTTATTATATTTTATGTTCAGTCTGAAATAAACTAAAATTATGGCTTTCACTTGACCACCACCACCACCACCCCCACCGGCAGCAGTATCACCATCAACAACACCATCCTCCATTTGAAGTACTTCCTATTTTCTACCGGTAGACAAAACATGGGATAATGTATACACATCTACACCTTTTACTTGACCCCATTGCCCACTAGCAAAAGCAGAAAGAAGGAAAGAAAGAAAACAAAGTCGTCCACGCCACAAAGTGATCACAGCTAGCTAGTGCTCTGCAGACCCCACAGGACAAACAAAGTAGGGTTGTCATTGTTATCCGATTATTTTAGAATTTAGGGTTAATTTAGATATCAAAAATAAACACGAAATACCCTTCATTAGTAGAATTTCCAAGGTGTATAATGGACCGAACGATCCGGAATCCGACCTAAGATCGATCCGGTCAACGTCGGTCTAGACCTACCCGGACCGGCTCGGCCCACTCTCTCCATTGGTCTGGACTAGCTCGACAAAATACCCCCATAAGTTCGGTCCGGGTGTGCACCGCTGCAGGTCCAGTTCACGGTCGGATCTGCCCGGTTTGATATATATATATATATATATATATATATATATATATATATATATTAAAAAAATTATAATTTTTTTTTTACAATAATTTTTTTTATGATCGGATTGTACAATAAAATTTTTTTTATAAAACAAACTGACTAGGGTAGTAGTCATTTGTGCCAAAAAAATCACATATGGATCTTTATTTAAAGAACATATCTCCTTTCACCCATATGCAACCGATGTGTGACTAAAAGTTATTTTTACATATAAAATCTTCCAACCATATGCTACATAGAAATGAGAACATTTGCTAGTTCTCTTTCATTCATTTAGTCCTACATCGACTGTACATACGGATGAAAGAAAAAATACTCTTTAAATCTAGATCCATAGATTATTTTTTTGGCACAAATGATTACTACACTAGTCAGTTTGCTTTATCCAAAAAAAATTACATCTTTTCATTTAAGTTGACGAGAATTATAATTTTTTTTACCAACAAATACCTTATAATTTTCTATTTATTATATACATAATATATTATATAACTTATATTATATATAATATATAAAATAAAATAAAAAATTGGACCGATCCGGTCCAACCCGGAATCGGTCCGAACCCAGCCCGGACGACCTAGACTGCCAGCCATCGGATCATGGGCCCATGCTGGGTCGACCTTCAGCACCTACGGACCAGACCGGCCCGAGCCGGTCCACATCTGAATTTGAACCCGAACCGACCCAAATTCAGTCAAAACCGATCAAACCGAACATCTGGCAAACTCGGTCCGAGCCCATTGCACACCTTGATAGGATTTATATATATGGAAAGTCCGAAACCAATTTACATATACCAAATATCAAGTTCATCACATACATCTTGTACTAAAACTACATTAAATCCGAAACAGAACCTGAATCCACCATTTGACCCGAATCTAAATCCGAGTCAGAATAGCATATCAGGTTCAGGTCAGGTTCGGGTTCAGGTTCGGATATTACATAAATCCGACCCAAACCTACCTACCAGTAACCAAGGTCCCTTTCAAAAAAAAAAAAAAAAAAAACATTCAAGATTTGTCTACATTGAGTAACATATGAGTGAGTGGACCATCTTCCTTGCCATTCCTTTGCAATCACACCACCTTTTTGACGAAATGAAAGGGTAAAGAGGCAAGAAACTGATATAATTATGCACGTGAACTTCCCCCAGATTTGCTTTATAGTACTGACTGTTGAAGAGGACCAGCACGGATCCGATCGTGGTGGTGTGGGGACGGTGTCGGCCTACGAAGGAGTGTTGGGCTCCAGCTTGACCCCCGAGGGGTCGTCTGAAGGGGGATGTGTGGGGTAGATGGCGGCGGCGAGGGAGATTGGCATTATGCACAGGGCTTTGGACTGAAGGAACTGCATCGCCGCCCCAATGTCCTCCTCCATGAGCTTTGCAACCTGCCTTTCTGTTCCATCCGTCGACCACTTCTCCCATACCTGACCACTGGCCCTTCCTTCGCCGTTGTCGCCCTGCACGAATCGAGTAAATGGATAATACTATATTGATTCAAACTTAATGCAAACAATAAATTTCATATTGTCATCCATATCATAGTTTGCAGTATCGGGCCGATACTGATCCGATACGGCCAATACCGATCGATACCGACATTGAGGGTCTCTTTTCTAGTCAATTCGGTAAAGAAAATTGAACGAAAAATACCAATCAACAAGGTTGTAAAAGCACAATAATATTGTACAAGCATGTAAAAGAAGAAAAAATATCTATCACATGTAAATCAAAAGGCAAGGGTGACTACTATTTCATTCAACTTCAAAATTACTAAGAAACAACACATGCAATACTTAAAATTATGCCTCACTGTATAAAATATTTATTCTAAAATTTTAATAATTTATTAATAAAAAAAAAATTTCAATACCAAAAATTACGATACTCCGATCCGAAACCGTCGATATTGCCGATCCAGCCGATCCTGATACTTATAGGAAGAGTCTGATACCGATACTGCAAACCTTGATCCATATTGAAGATTAATTTAAACTTAATACCTTGTTACCCTTTTTTGTTTAGAGACAAAAAAAGTCCAAAAGTAGGCATGTGCCGTAAGTGTGAGAAGATATTAGAGGGTAGTCAACTGTGAGGCGTTCTTAAGTTCATGGTAGCAAGTTGCAAGTACAAATCTAAGCACACGACAGCAAGCTACAGAGGAGTGAGAGCTGAAAGAACTTCCAAGTGCAAATTAGCCCATATACAAGGATACTAGAACTAAGATTTAAGTATACAGGGGACATAGTATGTGGTTTGTTACTGATTAAGAAGTAAATTCTAAGAGGAAATTGAATTAGGCCAAATGATTGCGCGAATTTGCCTACTAATTTAAGAGCAATGAGGTGATATACTAGATTAACAACTTCAAAACTTTATACCCACAATAAAATGGAAAGGTAATCCTTTTGGCTGTTAGCACCTGACTATATCATTTGGCATGTAGTTTGGGCCAATCATGGCGAAACAAAGAGAATTAAAAAGAATCAGCACAGTACTCTCTGGAGTCTGGTCTAATACCAAATAATATCAATCATTGAAGTCTTATATAACCACCTGATTGGTAATCTTACAGATAACTGCGGACCTACCAGAGATAAGCATATATGCACTGAACAGTGAGAAAAGAGGGAAAGAAGGTTACTATCCTTGTTCAACTACATAGCTCAAATTAATTTCATGATAGACGTGTATGCTATTAAACATGCATGCAGCATCTTAGAAAAGCAAAATAGGGAAAATATGGAAACGCATTCCCGGACATGCAAGCAAGCAAAGAGTGGACATTGTCAACTATGAATACATTTGAAATAATAGCATAGATGCATGGTACTATTTAATGTATAACAGTGTAGGCAATGTCAGATCTCTAGGATGCAGTGTAGCGAATACTAAAGCAACCACAATGCATGCATACAGGATATATCTCTTTGCATGTCAAGCAAGCAGGGGCGGATCTACATTCAGAGGAGTGGAGGTTGCCCCCACTGAATTTTTGGGCAGAAATAGTATTTTCAAAATATTTCCCAAAACTTGCATATATAGTTGGCCCCTTGTTATGAACATTGTTAAACACTAGGTCAGTTGCTAAACAAGTTAAGATTATGTTTTGTTGGTCTTGACTTCGAATCTCCTCTCATACATTAATTTCAAATGGATTTTTTTTCCAAGCCCCCACTCACCACTCTCCCTGGATCTGCCCTTGCAAGCAAGGATGTCTAACACTATAGTAACGGTACAAGACAACAAGTTATGTAATAAGTGACAAGCAAAGGTATATAAAGATCAAGATTAGTCTGCATATCAGCAAGGGCAGAAGCATGTAATAAAAATGATCAGAATGATCGGAGAAAAAGAAGAAGAAGAAATCCTCACCTCTTAAATTGGGGAAAACAATAAAGGCTTATTTGAAAATCTCCAAATTTAACATGAACAAGCGGGTTTCTTATAAACTTCATGATAAGTAGGTAAGTTTCCTTGAAAGCTGGTTTAACAGTTTTCTTATATTCTCAAACCATTTTGTTCGCATCATCATTATCATCATCCAAGCCTTCTTCCACCAAAATGGAGTCAGCTAAGAAGCACGAGAAAGCTCCACAAAGGATTTGGAAAAGCTATTATGATAAGATGTAAACCTAACGTGTCATTCCTCTGGGTTGGTGTCAAATTCCTAGCCAAAGTAGTTAGGGGCAGGAAAGGACCTTGCCACAAAACCTAGAAAACCAGTACTCTTCTAGAAAGTGAAAAAGTCTCTCACGTAGTGAACTCATAGTGCCCACCCATCCCTACAAAATTTTACACCAGCGAAGCACCTTTTTCTTTTCCCAACACTTGGAAGGAAACACCCATTATATATATCATCCCAAAGTTTCTCTCTCAAAGCTATCTATTTGCTCAAATTGGGCCATTTGTTTATTTAAAA
Organism: Iris macrosiphon; assembly: GCA_036927795.1. Lineage (NCBI taxonomy): Eukaryota > Viridiplantae > Streptophyta > Magnoliopsida > Asparagales > Iridaceae > Iris > Iris macrosiphon. Next base: position 55,725,575 of record JAYESA010000015.1, read on the forward strand.
CAACATGTCATTCCCTAACTTAGCCGAACACAATACAATATTCGAACGGTCTATTTTCCAGACCAGCCAGACAATTGGCTGAGAATGCAGTTATATCACGTTCTAAACCGAGTTTTGTGAATAGACTAATTTGGCATCTTATGAATTTGAGCAAGAACATCACAGGTGGGTATTATGAAAATATTAGAGTTTATGATATAATGGTTTATGTTTGTTGAAATACCTCAACTGATGATAGTGGGAGATCAGCTACCAGCTGAGCAACAGCACCAGCACCACCAAGTCTGCTCATGCTTAGAACCTGTAATTTATTGAAAAATAATACTGAGATACATGAATGAACAGAGAGTAGGAGATTGATGTTTCCCAACTATAAAGAAACGGTTATCCTCCGTAAAATTATTTATAATAAATCCAATTTCCATTACAAGAGATAATAAAGTGAAATATAGATTATATCAATGGTTTTGGCAGATAAAAGTTGAAAAATACCTCAACTTGATTTATTTTCTCTTTTTAATTGAAGTATGCTCTCCCACAATATAACAGATAAAAGTTCGCAGTATGGTATCAGAATTGGTTTTGACCCTTCTTATGAGTATTGTATCAATGGTTTTGGCAGTTTCAGCGATTTCAGATCGAAGCAGAAAAGCAAAATGATAAGAAATTATTTTAAGAACTAGAAAAATATTTTATAATTTAGACGTACTCTTATGTATTATTTGGTGTTTCCTGTTAGTTTTGAATGGAATAATATTGATCATTAATGAATTTCTCAACCACAGTAGCTATTGTTGTTTAGTTTACTTGCTTTAGACAAACTGCACAAAAAATAGATAGTTTATACATAATCTAATGTATTATTTGGTGTTTCCTGTTAGTTTTGAATGGTATAATATTGAACATTAATGAATTGCTCAACCTCAGTAGCTATTGCTGTTTAGTTTACTTGATTTAGACAAACTACACAAAAAATAGATAGTTTTGAATCGAATAATATTGAGATGTATGAAATTGTGAATTTATAGTATACAACTTCGCTAAATGCTAGTGGTTGCATTGTGCTGATAGGAATTTCATCAACACACTCTAGTATGTTGATCTTCGGCACGATCTAATCATTGTATCCAAAAAATTCTTTGTCATAGTTCTCACCTTTTCTTTTAATCATCCCAGTTTCGTTATCAACTCGGCAGGGGCCAGTATAGGATCGAACATGAAAAAACTATATAATACAGCCTATACATATCAGTATCGGCCGAAATTGAGAATCTTGTAGCAAATATGGGAATACAGAGTTTAAATTATATAGTAAATACATCACCATGATGTATATCATTACTAAAATAAGGACCTCTTGTTAGGATCTCCTTTCACGATTCCAGAAGGGGAAACCATCGGTCACCAAAAAACAAATAATTTAAGACAGATCTTTATTATTCTTTAGGGTAAATCATAGAAAGCCACAAAGTTTCACCAAAATTAAGCAATCCTCTTGAAGTCTAAAACTTGATAATTGTTTCATTCACCTTATATTGTTTTGTTCTCGGTATTAGGACGAGAGACTCTCCGAGTCAGATATTAATTTGGTCTTAAATTTTTAATGTTTAGTTTTAAACCCTTGTCCTTAATAATGGAGATAGTTCTTTAAAACCAAATTTAGTATCCCTGTAAACATTAATTCAGCTAAAAAATACAAAAAAAAAAAAAAAAAGTTATTTCAAACCCAGTATAGGGAACATGGATTATGATTTGAAGACTTGAATCCCTGAGGATTATGTAAGATATCTGGGATTTTCCATAAATTACTTTATTCCTTCTTGATGCTAGTATAATGCACCTAAGAAATTCTAATTTATTCTAGTATTTTACAGTTCAGAAGTTCTAAAGGCTCGTTTATTGTGTTGAGAAAATGTCAAAGGTTGGTGACAGAAGCTTGGTAGGAAGTAGCAACATTTGCATGAAGGGGTTATAAATTTAGCATCTCTTGCTAACTTGATGATACATAATTTGAGTACTTACTGCTTATCAAGTAATTATTTAAGGATATCTATGGCAAGAACAATATTTACCTTGACCTGGAGCCTCAAAAACTTCACATAATCCACAATTTCATCAAGCATGACTGCTCTGTCTGTCTGCGCAATTATAGAAATTAATTTAAATGATAAAGACGTTATAGCACACTTTCCACATGATAGTCCAATATTAGAAGTAAACTAATACATAAATACTTTTAGAAACATGTCTTCAAAGAAATGTCCCAGTTAAAATTTTCTTTCAATTAACATGTATGTATGCTTTACATTGTTTGGCGACTAAGTCTGACACAAGGAAGAGAAATATGCTCATTACAATTACCTTGTTAGTGTTAGGAACCAATTCCTGCAAAGCTCTAATCCTTTCTGCTATTCTTTCTCTACGCAGCTGCACCAAAGGAAATATATATATATATATATATATATATCAGTATTTTTCTTTCAGCAAGACCATAACCTATAGTGCCTACACAGCTGCACCAGAGGGAAGAAAAAAAAAAAACATATATCAGTATTTTTCTTTCAGCAAGACCATAGCCTATAGTGCCTAGGCAGTTACAAACAAAGGCCTCAGAAATCTTTAGACACGGTAATTCCTTTGATAGAATTATCCTCAACCTGCTCTTTCTCCTCCAATACACCTTTATTACTTTGACAATTTCCATCTTCCTAGCCTCTTCCAACTTTTTCCTTATTTATAAGATCCTAGCTCTATCCTTTGATTTTTGAAGTAACCTTGTATGTCAACATGGCAATTTGTTGCTAAACTACATCAACAGCCTTCTTATGCGAGAACATGACATCGATCGGGAACATTTATGTATAGATCAATGCGTGAAATCGTAACATCTTCTTGCATAATATTAAGATGTCATCGCGAGAGCATTGCAGAACCATATCGCCAGTAACACTCCTAGAGGATGGATTTAGAAAGTTTGATGCATGGGCTACAAGACCTAACTAATTTGTCCTGCACATTTCTTGATTTTTATTTTATTTTATGTTTTTTTTTATAAATTTGAGAGGGGCTCAAGCCCACACAAGCTAGTTAATGGATCCCCTTGGTTGTGATGCTGGTATAGCGACAATCTATCTGGTTATATCCTTTACGGTGCTTTCTTATGTTCCATAGTCGACTCCAGTCAAAGATAGCTAATAAGCACATTTATAAAATAAGAAAAAAAATAAAAAAAAGTATGTTCTTCTTCCTCTTCTTTTCGGACCACGGAATATTTTGGCATTGGACAATACTAATTATAACATCACATCACAATTGTCATAGAGGTAGATATGCATAATATATATATATATATATATATATATATATACCCTTTCTGCGATGCTGTGGGGGTCGGTGGCCTGGCCGCGCCTTGCGCGCACCCGGGGACGCGGCGCCGGAGGCTGGGGCGGCTGCAGGACGTGTAGTACCTGCAAAAAGAAAGAAGCACTCACAAGTAGTAGTCATATATATTTAATTAATGGAGTCTGACGAAGAATAATATAATATACCTGCTGCTGCGGTGGAGGGGGAGGGGGAGGAGGAGGTTGTGCAGGTGCGTAGCCGTAGGGAGGGAAGAGGGTGGAGAGGTGGACAGAAGGAGGAGGAGGCGCCGGAGGCTGCTGGCGGTGGTGATGGTGATGGTGATGGTGATGGGCCCTCTCCTGCTGCTGCAGAGTTTGGGGGTGGTGGTGGCAAAAAGAAGTGATTTTTAATACAAGAAATTAACAACACTAGCTAGGAGAAAGAAAGAAGTGATTTTTATTGATTGATTAAAATTAAATGGAGGGAGGCTAGGGAGGGGAGTTAATTACGTACCGAGTGCGAGTGTGAGTGTTGATGTTGTTGGTCGACGATGTCGTTGTTGTCGAGGCTGAGGCCGAGGGAGAAGCCTCCTCCTCCTCCGGCGGAGGCGGAGGAGGAGGAGGAGAAGGCGGAGGTGGCGTCGGAGTAGGAGAACAGCTGTTCCAAAAAGTCGTCTCCCATGCCGTCTACTGCTGGGGGCTGGTTTGCCATGAGAGAGAGAGAGAGAGAGAGAGAGAGAGAGGGTTTCCTTCTCTTTCCTTCTGCTACTACACCTACTCGTTGAAGGAAGAAGGAAGAGAGAGAGTCGAGCTTATAGAAAGGTTGGAGAGAGAGAGGAAAGCTAGCTAAGAGTCTAGAGTGAGAGAGTCTAGAGTGAGAGAGAGACAGAAAGAAGCAATTTATACACGCACAAAAACAAAAAAACTACAGTAAGATTTTACTTACGATTATAATATTTTGACGGTTAATTTTGTACGGTATTTTAAATTTTGGACTGTCCAGACTGAACCGGCTGGGTTTTGACTATTAATTTCAAATCCAATCCGGGGTCTACTGTTCCAGTAAGGTCGGTCTGGACTAAACCGGATTGGATCTAACAATCTGACCATTATTTAAAAATAATAATAATAATAATAATAATAATAATAATAGTGTTAGTAGAGAAGAAAAGATTAATAAAAATAATCGAGAATAGTATCTGAATTCGAGTCTCTTCTAGTTACCGAGAAGAGATATAAGATTCTGACTGGATGGCAGAAGATTAATGATCGAGCCATGGAGGCGTATTATTTCTTCCATTTATAAAATGGTTGTAGTTGAGGGACAGTGGATCCAAAGACATACAATACAGTGTGCACAAAGTCCCGAACGTTATGTTGGACTCCGAATGTTATGTCGAGAATTCAAAAAAAAAAAAAAATTACAAAAGGCTAGAACTAGTCATTAAGATAAATAAATAAATAAAATTTTATTTAAGTCATAAATTTTATATTTACAAAGTCAAAATAAAAGTTTTTTTTTCTTAAATTGATTAAAACAATTATTTGTAGAAAAGCTGAAAAGTACAAACTTCATCTTCAATTTTATCTTCAGTCTACGGTCTTCAAATTTAATTACTACATGTCCAGCTTCCTTTGGATTTTTTTATGATGATTTCCTATACCTTCAAACTTCACAGAAATGGATCTTAGTCATCAAGATTTAGTACTTCATACCGCAGCTTTCTATAGTGTCTTTATACTCAGAGTTTCAAAGTCCAATTCTATAACATTGACAATTTCATCTTTTCCGTCTCCTAAAGTGTTGCAACCATTATTCCGCACAACCCAATTTTACATGCAAAGTAGCGTGGTAAACAAGTAAGCATGGTAACTACCATAAATATGTGAACATGAACAAAACTCAACTGGTTCTTGTGTTCAGTGAAAAAATGTATAACTTTTCTGACTGAACGGAGGTCTTGAAATCAAACCGTAAAAAATGTGTGACAACAATGGACCAAAATGACATACAACGCAACTTGTATAATATTCTGTATGTATTGTCGGACATCTCAAAAATAAATAAATAAATGTGAACATAAATTCTAAAATCATACAAGATCTACATCTCTCGTGCACAAGTCAAGTAAATATAAATCTAGTACTACTTTATAAAGCAGAAATATGATAAAGATACCATAAATTTTCATCCAGAGCATTCGAATTTATATAAATTTTATCTAAAGCATCGAAGTTTAAAAAATTACGAAAAAAAATCAAAACGTCCATTGAAATAATATTTTATATTTTTTAATATTATATTTTCATCGTTAATTTTTTCATCCATAACAGACATTAGGCGGAAAAAAAAACGTCCATAGGAAGGACGTTTTCTCTTGAGAAGACGTTTCCTATTTATTATTATTATTATTTTTCCTCTCTCACGTCTCGCCTCTCTCACTCTCTCTCTCACGTCTCTCTCTCACTCTCTTGCCTCTCTCACTCTCTCTCTCCTCTCATTCTCTCTCTCACGTCTCTCTCACTCTCTCTCCCCTCTCTCTCTGGTTTCTCTCTCATCTCTCGTCTCTCTCTCACTCTTTGTCTGCTCTTTCTCTTTCTTTCGCACCTCTCTCTTTATTAAATTTGAGAAATTTAATGAAATCCAAAAAAAATCTAGATTTTTTTTTTTACTTTTGCTTACTACAGAGTTTTGAGAAAAAAAAATATTTGGATCTTTTTTTAGAGAATTAAAATTATATTTTTTATGTAATCCAAATACCACGAGTGTCATGGTACACGCGTTCCGTGTGTAATATTTTTTTTAGCACACACGTCCCGTATGTCCAATTTTAAATCCATAAGAATTTATTGAAATAAATATTGCACACGGAACGCGTGTGCTAAAAAAATTGAAATAAATATTGAAATAAATTCTTTATTTGTATTAGTATTATTCAATAAATTCTTATGGATTAAAAATTGGACATACGAGACGCGTGTGCTAAAAAATATATTGCACACGGAACGCATGTACTATGACACTAGTAGTATTTGGATTACATAAAAAATATAATTTTAATTCTCTAAAAAAAGATCGGAATATTTTTTTTCTCAAAACTCTGTAGTAAGCAAAAGTAAAAAAAAAAAAATTCTAGAATTTTTTTGGATTTCATTAAATTTCTCAAATTTAATAAAGAGATAGGTGAGAAAGAAAGAGAGTGAGAGAGAAATAGAGAGGTGAGAAAGAGAGTGGGAGAAAAAGAGCAGACAAAGAGTGAGAAAGAGACGAGAGAGAGAGAGAGAGAGAGAGAGAGAGAGAGAGAGAGAGAGAGACCAGAGAGAGACGTGAGAGAGAGACGTAAGAGAGATCAGAGAGAGAGAGAGAGAGAGAGAGACATGAGAGAGGCAAAAATAAAATTAAAATATAGAATTCTATTTTTTATTTATTTATTTTTATTTTTTGAGAAAATGTCCTCTTTAAGAACGTTTTCTATTTTTTTCCTGACATTCTGTTAGCGATAAAAAAATTAACGATAAAAATATAATATTAAAAAAATATAAAATGTCATTACAATGAACGTTTTGATAATTTTTTGTAATTGTTTAAACTTTGATATTTTAAATAAAATTTATATAAATTCGGATTTCTAGATAAAAAAATTCGTAAAATAACAAATCTTAGTAGAAGAACTTTCCTGAACCTTCTATTATGAACTAAAGTTGGCTGCCTAACCCCAAAGCAAACCCTCTAGAAATTAATATAAATACGGGTAACACAACAACCCGTATCCAAAGAATCTAAGCAAAAATAAATTACAACTTATGTTAGTTACAAAAATTATTTAATAAGTTTTGTCCTACTAGGCCTTAGTTACTTGTTCGAGTATGCCTTGGTAAACAGTCACTTAGCAAATTAAGGTCTAAATAAGTCCATCCCAAGTCCCAACCTAATTTAATTATATATAGGTTATGTATATTAAATCAACCCTAAAAGTTACCAAAATTCCAAAATTGACCTAAGTGGGCCCCGTGGCACATAAAACGAGGCATATTGTTAACCAAAGAGTCAACAATCAAGAAATATCGATTTGAATCGAAGGACTCATAGATTTTAACGTGAATAGTTTATCGAAATGGATGATTCATCAAAACGTGATATTGTAATCAATTTTACCTAATTTTTAGGATTTTTATGAAAATGAATGCTATAACACGAGATATTGATATTAACTTATATCTCCTATAAAGATCTCAATATCTCGTATAAATCCCTTATTTAGGGATGAGCATGATCTGACTTGGTTTTCAGACCTACCCCAAACGAGATCGTTATCCTTCGGTTCTCTAAAATTAAGAACCGGATCGTTCGAACCTATGGAACCGAACCAACAAACCCGTCAATCTCGATTTGTTTTTTTTAGTCAGTTCTACACATTAAACACAACATGTTAAAATCTATCAAAAAACTTTTTAAATAAAAAAAAATGTCATAAATTTGTTATGTCTTTTCTTAATCCACTAGCAATCCAATTAAAAATCATAATTATCAATCATCAATGACCAATCATATTTTTTTTAATTCATAAATGATTTTAGTATACTCAGTCCGGTTTGGTTCTAAATGTGTATTTTAGTTTTGAAACCTCAAACCGGACCCAAAAAAGAAAAAAGAAAAGAAAAGGCCAAACCATGGGCATAAAAAATCCGATCCAACCCAACCCACAGCTTTGGTTCAATTCTTGCACACCCCTACACTTATTTGCATTGCCACTATCTGAGAATAGACATTAGGCCAATCCAAACTATGTCAACTTGGAGGTCCACTTAGGATAGCAAATCAATAGTGTCATAATCATCTAAGAGGAAAGAAATCATGCCCTTTGCCCCAGTCACTAGAATAAAATAAAAAGAACATATGTTACACAAAGAAAGCAATAACAGACGATGGATCCCAGGTTAGGACAGTTAATTCCTAGCTATAAAAAGAAGGGAATTAATTTTATATAAATATAGTTTATTCTTCAATGACATCATCTCATGATTCTCATCCAACTGAAAATAACAATGACAACTTGCTCGTCAATCTCCAACGCTTCTTCACCTTCGGGCGATTCGCCTTGCAGCACCCAAAAGCAGGGCCTTTCCAATCAGGCCAGTCTGAAGGCCACACACAACAGCCACGCCACCTATAACAACCATCTTCCAATCCAATCCCTGATGGCCGTTCCGGGGAACATCGATCTCGTGATCCGCTTCTTCCTCTCCACCGGACTGCTCCGAGTCCAAGGGGCCGGGACAATCTAGTGAAATCTTGGTGGTGATCCTAGCCATGAGTGCAGTTCGCGATATGGAAGACTCCCCCGACTTCTTCATGACCTGGTATGCTCGCATGCCAGAGTGCAACTTCTTGACAGCGCCCCACATTCCGTGACGAACACCCATCTTCGCTACGTCCTTGGGGATTCCCATGTCCTCGTAGTGAACTAGAGTTACCTCACAGGAGGATAGCTGCCCGTCTTGCTTGCATGATCCAACTGTGCTCATGTTAAGAAAATTACAAGGTAAATATCTTGCTTTCTTACAAGCTGGTGGTGCTATGTAGCAAGTAAAAGTACTTCTTATGTTATGCAAGTTCATCTTAGTGAAGGATCATCCTCGTGCTTATTTCTAAGTTACAGGTTGCAAAAGAATGGAGAACAATGGATGTGCTAGCCGCTTTGCACTAGACAGTCATAGTCCCAGGCGAACACTTCTATGTTGTCGTCACTACCAATCGGTAGACATTGTGTAGGCTCTAATACTATTTCGAACATTGGGAGAATTCATCCTAAAAACTAACCATTAGGAGGAGAGGGCCAACAATTATATCAACCCTCATTGAATTTTCCATATAACTGATGTGGGACTAAAGGATAGTAACAATAACGTGTGAATAAAACTAAGAAATCCAAATATTAAAAATATAAGAATCGTACAGGAACATTTTGGCTAGCAGCAACTGGAAACACAGCAGGTCTTTCTGTTTACTACTATGCAACTGACGCAGCAAAACTTCAAGAGTTTGCAAATCCTTTCCTAGCCAGGATGTTTGTTATAACTCAGAAAGACCACTGGTAAATTGATGCATGCAGGGGCAATATTCATCCAATGGTTAGTCATCAAATAGCCAAACTATTGTTGATTCAAGTTAGTTATCAGCATGATTTACTGCTTAAGTACAATGAAAGGGGTGTTCTAACATATAGTATGGGGAAAAGTATTTTACCAAGGAGCCCCAGAAGGATTTCTGACCTTGTTGAAAGGAAGAGTTCCATTAACACGGGGCAAAAGTTATGATAATGGATTAAAAAAGCTTACTCTAAAACCAGACAATCAACTTAACAGGAATGACTGACGTACGAGATTCATAAAGAGGATCACATATAGCTGGACCATCTGGAGAGTACGGTTTTAAACATAAATTAAAAGGAACTGATGACCTACCAGCTCTAATGCGCCAGCTTGAAAAATAGAGCTCCACACGCCTCGGCTTTTCATTCTTGGGTAAAGATGGATAAGGAACTCCCTGCAGATTTAGATCATATATCATTAGATTGCAGTAACGGATGCAGTTTGCGCATGATGTAATAAACAACAGAAGCCTAGTTTTATATTAGCTAACTGCCTTGCTGGCGAGGGCTTTTATCTCCCAAACCAAAGATGCATAACAAGGTTACGACAATCATCCTCATCCTTGGCAATGTATTAACACTGTTCAGGTCACACTTTCGCATGCACTAGCATAATTACAGATGCTAAAACCCACCTGCTTTAGTGAGAAAGCAGCAGTCAGGCTAGCCATCCTAAGACAAGGAGCAACAGGAGTATAGCCTTAACTCAATATTTAGATAGCAAACTATAGCATCTGTTGGAGAAAACCCCATATCTGTACTCTACAAATGTTCTATCTATACTAGCTCCTATAAATTTGAGATGAGTTTGGACTATTGAACGCTATCAAATCAAAACTACGTGGCTACCTCTAGTGCTAAAACTGAAGAAAAGTAAATGGTAAGTTGCAAAGATTAATCATATTATTCCATTCACATGACAAGGTGAACAAGATGGTGTAAATCAGTAAATGTCAAACTGAAAAAGGAAGGCGGGTCAAATGCATGAAAGGACTTGCATAGAGGAACATTATTTTTATTTAAACATCAAGGTTGGCACAAAATTTTCTATTGTAATTTCGTGTTTTCTCGAATCAAACTGTGTAGATATAAAGGCTATAAGAGACTCCTTAGGATGAAAGATGGTGAAAAGTGCTACATGATAACTGAAGATGAGTTGCATGAGACAATGTTACAAGTATGAGCATTAACTGTAATGTTGATAATTCATTAGTTTTTAGAACAAACTAACCAAGTATATAACCGTGTTAACTCTGCTTCCATTTTCTTTCCCTAAATCAGATTGAATGCATCTGGCACTCATAGTGTCAGACGTGATTAAAAGGAAAGCATTTAGATATATTTCTCGAAACCAACTTACAATTGCACTACTTCATCTGATCTGAATTCCTATACACTTACCTGCTGGATAAGGAGCTCATGAACAGTACAACCCTCACCCCTGGGGTGTATTACTTTAAAAATATATAAAACCCTCATCCCACGCCAATGCTTTACAGTTCGGGTGCAAAGGGACTTTAACAACTATAACTTTATTTTGGATCATGACTACTCAAAACAAAACTTGACATAATGATTGCACGAGCCCTCAACCTCCTGGCAAAACACATATACTATTCCAGAATTTCTCCAAGCACAAACCATAATGTTCTTCAGACTTCCTTCTTGTTAATTATAATTTCATCAATATCAAAATGTAAAAAAGCCATTATAGAAAATAAAAAAGGGGAAAACTATATAAGTTGCCTATGCCACTGTTATAACTTCTAAAAATAATTCAATACTATTCCAGAATTTCTCCAAGCACAAACCATAATGTTCTTCAGACTTCCTTCTTGTTAATTATAATTTCATCAATATCAAAATGTAAAAAAGCCATTATAGAAAATAAAAAAGGGGAAAACTATATAAGTTGCCTATGCCACTGTTATAACTTCTAAAAATAATTCAATATAATAGTTTGAGCAAACTCAATGGCAAGTTTGCTGATGATACCAATACCGATCATGCCTTCAGTAGCTAAGGTGATCATGAACAGTGATAACGAGCATTTCAAGAGATTTATTTCAAACACTAAATATTATTTTGGTTCAAGAAGAGTAGCTTTCATTTAAAGGAAAAACAAAGGACTCTCTGACAAACAAATGCAATCCATAATTATGTGAACTGCACCTCTCAATACCTTCGTTACACAATAATAAGTCTTTCCCGACTCCCATATACGTCGACCGATAATATATTCCCGATCACTGCAGAAGAATGGAAACTGAAAATGGCAAATACATTCCAGGTCAAGCTTAAAAAATGTCAATATGTGAAGGAAAAGACACTGCTACTACATGCTGTTAAAAATAAACCTTTTTAATCCAGTGAACAATGATTGCTCCATTGTGAGGGCACTCTTCTAAAATTTTGAAGTATGTCAACATGGGATCCCATTTGCAGCGGGAATCATCATCCCAGAAAAAATCCCTAACCAACTCAGGAGTTGCATCCTCAAAAACAGTTCTGCTGCGATAAATAACAGGGCCCACCTGTACAATAAGAAAGAAAGAAGAAACTTAAACATATAGTTGGATACATAACCATCACTCCTTGAGTTTTTTTGATAACAACCAAGGGCATAAATGTCCTGTTATGATGATAACAATTCTTCTACGGATGAAAAATAAGTCAAAATGGTAGCTGTATCTCTGATGGAATATTTCGTATACAAGTGGAGAACGAAGCTGCTTGCTTGCTTTCTTTCTTCAGAACAGGATAAGGGTGCCAAAGCCAATTCATTCTAAAAGATCAATTAGTAAGAACACTAAAATGTACCTCAGGTTCATGGCGCCACGCTTGATAGGTCATGTTTGAAGTGGTCCTTTCCATCATATTTTGCCAGAAATTATCTCCAACTTTACCATCCAAAAGATACAACAGATGTTCTAAATCTTTGTCTGTAACATCATCTCTCTCTCTTTCAATTTCACTGCAGCAAACAGAATTTATGGGCGTATGTAAGTTATTTTATTCACTAGGCTGTTTTTGGTTGCTAAGAAAATGAGGGGAAAGAAAGAAAATGAAACTTGAGCCTATGTAAACAGGAACCCATTTCTACATGAAACATCTTCATTTTCCTTCCCTTTCCCTCACTTTCCACCAAACCAAACACAGCCATAGTGTTAAAGAAGACATGACCCTTAGCAAGCTGAATGGAAGACTCAAACAGACGACCCAAAAAATTTGGGATAACAACTTTGTTATAGTTGTTGATGCACTCTCACTATAGTAAAGTAATACATAAGTGACAGAGTATGTTATTCAGGTTGGTGTCATCTTTTTACTCACAGTTAACTTAAAAAAGTCTTGAGCAAAAAAATATAAAAGCACTGAAGTTTGTGTACAGTGCAGCCTATTCATAATCCTACCACCGAGCTGATTCTGAAATAGAGAGAAAAGCTCTCCATAAATATTTTTCTATGCAAAGATGTAAAAGCTTAATGATGATACTTGATGTAAGCCAATAGAAAAGAAAGATGGGCTGTATTTCCAATTATCTACACAACAGCCATAAGCAGTCTTAACTCCATCAAGTATAACATTAACTCCAAGTATATCCTTGATAATCTTAATATAGCTATTAGAAACTTATTTTCTTCCCCAACACCCACAACATTCTCCCCCTAGGAAATTAGGAATCCTATCATAAGCCTGAAGTAAAACATATGTTTCCAAAGCTTTCTTGATAACAAAGTATATGGGTTTTTAATGTATTTGTTCACTCTAAAAAGAGTGAAATCATTGTTGGAGAAAGCATAGTTGCATAGGTGTCAAGAAGGTCATCTTCATGAAACCAAAGTTTCACGAGGTATGTTGCCAAACAGCTGAGACTATGAAACTGGTCCAGTTTCATGACATTTGAAGGTTTCATCAGAAATTTTGTGTTGCCAAATATAACCTAGAACACATCAAACTTAACCTACTTTATCTGTTAACCTCTTACTCACTAATGTAACTTTCATCTAAGAAGAAGTATAAAGAATGCCAGATGCCATTACGATCACAGGTGAAGACGAACAATGGCATGAGGTCATCTCTGTTACTTCATTTTGATCAATCAAAATATAATCTTAAGATTCTTAACTATGCCCATAATTCATGAATATTTGAAAATCCTTGTCTTGGCCAAATGCATATATCAAATTGGTCCAGAAACCAACACAAAGGGCCAAAATGTCTCCATGCTACGTAGTCGAGCCTACGACCAATCAGAAACTATAGTTGTTGGCAAGATCGATACAACGTGCAGTCCTCTTTACAAGGATATGTTGATGGGAATGCCTCCCTGTCCTCGATCTCAATTCTCCCCTTTACTGATCCAAAGGATCTTATAAAAATGAAAACACATCTAAGATGCTAAACAACTAGTTGTCAACAAAAATGATAATAGTGCCTAACTAGTAGATAAACACTATGAGATTGTATAAAGTGAATTGTGGCTCTTCAAACATTCTTTTGTTACATGATTATGCACAATACTAACGGGTTAAAAAGAAAAGGTGAGGGTCAATTATCATATTTATTTCACCATTTAATAGAAAATATTGAGCAACAGAGCATGTGTGATAAAATCAAGGTTCAAAGTATCGGTATCGGAAACGGTATCGGTATCGGACCATTCCAATGAGTATCGGGATCGGCGGTATCGGTAGTATCGGCGGTTTCGGATCGTAGTATCGGATTTTTTTGTATCGGAAAGCAAACAACTATTAGTAAATTATTAACATTTTAGAAAATATATTTTATACATTTATGCATAATTTAAAGTATTTTTAGTGTTGTTTCTTAGTATTTTTGAAATTGAATGAAATAGTAGTCACCATTGTCGATTGATTTATATGCGATAGATAAGTTTTCCTCATTTATATGCTTTTACAACCTTACTATGCTTTTACGCCCTTGCTAATTGGTCTTTTTTAATTCAATTTTCTTTGCCGAATTGATCGAAAAAGATACCTCTAATGTCGGTATCGGTCAGTATCGGATATTCGTCGGTATCGGATCGGGACATGCCAAACTGTATCGGTATCGGCCGTATCGGATCAGTATCGGCCGATACTTCAAACTATGGATAAAATCCACTAGCATGTACAATTATCATGCCATCCTAACTCGGACACAAGAATAGGGGCCTGATAGGTAGCATTGGAACAGAAACAGCAGAAAAATCCATGGAACATCCACATGGAATTCCTCCCATCTAAAACTCTTCATAGAACTTAACCAGGAAACCCTCAAAAAGAAAGTCAAGAACATTTGTCTGCCCATGGAAAATAACCAGGTTCCATGCTACAAAGACCATCCTGAAAGCCGTAAATAGACCACCTTTCTAATTGCAATCCACATAAAAGAACCCTAATGACTTAACAGCTCTAACAATCTTACACTACAAACACAGCTACCTACTCTGAAATCACAAGCTATAAAAGCATTTTGACCAATAACAATCTCCTTCTAAAATCATAACCATCTCCTGTAATCATAAAAGATTGTCGCAGTGTCACGAGGCTCCCGTTAATTGCAGGCCTGAGAAGGATCAAGAATTACACAACATTGTGCCAATAATATAGTAAGGCCGTTTCCGTGAATCCACAACAAACTATAATTTTGAAACATTATGCTTGAGTAGATTTCTCTTATCACACTCTCTCCAAATTTCAATACACCATTCGTGCATTAACACCTATGATTGAATAAACAATAAATCAAAACCCTTCATGATTCTTCTTAATTCTTGATACTAAATTCCACTGCCTCCTGACATCTCTCCTATAATCCAACAAAACTATAAATTGCACATATTAACTCTTCCAATCAAATAGGACCTTTTCTTTTATTGATTATTAAAAAAAAATCACCACTTAATTAATTTCATATTCCACATTTTAACCTGTGTCTGAATGAAAGTATCACATGATTCTTCTAAATTCTTCACATTAATCCAACAACTACTGACATCACGCTTATCTCCTATAATCCCCAACAAAATTATAAATTGCACAAATTAACCCTTCCGATATATACTTAAAGAAGAGGGGGGGTTCATTCACCTGAAACTGAAAGTCAATTTAAATTGCACAAATTAACCCTTCCCCTTCCGATCTATACTTAAAGAAGGAAGGGGGGGGGGGGGGGGGGGGGGGGGGGGGTGTGGCGGCGTGGTTCATTCACCTGAAACTGAAAGTCAATTTATTATTAAAATCACAATTGCTCCTATAATCCCTAGACACAACAATCATAGTTGCACAAATTAGCTCTTCCAATTGAGTTCCATATTCCATATAATCAAAGAAGTAGGCTGAATGTGGAAAAATTAATGCTTGCTCAAATTCGTTTATCAAAAGAAATTACAATGCAGAACTCCTAAAATTGCAATTAGCTCCCACAATAATAATCAACAAATTCATAAGTATAGGACCTGAAATTCGAGCAAATCCCATCCACCGACGCCGATCTCGACATCGACGCCAGAGAAGAAGACGAAGAAGACCCCGCCAACAACCGCCGGTCCCGGCTGTCCGACCGGAAGATCGTCCACAGCCTCCGGCAGGCCGAGAACGCGGAGAGTGCCGACAGCGCGAGCCAGAGCCTCCCCGCGCCGAACCCCGGAGGCGCCGCGGCCCACGCGAACCGCATCCGGCTCCGCAGCGCCAGGAGCACCAGCCCCGTCCACCTCGGCCTCCACGCCCAGCCAATGAGGAGGCCCACCGTGGCGGCCAGCCAGATGGGGGCGGCGCAGAGGAGGACGTCGAGGAGGGTCTCAGCTACCGCCGGGGTCTTCACGAGGTCCATCAGGTCAGCAAAGATCTCCGCCATTTGGGAACCCTGGTAATTAGGTTTAGGGTTTGGTGATCATGGAGGGAGGAAGGAGGAAGGAGGAGGGAGGAAAGGGACGTTAATTGTGGATTGGATCAGACTCTGGATAAAATTGGTGCGGCTTTTTGTGGGATCTTTGGAACTGCGTGGTCGTGTCACCGCGCTGTAAGTCCGCAGCCATATCCTATTTGTCCTTGTGCAGCTTTTTAGGGGGGTCTATTGGACTGCCACATCAACATCATCATCTCCCCCTCTCCACATGAGCTTAGGACAACATCAAGATGTATATTGGACCGGACGGTTCGGAACTTTGCCTCCGATCAAATTCGATATAGGCCGGCATGTGCCCGGTTAACGGGCTGACTCGGCCCGGCATGACCTAGCACACTAGCTTCGCGGGTTCGAGCTTGGTTCTGAAAAGTGACCCGAAGGTTCGACCTGGTCGTCCGGTCGAATTGTTCCGATTCAGACCGCCAAATTCGTCCGACCCGACCCAGTCTGTGACCCAGTCCAGACCCGGTCCAAACCCGGCCCCCATCCCCCCCCCCCAAACGTGGACGCGTGCTCCACTGGACTGACTGTATTATATATATATATATATATATATATATATATATATATATATATATATAAAGGGGGGTAAATGTCACGTCCCAGAACCAGAATACTGGAGAGCGGGGGCGGATAAAGGCAGCTACGTACACCAGAGTAAATACTCCGAGATACGGTCACGTCTGTCTAGACATTTGATGGTTTTACTCTACAATCCAACTGTCATTCCTGGGTCAAAGGTCCTAGGTGTCTCAAACTCAAGCAAGCAACAAGTTAAAAGATGTATGATCACGAAACATATAATAGTAAGACGTCCCAAACTATACATACACAGATGATCATGAAGCTAGTTACAAAATAAAGAACTAGCAAGAGTACAATATTACATGATCAGCTGTAGCTATAGTCTAGAATATGCTTTACATGTAGGCTCGCAAGCTAGAATGTCAAGTTCCAAAATACGAGCTAAATACGTGCTAGATGGCTAAACGTCTCAAAAGTATAAGTATAAGATCAAGTGGGTGATGAAGAAGAAACCCACTCATGTCCTCGGGTGCTCTTGGTGTTCACCATCTTGAGACGATAAATACAAGAGATCCTGCGGTCCTGCTCCAAAATTTGGTCATACAAAACCAGTGGGGTCAGATCTCAAAACAGCAAGTACCACAAGGGAGCCAACTTAGGAACTAAATCAGCATACAGACAAATCAGTAAAAAATAGCACAAGGAACGGTTAAATAAGTGCATCATGTAAAATAATAGTTAAACAATTCTAGAGTATTTAAACAAGGATATTTGAAATCAATACTCAGGTTACAGTTTTCGGATCAGTTAAACAAATCAGGATTAGACTAGACTGAAAATCAAGTAATCACGGCAAATCATGCCCTACGGCTTGCTATGATTAGCTAACTAGGGTTATCACAGTCCTAGTTACTAACACATATAGTTTAAGATTTCATACAGCCACATGTCCTGCAGACTATCCGGGTTATCCAAACGTAAGGATATGTAGAATATATTATATCAGGTATAGTAATTTACATGAATATGCAACACCCGACGGCGTGCTAGAAGTGTGCCTCTCACGACGGAGAGCTCCAAATCCATTAGGTATTGCTGGGATACCGAGATTGCATGTAGCTAGAAAATCTCTCTAGATGCCTCTAATTTATTATTCTAGTTGTTATTCTGGGCAAGTTATTAAGAATTCTTTACCGTGGTGCTCCAAAATTTGCCTTAGACATGATGCATGACAAGACATGACAGTAGCTTGACGAGTGCATTCAGGACAGGAGCATGCAAAATCAACCACGGAAATTTATCTTATCAATTCAAACATTTCAGTTCAGGAAATTCTAGCATGTCAGGAGTGTGCTTCGTCGAGCCACTATCAGGAGTATCGGTACATGTCAGGTTAACTCGATACGATGAGCTATTATCAGGAATATCAAGGCAAGTCTGGTATCAGGAGCTCAAGATTAATAGTGTCAATACAATCCATGTTTAATTCTAGCATGTCCGGAGTGTGCTTCGTCGAGCCACTATCAGGAGTATCAGTACAGGTCAGGTGTCGGGAATTCAAGATTAACAATGTCAATACAATCCATGTTCAAGGAATTTCAGGTTCTGGCAGGTTGTCACAAATTAGGTTATAAGCAATTTAGAGAAAGCTTGCATTCATAACAATTAAAAAGAATAGGCTAAATAATGGAAACAGTTAAATCATAAGAGAACAATCATAAGAAGCTAAGCTACTACAAGTATCATAGGCACATGGGATAAGTTGGTCGCACGCAAGAGCTGGTTGCATGGGAGAGCTGGCCGTATGCAGTATACTGACCGCATGGGAGAGTTGGCCGCATGCAAGATGCAAAGTCCACTCCTCGGGACTCGGTGAATGACATGCAATAAATGCAAGGTCAGGAAAGTGACTGATATGACTGGTCGTGCCAGAGAAGTGACCGATGTGATTGGTCAAGAAAAAGAGTCAGAAAGAAAAGACAAAATTATGGAAAGTCGTGCCAAGAAGGTGCTTAGTCATACGTTCAAAGGAAAGGGGAACGAATAGCTCCGGGCCACATGGATGACTCAGCCGCATGCTCCTCTTGGCCGCATGAAATCTTTTGAACTTAGAGAACTTTCATTCATTCAAGTTTCATTGATTTGGCCAAGGGGCGCATATGCAGATTCAGTCATGCGTCCAACAAGATGGCCGCATGCTGACTTGGAGCGAGAAGTCTAGGTCTCATACCAAACGGGGCACATGAAACTTCTTCATCCCAGAACAACAAGTTTCAACCATGAAAAAGCTCTAAGTCTAAAAACTTGTTTTCTCCATGAAATCCTTATTTCAAGTCCGAATCCAGCAAAGTAAAGTTTAAAATCACATGAAATCAAGTGCTCATCAACATGGAACTACTAGTTTTTGAAATTATCAAGTTTTAAGAGATCAAAACCAAGTAAACTCATGAACACCCAAAAATTTAGAATTATGATCTACTCCTACCAAGGCATCAAAACCAAAAATAACAAGAAGTAAACATGAACAACAGTTCATAAAGCACAATATAGACTAATAAAAATGCAAGAGTGGCTAAAAGTGTAAGTTCGTCATCATTGGCAAGATATACTTGCTTAAACCCACTACTAAACTGCTACCACTACTACCTAAGGCAAGCTCATGGTTGGGGCTAGGGTTCGGCCAAGGAGAGGAGAGGGAGAAAAAAAATGAAGAAAGAGAAGGAAGTGAAGAAGAATGAGGAGGAGAGAGAAAGGAAAGGCTATATATATTAAAGGATGACTAGCACTATTCATAATTCTAGAAATTATATGAAAGCAGCTAAAAAAATCCATAAATTATACGAAAATTAATATACAGCTATAACACACATATACCAGATAAAATACAATAATACAAAAATAGTGAGATGGGTCTCACAACTCTCACCTCCTTAGAAAAATTCCATCCTCGGAATTTCAATAAGGCATCGGGTCTATCAAGATATCTGTAGAGATCAGGCAGATAATAAAATAAGAAAGACCATACGAATATCAATCACATGATATAAACTACCTAGAACAAGATAAGCATGCACGAGACAAGATCAGGGTATGAGATATACGAACAAATATATCTCATGAGTCAAACAAATATGGGTATCTAGCTCTGATATCATCCTCGCGCTCCCAAGTCGATTCATCCAGTGAGTGATGCCCTCAAGCAACTCAAACTAAACAAATGGCCCAGTTCTTCAGAATCGTCTCTCCGGTCCAAAATGGATACAGGTCTTTCCTCATATGAAAGATCGGTACCAACAACCAATTCTGAATGATCTAGGAAATGACTCGTATCTGGTATATACTTTCGTAACCGGGATACATGAAAAATATTATGTATCTCACTTAGCGACGACAGAAGAGCAAGACGATAGAAAACATCTCCTACTCGCTCGAGAATATCGAACAGACCTATATACCAAGGATTAAGCTTTTCTCGCACACTAAATCTGACGACTCCTTGGGTAGGCAAAATACGAAGGAATACATGATCGTCGATAGAAAATTCAATTGGTCGCCGATACGAATCGGTCCAATGACGCTGATGATCTTGGGCTACCTTGATATGCTTCCGGACTTGCTTGACTACTTCAACTGTCAGAGCTATTATTTTGGGACCAAACAATTATATCTCACCAATATCATCCCAATGTACATGAGATCTATACTTCCGGCCATATAATGCCTCTTGTGGTACCATCTGGATACTTGTTTGGAAACTGTTGTTGTAGTAGAATTCGACCAAGTAAAAATGATCCTTCCACGAACCACCAAAGTCAAGGGTAGATGAACGAAGCATATCTTCTAGAGTCTGGATAGTACGCTCTGACTGTCCATCTGTCTGCGGGTGGTAGGCTGTACTGAACTTAGACGGGTACCTAAGCTCTCTTGAAGATTTTGCAAAAATGAGAAGTAAACCAGGAATCTTTATCCGAGACTATGCTAACTGGCACACTATATAGTATGACAATTTATCTCATGTACATCTCAGCTAACTTTTTTGTGGATGACCAATTCTAAAAGGAAGAAAGTGTACAACTTTTGTGAGACGATCTACTATTACCCAAATATCATCTTTGTCGGCTGGACATCTAGGAAGTCCTGATATGAAATCCATGGTGATATGATCCCATTTCCACTCAAAAATTAGTAAAGGTTGAAGAAGTCATGCTGGTCTCTGATGCTCAACTTTAACTTGTTACCACACCCCTGTAGAAGCATAAAAAATATGCTGTAGAGTTATACGTAGCATTTTAGTGCTGGACGGCATAAAATATGACTTCAGAGCCATCGGCGTACAACAGAGCTTTATCGCTAGTACAGCATAAAATATAAGCTCCAGGATAATCCGCGTAATACAGTATTTCCAGGCTGGTTCAGCGTAAAAAAGGTGTTATACCGCCTTTATGGCGTAAAACTCACCCGCTTTTAATACAGCATGGAAGTGTACGAAGAACGCTTCGTATTCCTCGAATGAACCTGTCAGATCATGCAGTGAACCTGACTCCTGACAACGAGTACTGCACAACTATCCAGACGACGACTGTAATGATGGTGCGGCACAGAGACCCAAACCGTTGTTTAGTGACGTTTCCCTGATACAAAGTGCTTTTATGCATACAAGGGAACACACTGTCTAGTTTTACACAGGCAGATGTGAGCTTTTACGCTCAGCAGAAGACAAAACGAACTGCCACGTCAAAAGCTGTTCTTCGTACAGAGCTCGAGGCAAGTCTCTGCATTTAATGCTCAGAATGGGGGCAGATCTCTGCATTTAATGCACGAATTTGGTTATATTTTCAAAGACTGGGCGAGCCATAATTACTGCTAATACGTCCACATCATTATCTCTGCATATTACGCCATCAGGCTATTTTTAGCTATAGGAGCACGCTATACGCTATCTCCTTGAAATATGCCACGGGGCTATTTTTAGCTATAAGGAGCACGCTGTACGCTATCTCCTTGAAATACGCCAACTCAGGCTATATTTGCATTTGTGCGTGATAAGGCTATTTGGTCCAGAATACGCTCAAGACCTCAGTTAAGGAAGGAGGATCAGCTATCTTTTATACTAGCTACCTATCCATGCAGCATCAGGCTTTTATGCCTACAAGACTTCTACGCCTATTTGGCTTCTACGCCAACCTGACAACTATTTGGCTTCTACGCCATGGTGACAGTTATTGGCTTCTACGCCAACCTTTTCTACGCAAGGGGCAGTTACCTACGTGGCTTGCATGCCGTGATCTTCGCAGCAGTTATACGCATTATCTCTTAATGGGACACGCGTCACACGCTTATTCAGAAGATCATCTATACGTGGGTGGCAGTTATTATAACCGTCGCGTAAAAAGTGCCACACTCTCCACTGTCCGACTTTTATGCCGACTAGACGGTTACTGTCACTAAAACCCTATAAATAGAGACCTCTATTGACAGAGGTCGAGGGGCGGAAAGAGGTCGGAAAAAGGTTACAAATTCCAAAGTTGAAGAATTAAGGTCGAAAGTCAAAAATTGATTTCTGAGAGAGAGAAGAATCCAGAGCACAGACAGAGAGCAGTGATCGACGATTTTGGCATCGAGCATCCACTTCCTCTTGCAATCTTTGAAGCTTCTCCGTCTTCTACAGCACTTCTTCATCATCGTGTGGTCCAAGGGACAAAGTGATCGACCGCAGATCAGACTCCTATAGCAATATTTACCCAGATTAAAATTTGTACTTGACATCCTCCTATAGGATTAATTGTACTTCTTGTTTGTAAACCTAAAAAGAGTTTTGTATAAACCTAGTTTTATTTCTTCCGTTTATTATCAAACATAAGATGGCGACTATGGTGGGGAAATCTTTCTCATCTGAAGAGAAAGAAATTGCTCAACACGATGCAGTATCAGTAGGATCAATGAAGAAGACCTTGGTCATCCAATTCGACCAATCAGCCTACGAAGATATGCTTCGAGCAGGGGGTAGCTCTCACTCTCTCTCTGTCCAAGACAACAGGAAATTACGTAAGGTGTGGATGCCCCGGACATCCCCTACCATTCCTGCCGACTCTCTGATCTCTCCGACCAACGAGGTTGTAGCATCGCTCCCTCCGCGCTTTGCGCATAAAACTCAGTCTCCCATCGCTGGCGGGGCAGACAAAACTTCTGACAATGCCTCAGCGCCAATCTAGAAGTATACATCGTACATTGTGCATAAAAACTTGTCTCCCGTCGCAGATGGGACAGACGTAGTTTCTGACAAGGCCTCAGCACCAAGTCAAAAAATTCAAAAATGTTCCGCGCGTAAAAATATCACTCTCACTCAAAAGAAGGCAGAGAGTCCCAGTAATCTCCACAAGGGAAAACAAGTGGCAGATTTTCCGATTTCTCGGATTGTACGCCATCAAGAGAGGAGTCTGCCCGCTCTTCAGATTACGCGAAACGCTGACAGCCGATTGAGGACTTCCTCAGTTTTACGCCAACATGAGCAGAGTTCCAAATTACGCCAGGAGAAGCCCCTCGACGTAAAGAAGACCCAATCTGCGGATAGATACGCTCCTCGAGGATCATGTGCTGCTCATATGGCTGAACTGCTGTATTCCTATGGCAGGAAAAGGGTTGGGGCTCCCAATATCCGTATTCCAAATAATGTAAAAAAGAGGAACAAGCCTTCTTCCTCTTCTTCTTCCGGTAATACTCCTGACTTGCGTGAATTTTTGATCCAGAAATGCAAAGACAGGAGTCATAAACAGGCTTAAGTTCCCCTAACTATCAAACGTGGGGAGATCATGTGGGAAGATGCATCAATATCTAATGTCGTCATGACATATGAGCCACATAAAGATTCCTTCTTTATTGTTCCCCCAACTCGCGACGACCAGCATCCAATAGTCTTCGGGCGCATGCGGAACAGTCCGATTGTACAAGAAGAATCTTACGAATCTAATGCTGGGAAAATGCAAACCCACAGATATAGCCCACAAGCTTTAAAGATTATACAAAGCATGGGTTATGATTTGAAGTTGAAACAAGGCCTCAACTATGGAAAAGGCAGACGAACACCATTGCATAGTAATCCTTACTGTCAACAAACTCGTTTTGGGTTGGGGTATACTGCATCTTCTGCAAACTCAAAACCTCGAGAGTCTGATCCTACACAACCAGAGGCAGCTCCTTCTAAATCAACTTCAGGGGTCAAATGCCATGACATGTCTGGGGGTAGTCTATCTCGACAAAATAGGGCAGCATCCAAAACTGGGGGTAGAATTCCCTCTGAGCCCGAAGATGATGCAACGATAACGATCTTCCCGGAAGACCGTAAAACTCAAGCATCGGGAGCCCGAAGGCCGAAAGAGACTTTCTCCTTCAATGAAGATTACATCATTGAAATCTTCAATATGTTAATGAAGGAACACAAACTTCGGCTACCCAATATCAGATACCCTGAGAGAGCTAGCAAAGTTGATGACCCTGATTATTGCCTCTTTCATCGGTACATTCATCATCCTACAAGGGCCTGCTATGTACTAAAAAGGAGAATTCAGGAGTTGATCGATGCCAAGGTCATCACTCTGCATCTGTAAACGAGGGGACGATCACTACAAATTAATTTCACTTTAACGTGACAATTTGCTCCCTCAAGAAAATACCGGATGATGAATCCCTAAAGTTTCCCCAGTGGATTCTTCAGGTCTATCCCTACTCAAGAAAATCACTCTACAGTGAATTTTTCGGATATGAGTTCATGTTCATATTACCTCTGAACTATTGTCCAAACATTTCGTTATTTTCCCAGATGAGTTTGTCATATTCATATTACCTCTGGACAAACCATCCTAGTCTGACTATCGATTATCATGTCCATATTACCTCTGATATCGATTGTCATCTCAACTTAACACTCGTACTTAACTCTAAGTACGCTAGTGGTGTTAGGTCCACAAAAACTGCCATCTCTATATTACCTCTGAGCAGATATGTACCTCCACCCCCAGTGGAGTCACAATCCAAAAGTTTGTCATGTTCATATTACCTCTGAACAGACTTTTCGAGTTTTCGGCTATCGATTATCACGTTCATATTACCTCTGATATCGATTGTCATCTCAACTTAACACCCGTACTTAACTCTATGTACGCCAGTGGTGTTAGGTCCACAAAAACTGTCATGTCCATATTACCTCTGAGCAGATATGTACCTCCACCCCTAGTAGAGTCACAATCCAAAAGTTTGTCATGTTCATATTACCTCTGAACAGACTTTTCGAGTTTTCGGCTATCGATTATCACGCCCATATTACCTCTGATATCGATTATCATCTCAACTTAACACCCGTACTTAACTCTAACTACGCCAGTAGTGTTAGGTCAACAAAAACTGCCATGTCCATATTACCTCTGGCAGGGATTGTCCTAAAACTTATTACTTGCACTCTCGTGCGCAAAAAGTAATAAGTCCACAAAAATTTCCCTGTGGAATGCCCGCAATGGAAAACGAGATGTTCATGTCCATATTACCTCTGAACTATCCTCAATTTTCTAGCGAAGAAAGAGTCAGTCTCTATTCATCCCTACAGAGTCGTATTTTATCATGTCTATATTACCTCTGTCAGGATTTGTCTCAAACTTATTACTTGCACTCTCGTGCGCAAAAAATAATAAGTCCACAAAAATTCCCCTGTGGAATGCCCGCAATGGAAAACGAGATGTTCATGTCCATATTACCTCTGAACTATCCTCATTTTTCCAGCGAAGAAAGAGTCAGTCTCTATTCATCCTTACAGAGTCATATTTTATCATGTCTATATTACCTCTGTCAGGATTCGTCTCAAACCTATTACTTGCACTCTCGTGCGCAAAAAGTAAATGGGTCCACTAAAAATCCTCCAGTGGGATGTCCTCAACAAATACGGTATCGTACTACGTCCATATTATCTCTAGTACAATATTCGAAATTCGTGCAAACAATCATAAAAGAAATGGGAGGGTCCTTATATGATTGTAAATGGCATTTACAGATTAGCCAAGCCTAAATTTGGCAATGGCTACTATCAACTGCAAATTCTCGAAGAAGTACTATACTTTGATCTCCTTCGTTTAACGGAGTATGACGAAGATCTTATTCTGACGATACCATGCACAAAGTTTAGCTGAATCATATTCTATCAGGTTCATGTGACCTCCGAATAGATATCCTTAACTAATTTGTAAACCTATCATGTTAATGATACCTCTGATAGTGTTTAGTATACAAATTTAGTTGGATTATATTCTTTCAGGTTCATATTAAACCTGAATAGATTTATATTCAGCAAAACCTTAATGAAAGAATATCATGTTAATGATACCTCTGATATCACTTTCACCCTAGCCTATCACATTTTAAGATGATGGGCCCACAAAGTCAGAAAATGTGTCTTTATTATCTCCGAAAAATTACAGAAGAAACAAGGAAGGTACATCATTTGGGAGGAGCAGTTAAGTCACGAATCTGTTGCGCCAGAGTAACCATTCTCTCATCCCTGGAGTTCAAAACGTCGACGTGAGCCTGTTCCAACCTTGTCGCCTTATTGTTCAAAGCAGATAGCTCAGATCGAGCATGTACAAAACCTGCGTGGATGACACCCATACGCGTTAGGTTCTGCTGAGCCGTCTCCATTCGATCCTTCAACACGTCGCGAGCTGTTGATAAAGAGAGAGCCTTCTCCTTGGCCTTAGCGAGGTCATCCTCCAATTTGCGGACCCTCGCTGTCTCTTTCTCATATTCGGTCTCATACTGAGTCAGCTGGGGAATGACATACTCCAATTCGACGCGCTCTTGATCCATCTGATGCTGCTGTTCCTGGACAGATTTGTTCAGAGATTCCATTTGCCCAGCAAGATCTGTAGTTAAGGAGTCATACCTAGCTTGAACGAGACCGTCAATGCTGCCTCGAGATAGTTGCAAATAATCGTTAATGGGTTGTTCCAAACCATTAACTATTTGCTCTAGCGCATCAGCTCTATCATTATCGTTGAAATATCTAATCTGCGCTATACTGAAGTTGGAGGACGTCTTCAGAGCCTCGAAGCCTAAATTCTTCTCCAGCACCATCGATATCAACGTTTTCAAAGTGGCGTAAAAAACGCTTGAAAACTGCTCAACTAACATGGTGAGATTCGAATGGACGCTGGGAGTAGCTGTAATATCGGAGAATCCCCCTCCAAGAATGACTGCAGACGATGTTGCCACAGTCGTCGTCTCAACAGATGGTGCGACAAAAGAAGAAGCGCCAACAATGGACGAAGTGGCCGGCGTACTCAAAGGAGGCATTGTCGTAATGGCAGGCTCATCCTCCTCTCGAGATATCGGAACCATTTCGGGCGAACTGGCACCCAAAAATGTTTCCTCTTCAAAGTCAGGCACCTCCATGTCATAGACAGGAGCGGAAACAAAGCCGAAAGTTGCGTCGACGCTGCCCTCCCCGTAGATGTCTTCCCCTGAAAAGAAGACAAGAGAAAGTTAATATCAACATGATGTTAATTTTTCTAAAAAGAGGCATAAAGACGATATTTACCCATGGCCGATGGTATATATGTCGCGTCTACAGCCAGTACAGCTAAATCATTTCTTAATGATGCTAAGCGAGCTGTCATACCTAGAGAAGGGGGTGTGTCAACTGACACTGGCAGGTATTCTTCCAGGTCTTCACCGAGATCCACTCGAGGCTCATTGGCTGGAATCTCGCTGGGGATACTTACAGATGAAGAAGGGGCTGAACCTATTATTGGGCTGGATAAAGATATCCTTATTTGGCTCAGCCTCGAAGACGATCTCATACCACTACCTGAAGCGGTAACAGCGACAACAGCCTCGAGCAAAGATTCTCCGGCACTGCCAGCCGGAACTGTGGAGGTTCCCTCTCTAAAAGGTGAGAAATCTCTAATTAAAGGATCGTCCCCAACAGGGGAAACAGCAGGCTCACTGGTAGGAGCCTCATGACTGGAAGTCCTGACAGGACCACTAACAGTCTTCTTTTTCTTGCGAAAGGAAGTCTCCTTTAGAACAGGAGCCCTTCGCTTACCAGGGATAACCAGAGGCTCTGCAGGTGGAGGTATTTCACCTCTCGGTACTGTCAGCAAAGGCTCATCTGGATTGACAGAGTCTTTACCCTCGTCAGAAGAAACCGATGGGATTTCGTCTCTTCCCGTGGACTTAGAAGAGGGCATCCTAAAACTTCCACGCATATCAAAATTGCGATGGAAGGTATTGGTTGCCACATAAAACTGGGCGTACGAATGGAGGATGCGCAACTCCATGGAGAAAGAAGTCGCGGGCACAGTAAAGGCCGCTCCAGTACAACCCATTATGAAGTACCACCATCCTCTTGCTCCATCAATAAGTCCACCCTTGGACTTGAAGCTGGTGACGGCATTGCCCACATGCAATTGATCATACCCAAACTGCCTGGCGAACCGACTAGGCAGGTAGGGCTCCAAGAAGTATTGGTCTTCACTTCTGTACAATAAATGGGAAGGTCTAATGCAGACCAGCCAATTAAAAGCTTCAGGAGAAAGAATGGTCTTCCCTTCACCTGAGTCCTGAAGCCTGCTCCCCTGTTGATTGAGATGTACAAAGGGGATAGTGTAGAAGAGCTTCCAGCTGTGAGCAAAATTTAACGCTCGCCGACAGTCTAAAACTGTGATCACGTTCCAGGTGGAATTCTTGTAATTCAACAAGAAATTACTCCCCGAACTACTGCCAGAGCCGGGAGACATCACCCTGGGGTTATAGAGAATTAACCATCCCATCAAATACAGGAACGGTAATTCTATCCTGGGAAAGCTGTCACACCGTGTTTCATCGATGAGCAGCCCATCAGTAATGGCCCTTAGGCCAGCTTGTATACGGCATACCCTGGCAGGGAGCAGGCCCAGTCTTGCCCCGAACACCAGACGTACTGCAGGCCATAAGGTGTTACAGTGAATGCGATCCGAAGATGCAATGCCGGGTACTACCAGTCGATGCAGCCATATAGAGAGAAAGCCAGCCAGTTGAGCTTCCTTGGACAGAGGCCTACGGTAATGCCTCAAATAACTGTAGGCTTTAGTGCCTGCAGGATATTTCCCTATCCTTTCGTCGAGAATTTGATCTGAAGCCCCAACGTCTTCAATAAGGTCATCGACTACTTGAGCACTAAGCATGCTCAGAAAGCTCAAAGGCCTATCCCTGCTATCCACGACTTTGTCTGGCTTAGCAGCCCTGGCCTGATGGAAGAAGAGGTAGGATGCCTATTTTTTGGTATGAGCTAAATCAGAGGGCTTATTATAGAAGGCGGTGCACGCTAAATAGTGACACATCAGCTCCTGGTACACTGCCACTATCCGAGGGTCTGTATCCCCCAGCTCCCTGTTAGTGGGAACATACTCTTTATAAGGAGTATCCCCCAATGGCAGTCTTAAAATTTCTGCCATCTCGCGGAGGGCCAATCCCAACTCCCTTAGCGGAGTGGCGAAAGTCCCAGTGAGCGAGATATATCGCTCCATCAAAGCCAAAAATAGGTTGGATTTGAGAGGTAACCCAACACTGGTAGCACTCATAGCCGCATACAGACTAATGCTCTCCAGCTCATACTGAAAATGCTTCAGGACCCAGGCAGCTAAACGAGCCCATCGAAGATTTGTAGGGGTAACACACCCATTGGTCAGAGGATTAATGTCACGCCCCGATCTCCCGCAGGCAATCGGCCGTTCCCGCTAGGCGGGAATCACCCTCGCCAGCGCTCCCACGGAACGATCGCTTAACCCATCCGGGCGTGATACCGCACGAGCGTGATCCACACCCGTGCAAGGCCATGGTTTATTGGCTGGCGGCAAGAGTTCTAAGCCACAGAGTCGCACAGATTGTCCGAGTGCAGCGGAGTCATGAACGCATAGGCGATCGGTAACAGGTTCACTGAGTCGACAAATATAGCGGAAGCATAGAAACAAGTAAAGTAATCTCTTTATTGATATGAAACATGTATTGCAGGCGGCGTATAGCCGAGATTACAAGTCGCTCAAGCCTCTCTCTCTGAAACAGTAAAAGCGTGCCAAGCGGCTACAACTGTGAAATGAATATACAGGCGATGGTCAGGCGATGTTCACAACTTATGTCTTGTATATGTGCTTCAGTCCCGGACGCACCGTTGCAAGGCTTCAGAGGGAACTCCTGGCCTTAGCACGCACGAAGGAGGCGTCCGCACCGCACGAGGTTCTCCCACACCCTGCGTACAAACTGGTGGATTATCAGTACATTGAATGCACTGGTGGGGAAGCTACTCGCCCGCTCGACAAATCCAAACACGTAATACAGGTTCCGTGCACAACTATTAAGTTGTCTTTCTAGTTGCCTTAGGATCAGTTTCATGCAAACATTAAATAGCCTAACGTGTCGGGCAGTGCGCCGTGCGATGTTAGAGGAAACATGGCGAGACTTACCAACTTACCATTTATCCTTCCCTGTCCAAGGCAAACATTGTTAATTTAAGCAGGGTCATGTATAAACATTCATGAGGCATAGCATATGCAAACAGGAGGGTCATTTTTAACATGATCGTTCATGTGTTCAGTTCATTTGTTTCATACGATACAGTATCTCGCACGCGGATAGCCGCTAAGCGAGGATGAATAGTTTATCTTTCGTTTACAAGCAAGCATGCAACAAGTTCAATACCAGGCGATCACTGGCGTATGCCATAATGGACGGTATAGTCTTTGACGAGATGGGTTGCAACAAAGAACAAGGGGCGCTGCAAGCCATTCCGCCGAACAAGAGACTATTTAGTCTTTGACGAGAATGCTTTGCAACAAAGAACAAGAGGCGCTGCAAGCCATTCCGCCGAACAAGAGACTAAGAACAATATGTCTCGCCCGGACCGGGTCGATGCCAGTGCCCCAGCATCGCCCGCGAGACCGTTACCCTGTGCACTAGTTGTCCATGATCGAACGGGGCCTTGGTTGGGGCAACAAGAGTACAAGACAAGAGTACAAGACAAGAGGCAAGCTGTTGAGGCAACAATAGTACAAGACAAGATGCTTTGCCTGTTTCGTTGTTCAGTGACTGTCTTTTGCCTTGATGCAATTCTCCTAGGACGGAGATTGCCTTGGTGACCTAGCGGTCCCGAATACTTGCAGGTTCGTTCAGGCACGGAACGACTACGTAGTAGTCTTCCGGGGTTTGGATGAAAACACGGTAACAATCAAGCAGACAAGCATGCGTTTCTAGGTACATAAGCAGGCACGTTGCTCGGGCCCGAAGGTAGTCCGAGAGATGAAACCGTTAAGGGACTTAGCATGCGAGGGTCTGAATATAAGCAGTATTTCCTTTTCCATGTTCTAGCAAGCAATACAAGTTGGGATTATTCCCTTAGCTAGGTGTGTTGGATTTATTAGCATGCAGGGGGTGAATCACCTAGCGACTAGTATAAACATTCCAGATTTTATGTGTGCTGGCTAAGCAAAGACAAGTTCACCGTAGCCACCCACCTTAGTGATGATTCGCCTCGGTAGAGCGATACGTCTGAGCGAGCCTCTGAAAGTCCAAGCCGGATCCTGTAGGGACAAGTCTGGATATCCTTTGCTTCTTGATCGAGGCAAAGCGGGTCGGGACAGTTGCACTATTGCCGATTGAGTCGGCAGTCCGCTTGAGCGGAACGGGGTATTACAATTAACCTTGGGGTATACTCCTCCATGCCCCATGAAGTCATTACAGAAAGTCGGTAATTAGACTGGTTGAAGCAATAAAGTGTCTTCACTCGGGACACTGCCCGGATACAATCCCCTGAACAACATGACCGGGCCGGAAGGGCGGCTTACAAATAACCCTTGGTCGGACCCTTTCTGATAAAATATCTTCCCCGGCTGGCCGTGAAGATTGGGAGTCAGGGTCCACGACATCCTCCTGGGATGCGTGGCATGAAAGAATGCCGAGATAGGGTAATCTTTCAGCATCTTGGGCAGATACAGGACCAGGCCCCCGGCAGGAAAAACCCAGTTTTCTTTCTTGGGCTTCGTCTGGGATTATTTTTCAATCATATCCCCGTAGAGGAAAACCGGTTTTATGTATTTGGCCCCGTCTATGTACGTCAGGGGCTCTCCGTTGATCATGCTCAACAACATTCGCTTTCCTTGAGACGATATTAGGATTCCCCTTCCTTCAGGATACTGGGGTCCGAAAATAGAAAATATCACATGGGACAAATCTTCCAGGTAATTGGAGTTCAGCATCCCAGCAGCAGAACCCATCACCTCAGCCAACGAAGGTATCTGCAAGTTAACTACAAAGTGCAAGAAAAATATGTCAGTTTTAATCCTAGACCTCACAATCTTGCAGCTTATGCCAAAGAGCAACAGTCTATGCTTTTACGCCAAGACTATAAAAACTTGAGTTTTTACGCTGGAATCTCATTCCATGGCGTAAAATTCAAGATGGGCAGTATACACAAAAATCTGACAGTCTGTGTTTTACGCCAGACTGCCAAAGTTTGCGTTATTACGCCAGAATTTTCATCCAGAGCGTAACACCCAAACTTTATAGTATACGCCAAATTTCGATAGTCAAAGCTTTTTATGCCAGACTGCGAAAATGTGGAGTTTTTACGCTGACACATTAGAAATATGGGCGTAAAAGATGAAGCATCTCTGTGCATCATCTTCCTCGAAGAGGCTATCAGCACAGAAGATGACCTAGTGCGTTCACGTACAATGTGTGCGAAGGGTTTTCTTCGCTCTTGTCGTCCCAAAAGCTTTACCTATAACGCCCGGTGCACAGCTCATCGGTGGGACAGTTCGTTCAGAGCGGGGTTCGCCCTGCCCGATGGAAGTCACTCTTACTTGGGCAGAGGAGCGAGATGAGGAGGCAGCCTTCTTTCCCTTAGAGGAGGAGATTGGTTTTGGTGCCATTGCCAAAGACTCAGAATGCTCAGAGAAGAAACGAAGGAGAGTACTCAAAGAGACGAAGGTTTTCTTTTGTAAAAGACAGATAAAAAGTTTTTCTCTGAAGGGCTTGGGGTATTTATAGAGTTCAGATAAACTCTTCGAATCCCTAACCAAATCCGATATTTAATAATTCGGTTATGATTGGGGACTACGTCAGCCTATTATTCAGGGAAGGTGGGCAGTCAGCGAATTCAAAAAGTTTTCGTGCAGAGTAGATTCGGGATTTTACGCCAAGGAGCTTTTTTACTCTCGGGAAGCTACAAATCTACGGTTTTACGCTCAGAGGCTATAAGTCTATAGTTTTAAGCCCGGATGCTTTTACGCTCGATAGCTTTTACGCTCGAGAGGCTACAAACCTACGACTTCACGCTCAGAGGCTACAAATCTATGATTTCACGCTCAGAAGCTTTTTACGCTCAGAGCTGACAAATCTACGACTTCACGCTCGGAAGTTTTCTTTTCAGAAGCTACAAATCTATAGTTTTACGCCCAGATGCTCTTATGCTCAGTAGTTTTTACTCTCGATAGGCTACAAACTTACAATTTTATGCTCATCTACACTACGGATCTATGACTTTCTACATATCTTAAAATACGCAGGCCAGAGTATGCGTATATCTGAATAAATCTCAAGACAGCCAATTGCAAGGGTTCACGTAGGAGATACTCTTCCTTGGCCTCAAAATATCCCAAGTACCCAAAGTATACAGAGTTCAGCATAGAAAATGACTCTTCTTCTTGGGTCGATTGAAAGTTTATCCAAAATCCAATCTGAATATTTTTTCTACAGTTTACGATGGCGACTCAGTTTAGACAACCATTTCTTGCCCTATTTTAAGGGGTTTTTGGGAAATCATTCTTGAAGATGATGATCTGAAAAAGAATTCTTCTTATCAGAGAAGTGACAAGTTCAGAAATCTACGTAATTCCTCATTCAAAATAGCATGACAGTTCGGATATTCGACTTAAATGCTAAGCAGTTTTCTACGCGTCCTCAGTTACGCGTAAAAGACGGGATGAGATCAGATACTCTTTTTATCAGAGTCGGCGTAAAGTTATTCAGACGTGGCGAAGCTACACATATTCAGACTTCATCACAACAAAGAATATGGCAAATCATCAGATGCGTAAAAGAAGACAATTTTATTAATCATGATTACATATGAGGGAAATCCAGTCTACAAAGGGTTTCTCATTTAAGATCACGCCAAGAATCCGTTCTATCAGGTTCTCGTATTGGTGGAGATCTTTTTCGTCTTCTACGGTACTTCATCGGCTTCTGCGGCCGATGAACAAGAAAGTGGTGAATGGCGAAAGGATACAAAACTGGGCTTGTATGAATTATTCAAGCCGGCATGCCCTAGAATTGTGTTGGGGGTTCAGACCCAACTCAATACTGGAAGACAGGGCCAAGCTGTCTGCCTTCGTCCGGCACCATGATGGGAGAAAATACAGCTTGCAAGCTGTGTGGTCCAATACGATCCTTCCTCTCTCCTGGACGAATCGCCATATGAAGTTGCTGATTATCCCGAGCAAAGGAAGCTATGATATCCTTCCATGATCTATCATTGCAGAGGACATTTGCTCGAAGATGCCTTCTTTTTTGGCTCCTTACATGCTGGAAGAACATGATCTTCTTTTTCCTCAAGTCGACCTGACAAACTCCGACAATCATCTCTATGTGGTGAAGGAAATATGGGAAGAACAGGTTAACTCCTCAGCCTTTATATAGGCAAAAGAGAACACACCGAATCCCAACAAATCCCCAAAAATCCGCCAAGAAATCAGCCTCAAGGAACGAGTCAAACTTGACCGTTTCATGCTTCATTCAAAGTGTTTCAAATTGCGAGGAATTTGAAAACTTTGAAGGGGGTCTTGTAGAAGCATAAAAAATATGCTGTAGAGTTATACGCATCATTTTAGTGCTGGACGGCATAAAATATGACTTCAGAGCCATCGATGTACAACAGAGCTTTATCGCTAGTACAGCATAAAATATAAGCTCCAGGATAATCCGCATAATACAGTATTTCCAGGCTGCTTCAGCGTAAAAAGGGTATTATACCGCCTTTATGGCGTAAAACTCATCCGCTTTTAATGCAGCATGGAAGTGTACGAGGAACGCTTTGTATTTCTCGAATGAACCTGTCAGATCATGCAGTGAACCTGACTCCTGACAATAAGTACTGCACAACTATCCAGACGACGGCTGTAATGATGGTGCGGCACAGAGACCCAAACGGTCGTTTAGTGACGTTTCCCTGATACAAAGTGCTTTTACGCATACAAGAGAATACGCTGTCTAGTTTTGCACAGGAAGATGTGAGCTTTTAAGCTCAGCAGAAGACAAAACGAACGGCCACGTCAAAAGCTGCTCTTCGTACAGAGCTCGAGGCAAGTCTCTACATTTAATGCTCAGAATGGGGGCAGATCTCTGTATTTAACGCACGAGATTTGGTTATATTTTTAAAGACTGGGCGAGCCATAATTACTGCTAATACGTCCACATCATCATCTCTACATATTACTCCATCAGGCTATTTTCAGCTATAGGAGCACGATGTACGCTATCTCCTTGAAATATACCACTGGGCTATTTTTAGCTATAAGGAGCACTCTGTACACTATCTCCTTGAAATACGTCAACTCAGGCTATATTTGCATTTGTGCGTGATAAGGATATTTGGTCCAGAATACGCTCAAGACCTCAGTTAATGAAGGAGGATCAGCTATCTTTTATACTGGCTACCTATCCATGCAGCATCAGGCTTCTACGCCAACCTGACAACTATTTGGCTTCTACGCCATGGTGACAGTTATTGGCTTCTACGCTAACCTTTTCTACGCAAGGGACAGGTACCTACGTGGCTTGCATGTCGTGATCTTCGCAACAGTTATACGCATTATCTCTTAATGAAATACGCGTCACACGCTTATTCAGAAGATCATCTATACGTGTGTGGCAGTTATTATAACCGCCGTGTAAAAAGTGCCACACTCTCCACTGTCCGGCTTTTATGCCGACTGGACGGTTACTGTCACTAAAACCCTATAAATAGAGACCTCTATTGATAGCAAAAAGAGGTCGGAAGAAGGTTGCAAATTCCAGAGTTGAAGAATTAAGGTCGAAAGTCAAAAATTGATTTCTGAGAGAGAGAAGAATCCAGAGCACAGACAGAGAGCAGTGATCGACAATTTTGGCATCAAGCATCCACTCTCTCTTGCAATCTTTGAAGCTTCTCCGTCTTCTACAACACTTCTTCATCATCGTGTGGTCCAAGGGACAAAGTGATCGACCGCAAATCAGACTCCTATAGCAATATTTATCCAGATTAAAATTTGTACTTGACATCCTCGTATATGATTAATTGTACTTCTTATTTATAAACCTAAGAAAGGGTTTTGTATAAACCTAGTTTTATTTCTTCCGTTTATTATCAAACAGCCCCAGTACCAGAATAAAGAGACGAACATAGCCAGCTACCCCGTACAAGGTATTATACTACGATGATCACGGTTGTAATAAGACAAGGGGTGCATGCTACAATCAAGTCTCCTATGGTCAAGAACTTTTATGTCTCAATCAGTCAAACAAGAAATAGTAAACATAGATTATATATGATAAAGCAAATAAGGCATCCCAAATGCTTTGTCAAAATATTCTAGAGACCAGTTGTGCCAAATAAGAAGCTGAAAGAGTATCAAAAGTACATGTCCGTGATCAGCTACAGTCTGATTTAATACAATCATGTAAGGGGACTAATGTCCAGACGTGCTGGCTAACAGGTGCCAGTGGCTAAATGTCCAAAAGAATAATTGTACAATGATGAACACGGAAGAAGAAAAACCACTCATTATCCTCTTCGACCATGTTATTGGTATACGTCATGAGTTGGGAGATAGCACGCCGGATCCTCGGGTGCTGGCTCGAAACCTGGCCATGCAAAATATAAACCCCCAGATTTTTTCAGAATTTAAAAACAAATTTTCGGGATTTTTCTGAGATTTTTACTAATTAAAATAAATGTTTTCTGGTATTAAATTAATTTTGTGATTTTATTAAATATTAAAATATAATAAAAATAATATTTTTGGGTGTAAAATAAATAAATAAATATACTATAAATTTTCTGGAATTTATTGGACCCCGAAACTATTTTTAAAGACCTAAAAACTAAGTTTTTAGATAAACCAAAATAAACCGGATTAAACCCAGTTGAACCGAACATGTTTAATAATAAACCGGCCTAATTGAACAGGACCTAAACCCTAGCGGGTTGGGTCGGGTTTGAACCCGACCCAAAACCCGTTAACCCGACCCGCTATTTACTGCTACAGTAAATAAAATCAAAACCGATGACCGTCGGCTTCCGTAACCGCAGTGACCCCGCCGATCGTAACCGCTGCCGCCGCCTGCTCGCTTTCTCGAGCGCAACCGCCGTCCCGACCTCTCCCATTCCCGCCAACTTCCACCGGCCTCCTTCTATAAAACCCTCTTCTTCTTTCCGCCCGACACCCCAACACCGCTGCCACAACCACTCCTCAGCTGTACCTCCACAGGCCGACTTCGACCCAGTCTCGACGCAGCCATCGGCCACCCCGACTCCGACGAGCTTCCCACGACGATCTCCGGCGATGTCTCCCCTCTGACCCTGTCACACCCCAGTCCCAAAATACGTAGGACTAGGAATACGTAAGCATGCTAGCCGTAAATATATGGCAACTCCAATATATGGATACCATAATACATACGTACGCTGTAATATGAATATTAACTCACATGTGGTATATATATAGTCATAAGTCACAGAAATACTAATCTCATCCGCACAACAAGTCACAGAAAAGAAATAACTAAACTAGAATAATGAGTCAGAGTAATCCAAAAATAATAGTCGGGTGGAGACAAATCCACTACCAATGACTATATCAATACTAAAATGAGGGAGAAGGGTAAATCTCCAAAATAAGATGAAGATAGAAGTGTATCAGCTAAGAAGATCCCTCGCTAGAGATAATCAATGATGCTCGAAAGGTAAGATCTCCTCGACTGAAAAATAATACGTCAGGTCCTGGCCCGTACTCCTACGGATAGTCAAGATCGTATATACCTGGAAAGGGACCAGGTCCTCAGAGGGACGTAACAAGATACATAGAAGTATGCCAATTTGAATACAGTAAACATGCATAATAGGTAGAAAATATATAAGTACGATGTACAAGACAATCTATATGAATGCATAATGAGGACAACTTTTTGACGTATGGGCATGGGTAGGCTACTAGATCTAAATCTCACAACTCACACACACGATATGGACATCAAAAATTGACATACCTCGGGGGTAGCGACCAGCTCGACACACCACCATAGCACGTGCTAGTTACTACGGTTTACCAGAGTGGTTATAGCCCATACATCTACTGATTGTCCTCCTCTTTCATGATACTAGGTGTCAAGTGTGTGTCAACATATATAATATATAGTAATGATTGAAAGAAAACACACATGCAATAAATATGGAAATATAATAAGCATGCAAAGTACTGTAAGCAATTTGGCAAGGTATCTTGCCTGGTAAGAAAGCTGCGTAGTGCCAATAACCTGCTCCTGGAGTCTCACAGAATTATCCAATAGTCCTCGGGGTGTGCGCACAAGGCACAAGGATCGAGGGTGACTGTTGCAGGTTATCTTCGACGATGGTGACGGGTCCACGATGACGACGATGATGGTGATGATTATGTCGATGGTGATGATTGGTGATGATGAGGATGATAATAGTGATGATGATTGTGATGATGAGGGTAATGATGATAGTGATATTTAAGGTGATGATAATGATGATGATTAAGGTGGTGATGATGATGATGATGGGAATGATGATGAGGATGATTAAGGGGATGGTAATGATGATTATGGTGAAGGGGATGATGATGCTGAAGTGGAGGAGGCTGCTCCGGTCAGGGGAAACTTAGGCATGCCGAGAAGGAGGATAGGGAGCGGGAATGAGAGGTCCGGCGGTGCTTTCTGCGAGCAAGGAGTAGTGGTGGTGGTCGAATGGAGGATGGTTCAGTCGACAGGGAGAAGTTGACGGGCTGGTGGTAGATGGCATGGAGCGGGGTGAATTCGGGTCAGGATCAGACGGTGAATGGTGGTATCGGTGGGAACTCGGGGTGGTCGAGGCCAAAGATTGGAGGAGAACGTGGGTGTTCAGGCGGTGGAGAAGGCCGGGGGTCGATCGGGGAAGGGCTTAGGTTCAGTCGGGGTGACTGGCAGTGTTCAGTCGGTGTCGGGGTTGGCTCCGACGAGAATGGCAAGGTGGTAGAGATGAGGAGAACGGGTACGAGATATTTAATGGTGATGGGGACGATGGTGGTGGTGCAGTCAAGCGGGGTCGTCAATGGCGGGGTGTCGGCTCCGGCGAGTTGGCCAGGGACGATGGAGAGGACAGAAAGAAGAGGAGGTTGAAGAGGTCGGGTGTGCCGGCGGTGAGCAGTGGGGTCCGGCAGACTGTGGGGTCAGGGAGGTCGGGATCTGGTCTGCTCCAGTGACGGGTTGGAAGAGCATGGCAGGGCTGCTCCGGTCGCTGTTGGTTCAGGCGGAGGTAGGGGGTGATGAGTAGGAGAGGGAGGTGGTGGTTGTCGGCTAGGTCATGGTTTGGGTTTATGTGGATGATAAAAGTAAGAAAAAGTTGTATATTTATATATGTAGAATAAAGTAGGGTTTGATGTTGACCTAGGGGATTGGGCTTGGTCAACATCCTTGGGATGGGCTTGGCTTCACATAGGGATATTTGGAGGGCTAGGATTGCATGGTTTGAAATGCATGGCTAGGATTAGATGAGGGGGGTGATGTTGAGTGCTACACACTACAAAAATCATGAAAAAAAATTTATATGAAGGAAAGATGGATTTTTTTATGTGTTGTGTCCAATGGTGTGGACACCTTAATGCACTTTTGCATAAAAATGTCCAATAATTGGAAAATTATGCAAATATTAGAATTGGATTAAATTAATGCAATTGGTGTTCTAAAATTAATTATAAGTACATGGGATTAAAATTAGGTAGGACACAAGTGTCATGGACGTAGATGACTCAAAATATAATATTATCATAATTTGGGTTGCACAAAACGGGTCAAGATTATGTCTCCAATTTCGATTGGAACGCACAAGGATACAAAGTTGAGTTTATTTAGAATTAAATATAACGTCTGCGACGAATATCGTGCGACTAAAATGTAGCACAGAAGAGCATAATTATAAGTTACACAAAGGTCAGAATAGATGACTGGCATGTCTAGAACAAAGGTGTGAAATTTGTAGGAAGGCAATGACTAGTTTAGTGCTCCAATTATCGAAGCAACGGTAAGGTGCACTAAGTGATATAAATATTGTAAAATTATCTAAAACACAGTATTATATCTCTAAATGGATTCAAACTAGCCCTAGTCTCTCCATCTAAGCCAAGTAGGCCTAATTTTGGATGAGGGGGTTTACAATCTATCCAACTTAAAAGAATTTTGTCCTCAAAATTAAAATAAGGCATGGTTTTCTCTATCTAATCTTATTTGATTACAATCTAAAAGAAATTTACCTCAAGTTAACAATGCAACTTCTACCCAACTTAGAATTTGCCCATCTATTATATAAGGCTTATACATTTTAAGAAAATTATTCCTCAAATAACTTAGTCGTGTTATTCAATCCTAAAAAATTTTAACACCAATATATCACATATGATATGCCTTTAATTAATTATAATAGATAGTCACCAAGTAATGCGATTGGCCTATGGGGTATATCCAGTACTCTCCGTGTCTCAAACTTATACCAAGCACGAGCGTTCGTCTTTCCGAAATAGGGGAAGACAAAAAACAATAATAAATGATTCAAGGAGGAGGTGATAGAATACAAGTACGAGGTTCAAAGCGATTAAAGAATTCAAAAGGGAGTTGTCAAGGTAGTTATGGATTGAAATCTTATTTGGTAAATTCCTATTCGTATAGTCACATCATGACAGTTATGTACCTGACATGATATGCTTTGACCAGTCTAGAGGGCAAGTATATTTGTCTAACAAGTTGAGTCAACTATATCTCAATCCACGTAAAGTAGTGATACGAAGAGCGAACCAAGTGCACTACGGTTGATCAGACCATAATACACCGATTCTGATTTAGACAATATATTAGTGTGGGCCCCCAATAATACATATGTCATGAACAAGCTCGATAAAAGAATAAGCTTGCAAAACTAGGCTATAATAGCAGCATAGGTCGAGGTAGTATAGAAAATATAGGTACGCTAGATTATGATGAGTGAAAGTACAAATTTCGTGATTTAAAAGTAAAGGATAATCAAAAATCACAATCTAAATGAACAACTCAACTATCAAGTTCTAACTACTAAGCAAAAAATTTCAAAATTTGAGATTAACAACTATAAATCTAGCAACTATATATCCTAACATAAATGGGAATCACTTGGCCTACAATCAGAAGGGTTAGGTGGCACGAATTAAAAGATGAAGAAAAGAAAAAAAAATTAGTCGTCGCATAAATAGCGAGCGTTAAGGTTTCAGAGGAACAAGATATGAAATTAAATAGAAAGACTCTAGATAATATCATAATTTTCTAAGGGGAAGATGGTATGCTAATATCTGTGTTCGAGGTATGATCAAGAAAAATATTATATTCTTTCCTCTTGGCTTCCTAAGGTACTGTTCTGCTAATATCAAGACAATGATCTAAATTTATAGTTCTAATATTATCTCACTATGAAAGTTAGGTTTAGTTCTAATATTCAATCTTGGATTTCTATTGGTTTCTCAATACTAGGGTCAAACAATATAGTCAAATTTCTTACTAGATCTAGTCGTGTCTATACTACTCTCAAGTCATCCCTAATTATCAAGGGATAATTGTCAATCAATCTACAGGTAAGGGATGCTAGGGTTCATTAGGTAGTAAGGAATGCTAGGGTTCATTAAGTATTCTAACTTAGTGATGTGTCAATATTCTAGTGGTATTCTTCTTAGGAATATTACCCTAATTATCATCCTAACGACAGGGATTCCTATATTCTAGGAGAGGGCTATACTCAAGGAACTAGTAGAAAAGCACATAAATCAAGCAGGATGCAATTATTTAAATAGAATGGATTGGAAGAAAGGTAAATCATAGTCAAATATGGATGAGATCCTATACTCTAATCCTAGGTGCAGGCTTGCTCGGTACAATAACGTAACCGAGACAATATACTCTCGACCTGCATGGGCCACCACAAAAATATGTCACGCCCCAGTCCCAAAATACGTAGGACTAGGAATACGTAAGCATGCCAGCCGTAAGTATATGACAACTCCAATATA
Organism: Iris macrosiphon; assembly: GCA_036927795.1. NCBI lineage: Eukaryota > Viridiplantae > Streptophyta > Magnoliopsida > Asparagales > Iridaceae > Iris > Iris macrosiphon. The sequence continues at coordinate 55,767,857 of JAYESA010000015.1, forward strand.
TGGATACCATACTACATATGTACGCTGTAATATGAATATTAACTTACATGTGGTATATATATAGTCACAAGTCACAGAAATACTAATCTCATCCACACAACAAGTCACAGAAAAAAAAACTAAACTAGAATAATGAGTCAGAGTAATCCAAAAGTAATAGTCGGGTGGAGACAAATCCACTACCAATGACTATATTAATACTAAAATAAGGGAGAAGGATAAATCTCCAAAATAAGATGAAGATAGAAGTGTATCAGCTAAGAAGATCCCTCGCTAGAGATAATCAATGATGCTCAGAAGGTAAGACCTCCTCGGCTGAAAATAATGCGTCAGGTCCTGACCCCTACTCCTGCGGATAGTCAAGATCGTCTACACCTGGAAAGGGACCAGGTCCTCAGAGGGACGTAATAAGATACATAGAAGCATGCCAATTTTAATATAGTAAACATGCATAATAGGTAAAAAATATATAAGTACGCTGTACAAGATAATCTATATGAATGCATAATGAGGACAACTTTTTGACGTATGTGCATGAGTAGGCTACTCGATCTAAATCTCACAACTCACACACACGGCAGGGACATCAGAAATTGACATACCTCGGGGGTAGCGACCAGCGCGACACACTACCGTAGCACGTGCTAGTTACTACGGTTTACCAGAGTGGTTATAGCCCATACGTCTACTGATTGTCCTCCTCTCTCATGATACTAGGTATCAAGTGTGTGTCAATATATATAATATATAGTAATGACTGAAAGAAAACACACATGCAATAAATATATAAAAATATAATAAGCATGCAAAGTACTGTAAGCAATTTGACAAGGTATCTTGCCTTGTAAGAAGGCTGTGTAGTGCCAATAACCTGCACCTGGAGTCTCGCAGAATAATCCAATGGTCCTCGGGGTGCGCACACAGGGCACGAGGATCGAGGGTGACTACTACAGGTTGTCTTCGGCGATGGTGATGGTTCTACGATGACGATGATGATGGTGATGATTATGTCGAGGGTGATGATTGGTGATGGTGAGGATGATAATGGTGATGATGATTGTGATGATGAGGGTAACAATGATAGTGATGATTAAGGTAATAATGATGATGATGAAGGGAATGATGATGAGGATGATTAAGGGGATGGTGATGATGATTATGGTGAAGGGGATGATGATGCTGAAGGGGAAGATGATGCTGAAGGGGAGGAGGCTGCTCCGGCCAGGGAAACTCAGGCGGGCCGAGGAGGAGGACAGGGAGCGGGGAGGAGAGGTCTGGCGGTGCTTCCTGCGAGCAAGGAGTAGAGGTGGTGGTCGAACGGAGGATGGTTCAGTCGACGGGGAGAAGTTGACGGGCTGGTGGTAGATGGCATGGAGCGGGGTAAATTCGGGTCAGGATCAGACGATGAACGGTGGTATCGGTGGGAACTCGGGGTGGTTGAGGCCAAAGATGGGAGGAGATTGTGGGTGTTCAGGTGGTAGAGAAGGCCGGGGGTCAATCGGAGAAGGGCTCAGGTTTAGTCGGGGTGACTGGCAGCGTTCAGTCAGTGTCAGGGTCGGCTCCGGCGACGATGGCGAGGTGGTGGAGATGAGGAGAACGGGTACGAGATGTTTAATGGTGATGGGGACGATGATGGTGGTGTAGTCGAGCAGGGTCGTCAATGGCGGGGTGTCGGCTCCGACGAGTTGGCCGGGGACGATGGAGAGGACATGAAGAAGATGAGGTTAAAGAGGTCGGGTGTGCCGGCGGTGAGCAGTGGGGTCCGGCAGACTGCGGGGTCAGGGAGGTCGGGATCCGGTCTGCTCCGACGATGGGTTGGAAGAGCATGGCAGGGCTGCTCCGGTCGCGGTTGGTTCAGGCAGAGGTAGGGGTGATGAATAGGAGAGGGAGGAGGTGGTTGTCGGCTAGGTCATGGTTTGGGTTTATGTGGATGATAAAAGTAAGGACAAGTTGTATATTTATATATGTAGAATAAAGTAGGGTTTGATATTGACCTAGGGGATTGGGCTTGGTCAATATCCTTGGGATGGGTTTGGCTTCACATGGGGATGTTTGGAGGGCTAGGATTGCATGGTTTAAAATGCATGGCTAGGATTAGATGAGAGGGGTGATGTTGAGTGCTACACACTCCAAAAATTATGGGGAAAATTTCATATGAAGAAAAGATGGGTTTCTTCATGTGTTGTGTCCAATGATGTGGACACCTTAATGCACTTTTGCATAAAAGCACCCGACAATTGGAAAATTGCACAAAGATGAGAATTGGATTAAATTAATTAAAATTAATGTAATAGGTATTCTAAAATTAATTAGAAGTACATGGGATTAAAATTAGGTGGAACACAAGTATCATGGGCGTAGAAGACACAGAATAGAATATTATCATAATTTGGGTTGCACAAAATGGGTCAAGATTGTGTCTCCAATTTCGATTGAAACGTACAAGGATACAAAGTTGAGTTTATTTAGAATTAAATATAACGTCTGCGACGAATATCGTGCGACTAAAATATAGCACAGAAGAGCATAATTATAAGTTACACAAAGGTCAGAATAGATGACTGGCACATCTAGAACAAGGATATAAAATTTATAGGAAGGCAATGGCTAGTGTAGTGCTCCAATTATCGAAGCAACGATAAGGTGCACTAAGTGATATAAATATTGTAAAATTATCTAAAATACAGTGTTATATCTCTAAATGGATTCAAACTAGCCCTAGTCTCTCTATCTAAGCCAAGTAGGCCTAATTTTGGATGAGGGGGTTTACAGACCCAGCAGCTGAGCAGCCCCGCAGTCACCGCGCCGCGCTATCACGTGCGCAGCACAGTCGATTCCGACTCCACGTTTCGACGAATTTTTATCTCTTCTCGTTACCTCATTTTTTGAACCGTCTGCAGTAACGTGTTCGCTGTGTGACCCTCTCGTAACCCGTACAAATAGTTTAGGGTATCGCGTCCTGTGTCGGTCGTAAACTGCGACACAAAAATAGGAAAATAAATCCCAATTTCTAAAAATTCAGAATTTGCTCCGAACTCCCCGATTCAGGATCATTTTACGCACAACCTATTAACTAATTCTAAAATCCACCTGAACAATTATTTAGACCACCTAACAAAGTTTTAAACACTATTTTTAGTTTAATTTATGCTGCTGTAGATTATATTTAATTCGAGGGTAAAAATGACAAAAATATTGGTATTTAAAATCCTAATTTTCCCGGAACTGGGTGCGCCCTGCTAAACGAGGTAACTTGGTCATGTGCAAACTTCACCGAAAGGTGCACGCCATCAATACGGACGTGTGAGATTTTGCAAAAGTTGATTTGGATTTACGTGCACACCGAAATCAACGCGTATCCGTCGACAACACCCCGTATCGGCCCTGTTCTGAAACTTATTGTATCTTAGTATACGCTCATCGTTTCGAAACAAAACTTGCGCCATCGGACTAGTAGCGATACGCTGGTCCTGTGACCCAAGTTTGGTTTGATTATGAGAACGTTGACAAAATCCTGTATCGTGGGCCCCACGGCTCTACTTGATGGACGATTTTATGACCGGCTCATCGGAATCCAGTTCTGGATATTTTATTGGATTCTTATCATTGTTCTGGACTTGTAGACACTAAGTTTGACAAATTTAGAGAACTTTGTCTCTAGCATATTTTTTGGTGCGAAGTTGGTCACATGTGGATCCCGCTTTGACCAGAAACTGTCAATTTTCCTCCTGTGTCCAAATTGGACTTATGGAGAGGCAATTCTAGCCATTTCATATCTTCTGAGCATGATGGTAATGATTATTTCAGCAACCGGAGGAGTACTTGAAGATCCCGCTGATACCAGAGCAACTGTTGGAAACCATATCCCAGGCAAGTGTACCTTGCCATACTTGCAGTAAATTGCTTATTATTATTATTCTCTTGATCTATTCTGAGTTATAACTATTCAACCTAGGACCGTGTGACATTACTTAACGTCCGAATAATATTCGGGTGTCAACGCCATACGCGGAGTTATGTAACGTCACCTAGAGATGGATATCGAGACCCTATACATTTTCGTACTTGCATTATCAAGTACATCATACCACAGGACACCTAACACTATTCATGAGACATAATTTTTCTGAGATATTCATGGTAATTTTGTGTAGGTTTATAGGATTTGTGACATAGATGCATAGCTATCATTATGACTTGCTGCATTAGATATGATCTTGCGTGCCATAGACATGAGACGTGTGATTACATTGGGTGGGGAGAGACTTACCATACTAAAGGCTGATTATATTATATATATATATATATATATATATATATATATATATATATATATATATATATATATATATATATAGTTATCTAGAGGTGCCTTAGGCTCTGACACAGAGCTTTGGCACATGTACTGGCCTTTCGAGAAAATGCTGCTATGGGTTTCCCCGACACAGAGCCTATAGTAGTCTCAGCCTGAGTATGATTAATGCTCTCACTTGTATATCACATAGCTGGTTACATAGTTTACCCTATTGATTCATTTATTATTGTACTGCATTTATTTTGGCTTGAGTTATTCTTTTACCTTGCTATGTCGCCTGAGGACCTGGAATCCGGATTATGTCCCCAGGTTTAGCAGAGGAGATCTACCCCGAAGTGTACGGGACAGGAGCAGACATTGGAGCAGTACCAGAACCCGAGGACGAGGTGATCGCCAAGGATTTCTCCTGAGTAACTGCTTTATCTATACTCAGTCTTTGCTGTTGTTATACTCTTTATTTCTTGTCTAATGACTGCTGTATCAGACTTATTATCGGGTTGTTCCCCGAGATATTCATTGAGACTTGTTGATTATTATTTTATCTTGATGAATCTGATATTGATTGTATTTATCTTCGGTGGATGAGATTAGTATCATAGACCCTTACTGTTATTTTACAGCTTAAGTACACCCTGATGGGTCCATTAAATTGGGTTTGCCCATCGGTGTGCTGCTGACCATTGCCACGTGTCTAGTCCCTTGATATTTTGGGACTGGGGCGTGACACAAAACCAGCGGGATTAGACCCCAAATAGCAAGTACCACAAAGGAATCACGAAATGGAGAAACAAAACCCAAACAATAGATACATATATACATAGGTTCGATGTCGTAACTTAGGTCCATGGCATACCCTAGCGCAAAGGCCTAATCCTAGACCCAATTAAGGATAAGGGTTCAACCATCACACTATGATAGTCTATTTTCCTACTACTAACCGAATAATACTAACACAACAAAGTTTATTTTCTTTATATCGGTCAATCACTTGTACGACTTGCTATTTTGTGGAGTATGAGGTTATCTCAAAAATAATGCATAATAGGTATCCTTAGATCACGCCATTGCCGAACATGAGCTAACCGAGCCAATAGATGAATAAAACATGTATTTTACGAGATGCATCAGTCCCCCGCAGGGCCACTGCACTAAAAATACGGTATTAGCAGTTCCAATGCTCCTATAGTGAAACAATGGCTCGGCATAATATAATAAGTGATATATTGTACTCCACTAAGGCAGATGATATACAGTATATGTGGTGGCTAGCCCACAATGTACTAGATGTGGGAATGTTCGTTGGCATGATCTCGGGATACTGTTCCCTCCAAATGTTACTATAACTTTTAGTTACCTAATTAGCCCTATATTGTGTTCAAAATCTCAAGGCGTGGTCACATGAGAATTTTTCTTAATATGTCGTACAAAGTACGGACACACTAGATACGAATCCATGGAAGTTCAATCTGGATTCACCCGAGCACTTATGCAACATTCAGCCAATCAATATCCTAGCCACACTTTGGTAGTTGACTCGTATATTATGCTCGTGCTGGGGAAACAAAAAAAATAAAATAATATATATATATATATATATATGTAATATTACGCATTCAGGAATTTGGAGGCATTCTTGATGCACAACCCAAATATAAATCACTTAACACGTGACACGGTGTGTCGTACCTCGGCGCACATCCGATCATATACACTTTCAGGCAATAATTTGTATCAGCACGGATACAGTAGTCGAGTCTAATTACCAATTATACATTTGGTCATATAAATCAATATCACATTGTAACATGAATGCTTATGTCATGCACATAGCCGGTTAGTCACTATCCACTTAGTTTGGTTCATACTAAAATCTCAGTTCAACTCTTGCCATGTTCATAGACAATCTTAGCTTATGATTATGTCTTACACGAGGTCTGGTTACTAAATTCATTCTTTCTTAGAATCATAACACAAGCATTAACCCATATATGAATCACTTAAGAAATAAGAAAAATATTCAATCAAAACATTCAAGGCCGCATGGGTCTCTAGGCCACATATGAAGTCCAGGCCGCATAAGTTTCTAGGTCGCATATGAAGTCCTAGCCGCATATGAAGTAAGGGTCACATGAACCACTTGGCCGCATATAGAGTTAGGGCCGCATGCTCCACTTAGCCTCATATGGAGTTAGGGACGCATGAACCACTTGACCGTATATGAAGTCCAGGTCGCATGCTCAGGGTTAAAGTCTACTCCTTGGGACAAGTGTTGAAGTGACGAGCAATAAATAAAGTGTCAGTGAAGTGACATAAAGTGATTGATGTAACTGATGTGACATGCAATAAAGTATGTCAGAGAGAGAAAGGACAAAATTATAGAAATATGTGAAAACGGTTTAGAGTCATGCGTCCAAGGAAAGTGACCGCATGCTCAGCTTGCCGCATAAGTCATTCGGTCGCATATTGCTCTTTGGACTTATCGAATTTCTCATTTGTCCAGCGAATAAAACACAAGGAGTTCTGTCACTTAGCTCCAGAATACTTTATGTAATGGTCAGTCATGCATCCAACAAGATGGACCCATACTGGTTGGTTATGCGGCAAAGAGTCCAGGCCGCATAAGGATCATGCCGCATGGAAGTCTCAGCCGGATATGCGCTGGCCGCATGAGAACTTTGTCTTCTCCAGACAGCAAGTTGTCCATGGAGGAAAAGCTTCAAAAATCCAAAAATTATTTTCTTCATAAAACTTTATTTTAACTCCGAATCAAGTGAACCAAAAGCCAAAATATTCGAAATGAATTGCTCCATCAACCCCAAAAACTATTTTTCTAAAATACCATGTTTTAGTATATCAAAACTACGAAAAAAATATGGAACCCATGAAAACCCTAAACTTTAAATGTAGATCTACTCAAATCCATCCATCAAAATCAAATACTCTAAGTATTAAAAATACTTAGAAACACATAACAAACATAAAAAACCAATAATATGGAGGATTTCTCTATTTCTCATGTAAGGTGTACTTACCTATGGAAAAGGGGAGAGAAAACTAAAAAGAGAGGAAGAAATGAAGAAGTGAAGAGAGAGAGAGAGAGAGAGAGAGAGAGAGAGAGAGAAAGAGAGAGAGAAGGTTGGGTTATATATGGTAGGTTGAGGGTTGAACCAAGGGTTCTCATAACTTGAACAAACCCACAAAAATGAACCATGAACCAGGTTAAACCAAAGAATAGGTCTAGTCTCCATGTACATGCAACCATGCTAAAATAAAATACGTTACAAATAAGTATATCGGGAACGGAGAGTTATATCTCTATCCATCTTAGAAAATTTTTATCCTCAGAATTCGAATCTAAGTAAGCTAGAGACATCAGGACAAGCACGATATAATCAGACTAGTAAAACTACACATGTAAGCAATATCATCACAACACATAGGTGATCATCTGATCACGAAATCTAGATACGAAGGCATAAGGTAGAATATATCTTCTGAATCGAACATGTGCGGGTACCGAGACTGAATATCGTCCTTATGCTCCCATGTTGATTCTCCAAGAGTGTGATGTCTCCAGGCAACTCGGACAAAAGAAATAGTCCAGTTCTTGAGTATCTTCTCTCTTCGATCCAGAATTGATATGGGTTCATCCTCGTAAGATAAGTCGGTACCAACGACTAATTTCGAGTGGTCGAGGATATGACTCAGATCCGGGACATACCTACACAACTGAGACACATAAAATACATCGTGCACCTCACGTAGCAAATGTGGAAGGGCAAGACGATAAGCCACATCGCCTACCCGATTGAGAATATCGAACGGCCCAACGTATCACGGACTAAGCTTCCCATGAACCCCAAATCTAATGAATCCACAGGTAGGTAAAATTCGCAAAAATATGTGGTCGTCGACACGAAACTCTAAAGGCCTACGATGATGATATGCCCAATGACGATGTCGATCTTGCGTAACCCGAAGTCTCTCTGATCTGCCTGACAACTTCTACTGTCTGTGTGATTATTTTTGGGCCTAACATCTTCCACTCACCAATGTCGTCCCAAGCCAACGGTGATCTACACTTTCTGACGTACAGTGCTTCGAAATGTGCCATCTGAATACTGCTAGGATAAATACTATTATATGAAAATTCCACCAAGTGAATGTGATTCTCCCAAGATCCACCAAGTTCTAAGGTACAAGCTTGTAACATATCCTTCAAGGTCTGGATAGTTCCCTCTGATTGTTAGTCTGTCTGGGGATGGTAAGCTGTGCTGAATCTTAACTTGGTATCTATCACGCCCCGATCTCCCATAGGTAATCGGTCGTCCCCGCTAGGCGTGAGTCACCACGCCAGCGCTCCCACGGGACGATCTTTTCCATCTGGACATGATACCGTACGGGCGTAAGCCGCGCCCGTGCAAGGCTATGATCCGAACATGCGATAAAATGACTAAGCCACAGAGTCGCACAGATAGTCCGTGTGCAGCAAAATAAAAAACGTACAGGCGATTGGTAACAAGTTCACGAAATTTTCAATAGCGGAAGCATTAAACAACATAAGTATAGAAATAAAACAAGCTCTTTATTGATATTGAACAAGTGTTACAAGCGACACTAGGCCAAGATTATAAGTTGCTCAAGTCCTCTCTCTCTCTCTCTGAAACGATAAAAGCGTGCCAAGTGGCCAAATTTATGGAATGATACATTAGCGATGTTCCAATATTATGTCTTATATATGTGCTTCAGTTTCGGACGCAATGCTCCAAGGATTCAAAGTAAACTCCATGCCTTAGCACGCACGAAGGAGGTTTTTGCACCAAACGAGGTTCTCCCACACCCTACAAGCAATCTGGTGGGTTATCAGTACATGAATGCACTGGTGGGGAGGCTTCTTTCCCGTTCGATAAATCCAAACACGTTATATAGGTTCTGTGCACCATCTATTTAGTTATCTTTCTAGTCTTGCCTTAGGATCAATTTTATGGCATAATGAATAGCCTAACTCATGTGGCAGTGCGCCGTGCAATATAAAGGAAAACAATGAGACTTACCAACTTACCATTCCTCATTCCCTATCCAAGAAAACAAAGTTAAATCAAATACGAGAATATATATATAATGAAATCCATGGGCAATAGCATATGCAAACACATGTGTCATGAACGAGGTTATATTTCGGGTGCACGAGTTACACAGATTATCAGGTGTGTTACAGAAGATGTTCAAGTATTCCATATGTACAATTGTGTTATACTCATGATCGTTCCGGTATTTCAGTTTACTGGATGCAATGCAATGACTCGCACGCAGATTGTCGCTAAGCGAGGATGACTTAGTCTATATGAACATGTGGTCAATGGCACGACGCCATAGAGGATGGTGTAGTCTCAAGACAAAATGTTATACAAGAGGCACGGGGGGGAGGGGGGCATTGCATATATCCCGCTCGATGTAGGCGAATACCGTTAGGAGGTTCCGACCGATTGGATCGGCCCCGGTGCCCCGGAGACCGTCCTCGGAACGAGATTCAAAAATCTTTCTTGTGCACCAAGTTGTCCGTGACCATGCAAGTCTCTAATCTTCTGGGCCTCTAGTCAAGTACAGGAACAAGTTCAAGGTAGGATATATTAGGTACAAGTTCAAGGTATGATTGTTCATAATTAGATATCGACTCATGTCACTCCCCAGTCCCAAAATACCGAGGGACTAGACACGTGGCAATGGCCAGCAGCACACACCGATGGGAAAATCTAATTTAATGGACCCATCAAGGTGTACTTAAGCTGTAAAACAACAATATGGGCTATGGTACTAATCTCATCCACAGAATAAATACAATCATTATCAGAAATATAAAGCAATATTAAGTCTCAATAAAACATAACTCGGGGAACAACCCGATAGTGAGTTTGATACATCAACTCAATAGACTGGAAATAAAGAGTCTAACAATAGAAATAACGGAGTATAAAATAAGCAGATACTCAGGGGAAATCCTCAGCGATCATCTCGTCCTCGGGTTCTGGTACTGCTCTAAGGTATGCTCATGTCCCATACACCTCAGGGTAGATCTCCTCTAAATCTGGGGACATAATCTGGATCTAGGTCCTCAGGGGACATATCAAGGTACAAGAATAACTCAAGCCAAAATAAAGGCAGTGCAAATAAATGAACCAATAGGGCAAACTATATAACCAGCTAAGTGATATGCGAGTGAGAGCATTATTCATACTCAGGCTGAGACTACTACAGGCTCTGTGTCAGGGAAACCCATAGCAGTATTTTCTCGAAGGGCCAGTAAATATGCCAAAGCTCTGTGTCAGAGCCTAAGGCACCTCCAGTAAAGTAATATATATATATATATATATAATCAGCCTTTGATATGGTAATCTCTCTCCATCCAATGTAATCACACGTCTTATGTCCATGACACACAAGATCATATCTAATACAGCAAGTCATAAGATAGCTCTGGATAAAAAGTCTATGTAATAAATCCTGTAGCCTATACAGAATCACCATGAATGTCTCAGAAAGATTCTGTTTTATGAACAGTGTCTGGTGTCCTGTGGTATGACGTACTTGATAATGCAAGCATAAAATGTACAATGTCTCGATATCCATGTCTAGGTGACGTTACACAACTCCGCGTACGGTATTGACACCCGAATGTTATTCGGATGCTAAGCAATGTCACACGGTTCTAGGTTGAATATTTATATCATATAATTAAATCAAGAGAATATTATGTAGAAAATAGTGCAAGATTGGCAAGGTACACTTGCCTGGGATTTGGTTACCAACTGCGGCTCTGGTATCAACGGGTTCTGCAGGTACTCCTTCGGTTACTGAAATAGATATTACCATCATGTTCAGAAGACATCAAATAGCTAGAATTGCCTGTCCATAAGTCCAATTTGGACACAGGGGCAAAAGTAACCATTTTTTGGTCAAAGCGGGGTCCACATGTGGCCCGCTTCGCACCGAAAAATGTGCCAAAGACAAAGTTCTCCAAATTCGTCAAACTTAGTGTCTACAAGTCCAGAACACTGATGTGAACCCAACAGAATGTCCAAAACTATATTCCGATGAGCCGATCACAAAATCGCTCGTCAAGTGGAGCCGTGGGGCCCACGATACGGGATTTTGTCAACGTTCTCAGAATCGAACCAAACTTGGGTCACAAGACCAAAAAAATACTACGAATCTGATGGCGCAAGTTTTATTTCGAAATGACGAGCGTACACAAATTATAATGAGTTCCAGAACAGGGTCGATACGGGGCATTGTCGACGGATACGCATTGATTTCGTTGTGCACGCACATCCAAATCAACTTCCGCAAAATCCTACACGTCCGTATTGACAGCACACACCTTTCGGTAAAGTCGGCACACGACCAAGTCATCCCGTTTAGCGGGGCGCACCCAATTCCGGGAAAATTAGGGTATTTAAATAACCAATAATTCGGTCATTTTTACCCTCAAACTAAATACAAATTACAGCACGATAAATTATACTAAAAATAGGGTTGAAAACTTGGTCATATGGTATAATTAATTGTTCAGGTGGATTTTGAAAATATATCACAGGTTGGTCGCAAAATAGTCGTGAACTGGGGAGTTCGGGACGAATTCTGAATTTTCAGAATTGGGGGTTTATTTTCCTGATTTGGCGTCGCAGTTTGCGATCAACACAGGACGCGATACCCCGAACGAGTTGCACGAGGTTCGAGAGGGTCACGCAGGGTACGCGTAGAATTTTGACAGAATAAAAAATGGATCCACGTACATAGAATTACGTGCGCGAAAAAACGTTACCTAGATGACGTATATTATCGCGGAAGAACGCGACGTGGCGGCGGATGCTGGCTGCTGGGGGAGGGGTCCGTGGCGGCCGTGGCTCGGCGGAGCTGGTGGCAGCCGGAGGAGAGTTGAGTCGAGGGTCGTCGGGGTGCCGGAGAGGTGGTGGCTGATGGCCGGAGGGGCTCTGGCGGAGGGAAAAGTTGGCGGTGGCTGTGGGTGGTGCTGGAGGAGAATTCGCCGGCGCTGGGAGAGCTCGACGGAGGACGGTATGGGGGTGGCCGGAGATGGCAGCGGAGTTTCAACGGAGATCGTGGTGGCCGCGGTGGATGATGGTGGTGTTGCGGTGGGTGAAGGGCGGCCGGGTAGAGGGTTTTATTGGGAAGGTCGGGGAGATGGGCGACCGGCGTTACTGGTGGAGAGAGGGGAGGAAAATTGCCGCAGGGCGTAACCGCCGGCGGGCGGCGAGGAAACGGTGGCGGAGGAGTCAAAAATGGCCGCGAGAATCAGGGGATGGCGGTTACTGTAGCAACTACAGTAGCGGGTCGGTTCTGGATTCGGGTCCAAATCTGACCCGCTAAGGTACGGGTCGGGTACGGATCGCGGATATGGGTCGGGTTGATAGATCCGAACAGTTAGGATTTTAAATTAGGGTTTGGGTCTGAGTCAGGGTTTGGTTCGGTTCAGCATGGGTTCGGTTCAATAAACCGGTTGGTTCAGGTTGGTTTATTTTGGTTTAATTAAAATATTAATTTTTAGGTCTTTAAAAATAGTTCCGGGTTCCAATAAATTTTAAAAAAATTACAGTAAGTCTAATATTTTATTTTACACCAAAAAATATTATTTTTATAATATTTTAATATTTAATAAAATCATTTAAAATTATTTAATACCATAAAACATTGATTTAATTAGTTAAAAATATAGAAAATTCTAGAAAATTTATTTTTAAAATCTGAAAAAAATCTGGGGGTTTACAACTCCCTAGCCATTTAATTTAGTATGGGACAAGTATTGCTCCATGAGCTGTAATTCTTGGATTATTGACTTGGTACAAATCTCCTGGTTCGGGAATTGCCTTGGCGACCTAACAGTCCCGAATACTTTCAGGTTCATACTTGCACGAAATGACTATTCGACAGTCTTTCGAAAAACTTAGATGAATGCAAGACAAGATAGTGTTTACTTGATTATGGCATAAATTATGTGATAAGCATTGAAATGGGGCAACAAGTACAAGTTAACATATAAGCAGGCAAGCATTGCATTTATGTGAATATAAGCATTTACGTTGGCACGGGTCTAAGGGTAAAGCAAGGAGTAAAACCGTAAAGGGACATACCGAGCGACATAATCTAGGGACGTGCAATGTAAACAAGTGAAGCAGTGCAATACGAAGAGTATATATCTATCTACTCGAGTCATAGCGGGGTCTACTTGCACAAGGCAAAGGTAGTATGCGAGGGTCCATTTATAAGCCAAATTTTATTTTTATGTTCTAACACAAGCAATACAAGTTAGGATTATTCCCTTAGTTAGATGCGTTGTATTCTTTATTAGCATGCAGGGGATAATTCGTCTAGCGACTAGCATGTATCGTCCATATTTTTAAGTGTGCTGGCTAAGCAAAGACAAGTTTATCGTAGCTACCCACCTTAGCGATGATTTGCCTTGGTCGAGCGATACTCCGAGCGAGCCTTTGAAAGTCTAAGTCTGAACTCCTTAAGGGCCAAGTTTGAAAATCCTTTGCCTCAAACGAGTCATCTTGTAATAAAGCGGTTCGGGTCATTGCACTTGTGCCGTTTGAATCATCTATCCGTTCAAACGAAACGAGTTATTATATTATACACCACTCAAAAAAAGTCCCGTCCTTGAGACTTCCTGAGCGCAAACCGTTCTATCGTATACTATGGAATCTTTCTCAAGCATAACGATCGGTACCACTAGATCTATTCGAACATAATTTTCTACTCATTCCTTATATCGTGTCGCATTTATGCTGGGTCAGTCTCATTGAATGTCTCTATCATTCAATCCAAGCTCTGACTCGGTCTCTACTGTACCTTAGCGCGAAACATATATCGCTTAACGCTGGGTACGTTATGATCCATCTTGAATAATGATCTAAAACTGAGGCAAACTTATCCAAGTCGATATACTTGTTCATGCGAATCTAATATATTTACTTAAACTAGCAATCGAGATCAGCATATCGCGAGTCTGGATCGTGCACATATTCAAAGCGTCCTTCAAACATATGCATGTCAACCAACTTAGCGATAGCGAAGTCTTTGCACTCGAGTTCAATATATCATTGAGTTTTGGATTGTGCACAAATTCAAAGTATCCCTCAAACATATGCATTCAACCAAACTTAGGGATAGTAAATTCGGACAAGCTACTTGCAAAAATCTTAAGGGTTCTCGTCTTATAAATTACGATGATACTTCCAACAGGGTCAATAAAATCTAAGTCATTCCAATCCCACTCAAACCAAGCATTACACTAGCATTAAGCATGATCTATCCGATCAATTGACTAACGTCCATCCATTCGGGTCAAACATAGCACACACTACCGTTCCAAGTCTAACACTAAGTCTTGCTGCCCCAGTTCTATGGCTTGGTCAAGCAATACTGTAAAGTCGGTTACACAAGTTCTTTTACTCGGCACATGATTGTCTGCTTAATTACTAGGTCAGCTCACAAGGTCATAGGTACAAGTTCAAGCACATGACTCATCGTACAAATTCATCACACGATGCTCGCCCCAATTCCTAAGGTTAAACCATTGTTCATTTGTACGAGATATTCTACCCAAGCTCATTTTACTCAGATTTCTAAACATCCAGCATGGATCATCCTACTCACAATAATATATTTGTTTGTACATGGTTCGAGTCCGCTCAATAAAATCCATGATATATCCAAGTTGCAGAACAAGCCTAGCAATTCACACAGTCTATCTCCTCAAACATGTTTTGATATAATCTATATATCCATTCTAAGTCTAGCTATTATTCAGTTCTAAACCTTTTATTGTAACTCCAAGTCGTCCAGCAAGATTTATGTATCCGTTCACGAAACCATCAAGTATGAATTACTCCAGGTTCTAGACTAACCCATCCTTGAAATACTTCCAATTTACTTGCATTCCAAATTTTGTCTTATCATATCGAACCATAAGTCAAGACAATCCATCAGTTATCACACTCTGGTCTCCCACAAGTTTGATCATCCTCGCTGGACGTGAGATCACCACACCAACACTTTTGCTGGATAATCGTCCTAATTTAGGTGTGACGCATGTACGAGCATAGAGTTACGCTCGCACAAGATAAGAATGTCGAACATTATGGTTATCATCGAAATGATTGAGATACCTTATCATTTCACTTTGTTCCATCCAAGATATATATAAAATCTATCAAGTAATGTCCGTTCATGCCGTAATTATAATTCGTCTAGCAAAATCATTCAACTTTAATGTTACCTTTTTGATAAATTCATAGTCTTACTTCTGGCATTCCTCAAACAAGTAAGTTTTAATTTCTCAAGCCAAAGTCTATCCACTTTTGATACGTTCTATTCATCGAGTTCATTTGGAATAATCACCGAACATGTTCTCGTGAGTTCGATTATCCCCGCCTTACGTGAAATTACCATGCTGGCACTCCCGCGGGATAACCGTTCTCGCTGGGACTAATTTCAAAGGTTATCTTTTTGAACTAGATTCAAGACCGTTCTTCCAAACTCCAGGTCAAATCCGTTATCTCTTATCTCTTTCATCGAACCATAATATTTTTTTCTCAGGCCAACTTCTATTCAAGCGATATCCTACTCAAGTTCAATCCGTTTGATCCAATCCAAAATTGCTCGCATGATCCTTAAGTTTCTACCAAGTTTCCTTGACCAAGATATTGATTTTCTTTTCTTGAATCCCTATTCGATATAAGCCTTATCATTTATTCAAGACATTCTCAAATTGTTCAATCCAACTATCGTACGAGACCTATGATTCCGTTTGGACATTTCCAAAATGAACCATACACCACTTAGGAATCGAGTCAACCAATCAAATTCTCAGTCATGTTCACATCAATCATTAGCATACTCACCAAGTCGTTCCTTAAAATTTCTGCACGATACCTAGCATCGCCTGATAAATCTTAGTCTCGTATATATCCTGTTGATAGTCATCCAAGTAAACCATTGTTGTCTGATAAAATAAACGAAAGATATGGAAACGAGGTCTTATACGAAAATCCGCTCTTTATGTTTATAAACAAGCAGTACAATTAATCCTATACGAGGATGTCGAGTACAATTTTTTAATCTGGGTAAATATTGCTATAGGAGTCTGATCTGCAGTCGATCACTTTGTTCCTTGGACCACACGATGATGAAGAAGTGCCGTAGAAGACCGAAAGCAGCTTCGAAGGTTGCTAAAGAGAGTGGATGCCCGATGCCAAAGTCGTCGATCCCTTCTCTTTGCCTGAGCTCTAGATTCTTCTCTCTCTTTCTCGACCGTTTTCTCTCCTCCTCCTTTCCTCCCAATTGTCGACCTTGGATCTGATATTGGATTCCTGGACCAATTTTTGATCGTTCGACCTTCAATTTTGCGACCTTTTACCTCTGTCAATAGAGGTCTCTATTTATAGAGTTTTAGTGACAGTGACCACTCAGTCGGTGTAGAAACCGAGTAGTGGAAAGTACAGTACCCTTTTACACGACGGTTATAATAACCATTGCCTGTGTATAGATAACCTTTTGAGTGAGCATGTGACGCGTGTCTAACTAAGGGACAACGCGTATAACTGCTGCGAAGATCACGGCGTAGAAGCCACATAGGTAGTTATCCTTTGTGTAGAAGAGGTTGGCGTAGAAGCCAATAACTGTCACCATGGCGTAGAAGTCAAGTAGGCATAGAAGCCGAGTAGGCGTAGGAGCCGAGTGGGCGTAGAAGTCGAGTGGTCATAGAGGCCGAGTGGGCGTAGAAGTCGAGTGGTCATAGAGGCCGAGTGGGCGTAGAAGTCGAGTGGTCATAGAGGCCAAGTGGGCGTAGAAGCCGAGATGATGTGGACGTCTTAGCCGAAATTACAGCTTTTGGAGATATAATCAAATCTCTTACATTAAATGCGGAGATCTGCCCCCATCCTGCGCATTAAATGCAGAGTCATGTCTTGAAGATTTGCCATCATTCTGCGCATTAAATGCAGATACGCGCCTCGAATCCTGTACGAAGAGTAACTGCTGACGTGGCAGTCTTCTTGTCTTCTGCGGAGCGTAAGAAGCTCACGTCTGCCTGTGTAAAACTGGGCAGCGTATCCTCTTGTATGCGTAGGAGCAGTTTACGCAAAGGGAATGTCACTAGACGACGGTTCGGTGATATTTAATCAAATCTCCTGCATTAAATGCAGAGATCCGCCATTATCCTGCGCATTAAATGCAGATGCGTGTTTTAAAGGTCTGCCACCCTTCTGCGCATCAAATACAGAGACGTGCCTCGGGCATCTGTCAGTATTCGGCACATTAAATACAGAGACGTGCCTTGAGAACCTGTCACCGCTCTGCGCATTAAATGCAGAGACGTACCTCGAGCCCTGTACGAAGAGCAGCTTTTGACGTGGCAGACTGTTTGTCTTCTGCGGAGCGTAAACAGCTCACATCTGCCAGTGTAAAACTAGGCGGCGTATTCCTTTATATGCGTAAAAGCGATCTACGCCAAGGAAATGGCAGTAAATGACAGCCTAGGTTGCAGTGTCGCGCCATCATTATAGCTATCGCTTGGGTAGTCGTGCAGTACTCTTTGTCAGAAGTCCAGACGTCAGGTTTATTGCATGATCTGACAGGTTCACTTCGAAGAATACGAAGTGTTCCTCGTACACTTCAATGCTGCATTGAAAGCGGATGAGTTTTACACCATAAAGGCGATGTAGCACCCTTTTTACGCTGAAGCAGCCTAGTCATACTGTATTACGCGGATGGTCCTTAAGCTTTATATTTTATGCTGTGCTCAGCAGAAAAGCTCTGTTGCACGTTGATGGCTCTGAGGTCCTCTGTTTACGCTGCCCTGTATCAACATGCTGCGTAGAGCTATCCAGCGTATTTTTTATGCTTCTACAACCATATTCGATTTGTATCTTCCTATATAAAATACCGTTCGAGCTATTTTTCAAAAATCCAAGCACGATTCTCTATATTTGCCTTAGCAATAATTTGATAATGTTTCTATCGATTGCTATTCTAAGTTTGACTTATCCTTATCTGAACGATATCCTAAATCTTGTTTGCAACTAGCTTGCACCAAAAGGGTCTTAGCACGTGATACTCAACAAAACTTAGCCGAAAAGCTATGTGCATAGCTAATCGTTCGAACGATATTCTATCTCGTACACTAACCAGCTGGGTAATCATGTATAGGTATTCGGGTTTGCACATAACTTACAAATTCTAGCACGATTCTATTCCCACAAAGCCTAACATAGGTCGGCACAACGGCCTTCGTATCATATTTTTGCACAAGCAATCATATCATTTATATACACTTTAAAATTATTTAGACTCATTGTATCGAATATCCCATCGGGTCAACGAGAGAGAGTGTATGCACATAACCCATGAACGAGCTTTCAAAACTGAGAAAATTGATACGAAGTCCAAAGGCGTAAAGCCATGATTTTATACCAATATGTTATGCACCGATCTCCCGCAGGTAATCAGCCATCCCCGCTAGGCGTGAATCACCGCTCCAGCGCTCCCACGGAATAATTTTTCCCATCTGGACATGATGCCGCACGGGCGTAAGCCACGCCCGTACAAGGTCATGATCCAAACAGACGATAAAATAACTAAGCTACAGAGTCACACAGATGGTCTGAGTGTAGCAGAATAAGAAACGCATATGCGATTGGTAACAAGTTTACAGAGTCATCAATAGTAAAAGCATTGAATAACACAAGTATAGAAATAAAATAAGCTCTTTATTGATATTGAACAAGTGTTACAAGCGGTGCTAGGCCGATATTACAAGTCGCTCAAGTCCTCTTTCTCTCCGAAACGATAAAAGCGTGCCAAGTGGCTACATTTATGGAATGATACATAGGCGATGTTCCAATATTTTGTCTTGTTTATGTGCTTCAGTTCTGGACGCAACGCTCTAAGGCTTCAGAGTGAACTCTATGCCTTAGCCCGCAAACGAGGTTCTCCCGCACCCTACAAGCAATCTTGTGGGTTATCAGTATATGAATGCACTGGTGGGGACGCTTCTCATCCGCTCGACAAATCCAAACACGTTATATAGGTTCCGTGCACCATATATTAAGTTATCTTTCTAGTCTTGCCTTAGGATCAATTTTATGGCATAATAAATAGCTAACTCGTGTGGCAATGCGTCGTACAATATAAAAGAATACGACGAGACTTACCAACTTACCATTCCTCCTTCCCTGTCCAAGGCAACCAAGTTAAATCAAACACGAGCATATATATAATGAAATCCAAGGGCAATAGCATATGCAAACACATGTATCGTGAGCGAGATTTTGTTTCAGGTGCACGAGTTACACAGATTATTATATGTGTTGCAGAAGATGTTCAAGTATTCCATATGTACAAGTGTGTTATACTCATGATCGTTCCGATATTTTAGCTTACTGGATGCGATACAATGACTCGCACGCGGATTGCCGCTAAGCGAGGATGACTTAGTCTATATGAACAGGTGGTCACTAGCACAACGCTATAGAGGATGGTGTAGTCTCAGGGAAGAATGGTGTACAAGAGGCACATGGGGGGCATTACACACATCCTGCCCGATGCAGGCGACTATAGTCAGGAGGTTTCGACCAGTCAGATCAGCCCCGGTGCCCTGGAGACCGTCCGCGGAACGAGATCGAAAGATCTCCCTTGTGCACCAAGTTATCCATGACCATGCAAGTCTCTAATCTTCTGGGCCTCTAGTCAGGTACAGAAATAAGTTTAAGGCAGGATATATCATATTTTAATCCACAAGCATACATATAAATACTCATGACACCTTATGACTCCTCAAAATTCTTAAAATTAAAATTCATTTCCACTCTTCAAATTTTAATCCACAAGCATACATATAAATACTCACAGTCTCTAATACTCAAGGTGCACTCAATACATCTATTGTCTACAACTCTCAACTGGGTACTAAAATTGTACTGTCCGAATTACTTACACTATTACTCCCGATGATTAAGTTATCATCACACGTATTTTTTGTCACGACCCGATTCCGTAGAATCACTTGAGGCGTCCCCCGAATCGTGACCGCCGTGCGGGCCTGGAGTTGCGCCCGCACAAGGCTTTAATGATTTGCATAGCAAGCACATATTCAGAGTACGCAGATAAATTGAAACACAGATTTATAATATGGAAAAGTTCTCTTTATTGATAATGAACATCTATTACAAACTCTTGAACGAGTTAGCTAATATGCCGAACGGCTTACAAAAGAGATGACTCAAAATGAGATAGCAGTCATGTACATTACATCCCTTTATAAACTCAAAATGATAAAGACCTCCAGGCTGGAGGACGGTTTTGCCACGGAGCTGCATTTGTGTATGAAGAGTTGCAGCTTCGGACTTCAAAAGGCTTCGAGGCGCGGTGAAGATGCGCCAACAGCTTGGACTGGATCGGGTAGACGACTTCGGCTCCTCGCTCGGTTCGCCTTGGTGCGGAGAACCTGTTTCAACGAGGGTCAGCATATCGAAACATGCTGGTGAAGGCGAACTAGCCTGACTATACCAATCAATACGTTGTTTAGTGAAGCATGCATATTTTGTGGGTTTCTATCTTGCCTTAGTTCATTTACAAGTAAGCAGCATATTGAATTTACTGAAATGAATGTGCCACCGTTCGGTGGATTTTACCTGACCGTCTGAATTACCTGCACAATACTTACCATGCCTTCCCTGCCACGAAGACACAAGTTAGTATGCAACAGGTTTAAATATACATAGGATCACTGGCTTGATGCCACGAAGGGACGGGTTATAGTCTCAAGACATAAATGATATACAACGCAGGTGGCGAGCCCCGCTGCATAACACTTTGCCCCATAACATACGACTATACATACGTTCTGTCCGGATCGGATCGGTCCCGGCGCCCCGGTGACCGTCCGCGGAACTCATAACATACCTTGTGCACAAGTTGTCCGTGATCAAGAGCACTCATAGAATTTGTTCCATAGCATAACAGTTTAGCATAGTCATCCTGACAGTTTATTTCTTAACAACCATATATTTCCATACTTAGCACGATTCATAGAACAGTTATAAACGAACTAGCATACAGGATGATAACCGTTCATAAGTTTAGTTGACAAGCAATATTTCCAAGTCTATTCCCTTTTTATCTTGATCTCTTTTATTATTACTTGGTATCGTTTGATCGGGGCAAAGGAGTGAGGCTTGGAAGCAAGGCTAGCTAATCGGGTTGGTAGCCACTCACTTAGATTTTTGGAAAGAAGAAAGAAAGAGGCGCTTCACGACTCCGCTCGTAAGCCACCTACTGCTCGTTCACCTGCACACGAACAGCTCGATTAATACTTCTTTCTCTCTTTCCAATCTTGGAATAGAAGTACAAGTCAATGAACGAAAATAATGAAAACTATTGAAACCGTTCAAGGAAAACAAGCAAATCCCAAAACCAACTCAAAGTACGAAAGCAACAAGCGACATCAAAAACCGAGGCAATAAAAGATAGCAGCGGAGAGGTCCCTCCTGACTCTGCCGCTAAGCCGATCCTTGGGGCGCAGTCCACTGAATATGGGAATCGATTCCGAAGAAACAAATCCATAACGAGGACGAGTTCTTAATTCAATCTATCCCGATCGAACGATACCGTCTTGTGTTTCTTAGCCGCGCTCCTCGAATAGGAGAAACGGGGCGCTACATCCTACCCAACTAATTGGAACTTTCGTCCCGAAACTTAGGAATAGAACCAACCGTTAGGGATTATTGGGTTGAGGCAGGAGCTTAGAGGGGAGTGGACAATCCCGAGCTACGTGGCCTGGCCCGCCACAGTTGAAGCATAGACCTTTTCTGCTATAACATCTATCAGTAGTGTGCCCTTGCCTTTTACAGTAATCACAGAATGGTCTCGGGTTTCCTTTTTGTGAACCACCGTGGTTAGGGCGTTTTGCAGCGGTATTTCCTCTATCGTTGCCTTGGCGTTTGTGATTGTAGGTATGCACAGCGCCGATGGAAACGTGAGGATACTGCGGTTCGAGAGATAGGGCGTGATTCATGACTTCACGTATTATCCCGTACTGATTATTGACCACGTGCAAATAGATGGCAGGGCGTAGTCCACCTTCAAACCTTCTGGCTCGACTCACTGCATCAGGTAAATAGGCCCTAGCGAATTTGGAGAGTCGGTTGAATTCGGCGGAGTACTGCTTCACAGTCAAACTGCCCTGCCTCAGTTGCACGAAATCATTCTCCATTTGACGTCGTACTGGAGGGGGGATAAACTCCTCTTCGAACGCGGCACGAAAGGTCGTCCACGAGATCGCCTCCTCTCCGTGATCAAATTAGAGAGATCGTCGATGTACGTCCCACCAATCGTGTGCGTTGAGGCGGAGCTGTAGTTGCGCGCAGGCGACGCGCTTATCTTCGGGGACCTCTAGCAGAGCGAAGTGATCTTCGAGCTCGGCTAGCCAATCTAGAGCTACCACCGGGTCCTCAGTCCCGTTGAATGGGGTGTTGCAGACCTTCTTGAAATGGCCCAAGTTGAAGGCAGTCACGTCCCTCGGCCTTGGAATTTGAGGCGTCTCTACTTCAAGCACGGGCTGTCCCACCGGAGTCGTTGCTGTTGCGGCAGAATGGTTGGCATCCAAAGTCTGAACGATCTGTTGCAGAACATCTACCTTCTTTTGTTGGACTGAGAATCGGGTCTCTAGATTACTCTCGAGCTTGGCTTGGCGAGCATCATCTCGTTGTCGTTGCAATTCTAACATTTGCATTACCCGCTCAAGCGGATCGACTTGAGATATGCCTCGTTGGCTCCGAGAGCTTCCCGAAGTGCCCGAACTGCTTTCTTGTGTTTCGTTCGGTGCTTGCGCTACAGATTGCGCTGGATCCATTCCTTCAAAAGAAGGTAAATTACATTAGGATCATAATATATTATGGACTTATTGCATGAACGTATCTTATTTTGGCCTAGCGAGTTCAAGAGTTCGCACAGGAATTTGATCGTTAAAGGAACTTTTCCAGCACGAAGTCTAAGGAACTTTGAATCTGTGCTCTGATACCACTATGTCATGACCCGATTCCGTAGAATCACTTGAGGCGTCCCCCGAATCGTGACCGCCGTGCGGGCTTGGAGTTGCGCCCGCACAAGGCTTTAAAGATTTACATAGCAAGCACATATTCAGAGTACGCAGATAAATTGAAACACAGATTTATAATATGGAAAAGTTCTCTTTATTGATAATGAACATCTATTAAAAACTCTTGAACGAGTTAGCTAATATGCCGAACGGCTTACAAAAGAGATGACTCAAAATGAGATAGCAGTCCTGTACATTATATCCCTTTATAAACTCAAAATGATAAAGACCTCCAGGCTGGAGGACGGCTTTGCCACGGAGCTGCATTTGTGTATGAAGAGTTGCAGCTTCGGACTTCAAAAGGCTTCGAGGTGCGGTGAAGATGCGCCAACAGCTTGGACTGGATCGGGTAGACGACTTCGGCTCCTCGCTCGGTTTACCTTGGTGCGGAGAACCTGTTTCAACGAGGGTCAGCATATCGAAACATGCTGGTGAAGGCGAACTAGCCTGACTATACCAATCAACACGTTGTTTAGTGAAGCATGCATATTTTATGGATTTCTATCTTGCCTTAGTTCATTTACAAGTAAGCAGCATATTGAATTTACTGAAATGAACGTGCCATCGTTCGGTGGATTTTAACTGACCGTCTGAATTACCTGCACAATACTTACCATGCCTTCCCTGCCACAAAGACACAAGTTAGTATGCAACATGTTTAAATATACATAGGATCACTGGCTTGACGCCACGAAGGGACGGGTTATAGTCTCAAGACATAAATGATATACAACGCAGGTGGCGAGCCCCGCTGCATAACACTTTGTCCCATAACATACGACTATACATACGTTCCGTCCTGATCGGATCGGTCCCGGCGCCCCGGTAACCGTCCGCGGAACTCATAACATACCTTGTGCACAAGTTGTCCGTGATCAAGAGCACTCATAGAATTTGTTCCATAGCATAACAGTTTAGCATAGTCATCCTGACAGTTTATTTCTTAACAAGCATATATTTCCATACTTAGCACGATTCATAGAACAGTTATAAACGAACTAGCATACAGGATGATAACCGTTCATAAGTTTAGTTGACAAGCAATATTTCCAAGTCTATTCCCTTTTTATCTTGATCTCTTTTATTATTACTTGGTATCGTTTGATCGGGGTGAAGGAGTGAGGCTTGGAAGCAAGGCTAGCTAATCGGGTTGGTAGCCACTCACTTAGATTTTTGGAAAGAAGAAGGAAAGAGGCGCTTCACGACTCCGCTCGCAAGCCACCTACTGCTCGTTCACCTGCACACGAACAGCTCGATTAATACTTCTTCCTCTCTTTCCAATCTCGGAATAGAAGTGCAAGTCAATGAACGAAAACAATGAAAACCATCAAAACCATTCAAGGAAAACAAGCAAATCCCAAAACCAACTCAAAGCGACATCGAAAACCGAGGCAATAAAAGATAGCAGCGGAGAGGTCCCTCCTGACTCTGCCGCTAAGCCGATCCTTGGGGCGCAGTCCACTGAATATGGGAATCGATTCCGAAGAAACAAATCCATAACGAGGACGAGTTCTTAATTCAATCTATCCCGATCGAACGATACCGTCTTGTGTTTCTTAGCCGCGCTCCTCGAATAGGAGGAACGGGGTGCTACATTTTCTTTCATGATTTTCAATCTATATCAACTGGTATATCATCTAATTATCATCATACAAAGTGCTTACTGTTATTATCATCATTCTCGACTAATCCTCGATATAGAATCATTAGTACCCTTGGTATGATATCACTAGCTTCATTATAGGATCATCTCATCAAACTTATTAGAACTCATGATTATCTTTACCTTCTATAACACTCATGTTTCTTTACTCCCATGGGCAAGTATATGGTTCCTCATCTCGATTGTTGTATAGGTATTTCCCTTTAATCTTTTAAAGCCTGTTAAACTAATCCGTGATACGCTTCACTATTTTTCATTACCAATTCCGATATTTCTCTACTCATGACACCTCATTATAACTCTTTATGCATATATTTCTTTACTTTTAACATTTCCGATATCAATTATCAAATTTGAACATCATGCTCCATTAATCCTTAACACAATTCCTGGATACTTAATTGTTTACATAGATCATCCAATTACAAAATCATGATTATCCAGGACGGGTATGTTGGCTCTGATACTAACTCTTGGAACTATCACCGATACTCTATACTCTCCTTTACTCACAGTACTATAAATGACACTAATCCTAGAACCATTGTTACAAGGTACTTTGCTATGGGTTAACTCTAGATTAAGGCCTACTGCTCACATATTCAACTAGAAAACACTTACAACTCACAAGCAATACTCAGTCAATACTAATACAGACATAATTACAAGTCACTAATTATCATACTTAACAAGGAATCCTCAAAGAATAGAAGCTCAAAAAAAAACTGGGTTGAGGACTAAAGATATTTCTACTGCTAGCAACCAAAATGACGATGGAAATAAAGTCCTGTAATAACAGAAATAGATAAGTGTTGAGATAATACTTTAAGAACCAATTTAAGATACAACCTGATAATCATACACGTCTGTCCAAAATTATGACACTCAGAATCTTTGCCACGCCAGTAAGCATAGGTGCGATAAACGACAGGTTCCGTAACTAAAGTATGCAACCCTATAATCACGTCATCTAGAATCTTCGCCACGCCAACCGGTATGGCTGCGAGAGACTCTAAGTTTCATAACTATAGTATGTACATCCAACTCTGGTTCCTACGTTCTCGTTCCGGCAGCTAGTATGGCTGCGATAAACTCTAGGTTCCATAACCAAAGTAGACGTTTTACCTTTCTCACTGTCCTCATCAACATATGTCATCAGATGATACCGTAAAGTTTAGTCCGTAAAATTTATCTCGAAAAAAATCAAAACTCAACAAAGATACCAAGAGTTTAAATTCAACAACTGGCCAACAAGAATCAAACTCATCAATGACACCAAGATTTTAATTTAATAACTGCTCAAAAATCAAGTTCAGTAACAACAAGCGAGAGTGCACGGAAACAAGGAAAAATATTTAAATTGGAAATTGTAATAAGATTCTCAAGGGGTCGTTCTAGGAATCTCTCAAGAATTTTGTGATTGAGTATCCTCTCTCATCCTAGCATCCTATGTCCTATATTCTATAGCAGGCACACATTAGTACAACTATGACGTCGCACTACTACGACATCGCATAACTTGCGAAGTCTGACCTACATGGGCCACCACTAAAACGTGTCATAACCCGCACCCGATATAGGGGTACGAGAGCGTGGGTACGTCCAGCCTACGCCACAGCATCGGCGGTAGAACGCTGTCTAGGTCATGTAACTATCTAACCAATCTCACATGAATATCCGACTCCATAAGGAGACATGGATATCATAACATAATGCTGAAAATACTCAATCACACAAGCTAAAGCACGATAAGGTATTGAAGCAAGCAATAAAATGCAAGACAAGCCTAACGACAAGTAACCATACCTGAAATCAATAACATCCAACCCCAAGTGTGTCGGAAACAAGTCCACTATGACATAGTCTGAAAAAATATATCTAGTCAAGATTGGAACAAAATACATCTCTAACAACAGTTCCACATATATTGACAAAATCTATACTACAGTGTAAAGAAATACAAGATAGATAGGAATACTGGCAATAAGAAATACTGACGAGCATGGATATACTGGAAATAGAAATACTGGAATAAATAGAATACTGGAGCATGTCATCATCAATGTATATCTAGCGATGAAATAGAAATACAAGTACACGCAAGAATAATGAACTGGTATATAAGTGTGTACAAGAATGGTAACTAGAACATGTGGGGATGCTAGATCAATACACTAAGATACATGTCAAGAATCATCTAGCTAAGTGTGTGAAACATCAGTATATCATGTGATCGGCTTGGGACTAAAGAAACACATTACATTGGTTAGCGATCATCCCAGAGGTTAGACTAATCCATCCGGATAGCTATGATGCGAGTAATAGTCAGGATAACCATATGTAACAGTGATGAAGCATGTAATGGTAAGGCTGCACCGATGTGAGGCATGGGTGAGCTATGATGCATGTAAAGTTAGGTATGATCACATAAGCTACTAATATTTCCCTATTTTCCCCAGCTTGCACGATGGATTCCAAATCATGACTCCTCGTGACAGGTTTCAATGATGCCAACTCATGTAAAGAACAGTGTCATAGTCATGTATGCTATACAACAAGAGTTATAGAAATAATCAATATAAGGGAAAACTGTCAGAGAATGTACTCGCCTTGGGTCCTTAGCTGGTAACACCAATGTCCTGCTCCTGAAGTCTCGCAGGATAATCCAATTGTCCTATACACATATAATAAAATAATACAATATTTCCATCAGTTGCTACACTGACACCACACAAATACATTGAACTCAGGGGCTATGCCAGGTATGGCACTAGTCAACTAGGGTCAAGTACGTCAAGTTGCACGGGCGTCGCGTCTGTGATTGCTGGGCAAGACAGACGATCAAAATGGTACGGGGCTTGCCAGTACGTCAGTGTACGCGTGGCAGACAACTAACAGTTCACAGGGTCATAGGTCCATGTAAATACGGGGTATCCGTAATTACACTTGGGTCGCCTAGTACCTATATATATATATATACATATTACCAATATTACATTAAAAATATATTAAGTATATACAAAATATATATATACATATACCAATATTACATATACTAGAATACGTATTTATATATATAAATCATATTAAATATATACATGTACATATACATATACATTATGTATATGTATACATATACATACACATTATTAAATATATACGTATACATATACGTATTAAACATTAATTAAATACATAATATACATAATTATATATACACTATACATATACATATATTAGTATATACACATATACGCATACATATACGTTTATACGCATATATACGCACACATATACACATATATATACATATGTATACATATATACACACATATGCGTACACATACACCTACACACGCAAATACACATACGATGAAGGAGGAAGAGGGAGAGAAGACTCACCGGTGTGGTCGGCTGGCCGGACTGCGGGCTTCAGGTGGGGGAGGAGGAGTACAGCAGGGAGGAGGAAGAAGTTGGCCGCCGGGTGGTGGTTGTATGATGATGATGGTGGTGGTGATAGGTGAAGATGGTGGTGGTTGAGTTCCGGTGGCCGCCGGGTGGTGGTGTGAGGGAAGGAGCAGCAAGGAGGGCTGGGGAGGAAGGGCAGCAGCGCCGGGTTGGTGGTGTTGGCTATCGGCGGGGCTCGCCGGGGAAGGAGCTGCGGGCTGAGGAGTGAATAGTGGCAGTGGTGATGATCGTCGGGTGGTGGTGCGAGGGGATTGTAGGCCGGAGAGGGAGAGGAGTTGGGTGGACTTCGGGTTGGAGATGACAGTGGTCGAGGGAAGCTCGACGCCGGGGTCGAGTTGCAGGGAGTCGGGTGGCGAGGCTGAGTAATGGGGGAGGTCGGAGTCGGGATTGCTCGAGGATGAGCAGCCGGGGGGTTGCTCAGGCTCGCCGAAAGTGTGGGGCGATCGGCTGTATGTGGAGGAGTGGAGGAGTGGTTCGAAGAACCTGGCCGGAGCGGGGTCAGGCCTGGCCAGGTGGAGAACAGCAGCTGGGGACGACGGCCGGGGTGCTCGGCCGGGTCGACTGATGAACAGTAGGGTGGTGATAGTATTTCCCCCCTTGTTTAATTCAAAAAGAAAGAGAAGGAGAAGAAGAAGGGAAAAAGAAGAAGAAGAAAAGAGAAGAAGAAAGGAAGAAGAAATTTCCTACGTTGGAGAGAGGGAGGAGTGAGGTTTTCAATGCTCCTTGAAATTAGGGCTGCATTGGGAAATGGGGAGAAGGAGACACTTTATAGGAGAAGTGATGGGAGATATGTGGTGATGATGAGCCCCCATTTTGAATGGGTGGCCAAGATTCGATATGAAGAAAAAATGAGGGGGTTGCTTTCTTCATTTGGCTAAACCAATAGGATGGTGACACCTCGTTGAAATTTTATAATTAAGCCCCTAACAATTAGAAAATTGCACAGGAGTGGGTCACTGGATTTAATTAATTAAAATTAGATACGATTGGCGATCTAAAATTAATTAGGTGCACGTGGGGCCAAAATTAGGTCGGGTCATCAATATCATTAATGAAGAAGACTCAGAACAGAATATTATCCTAATTTAGGTCGCACGAAAAAATAGGCCAAGATTGCCTCCAATTTTGATTGGAACGCACAACGATACAAAAATTAGAATTTATTTAAAATTTAAATAAACGTCCGCGACGATTATTGTGCGGCTAAAATGAAGTACAAGGGAGCATAATTATGAGTTATAAAAATGGCAGAATGGAAGGCGGACACGTCTAGGGCAAGGTTGTGAAATTTGTTGGAAGGCAAAAGATAGGATAGTGCTCCAAATATCGAAGCAACAACAATGTGCAATAATTAAATAAATTACGATAATTAATTATGACCACCAATAATTAAATCCTAAATAATGTAGTTTAAATTCATAACCCTATATTTCGGTCAGGTGTTCATCTAGTGGGCTTCTAGGTCCAGTCTACCAGCTCAGACCTTAATGAACACTGTAAATATTTAAATATACATCTCATACAATTATTTAATTTAAATACACATATCGAGAAAATATTTAATATAAATATTAATAATTTATAAAAAGTCGAAAATATCCCTGTTTTCAGAATGTGGTAGTGACAAGTTTACCCTCCTTAAAAAAATTTTGTCCTCAAAATTTAAAATTCTCATAGTAGTGTTTATTCATTATATTATTTTCCATCAACGGTTAAATTCACCAGCCCACATAATCCTGAAATAATCCACCTTGTCATTTCATAATTTTCAAAAATTTCTGAAATTATTGTATTCCTGAAAAATTCTCGAAATAAAATCAGTCTCCATTTTCCTCACAATTTCCTCCGAATTTTTAAGTTAATTAAATACTCAAAATTTGATATCTATTCCTTAATTTTAATTTCAATCAATGCACATATAAAAATTGAATCTCGTCCCAAAAAGTCCGAATCCAAACACTAATCCATCGATGATCTTATTCTTCGGTTCCCTTTTTCCTCAAAATACTCAACAATGCGACACTTATGGATCCTTCAAATGCAACGTCCACAATATAAATTTTTTAAAAATTCATAACGTGCGGTCAAATAAATATAATGACAATCTCCTAAATTTTCTCAAGTTTTTAATGATAGATATATCGTAATCAATAATCATCAATCCTACCATATTAAATTTTTTTACCTCTCATTTAAATTAATGATTATCCTCGAATTTTAATAATAATTTAATCACATCTCAATCTTGATAAAATCAATGATTCATCAACTCTGCTATATTAAATCCTTAACTCTTTGTGCTTATCTTCCAAAATTTTAGCATCTCGTTTCTCTTGTCAAGTCATAACTTCTTCATAAATCTACTATGGTCAAACCTTAATAATCATGGTCTAAGAAAATTCTACCTACAGCCATGCAATCTAAGAAAATATCTACGGTCATGTGTCTTTTGTCATGGTATTGCAGTCTCTGTCAGGGTGTACTACTAACTACATTCTAACAAGAAAATCACGAATACAAGCCACGGTACTAGGGAATCAATCAATCAGAAGATTAAAACAAATATGAGAAAAAGAAGGAACCTGCTAACATATTTCTTGCAGTATCTCCTATCTCTAACAAACACTTAACTCTGGCACATTCACTAACTAATTTCTATTCCTGTACACTGGTACCCATATCAACTAATCATTAATCCACAAGATCCATGAATACATCCATATTGCACACACCTATCTATTAATACCAAAGTCTGATACCAAGAACCTCTAACACAATCATAGGTCAAATGATGCATGTAAAGTTTGATACCTCTATCTCTTTAGGTACCTCTGTTCTACTATAAGTATACTCACTGCTAGCTCTCTTACCTACTATAATTGTTCATACTAGTCGTTCTTATCACTCAAGTGCACGCCAAGTGCAGCACACCATGCTAAGTACTGTTCTTTCTAGTATAACTCTAGGTGGACACCCAAGTCTGTTTGCAGTGCCATCTCAAAACATGCTCAAGTCAACAGATCCTTACGTTTGCACTTCATCCATTAATATACTAATATATATATTTCTTACCCACCGTAAAAACTTAATCCTCAAAATAAGATCATCAAAGTTTAACTTCTCGAACGATTTAAAATAAAAGACATATACTTCCTCAAAAGTCAAATACTCAACATCGAATAAAATTTTAATCACTTCTAAATCTTTATAGCTTGACTATGTTTATTGAATCAAATTTGGAATCCTCAAAATTTAATAATATAGAATCTCAACTCCTCAAAATCCTTAAAATTGAAATTCATTTCCACTCTTCAAATTTTAATCCACAAGCATATATATAAATACTCACAGTCTCTAATACTCAAGGTGCACTCAATACATCTATTGTCTACAACTCTCAACTGGGTACTAAAATTGTACTGTCCGAATTACTTGCACTATTACTCCCGATGATTAAGTTATCATCACACGTATTTTCTTCCATGATTTTCAATCTATATCAACTGGTATATCATCTAATTATCATCACGCAAAGTACTTACTGTTATTATCATCATTCTCGACTAATCTTCGATATAGAATCATTAGTACCCTTGGTATGATATCACTAGCTTCATTATAGGATCATCTCATCAAACTTATTAGAACTCATGATTATCTGTACCTTCTATAACACTCATGTTTCTTTACTCCCATGGGCAAGTATATGGTTCCTCATCTCGATTGTTGTATAGGTATTTCCCTTTAATCTTTTAAAGCCTGTTAAACTAAACCGTGATACGCTTCACCACTTTCATTACCAATTCTGATATTTCTCTACTCATGACACCTCATTATAACTCTTTATGCATATATTTCTTTACTTTTAACATTCCCGATATCAATTATCAAATTTGAACATCATGCTCCATTAATCCTTAACACAATTCCTGAATACTTAATTGTTTACATAGATCATCCAATTACAAAATCATGATTATCCAAGACGGGTATGTTGGCTCTGATACTAACTCTTGGAACTATCACCGATACTCTATACTCTCCTTTACTCACAGTACTATAAATGACACTTATCCTAGAACCATTGTTACAAGGTACTATGCTATAGGTTAACTCTAGATTAAGGCCTACTGCTCACATGTTCAACTAGAAAACACTTACAACTCACAAGAAATACTCAGTCAATACTAATACAGACATAATTACAAGTCACTAATTATCATACTTAACAAGGAATCCTCAAAGAATAGAAGCTCAAAAAGGAACTGGGTTGAGGACTAAAGATATTTTTACTGCTAGCAACCAAAATGACGATGGAAATAAAGTCCTGTAATAACAAAAATAGATAAGTGTTGAGATGATACTTTAAGAACCAATTTAAGATACAACCTGATAATCATACACGTCTGTTCGAAATCATGACACTCAGAATCTTTGCCACGCCAGTAAGCATAGGTGCGATAAATGACAGGTTCCTTAACTAAAGTATGCAACCCTATAATCACGTCATCTAGAATCTTCGCCACGCCAACCGGTATGGCTGCGAGAGACTCTAAGTTTCATAACTATAGTATGTACATCCAACTCTGGTTCCTACGTTCTCGTCCCGGCAGCTAGTATGGCTGCGATAAACTCTAGGTTCCATAACCAAAGTAGACGTTTTACCTTTCTCACTGTCCTCATCAACATATGTCATCAGATGATACCGTAAAGTTTAGTCCGTAAAATTCATCTAAAAAAAATCAAAACTCAACAACGACACCAAGAGTTTAAATTCAACAACTGGTCAACAAGAATCAAACTCATCAATGACACCAAGATTTTAATTTAATAACTGCTCAACAAGAATCAAGTTCAGTAACAACAATCGAGAGGGGACAAAAATAAGGAAAAAGATTTAAATTGGAAATTGTAATAAGATTCTCAAGGGGTCGTCCCAGGAATCTCTCAAGAATTTTGTGATTGAGTATCCTCTCTCATCCTAGTATCCTATGTCCTATATTCTATAGCAGGCACGCAGTAGTACAACTATGACGCCGCACTACTACGACATCGCACAACTTGCGAAGTCTGACCTGCATGGGCCACCACTAAAACGTGTCACAACCCGCACCCGATATAGGGGTACGAGAGCGTGGGTACGTCCAGCCTACGCCACAACATCGGCGGTAGAACGCTGTCTAGGTCATGTAACTATCTAACCAATCTCACGTGAATATCCGACTCCATAAGGAGACATGGATATCACAACATAATGCTGAAAATACTCAATCACACAAGCTAAAGCACGATAAGGTATTGAAGCAAGCAATGAAATGCAAGACAAGTCTAACGACAAGTAACCATACCTGAAATCAATAACATCCAACCCCAAGTGTGTCGGAAACAAGTCCACTATGACATAGTCTGAAAAAATATATCCAGTCAGGATTGGAACGAAATAAATCTCTAACAGCAGTTCCACATATATTGACAAAATTTATAGTACAGTGTAAAGAAATACAAGATAGATAGGAATACTGGCAATAAGAAATACTGACGAGCATGGATGTACTGAAAATAGAAATAATAGAATAAATGGAATACTGGAGCATGTCATCATCAATGTACATCTAGCGATAAAATAGAAATACAAGTACACGCAAGAACAATGAACTGGTATATAAGTGTGTACAATAATGGTAACTAGAACATGTGGGGATGCTAGATCAATACACTAAGATACATGTCAAGAATCATCTAGCTAAGTATGTGAAACATCAATATATCATGTGATCGGCTTGGGACTAAAGAAACTCATTATATTAGTTAGCGATCATCCCAGAGGTCAGGCTAATCCATCAGGATAGCTATGATGCGAGTAATAGTCAGGCTAACCATATGTAACAGTGATGAAGCATGTAATGGTAAGGCTGTACCGACGTGAGGCGTGGGTGAGCTATGATGCATATAAAGTTGGATATGATCACATAAGCTACTAATATTTCCCCATTTTTTCCCAGCTTGCACGATGGATTCTAAATCATGACTCCTCGTGACAGGTTTCAATGATGCCAACTCATGTAAAGAACAGTGTTAGAGTCATGTATGCTATACAACAAGAGTCATAGAAATAATCAACATAAGGAAAAACTGTCAGAGAATGTACTCGCCTTGGGTCCTTAGCTGGTAACACCAATGTCCTGCTCCTGAAGTCTCGCAGGACGATCCAATAGTCCTATAGACATATAATAAAATAATACAACATTTGCATCAGTTGCTACACTGACACCACACAAATCCATTGAACTCAGGGGCTATGTTATGTATGGCACTAGTCAACTAGGGTCAAGTGCGTCAAGTTGCACGGGCGTCGCGTCTGTGATTGCTGGGCAAGACAGACGATCAAAATGGTACGGGGCTTGCCAGTACGTCAGTGTACGCGTGGCAGACAACTAACAGTTCGCAGGGTCAAAGGTCCATGTAAATACGGGGTATCCGTAATTACACTTGGGTCGCCTAGTACCTATATATATATACATATTACCAATATTACATTAAAAATATATTAAGTATATAAAAAAAATATATATACATATACCAATATTACATATACTAGAATACGTATTTATATATATAAATCATATTAAATATATATATGTATATATACATATACATTATGTATATGTATACATATACATACACACTATTAAATACATACGTATACATATACGTATTAAACATTAATTAAATACATAATATATATAATTATATATACATTATACATATACATATATTAGTATATACACATATACGCACACATATACGTTTATACGCATATATACGCACACACACACACACACACACACACACACACACACACATATATATATATATATATATATATATATATATATATATATATATATATATATATATACATACGTATACATATATATACACATACGCGTACACATACACCTACACACGCAAATACACATACGATGAAGGAGGAAGAGGGAGAGAAGACTCACCGGGGTGGTCGGCTGGCCGGAAAGGATGGTCGGACTGCGGGCTTCAGGCGGGGGAGGAGGAGTACAGCAGGGAGGAGGAAGGAGTTGGCCGCCGGGTGGTTGTTGTATGATGATGAAAGTGGTGGTGATAGGTGAAGATGGTGGTGGTTGAGTTCCGATAGCCGTCGGGTGGTGGTGCGAGGGGAGGAGCAACAAGGAGGGCGGGGAGGAAGGGAAGCAGCGCCGGGTTGGTGGTGTTGGCTATCGGCGAGGCTCGCTGGGGAAGGAGCTGCGGGCTGAGGAGTGAATCAGTGGCGGTGGTGATGATCGTCGGGTGGTGGTGCGAGGGGATTGCAGGCCGGAGAGGGAGAGGAGTTGGGTGGACTTTGGGTTGGAGATGACAGTGGTCGAGGGAAGCTCGACGCCGGGGTCGAGTTACAGGGAGTCGGGTTGTGAGGCTGAGTAATGGGGGAGGCCGGAGTCGGGGTTGCTCGGGGATGAGCAGCCGGGGGGTTGCTCAGGCTCGCCGGAAGTGCAGGGTGATCGACTGTGTGTGGAGGAGTGGAGAAGTGGTTCGAAGAAGCTAGCCAGAACGGGGTCGGGCCTGGCCTGGTGGAGAACAGCAGCTGGGGACGACGGTCGGGGTGCTCGGCCGGGTCGGCTGATGAACAGTAGGGTGGTGATAGTATTTCCCCCCTTATTTAATTCAAAAAGAAAGAGAAGGAGAAGAAGAAGGGAAGAAGAAGAAGAAGAAAAGAGAAGAAGAAAGGAAGAAAAAATTTCCTACGTTGGAGAGAGGAAGGAGTGAGGTTTTTAATGCTCCTTGAAATTAGGGCTGCATTGGAAAATGGGGAGAAGGAGACACTTTATAGGAGAAGTGATGGGAGATGTGTGGTGATGATGAGCCCCCATTTTGAATCGGTGGCCAGGATTTGATATAGAGAAAAAAATGAGGGGGTTGCTTTCTTCATTTGGCTAAACCAATAGGATGGTGACACCTCATTGAAATTTTGTAATTAAGCCCCCAACAATTAGAAAATTGCACAGGAGTGGGTCACTAGATTTAATTAATTAAAATTAGATATGATTGGCGTTCTAAAATTAATTAGGAGCACGTGGGGCCAAAATTAGGTCGGGTCATCAATATCATTAATGAAGAAGACTCAGAACAGAATATTACCCTAATTTGGGTCGCACGAAAAAATAGGCCAAGATTGCCTCCAATTTTGATTGGAACACACAACGATACAAAAATTGGAATTTATTTAGAATTTAAATAAACGTCCGCGATGATTATTGTGCGGCTAAAATGAAGCACAAGAGAGCATAATTATGAGTTACAAAAATGGCAGAATAGAAGGCGGGCATGTCTAGGGCAAGGTTGTGAAATTTGTTGGAAGGCAAAGTTAGGATAATGCTCCAAATATCGAAGCAACATCAATGTGCAATAATTTAATAAATTACAGTAATTAATTATGACCTCCAATAATTAAATCCTAAATAATGTAGTTTAAATTTATAACCCTATATTTCGGTTAGGTGTTCATCTAGTGGGCTTCTAGGTCCAGTCTACCATCTCAGACCTTAATGAACACTGTAAATATTTAAATATGCATCTCATACAATTATTTAATTTAAATACACATATCGAGAAAATATTTAATATAAATATTAATAATTTATAAAAAGTCAAAAATACCCCTGTTTTCAGAATGTGGTATTGACACTTTTCATTCCTATTTTATTTTTCCAAATTCTTCCCCTAAAACAAGCAATACAAGTTAGAATTATTCCCTTAGCTAGGTGCGTTGTATTCTCTATTAGCATCCAGGGGGTGATTCACCTAGCGACTAGCATGTATCGTCCATATTTTTAAGTGTACTGGCTAAGCAAAGACAAGTTCATCGTAACCACCAACCTTAGCGATGATTCGGCTCGGTCGAGCGATACTCCGAGCGATCCTTTGAAAGTCTAAGTCTGAACTCCTGAAGGGCCAAGTCTAGAAATCCTTTTCCTCAAACGAGTTATCTCGCTGAGCAAAGCGGGTCAGGTCATTGCAATTGCGTCGTTTGAATCATCTATCCGCTCGAACGGAATGGTTCTTTACAGTACCCAATATCTCATGCAATCTTCTCCAGAAATGAGAAGTGAACCTTGTATCTCGGTCTGATACTATGCTTACTGGCATCCATGTTATCTCACAATCTGTCATATATACAAATCTGCCAACTGCTTTGTAGATTATCCCACTCCGAAGGAAAGAAAATATGCCACTTTTGTTAGCCGATCCACTATCAACCAAACTGTATCTCGACCAGTCGGTGATCTCGGTAAACCGGTCACAAAGTCTTTGGTGATGTGTTCCTACTTCCACTCCGGAATAGGGAGTGACTATAATAATCCTACCGGTCTCTGCTGTTCTGCCTTCACTTACTGACATATCGGACATTGTGATACGAAGCATGCTATCTCCCACTTCATTCTGTTCTACCAAAAGTGTTGCTTGATGTCTTGATACATCTTTGTGTCTCTCGGATGAATAGAATACAGGAAACTGTGTGCTTCAGTTGTCACATCCCGATCTCCCGCAGTGTCATGACCCATACCCGAAAAATCGGACATAAGTCATGGGTATGTCCAGCCTACGCCGCAGCATCGGCGGTAGAACGCTGTCTAGGTCAACTATCTAGTTAACAATCTCACGCAATCAATATATAAACCTGTCAAGATCTTAACTCCAAACGGAGGAGCAATATCATAATGATAATCATAATGTACTCAATCACGAATCTAAGCACGATAAGATAACACAGAAAACTAACAGCTATAAAGTCTAAACAACAACAACTACTACAACAACCACAACATCAATAATAATAATATAACATCCAAAATCATATACAATACAAGGTCTCAATCCAAAATTGGGGACAAATCCGGTGCTAAAAGCTAATAAAAACAATAACAAGGTCCTAGTGATCCCGGCTACCAACCCGGAACTCACCCCTAAACTAGAGGGTCCCTGTCTGCACCATCGACAGGCTCAGGTCCATAAAACGTTGGACACCACTCCTCCGGATACTCTGAAAAAATATGTCCAGTCAGGACTGGAGCAAGTACATCTCTAACAGCAGTTCCAGTTAAATGACAAAATCTATAAAACACTTATAGCAAGTAGCAAGGAGAATAAATAAAGTATGGAACAAGAAATATACATATCACTGGTGCATAAAGATAAAGATGCATAGATATCAGAAGCAAGATAGTAATAACTGCAAGATACAAGAAATCTAAACTAAGAGTAAGTCTGTGCACAAGAACGTGTAGTGAGTCCAACATGAAATACATGTAGAGAGTCAATTCCAGAAACTATAAGTGAGACAAGCAAGAAATGCAAGAGAGTCCAGACTAGAAAGAATGAACTCGGTATCTTTGAAATACTTGTTTCGACATGTAAACAGCTAGGGGTAAGTACGGCTCACTACACACTGGGTGCGCGACTGCTATCATTCCAGATTAGACCAGAGGGAGTAATTCCTGATGATTCCAGATAGGAATATTTACATGTCTACTCGAGTATTTTCCTGCCCCAACTAATAAAAGTGAATCCAAGACCCGACACATAAATCAAGTATGAGTCTAGCCTGAAATATGAGTGATGCCTGTAGTGATGCCTGTAGGTGATACCAGTAGGTGATTCCAGAATAGAGGCCAGAAATATGAAAAATACGTGTCGCAAGTAAATGAATCCAGAAATACCAGTCCGTGTCCCGTGTTGTGCCAGAAAAATTAGATGATACTATACTAGAAG